>JAKWBJ010000148.1:0-1200000 GCA_023159175.1 Wohlfahrtia magnifica | reverse complement strand
AGAAATAATGATTGAATTAAAAAGGGTTAGGGAGCTACATATTATATGTTTTCTTTTTACAAAGTAGAACATAAGCAAAAATTCCTGTGTTTTTTATATATAGAAAAGAAATGCGTTTTGGTTCTGTTTTTTTAATTAGTTTTGGTTACAGGAAGTTGTAGCACAACTTTGATCTTTAATTTTGTTTTGTTCGGGTTCTTTAAAAATATTGTTGAAGTGGAAGTAGATTGTAATGTTTAATGATTTTGACAAAAATATGTATTAAAATTAAAAAATTAAAAATTAAACATTATTTAGCTTAACGTTCTTAAAACCAAATTATTTTTTTTTAAATTTCATTTTTCTTTACAAAAAGTATGTACAATGTTGTAACACTTAATGTTTCAAGTAAAACAAAGCTTTTTTTAAAGTACCTGTACATTTAAGGTTTTATGTCATGCCATTATAACAAAAAGTGTTTGTTTTAGTATCCTATTCCTACACGTTGTTATCTGCTATGTAAAGTCTTTAACTAATGAAAGACAATGTCACCATCAAAAGTGGGTGTTTTTAATACACGAGTAGACAAATAAAAACAAACAGAAACAAATATTAAAAGGTGATAGTGGGTCAAGTGTGACCATATCATGCTCTACATTCCAATATAATTATATGTGAATGACTAGATTCTAGTACAATAGCCACCATGAAAAAATAATTGGCTATTTTTCGGAAAAATTTTTCATTTCAACCAACATTTAGTGACTAAAGTTATCCACTTGCTAAAGCTGTCTCATTATAAGATATAAGTCAATTTCTCTTATATTGGGGTAACTATGTACTTATAAGAGAATGACGAAAGTATGGTTTTGAGTCCTGTTAGAGTATTGGTGGTCAAACATGTGTATTAAAAATAACACGATACCCATACACAACGCCAGCGCAACTAAAATAACTACAAGTAGGAGTTGCGTGGAGTGCCTGTCATACCCGCACTTATAAGTGTAAAGTGTGTTTGAGTATGGGTATATTTATACTTGGATATGGATATATTTCTACTCGAGTATACACACAGTATACTTAGAGTATATTTCTATAAAATAAAACCTTTCGAAATCGCTGTAATACAGTTAATAAAAGCGTTTTATATTTGACATTTTAGTTAAGCTAATATGAGTATATACTCGTACATATGTGGGCTCTATTCAAAATATTTTCAAAGGGTTTTATTTAGAAACTTAAATTGGAAAATTTTTTGTAAATTTTTTCATATAAGAATATGCCAATTTTTGGAAGTTTGTCATAAGTGACAGATCGTAAATATTCTTATTAAGCGTTTGTATATGTGGCTTTTAACATATATTTTATGTACGAAATAGAAAAATAAATAATTTTTTCGGATTTTTCGTACAAGATTTTTAATGATTTTTATAGCAGATAGTGTTCGTCAATGGGTTTTCCCAAAAAAAAAAACATTGCATTGCGAATTTAAAAATGCAATAACAAATGCAATAACCCTTTGATTTTTATATGCTGAAGTCCAGGTATTTTTTGTAAACAATTTTTAATTGCTATTAAAAAATTCTAGTAATTTGTTTAATATTTAAACTACAATATTTTCTGTCTTGGAATATTCTCTAAGCATAGATATACTCGTATGTATATAAAGCTGTAACAAAAAAAGAAGAAACACAAACATTGATGTAAAAGAGCATACGATTTCTTTTATTCATCCGTACGCGCATGTCATATGAGTACTTATTATACACATGAATACCTAATGTACTCTCAATATTTTTCCATATTCATTGATACACACACTTCGAGTGCATGATTATGTGCGCACCCAAGTATTTTTATAGCTATAGCGAATAACATGGATACAAACATTTTATTTAAGTTACTTAAGATGATTGTGTATAGACAAGTTTGTTATAAGTATGAGTTGGAATTATATTTGTATGTTGGTAATGTATGGGTACACGCAAAACTCAAAAATAAAGATGAGTAAGTATACTTCGTTTATGAGCACTTATTTTCATTCTCTGGTACTATGATATGCACGCTACGAACAAGTAAAAATAGATATTTGTCATATTTGACACTGTTTGATAATATGACAATGAATCTCTTCATAAATAACTTAAAGAAAGAATAATTACCAGGAGGCTATCCAAGAAAATTATACAAGCTTTCAGGCCAGAGCTAGCGGAATTACAACCCAAATAGTCGACTATTGACCATGTGAACAGCGCAAAACTATTTTTGAAATGGTTTTTGCCCCTATAATTATACTTTGAAGATTTTTAAAAGAACTATCCCATCACTTACTTACCCACCCTCACCTGATCGTGGGGAGGTTGTCTCCGTAGTGTAGAGAGACGTGCACACTACAATCCGAAGTGCAGCGGACACAGGCAAATAAGGCATTGCAGAAATAGCACAAATCAGCTAAAGAACTTAATCACAAGCTGAACATAAAAAACAACAACAATTTGAAGCTCGTTTTGGTGTAAACAAATGCTATGAAACGCATTTCTCTTTTTAAGACAGTTTACCGAAACGCCAACTGCTTTAAACAATCATGCAACGAGCAATGCATGATGGTAGCGAGATAACTTGAGGATAGCAGGAACGCTTAGACGATCTGTATTACGCAGGTGATGTACGTCTTTTGGCGTATAGTTTCTCTTCTCTCTGTTCGTAGAAGTATCAGAAAGCTCACTTAGAACTTAAATTTCAATGTAACTGCAGTTGTAGTGTTATTAGCTTACATCGTTGTTTACTTTCTAAGCGAGAGCGCAGCGATTAAGAAGTCTTTGACACTTCTATGTTACTTCTAAGTGGGGAATTAAGGCAAAGCTTCATAACTGACTGCTACTACGTATTCCTTACATTAGCGATAGCGTTATGCATATTTTTACCGCTGGGCTCGTTAACATAAAGAGATTGTTCATTGAAACGATTTTTATTTCGTAGTTCTTGCTCTCATCTCACAATTTCTTAATACACAATAGCAATGTTGCCAATGATTATGTTCTTTTTTCATACATCTGGCAAAACTGATCTTTAAAACAATATCGTTTTTGCATGAACTTTATCGATATTTGTTCAAGCCATGTTCTGTTTCACATTTGTGAATCTTAGAATGCTCTTGTATAGGTGAACACACAGACTTCATTATATAGGGTCCGCCAAATAAATTTTTTTTTTGAAAATGATATAAAAAAAAACTACTGAATATTTTCTCAAATATCTTTTTTTATTTAAAAGTACAATCCTTCCGGTTAATACTGGAAAATAATTTCGTTCAAATGGCTGCCTCGGCTGGCCATGCAGTAGCCAACACGGTCGGTCCAATTCTTAAGCACATTATCGATTGTGTGCAACTGTAGTTCATCAATGGCTTCACGAATATTGTCCTTTAAAGCGTCAATTATCTCTGCCTTGTTGGCGTAACACTTATCTTTGACGGCACCCCACAAATAGTAGTCCAACGGTGTCAAATCGCAGCTCCGAGGTGGCCAAACGACATCAGCTCTGCGGCTGATAATGCGATCTTCAAAAACAGGACGCAAAACATCGAGTGTAGCTTCGGTTGTGTGGCACGTAGCGCCGTCCTGCTGAAACCAGATGTTGCTAATATCCTCCTCTTTAATTTTTGTTAAAAAAAAAAATTGGTTCAACATGGCCCAATAACGATCGCCATTGACTGCAACGGCCACTCCTTGCTCATTTTCGAAGAAAAATGGCCCAATTAGGCCTCTGGACCAAAATCCGCACCAAACAGTGACTAGTGTTTTGAGTATCGGCTTTTCAATGTATGCGTGCGAGTTTTCTGTGCCCCAAATGCGACAATTTTGCTTGTTTACATACCCGCCAAGATCAAAATGAGCTTCATCTGAAGAAATGATTTTTTTTGTGCAAAATCGGCATCTTCTGTAAGTCGATCGCAGGCCCAGATTCCTAGTGTTGTTCAAGCGTATACACAACCATATTCGTTCAGCGGAAGGATAAAACTAATTATCTGTCAAATCAGACATGAGCCAAGTGTTACCATTCACGAAATAAGCACTAGTTGAAAAAAAACGTTAGATGGCAGACCCTATACTAGTCTCTTAACTAACGAGTGTTGACTGTCCTCTCTTCATAGTTATTCATTTGTATTGAATAGAAACGAAATAAATGAAAAACAATGATGAAGGTTTCACAATCATAATTTTTAAGTTTCATGCAATCCTATAATTTGTCCGTTTTATTCTACGCTTGGTGATTAAGCAAAACAGACTGAATAAATGACAACTAAGTCTACAGATGTAGCCTTAACAATATGGTCGCTAACAACTGTCAAATTCAAATATTTAGTCTCACCATACTCCACAATAAAAATTTCAAGTATTTGTTAGAATTTTATTTTATTTTTTCTTTCTTCACAAAATTTTATGCAAATTCTTTGATTAACTTTATTTTGACAACAAAATTTACCCTTACGCCTGTAATAATTATAAAAAGAATTTTAAAATGCGTCTTAAATTTCGCTTTGAAATTGAAAGCAAACTTGGCATGAATTAAATTCTTTTACTTAATTTCTGTTCTAATGTGTACTTGTAATGTTGTATAAACCAATACAAAACTTTAGCGATTTTCTTCCCTATTTTTGCCAGTTTTACTTCATGAGTTATAACATTTTTCATATTTTTCTTTAGACAGTAATTCCCCATAGATTTAGTAACAAATAAGAGCTTTTAAAACATTTTATTAAGAAATTATAGAGGATCAAACTTCAAACAAAAACTTTAAATTGTAATGCTTAACTACTGTAACGCAGCTTTATTTAAGACTAGAAACGAATTTGAGATACCCTGCGAAAACTGTTCTTTTAAACTAGAACATTCAGCAGCCTTTAAGAGACCAACTTACTGTTGCTTACCGTATATCACACAGGGTCAACAAAATACTCTTAGAACTTGAAAATATATTTTAAAGAATGCTCTTAAATATGCCATAAATCATAACTGGTAGTAGTTAAATAAAAATTTTATTTCAAACATCTTTTTGTACGTAAGTAAAGTTAAGGAGTAGTTGTGCGTTTGTTCGTTTGTCTGTAGTGGCAACTGAATGTCGAAATAAATTCATAATTGAGTGCATTATTTTATTAAATGTTAGAGAATAAGTAAAACAAACTTGAAATTCTTTTTATTTTACATTTAAAATTTTTTCTTTTGCTCCTTATGAAATTATTTCAAACTCTTCTTAAAGTATTTTTTTAAAGGGGAGCAGCAGAAAGAAAAAAAAAGTACAGAGAAAGCTAACCCAATGAATTGAGGGTGTAAAGTGCAAATGGTTGGCGGGCATTGTGGTAATTGAATGCTCTAACGAAATTAAGTGGGAAATAATTCTATTCTTCTTTTTTGCATTTTTATATAAATTTTGTTTTAAAAGGAAGTCAATTGTTGACTATGATAGAGAAAAAAATTAAAAAAAAAACAGCATTAAAGGCAATATTAACAAGAAGTTGATGAACGAATAAAAAAATGGGTTTTTATGATGTCTACATAAAGATTAAAAGAATGTCCTTTAGCTAAAATGGACGAATTTTTCATGCTTCCTTTATAAATAAAATTAACAAAAACAAAATACATAAAAAGTTTTTGAAGAAAATATGTTTTTATATGAATATCCTGCAAATATTTATTGCAGTGGAAGCAGTAACATTTTGCGATTATGAAAATTATATCAGACAGATGTTCAATACTACCACTCATACTGATGTATTCTTTTATCAACATTTTCTGTATACTTCGTTAGTCACGAGATTTATTTTGTGCTTCAGGATTTTAAATCTATTTACCTGCTTCTATGTATGCCTATCCTAAGCATAGCTTCAAAAAAAAAAATTCTCTGTTAAACTTCGTGTTGAAGGCGGACAAGAAACAGCTGAATTTTAGGAAATTACATAATCGCAGCTTTTTCCTGCTCATGGGTGACATATCCGGGTGGCCTGCATAACGTGTTGTCAATCCATCGCTATTTACTCTTCAGTAATTCCAAATTAATTTGGCTTCGTGCACAGTAGGTAAAGAATTGTTTTCTCTTCCATCTCATCCCTGCAGCTTTTGCAGAAATTATTGACCAGGTGACCTAGTCCAAGTTGTCTGGCATGAGTGTATCAGGTCCGCCATCTAACGTTTTTTTTTTTCAACTAGTGCTTATTTCGTGAATGGTAACACTTAGCTCATGTCTGATTTGACAGATAATTAGTTTTATCCTTCCGCTGAACGAATATGGTTGTATATACACTTGAACAACGCTCGGAAATATTGCGACATTACTTTGAAAATCATGGTAATATTGCAGAATGTGTTAAGATGAAGCTCATTTTGATCTTGGCGGGTATGTAAACAAACAAAATAGTCGCATTTGTAGCACAGAAAACCCGCACGCATACATTGTAAAGCCGATACACACAAGAGGAGTCACTGTTTGGTGCGGATTTTGGTCCAGAGGCATAATTTGGACATTTTTCTTCGAAAATGAGCAAAGAGTGGCCGCTACAGTCAATGGCGATCGTTATCGGGCCATGTTGAACGAATTTTTGTACACAAAAATTAAATAGGAGGATATTAGCAACATTTGGTTTCAGCAGGACGGCGCTGTGTGCCACACAGCCGAAGCTACACTCGATGATTTGCGCCCTGTGTTTGAAGATCGCATTATCAGCTTGTGCTTAAAAATTGGATCGATCGTGTAGGCTACTGCATGGCCAGCCGAGGCAGCCATTTGAATGAAATTATTTTCCATTATTAACCGGAAGGATTGTACTTTCAATTAAAAAAAGAAATTTGAGAAAATATTCAGTAGTTTTTTTATAGCATTTTCAAAAAAAAAAATTATTTGGCGGACCCTTTATATGGACAATGCCCAGTAATGGCACCGAGAGATGATCTTTTGTTCGTTTAAAATCCAGCTTTGGTCAAATTTTCTGCGCCATCTTGTCCGCCTCCGAAGTAGCCTATACGTCGTTGACGGAGTCTATTACCTTATTGTGAATCTTAAGCTTGCAAGTTCCCAATTGGAATCCCAACGTGGAAAGTTCGCTCGTAAGTTCGATAGTAGTGCCAGTTCAAATGTTGATGGTATAGGTTACTGTTTCCAAATGGTAATATGGATAAGTTTGTGGAGAACTTATTTGAAATTGATAAAGATCAGATGATATCCATTTCACATATTACTCAATTACAATGCAAAGGCTATTTATATGATGATTTTTGAGCTCTAAATCCAGCCTAGTCGCAACGAGGAAGTCATCAAATTTCCTAATGATTATTTTTACAGAGAACTTGTAAATTATGCTTAGCACTGTGTTTTCTCTTCAGTTTTTGCATTCTTTGAGATCATCATTTTTCGGCAAGTATTCTCATTATATTTGTATCACATTCTGCAGCAAAGTAGTACTTGTTACGGGGTTTGTTATAGTAGTAGCGGTTGAAAATACATATGTCACTCCTCTCGCTGTGCCTAGTACAATTACAAAACCGGTGGGGTATGTGCACATCCGTTGACAAATTTTTTAGAGTTGTAGTGTGCCCAAATGTCGACTTACTGTTTTTCGAAGGGACGAGATCTTGTTGCAGTTTCATAAAGGTTTTAAAGAGGCATTGTTTTTATTAATAAGTCCTCTCAATATTTAGTTTAACCTTCTTTCAAGTCGAATCTAGGCACACCATAGAGTGAAACGATAAGCATGCAGAGATTCCGATTTTCAGTAGCCTAAACAAAGCAAATTTGCTTATTGACGTACCAGATAAATGGAAATGGGTTTCATCTAAAAAATGATTTTCCCCGAAAAACCAACATATATCTGGTGTTTTTTTACAGTTACACAAGTTTAAATCATAATAAAACAAATAAATATATTTTTAATATCAATGAAACTGGCTTCGTTGAAGAGAAAATCTTATGACATTAATATTTAAATATGATGTCACCCATGTGGCCGACACGGCTAGCGCACACAAAGCGCAATCTGGAATACCAAATTTTAGAAACTATTTCGCCCTTAACTCTTCGAATGTTGATTTCCTAAGCAGACAAGTGACTTAACATAACCCCAAAGAAAATAATCCAATGGGGTTAAATCACACAATCTTGATGGCCAATTAATTGGACCGTTACGTGGAACTACTCTTTCATCAAAAGTTTCTTAGAGTAAATTAATTTTAGCACTCACTGTGTGGCATGTGAATTCGTTCTGTTAGATCCACATGTCAGCAAGATTAATGACAGCTAATTGTGGGACGAAAAAAAATTGTTTTGTTCATCATTGACAGTAATATTCTGACCATCATTGTTTTTCAAAACCAATCACTCCGCCAGCCCATAATGTATGTGTATGGATGTTATGGTGTTTCAAAAAAGCTTGTGGATTATTTTCGCTCTAAATGCGACAATTCTGCTTTATTACAAGCCCATTTAACCAAAAATGGGCTTCATCAGAGAACAAAACTTTAGTGGAAATTCAATTCAAATATTTAACAATTTGCTAGTCTGTCCAAAGGGTACTCAAACCATAATATTAATTGTGAGTCACACCTTAACGTCAAGTTTTTTGCGCAGCTTAATTGAACATTTCTTTGTTTTAGTGTTTGACAAACTAAACCATGGAGGTACACAAATGAGCATCGCGTAAAGATTTTTAAGTCCTTTTACGATAATGGGCATTCAAATCAACATGCGCTTCGTGCATTTCGTGTTTTTTTTTTTTTTTTTTTGTCAGCATAATCGACCAAATGCGTCCGCAATCGGGAGAATTGTGCACAAATTTCAGCTAACATGGCCTGTAGGAATTGTGAAAACACTTGTGCATGCTCGCCCAGTTCTTTGGATAATGTAACAGAAGAGTCGTCAACCTCGACTTGTCGTCGTGCCCAACAGTTGAACATCTCACAAACATTACTGATCCAAATTTTGAATTAAGATTTTATACGCTTACAAGGTTCAATTGACTCAACCATTTCTAGCGTGGCAAATACGCCAAATGGTGACTTTACAAAGAAAATCATCTTCATCGAAGAGGCACATATTTCACCTCAGTGGAATCGTTAACAATCAGAATTGCCGCATTTAGGCAAATGAGAACACACAAGTGATTGTTGGATAGCCGATGCATCTACAGTGACTGTTTGGTGCGGTTTATGTGTTGGCGGTGTCATCGCCATAATTCTTTGAAAATAAGATCGGCCAAGCTGTTACCGTGAATGGTGTACGCTATAGCGAGATGATAACGGACTTCCTGTGGCAAGAAAGTGAGGATATGGACCTGGACGGTAAGTAGTTCTAATAAGATAGTGCCACTCGCTACAGCCAATGAAAAAATTGTTCTTTTGTGCGAGAAATTCAATGGCCCTGTTATCTCATGTCGTGGCGATGTTAATTTGACACTGTGGTATTTCCTTCTTTGGGGATATTTAAAAGATAAAGTATACGTCAATAAGCCAAGAACAATTCAAGAGCTAAGGATGAGATAATTCGGCGCAGTAGCGATATACACCCATAATTGTCATATATCCTTCTATCATATTAACAAATATTATGATAATTCTCTGAAAACTTTTTATTTTATTTACAATTAACATTGTGCGTTTTGCTTGGACCACCCTTTAAAATGAAATGACAAACCAAACTAAACCAATAGAAACTATCAGCTGTTAAATCGGTTGTCAAATAAATCCGTGTTGCCAACTCAAGTTCTGAACCTCAAAAAAACAGCCGATAGTTCTTGAATATAGGGTTTTAAAGTCAAGCCCATAAAAAAAACTCAGTTGTTTAGGAAGCCAATCGACACAAAAATAACGACCCAAATCTTATTGGTAAACCCAGCAGGACGATTATGTTGAACTAAAACATCTGGAATTTCCCAAAATATTGCTTTTACAGATGCGCTATTATAATATAATATTGCTTTTAAGGATTCCTAGTATTGAATTAAAATTTCTAACAACTCTTTTAAAGTCAACTTTAAAATATTGTGTTAAAAAGAAAATAATTTTTTTTTTTTGCCTTTTACTAAGAGCGAATACAATGGCTTTATAGATGTTACATCAATGCCTTTCAACAAGAAATCGACTTTTTCTTTTTTTTGCCAATTTGAGTAGATGACATAAACGTGTGTATATTCGATTTATGTCAGTTTTCAGTAAATTTCTGTCATGGAGCACTCTTCTATCAAACAGTTCCCTGAATTTCTCCGATAAACAATTTCTGTTTGAGTACGAAAATATAGCGTTTTTTTTTTCTTCTTTTCAAGCAAACAATATGTCAATAGTAGAGACTCAACAATCAAAAGGATAATGTCAAAGCTTCTGCAATCACACACCAAAGTGTCAATATCATTTACAAAATAATAAAGGAAACCAAATGAAAAAGTAACATTTTGTTTATACCGACTATTTGACACTGTTCGCTATTAAATGTTCTTAAAAGTACGTTAATATCCTTTAGTTGTTCTTTAATTGCTATTAATTTTCTTTTTGCTTTTTAATTTGTTGGAAAAACTGATCAATACTGATCTTTCTAAGGGTCATAACCAACAAAATATCTTTTCGTTTTCCTGTGGTTTTGTAGATCTTAAAGGTCAACTTTTGTTCGTGTAGGGTGCATAACAACAGACATACAGATTTTCTTGTCAAAGCTCAAAAGTTGATGAAACTAACGAAACAATTTTTCTTTAAAATTGTAAGTGTTTTTTGCCTTAAACTCTCAGTAAAATGAGAGAATTATTGAAAAAATACGCCATTTCTATGGGAATCAATGTCTTTGGTAATGACAATGATGATGAAACGAGGTTTTGGCAATGACCCTTAACTGACAAAATATTTGCAATTACCTTTTATTTCTGTTTTTCCTTCACCATTGTGCTGAAAGTAAATTTCTATTGAAGTCAATATGATTTAAGTTTCAAATACAAAGAAAAAGTATTTGTTTATTTTGCAATTTAAAAAGAAAAGAGACTTTTCATATCCTTCACTTATACTATGAGTTTTTAAACACTTGTAAAGATTTCTATCAAGTCCATTCCTAATAATACAGATAGAACCGGCATCGCTTGTAGGAGTTAAAAGCATAATGTTTGTTTTCCAGTTTGAAAAAATGCTATATATTGTTGGTTTTGTCATTGTAGGGTTTGACTGACTTTAAGTTTCTTACATTAGTTATAGTCTTGTTTTCGTCTTCTAGGAACTGTCAATGAGTAAACAGATAAGCGATTATCATAAAAACATTTGTTTGTTCTTGATTTTGGCAAAATTAATAGATTAATTTCTGGCCACGTAAAGAAAAAAGTTAAATTTTTCTACATAATATTGTTACGTTTTAAACTTTTTAAAACGTTTGAGCTCGTTTATATTGCGTCAAAATAAAATGAAACACTACTTTTTTCTTGTTTTTACTGTCTTTTATTCACTTTGTTTTAATACAACAAATTTGCTTTTACAACACTTTTTATTTGCGCCTAAGCAAACTTTACTTTGTGACAGCCAAATGATAACTGACTATCTAGCCACAATGCTCCATCTTTTTATAGTATTTCATTATTAGTTTCGAATGTTTTAGTACAGACACGAATCTTTGATTTATCGACGTTAATTCAAATGAAGGCTTATTATAATTCAGCAACAAAAAGAATTCGAACTGGCAACACAGTTAGACATGCGGATGATAGCACCCTTAATTAGTACAGGCAATTATAAAGACACAAACCAATAACATCCTATAATAAGTCGACGAGGTGGTGAATTTTGTCTTCAGTATTTACATTTTCGTAACAATATGATTGAATTCAATTAATATAGAGGGACTTTCTATAAGGGCTCTGATAGCTCAATGAAAATGTAATGCTAAAGGGTGGGCCATTTAAAATTTCAAAATGCAGTTAAAACAAAAACAGTTCAAAATCTTTCGCAATTTATTTTTCTGTTGTGAATAATAATCGCCGCGACTAGGCTCACAGTACCCCACAGCACCAATTCTTGAGAACTTCTTCTCGGCAATGGCATCACGAATTTTGGCCTTAAAATGCTCAATTTTCTCTGGTTTGTTGGCATAACACTTGTCTTAAACGGTGTACCGCAGAAAATTAGTCCAACGGTGTTAAATCGAAGCTTCTTGACAGCCAACTGACAAAACCATTTCGGCTAATTAAACGGCCATCAAACGTTTGACACAATAAATCGATTGTGGATGTGGAGCAAGTTGCACCATCCTGTTGAAACCAAACATCATTCACATCAATTCCATGAAGAGCAGGCACAAAAAAAGCGGTTATCATGGTGCGATAGGTGACTCCATTGACCGTAATGGTTGTGCTGTACTCATTTTCTAAGAAAAATGGGTCAGTGACGCCTCCGCTTCACAAGCCACACCAAACAGTCACTCATAATGGGTGCATTCGCTTCTTTAAGACCACGTTTTGGTTTTCTAAGTACCAAAATCGGCAATTTTGCTTATTAACGTACCCACCAAGATGAAAGTGAGCTTCACGCGATAGGATGATATTTACAATTTTTTGATTTTTTTTTAGTTTTTTTTAGACCAATTGTCTGTTTTGGAAATAAATTTCCAATAAATGCCAACGTTGCTGAAGCGTAAATCGATTCATTACATTCTGTGGAGATAATATCGCATTGATCAAAAAGTTCCTGAAACTTATTTAGAAAATTGAAAATACAAGTTTATTCATCTAAATCTTTATTAACCCCTTCAACTGCAACTCACTTATGCCAGCACTTGATTCAATCCTCGAAGCATTTTTTATATTCGGTTATCGCTATGTCCATGAGTGCTTCCTGCGGTTATTCCATTATTTCCTCTCGGCTGCTGAAACGTGTTCCTCCTAATGGTTTTCTAAATCGATTGAACAGAAATAAGTCACAGGTAGCCAAATCAGGTGAATTCGGTGGACGTTGAAGGGACCAGGGTATAATGGGGGAGAAATAACTTCATGAATGCAGGGATTTTTAAACGATCTAAACTACGTGGAAAATATATGCCTTTTGGTACATAGCTTCTCAGACAAGGATGCGACACTCGTTGGAAGTAGCAAACTAAAACGGAAATAAGAGCAATCGGCAAACTCTGGTGCGGACAATGGCACATGACAAGCTGTGTTCATATGGAAAAGTAGTTTAAGTCTAAATAAGCACAAAGATAATTTGTCAAGTCCAATGTCGTTTGAAAAGACTTAAGCATAAAACTAAAAAATAAACGCACATAAATTTGGCAAAAAGAAAGATTTTAAAAAAGGTTTTAATTACAGTTAAGCGCATTGACTTTTATAAATCTCCCTACGCAATAACTTAATTTAAGCGTGTGTGGACTTAGCTATTCTTCCACATGACCAAAGTTATGTATAAAACATATGATTGTTTCGTCAAATGTATGACACGGAGTTCAATTCTGTTGAATTTTAATCAAAAGTTGCATGAATCAATTTGTGGGTATTGAAGTCTGTTAATTATTTTAAGCTCGAAATCACGCCTCGCTGCCATTCTACCCTCATTTGGATGCGAACCTCGACCTGTTTGCTATTGTATGCAAGAACTTTAACCACTACACCACGCCAAGTCCGCTTTAAAATAAATGGATGTAAAAAAGCCTTGCAGTGTATGTATAGTTCTCACTTTTAATTGACTTTTTCATTTCTACTGCTCATTTATTCAAAATTAAAGAAGGCCATCAAAGAAAAACGTAATTATCTCTCTTAGATTGTCTCAAAATGAATGGAAATAGATTGCTTCAAAATATATAAGTAATATTCATGTCTAAAAAGATATAAAGAATCCTTAAAATAGAAATTTATAAAGTGTTACGATTAAAGCAATTTATTGCATTTAAAGAATAATCTCTTTTTTACACGAGAATGTGTTCTTTGAAAAGGATGTCTTTTTCTCTCGCTCAATTCGATTTTAAAACATTTATTTCATTCATTCATACTGTTGCCTTCAATATTGTACAAATACGTGTTACAGTTGACAATCAAATAAAAATGTATCATTTCCTTCAAATAGTTCTCGTACTCGTAAGGATGTGATGTAATTTTTGTCAGCAGTGGGTACTGCATAAACTAAATACTAAGTGTTTTCATAAAGTCGAAAATACCCATTTTTTTCTCCGTCACTCCTCAAAGGAGCATATTGACTATTCACAAAGTATCCATTGCATTGTTTTAGTTTTTTAATTAATTTGATCTTTCAAGTTAAGTAGATGATTAATCTACAGCAGCTTCCTCCATATGATTTTGCGTAGTGGTGAAGACCTTGCTAATTGGTGGTTATCTTTACTTTAGCATTGTAAAGTTTTCCCAGTAGGTGGCGTGTTATCCTAATCATTCGTCTGTTTGTAATCATCGCCAGAGGTACGCGGGAAGGTCTTCCTTATTTTTTAGATGCAGTTGTCTGGAGGGACGTTGAAGCCTCTTTATTAAATACTCGAAATCACAATTAAATTTTTCTTCGACATGTCCTCTGCTGGGGCTCTAACCTATATCGTTTGTGTTGTTATGCGTGCGCTCTAAACTCTACACAACGCCACCCCCTAAATTAAATGCTAATTATTATGTGTAAAAATAGAGACAATATTTCTTTAAGTGAGTAAACGGTCTTTTATTAGGCGCTTTCTAAATGAAAAAAGTGTGTGAATTTACAAATAACAGCCGCAGCTTCGCTGGTTGACAAGCATACAAAATGACTAGTTTTCAATGACTCTGGCGCATATATCAGACTGAATTGGCCAATGACATGATTTATGATATATTCGTATATACTTTAGAACATCCCACAAGAAAAAATCCGACCTTAGCGTCTAGTTTACAACACCTTAAATCGCTCTTGCAGAATGACCATGACATGAGCTATGTAGTACGCAACGTCGTTATGTCAAACCACTTTTCGTTGGCCAAAAGAAATTGTTCATCTACGTATAGCACTTGCTCTTAGCAGTGATTGAAATTTGGGGTAGTGACGGATCCAGTCCAAAATCCGTACCAAGCCGGGATGTTTTTAGAATCCGTTGAACGCTCTTGAATCTCATTAAATTGTTATTTTTTTTTTTTTTTTGACATACTATGTCAACAATATGGAAATATATTTTTCCTCATACTTCCAGATCTTTGCAGTATTCCAATAGCGGTCTTTGCTTAGCCTTGGCAATTGAGATAGCAGGGATTGGTGTTCAACGTGAATATCGAGAATTGTACGGGCAGTCTGGCTATAAGTAGTATGATCTCCGATATCTACTCAACATCGTTTTTAGTATACGAATGTCCGGCATCTCTAAATGATATGGTGCGACATGCAGACCTAGAGATTATCTGCGGAAGATGAGGAGAGATTGGAGTATTTTCTGTATCTGTATCAAAATCTGATATTAGGACTGTTCCTTGGTAGTCATTTTTCAAGCTGAATCGGATCTGGCTGACATACTACCTTGATCAAAAACGTTCCAGGAATTTATTCAGAAAATTACAAATACAAGTTTATTCATCTAAATCTATATTGTAAAACCGACGTGGTTTTTTGGTCCCGGCTGATTTGGTAACCGCCGTTCACTTGCCTGATGTCTGGATTTCCTGTCGTACCCATAAACACACGTCTTGGCTCCAGTAATGATCCTTTTGATGAATGCGGGATCAGATTCAGCCTCGCAAATCATGTCTTTTGCGGCCTCAACACAGTCTCAGTTTTGTTACACGACGAAAACCCAAATCATTAACAAAAATGTCTTAGAGGGATTCACAGAAATTATTCAAGTCCTCTGTTATCTCTCTGATGGTTAATTTGGGGTTACTTAACAACATTGATAAATGTTTTCGTCGGTCTTCGCTGTCGATGGTTTGCTACGAGTTCATCATCTTCAATTAATTCACGACCACTTTTGAACCTCTCGTGCCAGTGGTAAACAACCGTTTTCTTTAGAGAATCATTGTTGAAACACTTTTCCAACATTTCCGACGTTTGCACGTTATTAAATCCGTTTTTAACACAAAATTGAATACAAGTTCGTTGTTGCAAATTTAAGTCCATTTCTAAAATTGTAAAAAATCTCCAACACACATAGGGATAGATGTACTCTTGGCGACGTAGCTTTTGCAAGTGTCAAACTATGACGCTAAGATTTAGCGGGAATATCAGCAACAGATGTACCCACTTAACAAAAAAAAAAGAAAAAAAAACTCAAATCGGAACGATGGGACCCTCACACGGGGGTTATTTCGGGGACTTTTTGTCCAAGATAGTAGATCTCTTTCGTACATGCGTTTGGTTAGTTTGTATAGCACCTAAATACGGACATGTAACTTCACAGGAATACAATGTTCACCTTTTTTCGGACATGATAGGTCACAGAGATTAGCATATGAACACAAATGAGGTGGTCATATGTCATGGCTGCCCGGTCGGAATTAACTTATAACTAATTCCTTAATGAACATTAGGAACAGTTACCAACTGCTTCAAAAACTATTAAGCAAACGCAATTTGTTATCTAAGATCTGTTTAGCTTCTGTTCCCCAATTAAACGAAGACTTGCATACAAGCTGTGGTCTACGAAAGGTCAAGTTCTTGTGAGCGACAAAAAATCGCCTACTATGGATTCTCTTGTACACTGTCATGATGTTTTCAGTAGGTTTTGCTGATATTTGGCCTTTATTTACTGAAACAGTGGCCTCAAATTTATCCACCACATTTTAAATATGTAGTTTTCTCGTAAGAACGATTATGGCGGCAGTAAAATAGGCGAAGAGCACTAAACTGCTGTTTGAACAAAACAATTGTTTTAATTTAACAATTTTATTATGTGTACCAATCACTAAAGGATATATCCGCCCACGGTGATTTGTGAAATTAAACTGAATAAATGACAATAACTTTGTTAGGTATGCATAGCTTCAATGGTATGACCACCATCAACTGTCAAAGTTCGAATGCCCCTATTGAAATACGCATTATAACTTTTATTTAATTATTCAATTCATTCCATTGTTGTATACCATCTCAGGCAAATATTTTTGCTTTTTACAAACTTTTTCCCTAAATTAACAACTTATTTAATTTACAATTAAAGTATAAAAAATAACATATTTTCCCTTTATCATGCATTTAATTTATCGAATACCACCTGTCTGTCCTCCCACCACTCAGACGAAAAACTGAATCATTTACGAAATTGTGTTCATTTTTCTGCATTTCTTTTATAAAAAAAAAAAGATACAACAAAACAAAAATTCGGTGGAGTCTTGTTGATTCAGCCAATTTATGTAATGGTAGTCGCATCATCATAGAGTCTTTAAATTGTTTACTTGAGACTCTATAAATGCGAAAAAGATATCAAAGCAAATTATTGCCACTGCATGCAGAAATAAAAAGAAGGAAAAACGTAAAAAATGATGAAAATATTCGCTCGTAAGTGAGTTATCTTGTGAAATGATAAATGGACTTAAAAATAAATGTGCTGTAGGCGGCGTTTTACTACTTTTCTTTTGGCAATGCATACTCGCATGAATCATAATGAATTGTGTTATAAAATTTATGAAATTCAAAAGATGGAAAATGGAAAAATTATTTAAGTTAAAAAGATAATCTTTTACATAAGAAAAGTACGTCCTTGATATTTTGTCATAAAACAATGAAGACAAAAAATTTAGAAAGAGAGAGAAAAGAGTTTTGCCCTTGTACACACTGCGTACAGAAATGTTTCAACAAGATTATAAAAATTTATAAATTTTAAACTCTGGCTTGAAAGAAATACTTACAGTTAAAGTGCATCAATTGTACCACCTTAATGGAATCACATTAAATGTTAACGTGAGTTTTTAACCAACATATCAATATAATAGACATACTGCTTACGCTTATGCAAGGTTATGGTTTCAGGTTAATAGAACTTTAGCTTTTCACAACCACAACCAGTTGATGTGTTACTATATTTGAAGCTTTTAGAGCTTAGATCTTTAAAATATTTATCTTTTCACGAATTAACAACAAATGCTAACATGGACATGCATATTTTGGAAAAAAAACATCAATCACACGCAACATTCAGTAAATGCAGTCGATATGGTGATGCAAGAGCCATGAATTGTTTTTCATTTCATTTTATTCTTCAATGTAAAGTTGTAAGTTTTACAGTGAATTACATATTTATTTATTCACACGGACTTCTAGGAAATACACTTTGTTCTGCTTAGATATCATTAATCATCATTGGTTCCTTTAACTTCTTGAGGAGCATGGGGCTCCTGAGAAAAATTTAAATTATACGCCAATCCCTTGAATCCATTTCAAGAGTGTCCAGATTTCTCCACTTCCTTCATCACTGTCCTGCGTCAGGATTCCTTCGGCTTCAATTTTTTCTTCGAAAGCTGTAGATTCCAGTCGAGAGACATTGGGCGCATTTTACACCTAAGATGCAAACGAGTAGGCATCGGTTGAGAAATGCTATATAGTCAACCCTGTCTCGCAACCATACAGCAACACAGAAATCACATTTGACCACAACATTCGTAACTTCGTACCCATTGAGTTAGACCATTAACATATTCTCTGACAGCCAAGGTGCCTTAAGGGAACTTAGCTGTCTGGTCAAGTATTACTATGCAAAGGCTTTAACTTAGGAATAAGGATCAGTTGTTTTAGTACCTGGACACTGTCCGATATATGGTAATGAGGCAGTGAATGTATTGGCTAGAAAAGGTTCTGTGGCAGCCTATATTGGTCCAGAACCTTACTGTTCAGCACCACTTACTTTACTATCCTATGTATTGAAATCAATATTTACTTTGTATGCGAGGTACTACGCCCATTTGTCCAATTCCGCCCACTTTTTAAATGATGCATTGTATTGACCATGGAGCTATAAAGTAAATCAGTAATCAGCTATAAAGTAAAAAGTAAATCAGACCAAATTCTAAAAACTTAGCTTTAACCGTTCTTAAGATATACTTACATCAATATAAACTTCTTTTTTCGATTATCTAAACATTTCGAATAGAACGGCTCCGTCATTTAACGTTTTTTTTTTTTCAACTTGTGCTTATTTCGTGAATTGTAACACTTTTATCCTTGTAACAGCTTTATCCTTCCGCTGAACGAATATGGTTGTGGATACACTTATTTCGCTTCGCTAAGTGAGCCTGCGATCGACTTACAGAGGATGCCGATTTTTACAAAAAAAATCATGTTTTCAGATGAAGCTCATTTTGATCTTGGCGGGCATGTAAATAAGCAAAATTGTTGCATTTGGGGCACAGAAACCTCGCACGCATACATTGAAAAGCCGATACACCTAAGACGAGTCACTGTTTGGTGCGGATTTTGGTCCAGAGGCATAATTCGAAAATGAGCAAGGAGTGGCCGTTACAGTCAATGGCGATCGTTATCGGGCCATGTTGAACGAATTTTTGTTCACAAAAATTGAAGAGGAGGATATTAGCAACATTTGGTTTCAACAGGACGGCGCTACGTGCCACACAGCCGACGCTACACTCGATGTTTTGCGCCCTGTTTTCGAAAAAAAAAATTTATTTGGCGGACCCTATATTTGGATAATTTATTCAGTTGTTTTTATGTTCAACTTGGATTGAGTTCTGTAGCTGATTCATGTTAGCGTTATCATAACTTATTTACTTGTACCCGCTATAGTCCGGACTGTAGTGTGTACGTGTCTCTATGCCAAGGAAAAGAGCATTACACGGTAGGTTGAGAGCGGGTAAGTGAAAGGTGGGACCGTTCGTTAAATATAAAAAACTTTGTATGGGTGATATCACGCTCACTTGTGCAATTCCTCCCAGTTTTTGACTAATGATTTGTATTGGCCGTGAAGTCAGTTAGACTAAATACTGAATCTTTAGATTTAACCGTTCTCAAGATATAATGAAACCAATATTTGGTTTATCTTGTCCAATTCCTCCCAGTTTTAACTGAGGATGTGTATTGACTATGAATTTAATCAGACCAAAACATCAAACTTTAGCTGTAACCGTTATCAAGATACATATATGTATGTATTAAAATCAATATTTACTTTGTATGGGATGTACCACGTCCCATGACTATGAATCTATTTGGGTCAAATTAAGAGACTTTTTTGTTACCATTTTGAAAATATAGAAAAATAAATGTTTACTTTGTATGAGCGTAGCACCGCCCAATTGGAATTTCCTTCCGGACACACAGAGAGACACTGTAAAAATTTCAAGAAAATCGATTCAGCCGTTAAGCTGTCTATAGCTTCTAACAAATAAACACACATTCAGTTTTTATATATGTATAAGATAAAAATGAATGTGTGTTTTTTTTGAAAATTTTACGAAATCTCTCTGTATATCTGAAAGGAACTAGAGTGCATACATAATTCAAAACTATCTACTGGCCAGTGTTACGCCCATGCTAAGTCACAATTTATTTGTCTATATCTTTAAAATAGTCACAGTAAAAGTTTATAAATTTGGGTCAAATTACTTCATCATCAATACATATCATCAGTGAAAAAATAGACGAAATTTAATAAGTGGGAGTGGCAGCCGACATACGGCGAATTTCGTCATTTGTCCTAGTTGGCTACCTAGCATAGAAGTAGGTATTTGCAAAATTAAGACTTTAATAGAAGTTTTTTGCTAAAATTAAAAATATCTTTTACAGCACGTCACTGATTTACTTTAGAATTTAAATCTTAATTTTTATCACTACTGACTGATTCTGATTTTTATTTTAATGCTATAAAAAAAACTACTGAATATTTTCTCAAATTTCTTTATTTATTTGAAAGTACAATCCCTCCGGTTAATAATGGAAAATAATTTCATTCAAATGTCTACCTCGGCTGGCCATGCAGTAGCCTACACGATCGGTCAAGTTTTTAAGCACATTATCGATTGTGTGCAGCTGTATTTCACCAATGGCTTCACGAATATTGTCCTTTAAAGCGTCAATTATCTCTGGCTTGTTGGTGTAGCACTTATCTTAGACAGCACCCCACAAATAATAGTCCAACGGTGTCAAATCGAAGTTCCGAGGTGGCCAAACGACATCAGATCTGCGGCTAATAATGCGATCTTCAAAAACTGGGCGCAAAACATCGAGTGTAGCTTCAGCTGTGTGGCACGTAGCACCGTCCTGTTGAAACCAAATGTTGCTCTTCAATTTTTGTGAACAAAAATTAGTTCAACATGGCCCGATAACGATCACTATTGACTGTAACGGCCACTCCTTGCTCATTTTCGAAGAAAAATGGCCCAATTATACCTCTGGAACAAAATCCGCACCAAACAGTGACTTGTCTTGGGTGTATCGGGTTTTCTTTGCCACAAATGCGACAATTTTGCTTGTTTACATACCCGTAAAGATCAAAATGAGCTTCGTCTGCAACATTTTCATGATTTTCAAAGTAATGTCGCAATATTTCGCAGAGTTGTTCAAGCGTATAAACAATCATATTCGTTCAGCGGAAGGATAAAACTAATTATCTGTCAAATCATACATGTGTTAAGTGTTACCATCCATGAAATAAGCACTAGTTAAGAAAAAACATTAGATGGCGGACCCTTTATAATTCCCATAACATTCCATGAAGGAACACAGGGGCTTCTTTTAGTCAATGAGCTGCACCCGATTCTATTTTTAGACTCATTGGAACGGACCTACAGTGTAACGCTGGCTCCGAACGGCAAATACATTTAGAGAAGTTTTCAGTAGTAGTAATACTCATAACCATTTACTAGCTAATGTTATGAGGTGATACCGCTGTTGAAGAACTTTTATCTTTTTTAAGATGGTCCGGCCTGGTGTTGAACCGAGGCCCTTCTGGGTGGTATGCAGGTGTCTTACCTACAATACCACGGCGGCACTGACTGATTTATACAATTTGAAAATTTCCTTGTACTCTTATTTGTCAATGTTTGTAAGGAATTTGAGTCTTTACTTGTTACGTGTACTTTTGTGATTGTACATACAGATATTACCCATAATGGATGTATGTATATGGTACAGCATTCGCGTCAATGTTTTATGACGAACGTAGCTTTTTCCCCTAATATTGTATTAATAAAGAGAATTTTTAGTGCATGTGCTTACAACTGTAATGATAAGCCTGATTAGTTGCAAAAAAAATAAAATAAAAATAAAAAACCTTATTTGTCTTTAGTAGTCGTAATAGTAAATTGAAGCCTTTTTTATGTTTACCTATCGAAGCACAGTGGTTGGTGCCATAAGCAAAAATTACAAAAAAGATATCACAGTTCAAATTTTATCACTCAGTGTATTATTAAAATCTTTAATAAGGAAAATCTTTTAAATGGGATATTTGTTGATTGTTTTTTTACAACTTTAGCTCTCTGGGAATATAAACTCTCACTGTTACTCACGGCAATTAGAGCATATTATGCTTATAACCGCTGTTATGGTAGAAAGTTTATCTTTTATTGTGATAAGAAAAATACATCCAATGCTGCTGTCCAGCTGTACGACAAAGACAAGGTCTATCGTCTTATTTGTTTTTCAATGACGGAATGAAAACTTTTCCACTTATGCGCTTTTGAACATTGTCAGAGATGTATTATGCCTGTGAAAATGATCTTAGAATATCCGGTAAGGCATTTGAGGATATTTCGTTTTTTTTTTACAACAATCTCCTCATTTCCAATAAATGATTTCAGATCACCCACTTTGATGCTGAGTTGCAACTAACTATCTACGCTAAAGAAATTTTTTGTTGGACCATACTTCATAACAGAATATTGCGAGGGATTAAAGAACAGTATTTATGTGATTTTCGGCATTCACACACAACCTTAGGAGCTTAGTCATCGCCAGAAGATTATCTTTCGAATAAAGTAAATTTCATGTTCATTTCGTTCAGTTCATCCTTGTTTTATTCCATTACAAAGTTCTATACCTCTATTAAAACACCCTTTACAATGCCTATTGATGCTAATATACGTAATGCCGATATATATTCATCATATCGTAGATTTTTGGAAGCCAAACAGAAGTGCTACCAAAGTAATGGAGTGAAGGTATCCGATATATTAGCTGAAGTGCCTCTATAGGACTTAGTTGATTACACTGCTGATAGAATTGTAAAGCTACAAAAAGAAGTCATACAACAATCGAGTTGTACCGAATCAACTTTAACTTATGAGTGGGGGTGTGATGGTAGCAGCGGCCACTCAACCTATAAGTAAAATTTCAGCTTAAGCGGTTCAGCTTAAACAGACGAATATTTGTATGCAACTTGCCTTGTTTCTATGCAGATTAAAAAAGACATATGGAAAAACTCAGGCCTATCTTCCACAAAATGTTGTTGTGTTGGTTAGGTGGTCTCCTAAATGCTATCGAAGAATCATCGTGCCAAACTCAAATGAAATCTATTAAGAGGTATTGAAATTTTCTATGCTTTCTTTAATAAACTTCTGTGAGATGTGCCACGCCCTATTCAGCCATAACTCCCTTTTTGTACAACAACAACAAGAAACAGAAGATACTAAAATTTCTAAGATAAACTCATGGCTGCTTCCAAAGCCAAGCTATGACTTTTTTCCAACTATATTGGCGTCTCGCAACACTGTGCGACTCCATAAAAGAAACGATCACATTGTAATGAAAGCATCCTTTTTTACATTTTTTTAGTCCCATCATGCATTCAATTTCGTATGGAGCTCAACAATAAAATACGTATAGTAAGCAGAAAAGGTGTGGATAGTCAAACCGGTCTATTCAATGCCCTGCAGTAAACAAAATATGGATTGGATCGATTAAGGTGAGCTTAGTTTTTGAAATCTAAAGACACTCATTTGCCAGTTGATGCAGTACAAATTCTATATCACGCAGAATAATTTAGCGTATTTGTTGGACTTTGACTTTATGTGTTACGCTAACTGAAACAAATTTAATATTCATACAAAGAGCTATAGGGTATAAAAAAGCAGAAAAACCATGAGAAAAAGGCCACAAATGGATACATTTTCTTGCAAGATGTATTTCGAAATGACACAAATAAATACATGCACACACACACACATACACATACATTAAAATAAATATATATTTTTTAAGCCAGGATATGGTAAATGCTAACATATGCAAATTGTAAATAAGTATGTGTTTGTGTGTGTGTATTTTTAAGCCACATACATAAATACGCCAATTTAACAAACATTCGCCTTAAGAAGGCTCTGCATGTATACTCATCGTATCGTATATATGAAAGGATATCAAAATATTTCTGTTTCTCTAGAGCATGTGATCTTATTGCTGTGTATTAAAGGAATTTATGATGGTAAGCAAATGGATTTGTAACCAGAAAAATAATACAAAACAACAACAATAATAATAACAGCAATAACAACAACAATAAAAAGCAACTGTAAAAAAAACATCAAGCAATGGCAAGAAATCAAGCTGCTCAAGGATTTTGTTTATTTGCATGCATAAGAAAACAAAAGCTTCTATCAGTGCTACTACCCCATGGACATTAACCCAATAATGACTTTATGGTTCATAAATTGTTTATCACTGTACAATCTATAGAATGTTTGTTTTTGTTTTTCAAATTACAAACTTTAAACGGGAAAAAGAGTAATTTGCTATGATTTGAAATACTTGGGTTTTTAGAGGAAGCAATAGCTGATACGTTCAAATAGGAACTGTTATAAAAGAGGGTTTGGCTTATCCGATTTTTAACATGGATAAAAACTCAAAATTAGCATGCTTAACAAAGAAAATATAACAGATTTGGAAAAAAATTTCTTTATTTCTCAATTTTATCTGCTTTTTCTACCTCTATTAGCTCATATAGACTGTTTAGATAGATAGTTACTTAGTTAGTTACAACGGACACGAGTACAGCTAGTGTTGCCAGATTACATTTTTCAAAATTCTTGTCATTCATAAAAAAAATTTTGATTTAGAAAAAAATATTGGTTCTTCAAAAAGCTTCGATTACAAATTATCAGTAATACGTTTTTTTTCTTCGTCACTTATGTTTACGCAAAGCATCCATTGCCTTGTTTCATTTTTTTTTTTCAATTTGTTCTTTCAAGCAAAGTAGATGATTAATCCACTGTAGTCCACTCCATATGATTGTGTGGCGGTGAATATCCTTGCTAATTGGTGGTGATCTCTACTTTAGCATTGAAATGTTTTCATAGTATGTAGCGGTTTTTTCCCGATCATTCGCCTAGTATTTGTAAGCTTGAATTTCTCCAATTCCATATCATCAATTTCTGGCCACAAGAAGTCATAGTAACTGCTTTGCCGACTGCTTTCATTAACGAATCCATTTGCTGACCAAAAAAATCATGAAGCGAACGAAATACATTTTGAGTTGTAAGGCCTAAACAATCCTAACGCGCTGCAGTTGATCGAATTTGTCAAACTCTGAAACAAAGAAATGTCAAATTAAGTTGGGCAAAAAACTTGACGTTAAGATGTAACTCACAATTAATGTCGTTCATTATGGTATCAAATGAATCAGCCAACACTATAACTTGACAGGTCATAATGAACTCATACTCAAACAATGTGCGAAATAAAATCATTGCCGAAGTAAGATGAAGCTTCGCAGACGGTGGCAAAGCCAGGATTTTCAACCACTCCAGAACTCTCTTAATGATGTAAATTTTAAATTCCGTAGACGGCTGCAAAAGAAAATTGGATCAATTATTCGCTTAGAAAACCCAGAATTTTTACTCTAACGGAATAATCACTTTACCGCAAAAGTGGTAAAAGATTACATCGTTACGTTTAAACCTTCATTTGAGTTCCTTTTAACACGTATGTTGTTGTATTATTTTATGTGCTAATTTATTTAACTTCTACTTATACAATTGTAACTACACAGCTTATTTATCGTGTACTTTCTTACTGCTTAATACACAAGTACTCAACACTCTTTTACACCTTTACTTTACTTTATGACTGTAAAACTGTAACTGAACTACTAATGCATAATGCTCCGCCTTTTATATAAATATAGCATTACTTAAGAAAGTTCTTGTACTTACAGCAGCATTCTATTTCCGTTAATTCAAATGTAACAGACAAAATCGGTACGGTAGCTCTGTTCAATACGCAAGTGATAACACCGTTAATAGCACAGATATTGTGGTGTGGCAGACACATTGAGCCTTGACACAAACCAATAGATTAAATGCCATTAATAACGTTCCGTACATGAAATTGGTTCTCGTAAATTGCGGCATCCATAAAAACTATCAAAATAATATCCATAAAAAGTCGACATATTTCTTTAACACACGTCGTAAGTATGTATAAACAAACGTATATAAAGGGTGATTTTTTAATATAAGTTTTTCCAATGTGATATGTAGCATGAATGAAAGCTTTGTCGTTTCACCAAGAATGGACTTAAACTCTGTTTAGATCCTTGTCAGATCAAATAATGAAAAATCAGACAATGTAAAATTGCTACCACAATGTAGATTGCCAGAGCACACGGTTCCAAAACATTTGTCAGAAAATCTGGCAATTTATTGCACATATGTATGGTTTTTTTTTGGCAATGATGTCGTTGTCAGATCTGGCAATACTTTCTCTGACAATTGTAAGCTTATACGTTTGTAAGACATTTTCTGTACTTTTATTCTGCCATTATTGTTAGATCTGACAACCGTATTTTTCCTCCGTCACTCCTCTTAGGAGCATATTGGCTTTCCACAAAGCATCCTTTAGTTTGTTTCAGTTTTAGTAATCATGATTCCATGTCATTGTGTGTAGTGGTGAAGACCCTTGCTAAGTGGTGGTGGTGATGGTAATCCTTACTTGGCAATGTAATATTTTCCTAGTAAGTTTCGTTTTCTTCTGATCATTCGTTTGATGTTTGTCATCATTACCAGAGGTAAGCTGGATGGTCAGAGGGGCTTCTTTAGATGGATTTGTCTGGAGATAAGTTGAAGTTATTAAACCCTCGTCACCGTAATTAACTTTTTTTCATGTCCTCTGCTGGGATTCGAACTCGGGCCATTTGTGTTGTATACCTGCGATCTGCAGTCGCCATGCCCTGGAAACCAAATCAGTGAATTTTGTTATTAAAATTCGTGCTTAAGCAACGAATCTCATTTTAGGCTTAATAGGTACGTGAACTAACAGAATCGCCGAATATGGTGTAAAGAGCAGCTAAAGGAAAATACACTATTTGTTGCGGCTTGTGGGCTGGCGTCATCATTGTGCATTAACGTTACAGTTAACACAGCCAAGATACCATGGAAATTATTATCGACTTTTTTGCCCAAAATGAAAGAATTGCACCTGGTTGACAAGCAGTTTCAACAATACGCTGTTACAGGTCACACTGTAGGCAATACCTTAAACCTATTGAGACGCGAGTTTAATGAGCAATAAATATCACGTTTTTGAGCAGTCTATTTCCTGCCAAAACCGTGAGATTTGACTCCAATAGACTATTGTTCGTAGGGATACTTGAAGTCCCTCATGCTAATGAACAAGCCAGCCACAATTCTAGCCCTGTAAGGTAATATTACAGCTGCCATTAGTGAGATACCGGCCGAAATGCTAGAAAAAGTAAGCTAAAATTAAAACTCACGCATGGACCAACTACTGTGTAACCGCAGGCAATATGCACATGAAATAATCTTTCAAAAGTAAATGGCAGCCATTCTTTCATAATTCAAAATTTTAGTATTTTTATTTCCAATTTTCAAAACTCAAATGGCTTAAAAATCACCCGTTATTATCTGCTTTTACACTTTTACTTATATTGCCTTAAAATATTCTTAAAAAAAATCTTAACTTTTACTTTCAGCTTAGCTTGTCTCTTTTGGGAATTTCAAGGAAAGGAGAACAAAAAAACCAAAACCAATTTTGTTTTAAAAATTTCAAATTTATTTTAATGGTTGTGTCATGTAACCATGTAACCAGAGTGATACGATAACACTCATTTACTTATTCATACTGTTTTCTGGAAAATCAATGATGGGGGAATTATACAAGATATTCGTAAACAAAATATATTCAAATTTTTCTAACTGGCATAACATATCACTTGGGACTATTTACAGTCTTATTTATGTTTATTTTAAAATTTAATTTTAGTAGAGAAGAAACTTGTTATATGATCATGAAAAAGAATGTAATTATTTTAATATGCAATACTGCTGTAAGAGGTTGAAATATATTTTTCTGTTTCTGTAACAAGCTGAAGGCTAGGGAATTTTCAAAAGATATTGGTAGCACGGGCTATCCAATATGTATAATTCGCTGCAACACTTTCACTCTCGCTTGCATTGCGCCTACCTACTAAAGCCCATCCTCGTTCGTTAACTTTCAATCCAATCGCCCGGAACCACCGCAAAATATCACTTCAGGGGTGTGGTGATTCAGCGATTGCTGCTAACTAATGACGCTGATCTTGCTCTAACTGCATATCTCTGTTGGATTAAAACCTGCCTTATGAGAATACACACTAGATTCAAATTTTCAATAGACGCCAGCGTTAGGTCAATAATATTATCGGGCGTGATCCGCAATAAGACTTTCCTCTCCAGAAAGTTGAGCTGGTTTTCACATCGATGGCAAGATATGAAAAAAAAAACAAGAAAACATGCTCCGCGGTTTCCCTACAATTGGCATTCTGGACATATATCATCTCTGTCATGATTGTATTTGAAAGGGTATGCCCTAAACCACCCAAATTCGGTAAAAAACGGGGTCAAATAGAAGTTCACCTGCCTTTGCTTCCTTTCCACCCATTGCGCTAGTCACGGTATGAGTCTATAGGTCCACCTTCCCTTAGTGGCAGCGGCTTAATTATGTTACCCACCCATCTGGTCAGTTCTCCTCGTTAAATATTTTCCCGTCTTGCTTCCGACTATCAGCTGTAGCGGCATTAATTCCGCAATCACCAAGGCCGCACACCTCCTGCAGACCGAGTCCAGTGCCATTCTATAAATTTTTCTGCCTATAGCGTCTGCCTATATGGGACTGTATATTGCGCAAGGTATTTAACCACACCTATCAGCAACAGCCTTTTCCCCTGGTTTGAACCGCCCATATTGGGCATAATGCGCTCCAGTGCACGAGTTGTTGAAGCACATTTTTCACTGATGTATCTTAGATGTTCCCTATTATCAATCATAACACCCAGGTGACTAATTGCATGTTTAGATGTTATTCAGTGGTCGCCCACAGTGATTGTAATGAACTCTATTATCTTCTTACTGCTTAAAAGTAGTACTGCCGTCTTGTGATCAGCAAATCTAAGACCCATGCCCGTGATCCAACTTCTAACTTTAGCAACTGTATAGTTGCACGTTTTCTCCAACTCATCAAGGCGTTTCCCTCTTTTCAGCAAGGCAATGCCATCTGCAAAACTGATAATCTGCATTCCACTAGGAACCCCATCATACATTGCGTTACCCGATACGACATTCTGCCTTCGTTGAGGTAAGGTGTGCTTCAAAATGATTCACCCAAACTATAAAATGTTATGTATGGTCACCTTATTAAAAAAAATTCTACGTTCAAATAAACCGGTTTTGCTTTTAGAGATGTACTATTACTATATGCGTCGCGGAAAATCTTTGTCACCTTAGGACAATAAGGACAAATTGTGGCACTTCATGAGCAGGGATTAAGTATGTGTTGAATGGCGAAAAAATGAGACGATCTTTGTGTGTCGTTCCAAATATTCTGAAGAACAGAGAAAATTATGAAAAATTAAAAAGCACGGGTCTTTCAAAGACCCTGACTGCCCGTGCAACTGGACTAATTTTACGAAAATCCTCGAATCCCATGAAAAGTGTGGTAACAATAAAAGAGGAATTGAAATTATAAGCTTCAAAAAGCACAACGCTCAGCCAAACTTTATTCGAGAAAAATTTTAAAAATTCTCTGACTGACTAAGCAGCATAAGATTAAGCGTAAAGAGCTTGAGAAAAACAACATGGCAACTAATTGACATCGGGTAAACATTCTTTTAAAAAGGTTATAAGATATTCCATACATTTGTGGGTTTGTAGATAATTTTTTCTGATGAGAAAAAATTTAATCTGGTTGGGCCAGATGGTTTCAATTTCTATCGGCGAGATTTAATGGCAGTTTGATGGTTTGGGCTGACTTTAGCTCACATGGTACCCTGGAACTCTACTTTTTTTCCACTCGAATGGATTGTTTACAATACCAGGGCATTCTGTTTGAACTTTTGCTGCTTTATTTGGTCCAAAATGTTGGCAAAGCTTTCACCTTTCAGCAAGATAACACAGCAATTCATGTCAGCAAGTCGACCAGACAATGGTTTGAGGAGCACAATATTAAAACCCATGGAAAATTTGAGGGGTCTGCTTGTACGTAATGTTTATGCAGACAACAAACAGTTCCTGACAAAAGATGAATTAAAAGAGCAACAACTGACGCGAAATCCGCTCCAACGTTCTGGACAAAGGTTTCTCGTGACCCATACCGCGCAGATATTATTTAAATCATAAATTATTAAAAAAAACAATTTTGATACCTTCTGATTAAATTAATTGCTTACTAATCACTGGCCTTATCATTTTGACGCATTGAATTTTGCACTTATTTGCATAAATTTTAATAAACATAATATAACGGTACACCTCTAAAAGAAAACCGGCTTATTGTTTCACTTATTTGAACGTAGAATTCTTTTTAATAAGGTGACCATACGTAACAATTATAGTTAGGATGTACCTGTATTGGATATGTACTGATTATTGCATTTCTTAGGAATAATAGGCCAACTCTGACGTTTAATTAAACCTATAACGTGCAGTTATAAATCTCTTAAACTTTAGTTAAGAAAGGTTTATTAAAATAAAATGAAGTATTTGATTAAATTTATATTTTAGTGCTGTATTTCAGCAGGGTGCTTTCGAAGTAATAAATAACTCCCTCTCTTCTTCATTCTGAAACCTATTTTTCTTTTCTAAAAGTGCGTTACAACCTTAGAAATATTAAAGGTATTTTAATAATTATTTTTAAAAACTCGTATATTTTTTAACAAAAATGAAAATGAAAGAAGCTTTTATTTGCCTTAAACCAGCATTGCTAATATCGTCGTATTTTTTACAGTCTTTTAGCCAGCTAATTGCAAAATTTGATTGCATTTTTTAAAGCTCTCAATATCAATTAAAAAACCTTTTAAGTTATAAAAATTTAATAATATTATTATGGTTTTGCCCTTCTATAAATGCAAAATAGAGCAGTTAGCACATCACAAACCCCTTTATTTTACGAGCGCTTTAATAAAAAAGTATATTTGATTTCGAACGGCCCGATTTAAACTATGCGCCTTATATTTTATAGTCCTAAATGAAGGAGCAGACTCACCCAGAGTGGACTCTAGCTAAGCTTTAATATTAGTTCAAATATAGTATTGAAACACATAAAAGTGGCTAATTTCTTCACTGAAATTTATTTTTATGCATCACGCGAAGAAAAAGCATAAAAGTAGTGTCATTTTGGCTGTTTTACTTCAAATCTAGCGATTTACTAACTACAAAATTTCTATTTAATGATTTTTTGTTGACAAATTAAGTCAACATTGCTATTCATGGCACACTTTTAAAGCTTTTATTTAGATATGCCACTTTAGCGTCAACGCAACGCTCAACGCCCTAATTTAGGTTTGTCAGTCAAAAAAAAAGTCTAAGCAATATGGCGACTTAAAACTTAATGTATTTATTTTATAAAATGCCCACTCTTTACAAAAGAAGTTTTTCAAACTCCTGCTGTCATTTATAGGGTGTTTTTTAAGAGCTTGATATAATACAAAATAGAAATACTGAAATTTAATTATAATCCGATAGACAATATCATGACTTATGTTTTTTATGATGATGATTTTTAGCATATATCCGCCGTGGCTACGAGTTACATGGTTCATTCAATCAGTCAAATTTTTGACTATTTTACCAATAAATCTGGCCATATGACATCAATGGTGGCTTGAATATTGACTTCCAATGCTTCAAGAGTTGGTGGTTTTATGGCATAAACTATAGTCGTTAAATCGTATGAATAAAAGTATTTGCTATTGGAAAGTAAAATAAAACACACAAACACACAACATTGTAATGAGTATTCAAATGATGAACATTTCGAATCATACTCATTTTGCATCGTCTACGCACAACTAGTGCTGATGAGTATAAATCAAGAGCGTCATATATGATGATATGTATTAGTATGATGAATACTTCAAGCTTTAGAGCAGTCATGAGCTTCTCATGGGGCTTTTGCCCACGATCAACTCACATGCATTCTTACGCTCTTGCTAATAGTCGTCAATTAGACAGTGACAAATACACTTGTGTGATGAATGTATGCAATTTTTTTTAAGTCGTTAAAGTCGTTTTTTTAATAGTTAAAGCAGTGGCATGGTTTTACTTCGAAATCTTGTCTGAAGAAGCCGAGGATATTTTCATCTTCAGACGCGTGGGATAATATTTGTGTCTAATGCTAAGTTTCTGCAGAGTTTAGGTGATGAAGTTAACAGCAAAAGGCAGCATCAATACGCAACTCATCAGTTCAAACATTCATTTGCGATGTATAAAATCAATAAATTTAAACTGAAGTTCCTTCCTTCGCACTTTAGCTCGCACACTATATTCTTACTTTTTTAGCTTTTTAAAACTTAAGAGCTCTTTTTAAATTGCGTTAAATAAAATAAATGACGCGAGTTAATGTTTTACTATATTCAGTCGTTAATTTTCACAATTACAACTCTACACTGTCCAGCTTATTTAACTTACACTTAATACACCAATTTACTCAAATACGACTTTATTCTATGACTGCTAAACTATAACTGACTAACTAAGCATATTTCAAATGTTCTTGTATATACTTCAACTTTCTATTTAGCTACGGGTACGTTAGTTCAAATGTAAGAACTTAATACCCAAAATTTAATTGGCAACAAGGTTCAAATAAAATCCGCATTGCTGGGGTGATCATAGCACTGATACAAATCAATAGAATAGGTTCCATAATGAAGCTTATAGCTCTATAAGTGCAAATGTCAGTGTATCTCTATTAGTCATTTTTGTTTCCTTAATATTCTGTTTCTAAGCTTGAAAAATTACCAACAGTGTAGACGTAGAATCTATGGTTGAAGAATATTTTAGGAGATAGGCAGTTCTTACTGTAAACAGGGTACCGAAGCTGCCAAATCTTGCTGGCAAAAGCACATCGAGCTAAAAGTGGATTCTGTTAAGAAATAAAGACAAATTTTTCGAAGAAAACTCTTCATATGTATTTACGTTAAGTCGGCTAATTTTACGACCGTCTTCGTATTTAAAATGATTTGCCTTAAAGAAATTAAAAAGTAAAAAAGTTTGTAAAAAAAAATCCAAAAAATAAGACTTCAAATTATCTATAAAACTGCTTGCAATTATTATTTCACTTAAAATAAATAAAACCCTCTGAACAAATTTTCTATAAAAATTTTTTCTGCAAGAGAAACGTTGTTTTCAGCAATTGCAAACTACTTGTATGTCTCAAAGTCCCAAAACGCCTTTGTGTAGTATTATTGTCTAAAAAACAGCAGCTCAACTACTACTCAGTCAAACCTACAAATTAAAAGAATTTTTGTGTGTTGCGTCTATAACTCTAGCACCTTACCCTCCCACCTACTCAATCCTACAAATTGTTTATATTTTATTGAGCTTGTAAGGATATTGTATACGATTGCAATTGTACAAAATGAAACTGAACTGAAAGTGTAGAAAAATATGAGAGAACCAAAGAAAAACGGTTCTCATACATATGTGCTTTTTATTCGCTATTCCCCTATTGAGCTATTGACAAACAATATAAGCAATATACTGAAGTGCAGAAAAAAATTGAAAAAAATGTTGACAAACGTATAGGGATAAAAAGAAATTCAATATAAAGATTTAATCTGAAAACAAAAAACGAAGTGTTTAAGCAGTGCATCACTATGTAGTGGTACTTAGGGAAATCGGACGGTTATTATTCGACCGGTTTTCTAGGTTTTGTCACATACAGCTTTTTCAAAATCAAAATTTTTCGAATACCGAATAAACCGGTTGACTCAAGACGAATAACTGGTTAATTTAAATAAGTATAATTTATATACGTTTGCCGGCTTTGCTCGGGAATCTTGATTTGCTCTGGACAGCCATTTCTCAGAGTGATTATATATAGATTTAAACAAAATAAATGTGTGAATGATGTCACGCCAATTTATCCAATTTCGTCCATTTTTAAACTGATGATTCGTATTGACTGCCAAGTCATTTATAAAAAATCCAGAAACTTCCTCTCAAGATATAAAAATATCTGTATTTATTTATATGGGAGGTACGTACGATCCCCACGTATCCGATTATTATGCGCCACTTATTAGCTGATGATTTGTATTAAGTATGAAGTCATTTTTAACAAATTTTGTAATTTTCGATTTTTCTTTTTTTTCTAAACCTTAGCGTAGCAATTACTAACAAAATCGCAGAAGAAAGTATTAAATTTGGTCCAGTCGCTTTCAAGTTTTGAGCATCCGGGCAATTCGTAATCTATTTATAAGGGTCCGCCAAATATTTTTTTTTTTTTGAAAATGCTATAAAAGAAAACTACTTAATATTTTCTCAAATTTCTTTTTTTATTTGAAAGTGCAATCCTTCCGGTTAATAATGGAAAATAATTTCATTCAAATGGCTGCCTCGGCTGGCCATGAAGTAGCCTAGACGATCGGTCCAATTTTTAAGCACATTATCGATTGTGAGCAGCTGTATTTCACCAATGGCTTCACGAATATTGTCTTTTAAAGCGTCAATTGTCTCTGGCTTGTTGGCGTAACACTTGTCTTTGACGGCACCCCACAAATAATAGTCCAACGGTGTCAAATCGCAGCTCCGAGGTGGCCAAACGACATCAACTCTGCGGCTGATAATGCGATCTTCAAAAACAGTGCGCAAAACATCGAGTGTAGCTTCGGCTGTGTAGCACGTAGCGCCGTCCTGTTGAAACCAAATGTCGCTAATATTCTCCTCTTTAATTTTTGTGAACAAAAATTCGTTCAACATGGCCGGATAGGGATCTCCATTGACTGTAACGGCCACTTCTTGCTCATTTTCGAAGAAAAATGGCCCAATTATGCCTATGGACCAAAATCCGCACCAAACAGTGACTCGTCTTGGGTGTATCGGCTTTTCAACGTAAGCGTGCGGGTTTTCTGTGCCCCAAATGCGACGATTTTGCTTGTCTACATACCCGCCAAAATCAAAATAAGGTGAACACATCGCACACATTCTGCAACATTACCATAATTTTCAAAGTAATGTCGCAATATTTCCCAGCGTTGTTCAAGCGTATACACAACCTTATTCGTTCAACGGAAGGATAAAACTAATTATCTGTCAAATCAGACATGAGCTAAGTGTTACCATTCAAGAAATAAGCACTAGTTGAAAAAAAAAACGTTAGATGGCGGACCCGATATATTTATATATCGATAACAAACCTTTAGTTCCATTATCTACCAAGTAATACAGCAACGAAAACGAAATTAGTTCCTTGAGTAGCTGTTCGACACTTGGGGAATTTTCAGTACTTTGCGTAATAAAATTTGTTTTTTATGACCTCCGCACACCGTTTTGGCATAGTTTTTTAGTAGATTTGTTAGTATTGATTGCCACTTTTATTTTAAGCTGTCCATCAGCTTCTGCTTATTTTTAAATCGACGTAGTCCAGCTCTGCTCTTCAATAATTAAGAACAATTTTATTCAAATAAGAAAACCGGTTAACCAGTTATTTGAATAATTATTAACCGAAAACCGGTTTTTAAAAAATCGTCACTTTTCGAATTATTCGAAAACCGGTTTTTGACAAAAGTCGAATAATTGATCTCCCTAGTGGTACTATAGTGTGGTTTATGCCAGAGGTGACAGTGGTGGAGTATAAAAATGAAAAGGACACCGGAAACGGATGTTACTTATGCTATTGCAAATAAACTTTAACAAGAGCGATAAAGTTGCAAAAAATTACCAACACAAACATATACTGTCACAAGTCTCTGTCGGAAAAAAAGCTAAAATTTTAGTTCGAGTTCACTTGTAAGACCGCAAAATATAAGAAAAGCGTAAAGGATACAGAAATATAAAAACCTTCAAGCTTTTTTATTTCTTTTTACAGTTTTTTTTTTTTTTTGTCTGCATCATCTCAAAGAATTTTTTTTTCTTCTCTAGTATCAGTTTTTCTTAACAGTTTTTTAGTTTGCTGGTTTCCTATTCTTTTCTTTTTCTTTATTTAGTTATTATTGCTACAAAAGACAGCAGTTTCCCTCTTGGCTAAAACACAGTTTTTTTGTCTTTTCTTGGCCTGTTTCCCTTTTAAAGCCCTCAGTCACTTCATCTTGTCACATTGTGATTTTGAATTATTTTTTTGTTACTGTTTGGCTTTTCGATAGTTTCAGTTAAAAAAAAAAGAAAAAATTATTTCCTGTATTATGACTGAGATACGTTAGAAAAGAATTCGTTGAATATTTTCATTCTCTTAAAATTTTGTTATATTTGTTACAAATGGTATGATGCTGTCAGCATTGGGAGAAAAGTTGAATTTAACAAACAATGTAATTGACTTTTTAGGAATGTTTTAAATGCTTACACCGCAACATTATATGAAATTGAGAATCTTTATTCCGGTCTTTATAAAGGAAAACCTTTTATATTATTTATTTATTGAATTTCAATACGAAATTAAATCATATTCTAATTATTTCTTTCGGAATGACTCAGAACATGTGCTCGGTGTAATGCAAGATACCAAATTCTTTTGTGGGAATCCAACCCAAAACCCTTACACCAGCATCAAACGAAGAACATTTATAACTTTAACAGAGTGTCTTATGGACAGCTAAACGATTGAACCGAATTGCTTGAAATTTTTTGTATGTTTGGAAGGAACTAAAGATCTAAACAAATTTAAAAAACTCCAACTGGACGGCGCCACGTCTATACAAGCTGCATATTTATTTGTTTATAATATAATACTAAGTAAATATGGATTTCATTATATCTTGAGAACAGTTAAGGCTAAAGTTTCAGTATTTGGTCTAAAAGACTTCGTAATTAATTTTAATTATGAAACCAAATGTGGGCGGTATTGGACAAGTGAGCGTGGTACCTTATATACAAACTAAATATTGATTTCTGTACATCTCGAGAACGGTTAAAGCTTAAGTTTCAGTTTATAGTCTGAATGAATTCATAGTCGATGCAAATCCTCAGTCAAAAGGGACCGGAATTGAATAAGTGGGCGTGGCATCTCCCATACAAAGTAAACATGGATTTTTGTGTAACTAGGACAGATTAGATAAGTGGGCGTGGCACCACCATAATAAACTTTGACATTTTTTATCATAAATGAACTCACAACGTTTTGATGTACAAGTGTTATATGTTTTGTTTAGAGTGAGTTAAGAAAATCGATTTGGCCAAAATATGCAAATTTCAAGAAAAGGTTTTCGTTGGATAATTTTTCACAACTTTCAACGTCGATTATCCCAAGATGAATGTGTCGAGAACTCAGTTCTTTGTATGGCGATAAAGCAACATCAAAAACTACAGTATATCGCTGATATAGTGAATTAAATCCTAGGCGGAATTCGGTCGCCGACGAATTTCTTGAAGGTTGTCTAAAATCAGTTGTGCACAAAACATCAATGTGCGTCAACTGATAATGCTAGATTGTCATGTAACATATTGTGAGATAGAGGCATCGTTGCACATTAGTTCCACTTCAATACATACGATATTGCATGAACACTTAGTTGTAAAAAGAATTTGTTCTCGTTGGATTCGCCATAATTTCTCAATCGCTCAAAAAAAAAAAAATTCACGCTGATTGTTGTAAGGAAATGCCTCAGGTAGCGAATCATGGATATATGTGTATAAGCCGAAAACAAAACAGCAATCGACCGTGTGGGTATTTAAAGACGAGCTAAATCCAACAGGAGCTGTTCGTGGAAAAAGCACATGAAGGTTAATTCTGAGTAGTACACTACCATTTGTCTTCGGAAAAATTCGTAAAACCACCCGCCGAATGCTAATATTTCTCCATCATGACAATGCGAGCTCTCACACATCTCGTAAAACAAGTGAATTTTTGAACAGTAAAAACATTAAACTGATGTCTTATCCTCCATACAGTCATAATTTGGAACCCAATGACTTTTTTGTTCCCGAAAATCAAAGGTAAGCTGCGTGGTCAACGACTTACGAGCGCAAAGAAGCAGTTGAAGCGTGTAAAAACCATGTTTTGGAGGTGTCTCAAGAGGAATGGAAAAATTGCTGTGAGAAATGGTTCGAACGAGTGCAAAAGTGTATGCATTATCAAGGGGAATATTGTGAAAAACAATAAAGTCATTTTCATTTATAAATATTTGTTATTATTTGCTATTTCCGAAATATAAATAGTACCCCTCGTACACTTTCATCCAAAGTTTATTTGAGTAAATCAATTGTTGCATGCGGCTGCATCCTGTTGGAACCACATTTCAGCAAGATGAATGCCAGTTGATTGTGGCCTCTCACCATTGTCAGAAACATTCTGACATCACCGTTTCACCCAAAAACCAATGATTCCACATGCCCATAAAGTGCGTGAAGCAGTAATTTTCAGTCGATATAATAATGGTATTTTGACAAAAGCTTTTGGATTATCCTCACCATAAATGCGACAATTTTGCTTATTAACGTACCCATTTAACCAAAAATGGTCTCTATCATTTTTGAATTTTTGGAAAATCAATACTTTGATAAAATAGATTTCAACAATTGTAAGCTCTGTTCTAAGTCCATCCATAATGACATGTCAAGCGAAACTAAATAAAAAGCAACTATCAGTTGTTAAAACGGTAAAGCAGTGTTGCCAATTCAAAGTTATGAACCTCTAAGCCCGATGCTTTTCCTTTGAAATTAATCTTTTAAACATTTTTCCGACTTTTTATAAATGCGCCAATTTCGCATTTATCCGGGTTTTCGCTTAATGGATTCTACGCTTAAACTCGTAAAAAACTTGGCATTCTAGTATGCGCATTTAAGCGGGGACTACTGTTGATAAATTTACATCTTTATCAATCAATGTTTGTTGGATTAAACACAAATTTATAAAATTTTATATTTTGTTCTGCTTTAATAGAGTTAAACAGGCGTGTGTAACAAATAAAATAATACCCTCTATACCCTATGCAGTCATTGAAAATTTTTCTTTTATTTACAAAAGTTTCCTTATTTGCTACTTCAAACACATTTTGTTAAGCCTTGGCAATTTTTCAACTGAATACATCCTTTGTGGGACTACAAATAATTAACTCTGGCCTTGAACACATGGCAAGTGTTTCAATTAAACTGCAAAATCAATGAATTTTATAAATTCACTTTCCGTTCTAATGTGAACAAATTAACCAGAAGCAAAGCAAAAAGTTTTTTTTTTGTTCTTTATCTGCTAAAGCCAACTATATTGATGACAGTTTTTGTTCATTAATTTGTCTATTTGACTGTGTCAATGATTACAAGGTTTTTAATAGCATGTATATAGTATTTGGGGGTCCCCCTTATTTTCAATAACATACTCGTACATAAGTCTTATCGCCTATAAGATTTATTGCAAAAGTTTTATTAATTAATAAAGCATCGTAGTTCATGTTACAAATACTCGTATATTGTTGTACACATTTTATAGCCAAATCTATAATTAATAAGCAGTATTATTATTAGTTATTTAAGAGTATTATGGGCACTTGTAGGCCTCCTTTCACATAAACTTGACTGCGTTTTTTGTTTTTTTTTTTGCTTTTTTTTTCTCTGTTTAAAATGCAACAAAAAGAAATTAATTAAATTTAATTCATTTTGTTTCTGATTATGAAATATTTTCTCATTACTTTTTTTGTTTGTTCTCTGCATGTTAATTTCGTATTGCATTTATTTGTCTTTTCAACGATTAAAAACATATTTATTATTCTGCTAAAAACCACAACCGAGTGAATGAAAAAAAAACGATAATTAAATTTAAAAAAAAATGTTAATTAAAAATGGACTTTTTATTCAAACAAGTTCAACACAAAAAGCTACTATAGCGCCAGAAAGCAAAGAAAATATATTCTTAATTCAACAGAACATTGTTTCCAAATAAACTGAAAATGCTAGAAATCGCATGACAAGACATACCGCACGTCTTGTCATATACGAGTATATATAAAGCTCATAGAAAGACGGAAAAAGATGGAGCATTTGTACAAGATTTAAATATGATTCATTTTATAAGTCGAATCCGGCTAAGCCTACTCTCCATTCATTTAGTAGTGTAAACAATACTATAAAAATTACGAAATTATTTGTTAAACGACTTGGACCAAGATTAAACACTTACTTCAAATCGGTTCTCAATGACCAAATATTTAATGTAATTTTGCAATTCTTAGTTTATAGAAAATTCTATACAAAAAAAAAAAAAAAAAAAAACAATGCAGGCTATGTAATACACACCAGGTGAACCGGTATGAAGTGAGCGTCAAGATGCAAATTATCTTGTGAATTATCCCCATCCTAATGTGCATTAAGTTTGATGTAAATGTAGAAAACCAAACTGCATTTAACTTTTTCAATATGGCAATACTGTGTATAATTAAGCAAATTTTTCATTATTGTGAATGAATGTTTAATTGAAAATTTTAAAATGGATATGAAGCAGTTTCCGCAAAAGTAGTGTAAGCTTTTTCTAAAAATAAATAGCATCAGCATAGTTGCTTATCATACTTTGTATTTCCTATCCTTTTGATTAAGGTGTGAATACCAAAAAACAAAAATAGTTGACAAGCAAACAGATGTTTACTTAATGCACAAACTGTCATCTGTCAGAGTAAAATTGTGATTTGCATTAGTGAGTTTTTAATAAACATTAAAAAGCTCTCGTCTGTCTACGTTATAAGGAACATTTATTGTGGACGAGCCTTAATTTTTTTTTTTTTGTGTTGGCCTTGACATCTGTCAAACATATTCAGTATACATCAAATCAGTGATGAGACGATATTGTATTATTGGTTTGCGGAAAGCATTAAAGTCCAAATACACTATCAAGCAGATGGAAACTGCATTATGGTAGTATTCGTGAAATGTTTATTTATGCTGTTAGCCTACACTAGTCAATGCAGTATTCAAGCATTCATTTTTTTGTACATTTCGAGAATATGTTGTTGTCGGATGAAACATTAATTACAATATATCGTCCAAGAAAGTCAATGTTTCAAAAGTTTCAAACGAGCTTTCTACCCCAGCACCACTTTTTTCCATATCCCTTTTTCTTTTCAACTCCTGTCTATAGATTATGGGTAATAAATTTATTTATTTATTTTTTTTTTTTGTCTAGTCTTCTGTCTGCATTTAGATTTTGCTCCTTGTATCCTTCCCACTGAAACTTTGTACTGCCGATCCTTAATAACTCTGTTGTGTAATCATCATCACATTTTACATCGCAAAAATCTTTTTCTTTTGAATTTCTGTCATTTTTATGCCACAAAATTCCAAAAAGTAAACGCAAATTTTTAGTTCTCGGACGTTATTGATTTTGCATTTTGATTTTTTTTCAGCATTGTCGGTGTGACACATACATAAAAATTTCACTAACCCAACTGCAGTGCAGCTTCCATCTGCTTGATACTGTATTTCGGGCCTTTAGTTTTTTTGTTTTCATTTGAAGAAAAGTGCTGCAGAGTCGTATCGAATGCTTGTCGAGGCATGTGGTGATTATACTCTAAACGGAAAAAATCATGGATTGATTTGGGGCAACCACCAACTTCGGCTGCAGATCTATTCGAAAGGAAGACAATGTTGTATTTTTGGTGGGACCAGAAAGATGTGATATACCACAAGCTTTTAAAACCTGGGGAAACCTTTAATACAGATCGCTACTGCCAATAGACGATCAATTTGAACCATGTATTGATCGAAAAACGATCAGAATGGTCCACAAGACACGACAAGGTAATTTTACAACATGACAATGCACCTGCACACAAAGTAAACTGGTTCAGAATACAATCAAAGCATTAGGCTGGGAGCTTCTACCCCACCCGCCCTATTCACCATACTTGGGTCCTTCCGACTACCATTTGTTTTCATCGATTGAAGATGCATTGGCTGAGCAGCACTTGGATTTCTACAAGGAAATCGAAATTTGACTGACTAATTAATAAAAAAAACGCTCATTTAATACCAGTTCCCATGGTACATAGACACATGTACGAGTATGTGGTGCTAGTAGAACTTAAATATTAAAATTTTTCTTTTTTCTCTGACACAGTGTAAGGAGTACCAGCAGAAAATGTTTGAATATTTAATGGCACCAAGTAAAGCCTTCTGATTTTTTAGTACTTACAACAAACACTTTGTTACATGACATGACTCGGATATGGACAAAGTGGTGACTTTTAAATGGCAGACTCGCACATCTACATAAAGTTTTAATCTTCTTTTCTATTTAACAGTTAATTTAATGCTGGAATTTTGTTCTTTTTTCTGTGGCTTTTTAATGCGAGCAAAGTAATAAATTTGAATAAAATGTTTTCATATACAAAATTGAAAAAGAGTGTTCTTTTATGGGAATCATTTCATCCAAAAATTTGTAATATTCTCTTAAATTTATAATTAAAAAAAATCATTGCAACAGAAAGCCTTACCATTAATTAAATAACTTGGATCTTCTTTTCCTATCGCCGTTGATTTGTAATAATGTGGACAGAATATAAAATGTAATCTCGAAAAAGAAACTCGCGTAAAATTTAAACTCTCGGATAAGTTAACAGTATTCCAGCATCAACGTGCGACTCTGAAAAGTTAAGTCTCCAGTTAACTTTTCCGAGCATTTTTTTTAACAAAAATCTTTCCGGTTATAAATGTGGCAATTCTGATAAAATGCTCTCACTGGCAACGCTGAACTTTAATTTTGTTTGTTGAATTGAGGTTTTCCACAAACTTCATTTTTATTTTGAGCTTTAAAGACCATAAGATAAACTTCAACAAGTTTAGTCGTTAGAGTTGAGTTTGTGCGCTGTGTATTGTTTGTTTAAAAGAAAGAAATCATTGCAAATCAGATTCGATGTTCACCAGAACGTGGAGATTTTAAAACAAATTGATCAAGGTATTCAAGGAAAGTGATTGGCATTAGATTATGATGTATATGAAGCAGCCATCTCAAAAATAGTGAAAAAATGTCATGAAATCTTAGAGTCTGTGTCGAATACATATTAAAAAGCACAGAAGAAAATACTTCAAAAGCCGGCATATGCTGGTCTTGAGGCAAGCTTGTACAAATAATTATTTAAGCAACGACAGCGTATTATGCAACAAACTTGACCAATTTTAAAATTCAAAGCTAAGCACGAATTTCCCATAATGCACCCTAGAAAGAAATTTAATGTCAGTGTTGGATGGCTAACAAATTTTAAAGTGAGACACGGTATTCGCCATCTTAAAATTTGTGGCGAAATCCTTTAAACGAAACGTCGGGTGTTACACCCTTTATTCATAATTTACGAGCAAAAATTAAAGAAATATACAGCTCCGACTCACAACTTTTTAACGCAGATAAATCTGGACTATTTTGTCGTTTTTTTACCCGACAAAACATATGTTGCTGCAAACGAAGAGACCGCACCGGGCCGAAAATTTTTGAATGAAAGAATAATATGTTTGTTGTGTGCTAACGCAGATGGTTCGCACAAGTTAAAGCCGTTGATCGTAGGTAACTCTGCAGAACCACGTTGGTGGTTTCAACTGGTTCTATAATTCATTTATAAAACAGGTAAATTAATTTTTCTACTTTCATAGAAATTTTTGCAGGTTCGCCAATTTTCGGCAAAAATAATTTACCAGCAAAGGCATTGCTGCTAATTGGCAATTGTACTGCCCATAAACCAATTGTCATGTTACAGTCTCATGATGAAAATATTGCAGCAATGCTTTTACCACCTAACGTAACGTAAAGTCGGAGTTATGCACAAGAAAACATTCCAATTGCAAATATTTTGAAGATGCTTACAATTCGCGATGCTATTTTGCTTCATAAGTCAGTGTGGGATAAAAGAGAGAAAAAAAAGTGGGATGACGATCAGTACGTTAGTGAAGACGGTATGCTGCTCTCTGAATTGAGTGAATCAAATAGTGCCTACAACAATACACTTCGAGAAGTGATAACGTTGCCATCTGCATTGATGAAATTGAAAACTGGAACAATGATCAAATGTTAGAAGATAATCATTATTCCGAATTATCCGATAATGATAACGACGGGTCAATTATCGACAAGATACTCAATAATCTAAAGTAAGCTACTCAAAAGCTGTTGAAAGCATCAATGGTTTACATTAAATGGTTTGAAAACAATAACGATGTCCGCACGCAAATGATCAAGACTTATTATATGAAAGAAAAAAAGGAGACAAACAAATCTTGATTGCTTCTTTAAACCACTTAGTAAATACAAATTAATATCGAACGGTGACTTAGAACTTTAATGCTATGTGCGCACGACACCGTTTTTTCGTTACTCGCTCTCTCATTCATAATACAACCCCTGATTGTGAGCTTAATTACATAAATTTTTATATAAGATCTTGAGAAAGAATCACTCAAATTGTAAGTAATTTTATTTTTATTATCTTCTGTATTACTTCCAAATCAGCATCATCACTAATTTTTTAAAACTTAGATCAAAAGAGTTTGGCATACTTATTAGCTCTTAATCAAAATTTATTAAATTGACCTTTATGCTGTCAAGTACAACAAATAAAATAAACGAAATTTAGACAACAAACAAAACAATGGCCGTTCGCTGCATTTACTTCATATGCTTGCTGTTAAAAGGTGCCGTGCGAAGGGTAGAATTCAATTATGTAATACAAACAGAGAACGAAGTAATCCGAAGTCTCGTGCGTACATAGCATAAAGCAGTCAATACACATTAAAACAATTTTTTTTTTTGTAGCGATGAAAACTAATGCTTAAAAAGTTAAAAGTTCGAAAAAGTTGATTGCCCTTGGAACATTTCGGTTAACTTTATCGATATTCTACTGTTTTTATTAATTTAAGAAAAAAAAGCACTCAAAAAAGAGCACCCTACTGAATGAGTGCTTTTATATTTTATGCTTAGGACAGTGGATGTGATCTGAATCATTTGCGTGCTTTTATTTTAGTTTTGGTCTTTTTTGTACAAAAAAAATTAAAAAAATTGTTATAACGGGTCCGCCATCTAACGTTTTTTTTCAACTAGGGCTTATTTCGTAAATAGTAACACTTAGCTCATGTCTAATTTGACAGATAATTAGTTTTATCCCTCCGCTGAACGAATATGGTTGTGTATAATCCCCTTTTCGCTAAGTTGGCCTGCTATCGAATTACAGAAGATGTCGAATTTGCCAAAAAAAAAATCATCTTTTCAGATGAAGCTCATTTTGATCTAGGCGGATATGTAAACAAGAAAAATTGTCGCATTTGGGGCACAGAAAACCCGCATGCATACATCGAAAAGCCGATACACCCAAGACGAGTCACTCTTTGGTGCGGATTTTGGTCCAGAGGCATAATTCGAAAATGAGCAAGGAGTAGCCGTTACAGTCAATGGCGATCATTATCGGGCCATGTTGAACGAATTTTTGTTCACAAAAATTGAAGAGAAGGATATTAGCAACATTTGGTTCCAACAGAACGCCGCTGCGTGCCACACAGCCGAAGCTACACTCAATGTTTTGCGCCCTGTTTTCAAAAAAATAAAAAAAAAATAAATATTTGGCGGACCCTATATCTCGCATTTAAAGTTTAGCCCACTTGTTTTATAGACACACACATACATGTTATAAATAAAACAAATGTTAATTGAAATTATAAACTTAAATGAAGGCTCTCTCTCTTAAAGACAAATACAAAAATAGTTAAACAAAAATCAGAAACTACGCAGTTTTTTAATTAAAAATGTTGCAATGGTTGGGAAGTTGTCCACTTCTTAGATTCTTTGTAATTAAAATAGGGTGTCACTGAAAAGGAAGTATAATAGTTATGCCAACAAAATATTTAGTTAGCGAAGTTGCTACTCTGCAAGCACTTTTCGGCGAGTGTGAGTGTTGACAACGGGCAACAGAGGATAAGACCAAATGAAATTGATGGCGTAAAGGTAAGATCACACGATTGTCGTAATGCACCAATAATTAGTCTATTTTATATGTCAATCGTGTGATTATACAATTTATTGGCTCATACGGCATCTCACAATATTATTGTGCTTGTTTATGCCAATCAAATGCAACCCTGGTGCGGCAGTCGTGTAAAAGCTTTAAAGGCAATCATGCACCAATTTAAATGGCAAAAATACACCAAAGTTAATAATAGTTAATAAAGGCAAGCATGCCATTCTTGGGGTTGTAACCAGAAATACTGCTATTGATGTCTGTATGTCATGATGACCAAGCTATAATTACATATGGTTCTATTGTAAGGGCTGGTAGGGCATATTTAAAAGATAATTCAGGAGTGGAGTGCGTTGGCATAAATGGCGTAATGGGTACCAGTCACAAGACTGGGCTAGAAGATATATCGGTCTTAAGTGTTGACTTTAGCAGTGAAGAACAAAGCCATAGGGGCATGATCATGATAATGTGTGATAAGTCAAAAATTTTTTATGGGGCATCACAATATCTTTGACTTTCCCTTGGCGGTGGGACAAGAAAACTCAGTGACATTGAGAAACGCTTTGTAACGAAACTGTGTAATAAGAGTGAGAGGACCATTATGTGGCTCACGGATGGTACCACAAAGATGCTACTGGAGCGGCTTCGTTTGGGCCAGGAGCAAAATATTCAGAACCCATTGTAAATCTCGCAAATATTTTCCAAACAGAAGTTTACGTTGCAGGCAATTCTACTTGGCCAGAAAGTTTGAAATTCATAGAACATAGCCATAATTTCTGATAGCTAAGTCGCCTTTTAAGCACTTAGTTCTTATGAAGTAGACTCAAAATTAGTATGAGACTGAATGGCTACATTGAACCTACCTTAAACAGCCTCTGCTGGGTGTCGGATTATATAGAAAGAAGCGGGAATGGACATACAGATGTTGATGCATTTTACAAATAGGCACCTACGAGTATATGGCTAACAAATAGTATGTACGGAGCCAATTCTACTTGCACCAACCACTATCCTGAATTTCGAGGTTGGAAGGAATATTATAGGGAAATCCAGTTGTAGTCGAGGGCTGTATAATAGACCAAAGGGTGGTAGTACTTCCTCTTAACAATAATCATACTCAACTGAAAAATGTGATGCATTGTTATCTCATTATCTTGTCATAATATCAGTGTCAAGATACAAATGTCTTCGTAGGGAGCATTATTGAGAACGAGCCTTAATTTTTGTTTTGTTTTTTTGGCAATGAAATCTGTCAAACATGTTCAGTATACATCAAATCAGTGAACAAACAACATTATATTTTTTCATAGTGTTAAAGATGGCGAATTTTATTTTCAGGATTTATTTTCAGAGTCCTAAACGGAAAAGTTCATGGGCTAATCCGGGACAACCATCAATTTCAGCTGCAAAATCAGATCGATTTGGCAGGAAGACAATGCTGTGTGATCCCATCAGTGAGGTGTGATGTATCACAAGCTCCTAAAACCTGGTGAAACCATTAATACAGATCGCTACCGACAACAAATGATCAATTTGGACCATGCATTGATCGAAAAACGACCAGCAAGGTAATTTTGCAACATGACAATGCACCTGTACACAAAACAAAATTTCTTCTACTCGCCCTACCCTATTTTTCTGACTACTGTTTTTTTTTTTCGTCGATGGGACACGCATTGGCTGAGCAGCTCGATCAAAATTGTAAAAAATCGGCAACACACATAGAGATAGATATACTCTTGGCTACGTGGCTTTTGAAAATGTCAAGCTATGACGCTAAGATTATCAAAAAAAAATAAATAAAATCAGAAAGATGGGACCGCCACACGAGGGTTATTCCGAAAACTTTTTGATCAAGCGAGTACTTTGAATAAATTGTGTTTTACTTTCCCATTAAAAATTAGTGTTTCATTTTCACCAAAAAAAAACGTTAATTTCATACCGGTACACCTGGTAAATGAGTGAACTTAATTTGATCTTCAAAAAGTTATTTTATATAAATTTTATACCGACATTTATACAAAGGTACAGGCTTGGTACATTGGACTCCGTAAGTGACTAAAGATTTTAAAGATGTTTCCATAAAACTAATAAAATTAAATAAATATTTGATTGCTTTTATTATTGTAACATGTCAGCAGGTTATGCTAAACTTTTAATGCAACAATTGGCCACACAATTGCCCATCCATAGAATTATATTTTTATGGAAAACGTAACACAGGAAAGATTTCACTCAGTCTGTATAAATGCTAAGTAATGCAAAACTTGATAAAAATACCCCTTTTTATTGTATTTTAAATAACAAATCTCACAAAAACTACTACTGAAAAAATGGTAAATCAGCTTAAACCAGGTATTTTTATTGTAACCCGCTTAAAAGCTAAAAACAATCAAATAAACGAATCTTAAAACTGTGAAAAACTAATGGCAATAGGAGGGTAGAAGAATTGTTTTAAGTCATAAATCAAAGGGATTTTTTTGTCGAAACAAAAAACGGTGTATTTTTCATAACAAAGGAAAGAGAAGCAAAAAATGAATTTTGTGCAGGACGATAAATCAAATAAAAAAAAAATGCAAAAGCTATTATAGCTGGAAAATATACTTTTGAAGATATTTCATGTGTATGAAGAAAATATTGTAAAAATAATTTAATTTTTCCATTTTTTCTTTCTTTGCTTTCAACAGATTTAAATATTTCGAGCAAATATTCAACCGATTGCCAGTTACTAAATTGGAAAAATTTAAGAAACAAATGCCATCAAAGTGTAAGAAAATTGTTTTCTAAAGAGGTTGAAACAGAAACACAGATTCGATTGATTGTTCTGTGATATACTGTGAGCGTCAAAATAAAGTAAACACTATATAATCTTGTAAAAAAAAAGTTTTATTAAATATGCTTAAATGATAGAGTTTAAAAAAATATGTTACATAATTGATTAATAACTAAAGCAAAATAGAATTCCTTAACAAAAAACCGAAAAACTAAAGAACTTAAAAAATTAATTCACTTTAAATAAAAATGTACCATATTTTTCGCATCAAAATAAAGTCAACAGATATATTAGGATTGCCTAAAAATTGTATTTAATATTTTGTTTGTAGTCCTTTTGACTTTATCACAGCTGATAATCTTCTAGGCATGGAATCGACAAGGAATTTTATTCCATTCCTCCTGTAAAACTGCCTTCAGGTAATCCTTGCTAGAAATATTTCTATCTCTAATTTTTTTGTTGAGATATTCCCACAGGTGCTCGATGGGATTAAGGTCTGAGGATTGTGGTGGATAATCCAGAGTTTTGGACTCTTTCACAAGGATAATTGTCCTGTTGATGCATCCACTTCTGAGATAACTCTAATTTCTCTACACTGGGGGCTACATTTTGCTTTAAAATATCTAAATAATTCTCTTTTTTCATTGTAGATTCTATAAATACTAGATTACCAACCCCTGATGCCTCCATAGATTCCCAGACCACCGTGCTTTACCGTCTTTGTAACATTTTTTTTTTTTGCTGAGGGCTTTGTTTTTATTTCGCCATATTTTAGGTGGTTTTTTATACCAAATATCTCAAACTTGCTTTAATCAGTGAAAAGAATATTATTCCAAAAAGTTTGAGGTTGGTTTATATATTTTTTGGTGAAATTTAAACGTTTGACTTGGTTAGCCTTTGATACGAAGGTACTCTTCCATGTAAGTCGTTTTGATGTAAAGATCTTCTGATATTACTTGCACTTACTGGCTTTCCAGACATCTTCGCAATATTTGCAGCTATTTTTACAGCACTGGAAGCCGGATTTGCCTTTACCGCTCTTACTATAGCTTTTATTTCAGTTGCTGTTATGCGCTTTGGCCGTCCTGCACCGGTTAAGTTTTCAAGAGTATTGTGTTTGGCATACTTGTCTATAATTTTTTTTATTGTACAGTAGTGCCTTCCAACGATTTCTCCTATTTCACGTAAGGATTTTCCTTTTCTGTGTAAATCTAATATGATTTCACACGCCTCAGCTGAAGTTTGTCTTCCCATAGTAAGTTTTTCGCTATACTACCTCTTTCAACAATAAACTTGAAACTTGCTACTACTTAAAAGGGTATTTCCCGTGTTATATTTTCAAAAAAATTAAAAAAAAACTGCCACTACTTTCGCAATGCAAAGGTTTTTGCATTGGATGATGCCACTGTTGACTTTATTTTGATGCGAAAAATATGGTACATTTTTATTTAAAGTGAATTAATTTTTTAAGTTCTTTAGTTTTTCCGTTTTTTGTTAATGAATTCTATTTTGCTTCAGTTACTAATCAATTATGTAACATATTTTTTTGAACTATATCATTAAAGCATATTTAATAAAACTTTATTTACAATATTATTTTGACGCTCACAGTATATGAAAAACATTTTCTTGTTCTGTAAAAAGTAATTTATTTCCATTATTTTTAAGTTTTTTTTATCCTCTTAATATAGGATGCTTTTATTATCAGCCCAATTTTGAATAAGGATTCCATTAGTCTGAAATAAATTTTCTCGGGAAATGTTTCCCTTTCCAACTTTGAAAATGAAAAATTTTCCCCAGGGAAAAAATTAGGTATTATGAAAGTCAACTAAAAAGAGAATGTGATGACATATTTTACGAATAAATTCCCTCGAATATTACAAGGGAGTTGTCCTAAAAATGAAAGTAATTTACGCACCCAAAATTACCCCGGAATCTTTATAAAAACCACATATTTGCTAAAATCTTCACCTAAAATGTAAAAGAACCTAACAACCAAAAAACTCAAAATTGAGTTTTTTAATTAAAACAAAAGTCTTTAAAAATTTTTAACCTTCTATTTGCAAAAATACCGACTTTGTTAGAGAAGTTCAAGAGTACATTACATCAAATGATTTTGTTGCACAAGTCAGCGTATTATCAAAGTAGTAGTACTAAATGAAACGTAGTTTTAAATAAATATTATTTTCTTTTTTCCTATGGAGTTAATTTGATAACTTAATGTACACCTTAATAATTAAAAACCAAGTTGAAAGTTTGGGTCTTATCTTTTATAATTTCCAAGACCTACCGTAAAACCAAAATTCTACTTTTATCCCTTAATTGGTCACTAAAAATGCAGCATTTGTATATGTACGTTTGAAAAACACTTTTTCGTGGATCATGAATGCTAACAAACGAAAAACTTTGCTTAAAAAGAAAAATATTATTCGAGAAAAAAGTCACTAGTTTTGATTTTAGCATCTCCCAGGCCTAATTTTGAAAAAGCACCTTATTGGTCTTTCATTAGCTGATTCTCTGTTAAACAAAATCAGTTTAGTTGACTTATAACACATTGAATACACAAAAAAGAATATTATTTCAGTTTCCATCATATGCAAGGCGAATTCAAACCAGGTGACCTTGGTTTGCTACGTATGGAACAACTGATAAGTGACTATATATCAGAACGATACGCTATTACTATTTTTTACAACAAATACTTGTGACACACAGTTAATTTGTTTACTATTTGCTTACTGCAGCGTTTCATTATTTTGACACAACGTTAAAGTCTGTTTACAGTGTTGTATTCGTTTTCAAAATAAGACCACCTTGTTAAATTCACCTTGATCACATATACAGGTTTGAGGTTAGGAAGTAAATTGGCATATATTTTTTACAAATTCAATTTTATTCATACCAATATAAAATCGAAATATGGAAATTAATAATGGAATACGATGTCCGGCAAATTTGCACCTCGGTAGACTCCCGCTCTTTTTACAATTATGAATCACATTTTGCAACAAAGCATCGCTTATATCGCCAATGCTGCGCCGATTTTCATTATTCAGAGTATCAGTTGTTTGTGGTTTGTTTACGTAAACCCGGTTTTTCAAATGGCCCCAGAGAAAATAATCCAGCGGCGTTAAATCACATGAGTAAAGCGGCCAATTGACATTTGCCAAATCGAAATATTACGCAACCGGGAAATTCCTTATGTAATAACTGAATTGTTTGGTTGGCTGTGTGGCTTGTTAAGCCGTTCTGCTGAAACCAATGGTCACTGATGTCGACATTAGCCAATAAGTGGCCACAAAAAATTGGTAATCATGGTTTGGTAGCGCAGAGAATTCACGGTGATGGCGTTTAATTGCTCGTTTTCGAAAAAAATACTGGCCGATGATGCCGCTTAACCACAAACAGCACCAAACGATTACTTTCTTTGGATGCCATGGTTTTTCGAGGTCTGTTTGGGGTGAACCCTATGTGGGACAATTTGTTTGTTTATATAACCGCCTAATTGAAAATGGCCATACTAAAGATGATTTTGTTGAAAATGTGGTAAAAAAGTTTGCGAAAAGAGCGAACGTCTGCCGACGTGCTAAAGGTGGACATTCACCCGACATAATATACCATTCATATAAAACATAAAACTGAATTTGTCAAAAAAAAAATTGCTTTTAAGCCAATTTACATCCTAACCTTGAATTTACCCACCCTATGAAATGTAGGTTAAATAAATTTTAATTGAAATCTCTAAAATATGCCATACAAATATTTTATAAATTTTAGCTTGAAAATTCGAAAATCCCTTTCCCGAAATTCCTTCTCCATGATTGTTTGAAATATGAGGATTTTATAATTGGGAAAAATGCATTCCAATGTATAGGTTCATATCTTTCGGTTGGCAACACTGCTTTATTTGACGAAATATATAACAGCTGATAGTTGCTTATTGCTTACTTTGGTTTAACGTTTCATTATGGATAGACTTTTACCAGAGCAAGGCTAGCAAATTATTGATATTTTTTTTTATCAAAATAATGGTTTTGTTAATCAAACTTCAAAATTCAAAATTTTGCTTGGTTTGGTTGAATGGGTACGTAAATAAACAGAACTGTCAAATTTGGAGCGAGGATAATCCACAAGCTCTGCCGAAACACCATTACATCCACCGAAAATTATTGTTTGGTGCGATTTATGAGCTGGTGTAGACATTGGTTCATATATCTTCAAAACAGATATTACTGTCAATAATGAACGGGTATAGGGACATTATTAGTAATTTTTTCGTAACTCATTTAGCTGGCATTAATGTAGATGACATATAGTTGCAACGGCACGGAGCCACAAGCCACACAGCTCGATACAATTGATTATTTTAAGAAGCTTTTATTGAAAGAGTAATTTCACGTAATGATCTAATTAATTGGACACCAAGATCGTGTAATTTATTGTATTATTGCATTAATTTCTTTGGGGTTATTTCACTTGTCACTTGTGTACTTCAGTAAACCAGAGACAATTGAACATCTGAAAGTCAGCATTCGAAGAGTTGTTAACAAAATACGGCCGCATACGTGGCGAAAAGTTTATGAAAATTAGTGTTCAAGATTGCGCCTTTTACACGCCAGCTATGGTGGCCACTTTGCCGAAATCATATTTAAACATAAATGTTATAAAAGTCTAAAGATTCTGATTTCCGGACCAGTGCAATTAGAGGATGTATGATTTTGGGTACAACTCTGAGGTCTATTAAAAATAATTCTGACGGCATACCGTCAGCACCGCCAGCTTTATTCCACTTGAGTTTACTTATTGCGGCTGCTATCTCTGTATTACGAGATTTTTAGTCTCTGAAATACTTTATCCACCTTTAAGTCTATTCCTTCGTAGATGTAAGTAACATGCCATTACGTTCACATAGTAATTGATTTTTAATTTTGTCAGGAAAGAAAATTCATTATGTTTTTTATTTTCCTTAAAACGAAGAATTTTGTTTCACACATTTAGCGGTTTAAAACAAACTAAATTCACTATTTTACTCCAAAATTCGTTAATGCAAATCAAAGGTAGTGCTGCCGCAGGTTTGTATGCATTAATAGTGCATCATTTTATTTTCTCGGTTAAAAGCTTGCCTTCGTGATGCAATGCCATAATGCATTCACTCAGAGGCCACAGCTGACTTGAAATTCGACGTTAGTCCAGTAATAGAGAATAGAGTTAAGCGGACAATTGTTGGATTGAGAGTCAATACGCTGGAAATAAACAAAAAAACATTTTTTTTTTCTTGTAAAGGCGTTTGAAGTAATAACTATGGATTTTAACATAAATAATCTTATAATTCTTATCTGCCAACCATATCCAAATTATTATCTTACCAAATTTGACAATTTTTTAATTTAAAAATTTAAAAAAAAATATTGAATTCTAAGAAGTATTTACATACAATATCTAGATAAATTCTTTACTGAAGGCAGTTATTTGAATAAAACTTAGTATTGAAGTGTAATCAACTGCGTACGATTAAAAGGATATATTCCTTTGGACCGTAGCACAGAAAACAAAGAATAAATTCAATACTCATTCCGGCTTTAGTTTTTTAAAATTAATTTTTTTTTTTCACATTTATTATTAAAATAAACAAAATGTATGATTTGATAAGAGAATAAATTTTATTTATTAATTTTCAATAAATTTTTAAAATCTATAAATAGCTTAAGGCTGTTATTTTGTAATGTCATTGATATCCTTACAAGTAACGCAGATTATTCTGGTATGAATATGCCTGCAGAACTTTGTTGTATTTATATTTCAGACTTAAATAGTCTTAATACAGAAAAAATAACTAAATAAATAAAAAAAAAAAATCAAGTCAATAAAAATGTATTATTAAAAAGTCAAGTATTGTTTTTTTTAAAATTGTAATTTTGCAAAACAAAATAATTAAAAAATCAATTTCAGTCTATCACAGATGTTGTAACTACATTTGACCTTAGGTGTCATATTGCCTAGTTTCTCTATACGTACGTCTAATTGCATGTCAAAAATAGAAACATCTTTAAAAATGTAAATTCAATTAAGTTTTCAAATTTGATATTCTTTTGAAAATTTTATGTCTATAAAATGACAAACATTTAACATAACCTTTAATACGTACGAGTACATATGTATATACAAACAGTGTATACAACATTTTGCAAAAATGATTATTTAAATTGCTTCATGCCGACATATGCATTTTATATTCATATGTATAAAGAAAGTGTTTATTGTATATGGTACATGTGTACAAATATTTACAACATCACTAGCAAAAATATACGAAAACGAAATTGTTAAAACAATCATAAAAGCATATAAAACAATACCATTGCTATGAACTTAATGTCTGAAAAAAAAAGGAAGAGATAGTGGTAAGGATATAAAGAAACAGAATGAAAAATCCATAAGTGCCGTTTAGTACGTACCTACTCACATACATACATGTGTGTTGTCAATGGCTATGTATAGGTATACAAGAATATTAGGGTTTAACTGTTAAAACGTAAAACTGAATGGTTGCATATTTTAAGAATTATGTTGTTGATTGAAAAATTGTAAGGGTTCGCCAAATAATCTTTTTTTTGTTTTGAAAATGCTATAAGAAAAAACTCCTGAATATTTTCTCAAATTTCTTTTTTCTCAATTTCTTTTTCATTTAAATGCCTTCCTCGGCTGGCCATGCAGTAGCCTACACGATCGGTCCAATTTTTAAGCACATTATCGATTGTGTGCTGCTTTATTTCATCAATGGCTCCACGAATATTGTCCTTTAAAGCGTCAATTGTCTCTGGCTTATTAGCGTAACACTTGTCTTTGACGGCACCCCACAAATAATAGTCCAACGGTATCAAATCGCAGCTCCGAGGTCGCCACACGACATCAGCTCTGCGGCTGATAATGCGATCTTCAAGAACTGGGTGCAAAACATCGAGTGTAGCTTCGGCTGTGTGACACGTAGCGCCGTCCTGTTGAAACCAAATGTTGCTAATGTCCTGCTCTTCATTTTTTGTGAAGAAAAATTCGTTCAACATGGCCCGATAACGATCGCCGTTGACTGTAACGGCCACTCCTTGCTCGTTTTCAAAGAAAAATGTCCCAATTATGCCTGTGGACCAAAATCCGCACCAAACAGTAACTCGTCTTGGATGTATCGGCTTTTCAATGTATGCGTGCGGGTTTTCTGTGCCCCAAATGCGACAATTTTGCTTATTTACATACGGAGCTGAAGGTGCTTCTCTTCTTCCAAAATCCGTACGCAATTTTCGCAGACATTCTGCAACGTTACCATGATTTTCAAAGTAATATCGCAATATTTCCCAGCATTGTTCAAGCGTATACACAACCATATTCGTTCAGCGGAAGGATAAAACTAATTATCTGTCAAATCAGACATGAGCTAAGTATTACCATTCACGAAATAAGCACTAGTTGAAAAAAAAACGCTAGATGGCGAACCCGATATATAAAAAAAATAAATAAAAACTTTCACTTAACTTACGTTAAAACGTTTATTTAATAAGTTTCTAGCTTGCTTGTATTGGCTTTTAATTAAATTATTCTTTATTAACACAGTTTTGTGTTCCACTGTCTGTAACCTTTTCACAAGCAACAACAAATACTCTTAGTTACTCGCTGTTTACACCCTTTGTGTAAAACAATAGCAACTATTACACAGATCTTTCTACTAATTTGTAAGAACTTAGGTTCGATTACGACCTTTTCAACCAGAGCTTATCCACTCTAAACTCCCTTTACAATAAATTTACTCCAATTACTTAATACTCTGAATTTACACCAATAAACCCTATTTACGCTAAGCTTATATCCCATAAACTCTACTCGCTTAATTTACACCAAAAAAAAAACTGACTGTTATTCACACCGATGTTTTTTATATGGCTGAATAAACAATACTTCGCAAGCTCTCGAACCTCTCGATATTTCTGGTAGATTCTATTTTGTTCTTATGCAGCATTTTAATCGTAAACTTCTTGTTTACTTCAGTGCTTATTTTGTTGTTGTTGTTTCTTATTTGTGCCGTTGTCTGCTTGCTTTATTGTAGTAGTTTATTTTTATTTGTAAACAACCGCGTAGTTGTTTTTGTGATTTTATTTCATTTATTTTCTTTGTTTCTGGATAAAGGGTGTCTTTATAGACGTATACATATGTTAAATGGAATAAAATAAAGAAGAATTAAAAAAAAAATAAATTTGTTTTACCGCATTTTTAAATTTATACTTTTAAATGGCTCACCCGATATATCGGCGTCACGTATCTTAGCACCAGCACGCTTTGTGAAGGTTGTTTTCATAGAGGTATAGAACTTTGAAATGGAATAAAATAAATTTTTTAAATTGATCTGAAATTTACTTTATTCGAAAGATAATCCTTTAGCATTATAATTTAAATATGACTTTTGGCATATGACCACCACGGCTGGCTCAGACGTATTCTCATCTGGAGGTCCCATACTAGAAAACTTTACCAATATTTGGGGCCGTTTATCAGCAATAACGCGGCGAATGTTTTTTTTTTTTGTTCAAGTGATCAATCGTTTCTGGGGTATCGGCGTAGACTAGCGACTTCGCATATCCCTACAGAAAGTACTCTAGCGGCATTAAATTGCACAATCTTGAAGGCCAATTCATGGGTCCGAAATGTGAAACTATGCGATTACCAAACGTTTCATTCAATAAATCAATTGTGGCTCGAGCTGTGTGACATGTTGTGCCATCTTGAAACCACAGCTCTCGCACATAATAATTGTTCCATTGATGAATAAAATAGTCAGTATTCATGGCTCTGCAGTTGACCAAACAGTTTTTCTGGATGTAATTGTTTCTCAAAATACACTTGAGGATTATAATCACTCCAAATACGGCAGTTTTGTTTGTTAACGTTTATTCCATTCAAACAAAATAAGCTTCATCGCTAAAAAAAATCGGGATTAACGGCTATCTTGTTTTGGGCCCATTTGAAAGCGTCGTTAAGACGTAAGTCTATTTATGTTAAAATGCCAAAAAATGTCAACTTATAATTTTATACCTCTATAAAAAACACCCGGTATAAATGTGTTTAGGCATGTAGGGGTACGAGTATTAAGGTATATACTCGTATTTGAAAATTGGAAAAAAAACACAGAAAATTTTGTTGAAATGAATGAAATGTTTGTTTGTGGCCATAAATGAATACCTTCCATTTACTTTTTCAAGAATATTGCATGAAATTGTTGCTTGCGGCTACGCCACAGGTGGTCCATCCATGAGCTCCAATTTTGGCATACTTTTTCCAGCATTTTGACCGGTATCTCACCAATAGCACCAACTACAACAGAAAGTGCATATCTCAGGATGCATTGGCTGCTCTTCACATCAAATTCGGCAGTTCTGGTTTTTGACCTACCTACCATGCCGAAAATAAGCTTAGTTACTGTATGGCCGTCATAATCAACTAAGCTTATTTTCGGCATGGTAGGTAGGTCAAAAACCAGAACTGCACGAATTTTAATTATAAACTTTACGTGTGATTGTTCATTGTGTTGGATTATTTATAAAAACGTTTTCGGCATTGCCTTCATCGAGAGTTTTTCTCTGTACTTTACTATGTTAAGTGATGGTAAAACCAGTTTTAAGAAATTTTATTCCTTTTATTTTGAATGCTCTTTGGGACATTATATTATATATACCTCTCGCATGTAGTTTTGTGAAAGCTTGTTTTATAGTTCTGAATAAATACCATAACTATCAATTGGAGAACAAAATCCCCGCCCATATCTACATAAGGTTATCCAAATTGAGAACAAATTATGAAGGTTAATATCATTCTGGTCGCGAGCTACCCCATCTAGAACCCAAGGTCAACCAATGTACGTATGTTTAGGTTTTGTATATACATAAACAGGTCAGGCATATGTATCATAAGTCATTATTCCTCAACATTCCTCATTATCATATTCCTCGTCATATATCTCAAAACAGTTGGCTAAACTGAATAATACTATGTGACGTTTTCAATGTTAAATGTGTCTAAATCTTATAAAGCTTGCCTGCTGTTTGCGCAGCACGGGTTTAGAATTAGCAAATCAATTGAATGATTTCGTTTAAAAAAAAAAAAAACTTGCAGCTGAGATTCTAATAGCGGTGATGACACTGAACATTGTCATCACGGTTTTAGATTTTTAATGATGTATTTAAAAAGCCCCTTATCCTTTAGTACGAAAAACGAACTACAAAACAATGTGGAAAGGTCAGACAATGCCAATTCTTAAGAAAAAAAGGTTATAATCTATGATCTCACCACTACACCAAATACACAGAGAGCGTAGTTTCTAAGCAACAACAGACAGCATCACCTTCATCTGATTGCACATAAACTGAATCATAGCAAAGACCCATCATAAAAGCCATACGCTTCCAAGTAGAGTAACGAAAAGAAATCTCTGGTAATATTTTCGCCCTAATTGTTTTAAAATTTAATGCAAAGACAATTGTTTATATAAGAGTGTATGAATAAGATTATACATGTAAAAATGTATTCATTTTAATACCTAAGTATAAATGTAAATGCTTATGTATATGGTTTATGCATACAACCATATAACAATAATCAAATGTACAAAAAACACATGTTCTTCTATAAGTACATACATACAATTGACATGTGTGCCAACATACAATCCTAAATCTGCTTGCATCCATCTTTACAGATTCTGAAAAAAAGAAGAAAAATTGTGTACATTAGTTGGATGCACACAACGTGTTATAAGCTTGTACTACATGTTGCATACATAAATGCTTCGAATCCAAACATTTCATTCTAAAAATTGTTATTCTTCTTTTCATTTGTTTTATTCATTATACTATACGAATACTTATATTTAAAAAGAAAAACAAAGAGAAAAAGAAGAAGAAAGTATTTGAAGCAAATGTGCTCATGCATAAGTCGCACATGACTTAAGTTGACATAATATTTGTGCTCGTTTGTACACTATATTTTCGATACGAAAAGTATCTTAACAAGATAATCTTGTCAAATAATGCTGCTGCTTTTGGTGATAAAAAAATTGTCTTTTAAACTTGGAGGGGGAGATCTTTTAGTGAATAAGACACCATATCGATCTGAACATGTATATTGTATTGTATACATATACATATTCGCTAGTTAAGAGACAAAAACTTTTCGTGCTAAATGCCTAAGAACACAGTCATGTTTTTTTTTTTTTGAAGCCATCGACATACCAGCCAACATTAAACCCAAACCGAACTAAGGCCCCATTAGACTGTCCGTTTCTGTCTGGAATTCAATCCTGTATCTTCTGTCAAAGCACAGATCTAAAGGACCGAAGAATGAAAGGGCTACCCGAAGAGAACAATTTTGCCGCCCAACAAGTTGCCACCCTCATCACATAAATGTGAATTGAAGTCAAGACCATCAAGGCTGCTGTTGGACATGTTCTCATTACCCCAGTTAAACCGGGTCTTTGTACTCTACCTAATTTATTTATGGTGGTAGCTTCTTCAGTTTTTCTCTACCATGCTATCGCCGCATAAGTGATAATGGGCGTAATAATAGGGGTATATATCCATAGCGCTGCTTTCGGCGAAAAACTGTATATCAAGGCAATAGGGTCTTTTGCATACTAAATTTATAATTGAAATTTCAAACCATTGAGCCATGTGATGCGTATACCGGGCATTTCAGTTTTCAACTTGGTGCCCAGTTCAAGGTTGACATAGTATTTATAAAGCATAGCCTTTCTTTGAGTGATGTTTTAATGTAATGTCATGTTCACACAGCTACGTTTTTTATAATGAAACGATAATCGAAATTTTGAGGCCAAATTATTGAAATTGTAAGTAATTCAGTTTGAATTACCCTGTGAATTACTGAGGAATCAATTAGATCTGTAATTTGTATCGGTGTATCAACAGTTTTCAAACATAAAAGGGAACACAGGCAATAGAAAGATAACAAGCAAACCAACTCCCGCTCGCTACAGTGGTTTCATTTGCTTAAAAACAAACACGAAGAAGAACTATCAAAACCAATTAGTAAGATTATATGTAAACAGTCACTAGTTCAGTATTGATCCTACTGTGATGCCCAAAGTAGGTAGCGTCCAAGCGGATCTACATGTCCGTATTCCGGCACATACATACACTAAAAAGCAAATCCCACTGACATTAGCCAGGACAGATTGGCATGCAGAAACGGACTACCTATCCTAAAAATTTAGACACTGTCACAAGAAAGTCTCCTCCTCCTCACCAATCTGACAACCTTTACAGTACTCATTAAACGGTAGACCTAATCTCCTAGCGTGCACACCAGCCACCCAATGCCCGTTAATGACAGCCACCAGAATTCGTAGTTTATGTCGAGGCATCCCCATAATAGATACTGAGCAAACCCGATCGTACAGAGGTCAGATTTGTCTTGATACAGAGGACGTGGGCTCATAGTCCCAACGTAACTGTGCCCTGCCCAACATGTACCGCAGAACAAGAAGTCTGCAGGAGAAAAGTGCCATCCTAACCAAGTTATCAATCTCCTCATTACCGAGTAGAAAGCCCACTTTCGCCAGTTCGTCCGTCCCACAGTTCTCCCGTGTGTCAGAGTGACCACTTACCCAGATAATCTCCTGGTCTGTATGTCTTTCCATCTCGTTCAGAGATGACCGTGTACTCGATGTCGAGTAGACACCGGAGATCGCAATGATCGCAGCCTGACTGTCCGTGCAGTCCGGATATGAACATCATATACCCTATAATACATCAACCAGTCCGCTGCTCTCTTTATCGCCGAGACCTCCACTTGTATGATACTGCAATGGTCCGGCAGATTAAAGGATACTGAGATGGATATGGATAACATTCTATCTAGCAAGGGTATCCAAATACCTAAAGATGGCCGCATGCCTATAACCTCTGTCAGACCATGCTCACGCCATCTTCAACCTCATTGCAGACTTGATCGCCATCTGCCTAGCCATCCGGTCCACTGGAAGCCAGTTTAGTAATACAAACAAGGCCTTCGAAGAAGTGGACCTGAGTGCACCTGTTATCATCAGTGCCGCACTTCGCAGAACCCTGTCAAAAATCCTACTATATGTGGACTTCTCAAGAGACCTCTACCACACAATCGCACCATACATAAGTATGGGCTTAACCACCGTGTCAAAAATCTAATTGGAATTCCTGGGATTTAGACCTCACGACTTTCCAACGGCCCTACGACAAGTGTATAGCACATTCTGGAGCCAGGATAGCTTGAGTCTAGGATTACTCCCAAGTACTTCGCGCTATCAGACATCCCCAGTTCAATCCCGTGCAGATGCGGTAGGGAAAATAACGGAACTTTGTACCTGCGTGTAAGTATAAGTAATTCAAACAGCAAACTAAGTAATTGGAAGCCACGTGTTGACTTGGCATAAATGATGCAAATTGTTAAAATTTTAACAGAAGTCAACTGACTGTTGACAGCAACAGTGTTCAAAAGTGTTTAAGTTCAAAAAATGACAGATTTATTGACCAAAATGATAGTCAAGCATTCTTTTGCAGTTTTCGAATGCAATGATTTTAGATGAATTGATTTTAGAAAAGTTCCAGTGCGTGAATAGCTTACTTTTATGGATATGGTACATTTAATGCTGAAGACAAGACATTAGTAGCTCAAGCCCATATCGACGCTGTTTTAGAAACACATACACGGTGACACTATCTATGAGCAATAATATCGTGTTCTCTTATTTTACATTTAATATTGCTTAGAAATTAAACACAAAACAATTTTTATTTGAAACAAAAGAATATATTTCAATGCAAACTAAATTAAAAATTAAATTGGACTTTACTGAGTCTTAGAAAGAAATTTAGCAAATAATTATAATAACATTAGAAAGGCTCTTCTACTCTTTATAGAATGATAAAGCAATGACTACAAACCAATTTTTTGTCTTGCTATGATCTCCATCTATTACATGGAATAATACACCAGCGATAAGATGAAATGCTTTGGAATGCAAGTAGAAGTATGGATGCAAAATTGTATAGAGATGACTATCTCTTTCTTTACAAATCTCATAAAGCCCATAAGAGATTATAATGATAAACTACGTGGAAAAATTTTGTGAAATAAAAATGAATGGAAAAAACCTTGACATAAACTTAAACGCCAACATCATGTTGTTGAAGCTGTAATAAAATGAAGAAGAAGAAAACGTGAAATAGTTGTAATTTAATTTGTGCAAACGATTTTCCACTATGACCAAAGAGCGAGAGCATTACTAAATGACAGGAAAATTTATTCATAAACTTCTTGCTAATGGTGTCGTTCTCTCTAAGGCAAGGTAGCAGATAAAACTTTTTATATTAGAAAGCTGGCAATAAAGGAAATATTTCTGAATGAATCTTTTGTCCAAGCAAATATTCATAGAAAAATTTTATTAAATTTTTGCTAAATAAGAGTATATTTTAGCTGTATTAGTTGTCATTTGGGTTCTGTATTGCAAATAAAGGAAGGAAAATTGCTTATGAGAATCATAGTAAGTTTGTAGAAAAATAATAATAATCATCAAAATATACCTTAATATTTGGATCGGACAGTGTTTAATAGAGGATATGAATAAAATAAAGCACAGTGCGTTGTCCCATAGACAAAAATCAAAAAAAAAAAATCACTCATTGCGGATATTCATAAAATATATAAGCTGTGCTTTAAAATGATAAGGTATTTGCTCAATTCATCCAAACTATAAAATGTTATGTACGGTCACCCCGTTAAAAAAATTCTACTTTCAAATAAGTGAAAAATAAGCCGGTTTTGCTCTTAGAGATGTACCATTATAAAGAGTCCGCCATCTAACGTTTTTTTTTTTCAACTTGTGCTTATTTCGTGAATAGTAAAACTTAGCTCATGTCTGATTTTACAGATAATTAGTTTTATCCTTCCGCTGAACGAATATGGTTGTGTATACGTTTGAACAACGCTGGGAAATATTGCGACATTACTTTGAAAATCATGGTAATGTTGCAGAATGTGTGGGATGTGTTCAGATGAAGCTCATTTTGATCTTGGCGGATATGTAAACAAGCAAAATTGTCGCATTTGGGGCACAGAAAACCCGCACGCATACATCCAAGACGAGTCACTGTTTGGTGCGGATTTTGGTCCAGAATCATAACTGGGCCATTTTTCTTCCAAAATAAGCAAGGAGTGGCCGTTACAGTCAATGGCGATCGTTATGGGGCCATGTTGAACGAATTTTAGTTCACAAAAATTAAAGAGGAGGATATTAGCAACATTTGGTTTCAATGGTTGGAGCTGCGATTTGACACCGTTGGACTATTATTTGTGGGTTGCCGTCAAACATAAGTGTTACGCCAACAATCCAGAGACAATTGACGTTTTAAAGGACAATATTCGTGAAGCCATTGGTGAAATACAGCTGCACACAACCGATAGTGTGCTTAAAAATTGTACCGATCGTGTAGGCTACTGCATGACCAGCCGAGGCAGCCATTATTAACCGGAAGGATTGTACTTTTAAATAAAAAAAGCAATTTGAGAAAATATTCAGTAATTTTTTTTTAGCATTTTAAAAAAAAAAAATATTATTTGGAGGACCCTCTATTATGTTCATTTACATTTATGTAAATAAGTGCAACATTCAGTGCTTCAAAATGATAAGGTCAGTGATTAATAAGCAATTAATTTAATCAGAAGGTGTCACAATTGTTATTATTATTCTTTTTTTTAATAATTTATAATTTAAATAAAACCTACGCGGTATGGGTCGCGGGAAACCTTTGTCACTTTATGCACAAGGACAAATTGTGGCCCGTGAAACTGGGCTAATTTCACGAAAGGCCTAGAATTCCTTGAAGAGTGCGGTAACAGTAAAAGAGAAATTGAAATTACAAGCTTCAATTCTAAGAGCTACTCGTATCAACGCTCAGCCAAACCTTATTCGAGCAAAATTAAACAAATTTCCTGTCTGACTAAGCAGCATAAGATTAAGCGTAAGGAGTTTGCGAAAAACAACATGGCAATTAATTGGCATCTGGTAAACATTTTTTTAAAAAGTTTATACATTTTTGGACTTATAGGTAATTTTTTCTGATGAGAAAAAATTTTGCCTGGATTGGCCAGATGGTTGCTATTGGAGAGATTTAATGGCAGTTTGATGGCTTGGGCTGGCTTTAGCTCACATGGTACCCTGGAACTCTACTTTCCTTCCACTCGATTGGATGGTTTAGAGTACCAGGGCATTCTGTCTGAACGTTTGCTGCTTTATTTGGTCCAAAATGCTGACAAAACTTTCACCTTTCAGCAAGATAACGCAGCAATTCATGTCAGCAAGTCGACCAGACAATGCTTTGAGGAGCAGAATATTAAAGTACTTGATTGGCTAGCACGTTCCTCCGACTTAAACCACATGGAAAATTTGTGGGGATTGCTTGTGAGTAATGTTTATGCAGACAACAAACAGTACCGGACAAGAGATGAATTAAAAGTGGCAATCTGCCACAGCTGGCACGAAATCCGGTCCAACGTTCTGGACAAAGGTTTCCCTCGACCCATACCGCGCAGATGTTATTTAAATTATAAATTATTACAAGAAAAATAACAGTTGCGATACCTTCTGATTAGATTAGTTGCTTTTTATTCACTGAACTTATCACTTTAAGAAATTGAATTTTGCACTTATTTACATAAATTTAAATAAACATAATATATTGGTACATCGCTGAAATCAAAACCGGCTTATTATTCACTTATTTGATCGTAGAATTTTTTTTTTTTTTTTTTAAAGAGTGACCATACATAACATTTTATAGTTTTGATGAATTGAGCAAATATTAAGGTGACATTATCATTTTGAAGCACATCTTATATTTTGAAAGCTAATTATCGGCTGATTTTTTTTCGGTTACTTCTCTACATTCTCTCCAGAGGGCGCTAAACTCAACTAATTAATAATTAAAAAACCATGTAAAAAAATTGGATTTTGGGTACTTCACATAAATAGCTATGAGAACTCTATTTATTTAAGAAATTTTAAAATATTTAGCCTTTTAATTACTATATAATATAATAAGCAATATATTTAAAAAAGTTTTATATTTTGTTTATTGTTTTTATTTTTTACCGTTTTCAAAACGCACTTATTTCAACGAAAATTTTAAGTTTACCAAACTTTGAAGGAGGATTAGATATAAAATATAAAAAAAATATATGTTTTATTTTATATTTTGAAACTATGTAATATGTTCTATCAAATATAAGCAAATTTGAACAAACTTTGTCCTACAAATTAAAAAATTTTAAAATTTTAAAAATGCATAGTTTAGAAATTTTTTCAAAAATTATACTGATTTACAGAAGCTTAAAGCAAATAAAAATATTAAAAATAATTTGGATTATCAATTAATATATGATAATATTAACCCAGAAATAATTAAAATTTTTATTCAAATTACAAATTTTAAGTAAAACATGGAATTTTCGCAAGATTAAAATACATTTTTGTTTTATTTTATTCTTCTTTTTTTTGCAAAATCCACAATATTAAACACTTATTGTTTTTCAGAATTTATTTATTTATATCAGTAACTAACACACCTCTATGTTATTGTGTTATTTAAGAAATTAAATATATACAACTATCTCAAAATAGGCTTTATTTGATTTAAATACGTGTGGACGGTGGACGTATCCGTTGTCCTAGTTTGAAAAAATTTCGCTTATATCCATTGTTACGAAAATAAGGTTGGGCACCACAGCATTTATTACATCGCTAAAATAAATAAACAAAAGCTGCAAGAACAACTATACGTGCTGTTTACAAGTAACCAAATCTACAACAACAAGCATTAGCAGAGATAAAGTAAATAAAAATAACACGACAACAACAATAATTAAGCAGCAAAGAAAACAAGTAACAGACAATAAACAAGCAACAACAAATACTAAAAGCTGAAAGAGGTAGATGTTCACATACGCATGGCTACAAAAGAACCAAAAAAAAAAAAAATAAAAGAAAGAAGTGGAATCTACCTGAAATATCGAGAGGTTCGAGAGCGTTCGATATCTTGTTTACTCAGCCATATAAAAAGCACATCGATGAGAACATCAATCAGTTTATGTGTCGTAAGCTCACTGAATGCAGTTTTTAAGTAAAGTTAACTTAGCGGAAGTGTTATTAGTGTGAAGAGAGTTTAAAAGAAGTAAACTAGTGAAGTAAAAACCAGTTTAGTTGGAGCTAACTCAGTAAAGAGAGTTAAGTGTGGATAAACTCTGGTTAAAAATGTTGTGATCGAGCCTAAGTTATAACTACGATCGGGTTGGAAGATCTTTAGGAAGAAAGATCTGTCGAGTAATTGTTGTTGTTTACAAGATTGTAAACAGACGGAGTAATTAAGAACAGAAAATCGTTATTGCCTGTAAAAAGGTTATAAGCAGTGGTGCACAAAACTATATTAAATAAAAGATTTTAATTGAAAACGAAACACAAGATTTATTTTATTTTGATTTCAATTCATATATATACGTTTTTAAAAAGGTAAACATGCAACAATATATTATGCCTTAAAAATTGTCTGTGAGAAATTTCATTTATTACGACAACTCCTTCTATTTTCTTCCATTCGCTCTAAGGAATCGAAGTACTGTGAGCAGTATAAAACCAAATCGTTCAACTACTCAGAACAGCGAAGATTGTCTGCTAAGCATGGACTGAAGCAGCACTACTGTATTTTTCTAGACGCTAATAGATGATTTGGCTTATGGACTTAGGAAGACTTATAATTTTGCCGTTTTTACCAGGATGATGGCTTGACTGGCAAGAAGATTATTGAGTACTTCAGTAGCCTTAAGAAACTGGAAGGCAAGTGATTTTCTACTGAATCTTTTTTAAATTGAAAGCTGGCAGAACATCGAGTTACAAATTTTATTTAAAATAGAATGATGATAGTTTACCTAGTTCGCCTATAGCCAAAAATATTAGGTTCTAGCCTGGCAGTGGCAATTATTTTTGGAGTGCTAACTGCTAACTGCGGTTTAACACTAGAAAGACGGGAAAATTAACATACCTAGAAAGACGAATAAGGGTCACTTGACCATACTATTTTTCATTCATTTTTGTAGCAAAAATTTTTAAATTTAAAAATTGCTTATTTGGCTTAAAATATCACATATCAAGAAAAAGAAAAAGCTACGTGTTGTGTGAAACCACTTTAAATCAGGTCAAAAGATATAAATAAAATCAATCAATAAAATCAATCATAACTATCGTGCGCCGCTGTGGTATGGAAGGTCTTAGGTGCAAGACTAGACCATCTTAATAAAGAAAAAGTTTTATCAACAGCGGTACCGCTTCATAACATTAGCTGGTAAGTAGTTGTAACGCCGTTCGGAACTGGCGTTAAGCTGTAGGTCGGAATTGGGCGCAGCTCATTGACTGTGAGAAGTCCTTCATGGAATGTTCTGGGAATTATTATAATATAGGAGGACATCACATAATTTAATTGCGTACATGCTCACAAACAAATACTTAGTCAGTCATAATGGTACACTGAGTAATAGCTTTTGTATGATAACTGCAGTCCGACTGCGATGAATATTATTCCCGCACCTATTCTTTATACTGCTTAATGTTATCGTTCACAAAACAACAAAAATTAACGAGGACATAAGTTGAGGAGGTAACCAATAATTTAATAGTTTAGAATACGCCAATAATAATTGCCTCTTAGCACACACTGAGGCTCAATATTGATAAATGTAAGGTACAGCGTTGCAACACCTCTAATAACTCGAAATCAGAATGCCTAACATTGTATTGAAAGAGGTAGTGATTCCTGCTACCTTGGCAGCATTATAAAAAAAAACTCGTGGTTGTACGAGAATAAAATATTTCGGATCTCCAAAGCCAATCAATCTTGCTTTTACGGCAGCTAGCCAGAAATGGACTAAGATAAATATATTAAATTCTTACGTAAAATGAGCCATCCTCTATAAAAGTGAATGCCAACGTTGTCCAGTCATTCATCCATCGTTGTTTTCGAAGGATATAAAATTGTGGGCAAACACCAATAATAATTTATAGGAACAAGCAAACCAACGTTCAATTCATTTGTAGATTCCCCATCGCAGACAAACACTTCGAGGAATATACGAAGATATAGCGAGAACTACTATAGACCGAAATCAACAGGAAACAACGCAGATATTGATCGCCCACTGCATAGAATTGAAAAATTGAACTCGAAATCAACAAAGCAGTCAAAGTTGGAAAAAATTCAAACCATATGAACCATATGACATATGCTTACGTACACAAATATAGCTACCGGATATAAGGACTTACTGTCAGTTTGACGATTTTTGTAACGAAAGATTTAGAAATTATACTGAAAATGAATTTTGCCTGCCAATTATGTAACTGGACCATCTTTTTAGGTGATTGTGCAATTTATTTGGGTTTGATACACTTTAATAAAATAAAAATGCTTTTAAATTAAATGTGATTCAATTTTAATAAAAGTGACAAAATTTCAATTTAAAACAATTACTAAAAAAAAAAAAATGTTTGCCCCTTCTCGTCCTTCCAGTGTTAACAAATAATATAACTGACTACTTATGAATGTTTGAAATGTTTACACCGCAACATAATTTGGGAAAGAAAGTTAGCTCTGTGTTGTTGCACTGCAACCAGGTACCGTGATAATCCAACACAACAGGAGTATTAGTTAGTTTGTCACCCCTAATCAATGTTTAAATGCGTGTATTACAATCATATAACAAGTAATAATGTGGTTACAGTAGAACGCATAAGACTACTGGCCGACACACTGTACTTATCTATACTTTCTGCTCCATGGAAGTGGCAACATGCCGAAGATGTAAATATTTTTTTGCCAAAGTATTTAAAGTACTTTACTGACACAACACATTTTCAGAGCATTACCTTAATTAGCCAATGATATGTATAACGAAATCCGTATCCCAAAAAAAAAAAAAAAAAATAGCCTTTCTGGTCTTTAATAGGTATCCAAAAAGTGTCCATAAATAAAGTTTATTTAATTACACAAGCATACCTGTAGCAGACAACTTAATGTTGTTTCGTCGCCAAAAAAATTAAATGAAATTGTCACATAAACAAAATGTTCCATAACTTAAGTAAGCACCTTCAAAAAAAAAAAAAAAAAAAAAAAAAAAAAAAAACATCTGAAAAATTGGCAATTTTCCAGAAAAAATAAAAAAGGATAAGAAAAGCAAATGAGAATTTCCATTATGTAATATGCCCGTTTTTAAAGAGGTAAACAGCTGAAAATAAAATATTTTAAACTGATTTAATAAATTATGTGCTAATTTGTTCTATTTATTTCAATAAAAAAGTTGCCTTGACAATATTTTTATAGCCCGCTTAACATGGATCTAGAAAAGACGTTCAAATGTGACTAACATATAGGAGTCTTTAAACTGAGTTAAAAATTTGTTTTACTAAAGCAATGCTATTACTGCAGCAGCATTTTAGAACAGCCCATCCATTCCATCCTTTGCTTCAACAAGTATGGTATACAGAAGAATATCCATCTGACTGGTTAGAAGACTTAATTATAAAGCTACACAAGAAGGATGATATCACTGATTGCACCAACTGCGGATTTTAGGAGCTGTAGATCTTGCGTACACCAAATTAAAAGCCTAGCAGGAACAGCTTCGACTCTACTCATACAGAGCGTATATGGGCAGACATGCGTGTTTCACATAAGATAATTTCCATAATTTGCCTTAGCTCAAGAACTTAAAAAGCAATGCTTTATGAAGGAAAAATGTCTAAAATTTTGAACTTTATGTATGGTATAAGACATGACGATTTACTATTCCCACTTCTCTTCCTGACGGGAGTCTATGTCGTATCGAAGAGACCGACGGTAAATAAGCCTATGGAATCTACTCAAACTCAAGACCAGACTAGAATCCTTGCACTATACCGATGACATAAAGCAGCAAACTAAATATGTATCAAAATATATACAACTGCTTAGAAGCTATTCGAAAAGCAGTCAACTTTTCTTCAATAAGGAATGCCATTTTACAGCCGACCAGCGTAAAAGCTAAAAAGCACAAAGAAATAATGCTTATTTTAGATGTTAAAACACGTTTCCTAATACTAATGTTAGAAAAAATAATCCTTTTGAGATACTGAATCAGGCATAGTTTGGTTTATTTTTAAAATTTTATTTTTATTTATTATTTTTTTTCATTTGTAATAATATTATATAAGTCCTGCCACTACGTTCTAAGCTTTTTAAGACGTTTGAGTTCTTTTTAGTTGCGTTATTTATACACGCAGTTGTGGCTTTATTTTGCAGTCTTATTATTTCCACACTTTAACTTTATACAGTGACTTATTTAACTTCCACTCTATACACAAATTACTCAACAATTTTACGAACGCCTTAACACGACTTTACATTATTACTATTAAATTACAAATGACTGACGTAGGCAAAGCGGCGTTCCTTATACACCTGACTGCCATCAGATTCGAATGTTCTAGTAAAATAGAATACCTTCTAAAATCTTCTATTAAGCTATTAATTCAGCTACGTTATTACCCAAAAGTTGGTAATTTAGCACTGTCGGGCTGATCGTAGCCTTGACAGAAACCAATAGAATAACTTCCATAATAAAATTTATGGCTCTAAATGTCTGAGTTGGTGTATCTTTTTTCTTAGGCGTGCTATTATATAGTTTAATGAATATGCAGAGGAAATTAATAAGCCGTTCACTTGAGCCTGCTAAGGTTAATAATAAGTTAGAACGTATAATGGTTCTAAAACACGTGAAATTTGCATCGGTGCCTGAACCTGCTGCATATTCGACAGACTGTTGTGAGTCAATTGAAAGCGTTTCAGTATTTCGGCAACGTAAACACAGAAAACGGCGGCAATACGAGGGTAAAGCAGCCTCTTTATATACCAAATTTCCTAAAGTTTGGAAAGTTCCGGAAATGTCTTATTATTTTATATCTATTAATTCAAATGTAACACAAAGATGGTCGAATTGGTAGTGCTGCCATATGTTTTCTTTTTAGGCGTTTTTATTTTCATAAGAATATGTTTTTACAATAAGAGAGTTGATTGTGTAAATCGTTCACATAAATCAATAGAAAAAAGAATAGGTTCAAGTAATGAGCCCTGGCGTATTTCAGTCTCAGAGGACGCGATCGTGCTTTGACATTGTAGACTGATTGCCAACGGTCGGTCAGATAGGAGTATAACATTTTCACTGATGCTGGAGAAAAATTAAAAAAATGCCTAAGTTTTATCAAAAGGATACTATTATCAACCGTATAGAAATCCCACGAATGATCAAGTAGAACCAAAAAGTTAACCCGGTTATCATCCAGTCCGCATCTTAAGTTCTCCGAAACATCAAGCAATGCTGAAATACGGCTATGATTTGAGCGAAATCGTAATTGCTCAATAACCCATTCTTCGTAATGAACGATGTCAGCTTTAAAAAAGAATCATCTCAAGAACTTCCGACAAGTAGCAAAGAATAGCAAGTGGCCTATATTCCGACAATGATTTTGGCACGGGAAATGGATATGTACTGGACAGAATAATGCAGTTAAATAAGTGCGTAACATAAGGCAAAAGCATGGTAAGCAATTATAAATAAATTACAAATTTTGGATGCATATTGTCGCCACCTACAGCATTTGACTTAACTAGCCCAAAACATGTGAAAACATCAAACTGTCTATCACAAGAAAATTTAAAAGTTCTATCACCGCTCTCCGTATCCACAGAAATAACAAGGGAGAAATTATAAAAACTCGTGTCAGAGGGAGCAAAACGAATACTGGTGAAAGTTGTATTAAGTTTCTCGGCATCCAATTGACAGTTATCACTGACCCGAGCCCTATTGGTTTCTATTTCACGAACACATCTCCAAGTCTGTCTAGAACCGAAAGCAGAGTTAAAGCGTTCCGCATAATACTCCATTTGCACATTTCTAAAAGAAGTATTAACAGTTCTTCTGGCGATTTTAATTTCCGTTCTAAGCTTCGAAATCCGAAAACTTTTTCATCTAGAATATGCCACATCTCCCAGCAGAAAACCAAGGCCTCTCGCTATAATTAGCTTAGACCTAATCGATACTGACTCATCAAATAGCAATTGAATGTTACCATGCAAAAATGATGTATGTTCGTCAACAGAAGGCATGCAAAATATTCTATTCCCATGAAAACGATAAAACTTCTCAATAAGCATACCAAGATTAAGTTTTCTGAAGTCTCGATAATGAACCAATTGCTGTTCTGATGTAGTACTAAAATTGTACGTAAGAAATATTAGATCGTGCTTAGAGAAACAGAAGGCGTACACTTGATCGAAATAAAATTTTTTCCGCATTTGAAACAAAAGTGATTCAGCAAGAATATTAGAATTAAGGTCAACAGCTATGACCATATGTTCATATTCAGAAGGAGGTGTTCCAAAAGTAGAAAAGAAATTCAAAAAAGAATCCTCTTGTGTGGCCTACATACGTAACCTATTAACATTTTATTACCTCTGGAGTTGATATCCACAAATCTAAACTGCGCAATATCATCACCTTTCATTGTTTTTCACAAAATTGACTACACCACCTTCTTATCTTCTCGAGAAATTTTATAACCCTGTAAACCAATAAGATCATCAGGTGTGTGATGAGAGCCAAGTTTCAGAAACCCACACAACATCAACACCCGAATTCTGAAAAACGTACCCAAATTCATCAATCTTGTTGTTGAGACTTTGAGCATTGATGTGTACTATAGACATAGACAAACCGTTCTCCTGCCTAGCAAAGATTCTAGCCATATTCATTGTCGAGTCCGTGTATTACCTGCATTTCTTCTGGTCATATACGAGTATGTATATGGTAACTTATTGAAAACTTTTTGGTTACTCAGAACTAACGGATTTTTTACAAACAAATTATTTAGCAGTCTTATCTTCTTTTCTCAAATTAATCAAATCCTTATCAGGAATAATTTTTTTTTAATACTTCCTGTTTTTTTTTAATCTTAAAAAATTTGTTTGTATGTATTATATTCGTTACACTGTAAAATATTTGAGTAGCGTAATTGCTAAATTGTGCAATAAATCTGCATTGCATTGACTTTTATACACGCACACACAATCATTATTGCAACAAACAAGTCTTTTTGTTTAACTCCATTTTACATTTACACACAAGTTCTTAGGCACTTACAGGATATTACACATAATCCTTCTCAGACACTAGCACATACGCCCATAGCTACGAACATATACAGTCTTTGGTTTATGATTATCTTGACAAATTATTGCAATGAAGCTGAAGCATGGAACGTGATTTTAAATTATTGCATTCATAACAAACATTACGGCAATAGCAGAGGATGAGACAGTTTAAAAACGTTTTTGAGATTGTAACCAATTAAAACTTTAAATTCGCTTTCTAATACCCTACACTATAATACAATCGACATAATAACAACGGTATAAACGAAATGTTAGCAAATGTTTCTGTATCTCTTTCAAGAAAAATGCCAAGCATTAGAGGTTTTATTTCTCCGTTACTCCTTTAGGGAGCATACTGGCTTTCCACAAAGCATCCATTGCCTTGTTGCAGTTTCATTAATTAAGTAGATTTTTCTAGTAAGTAGATGATTAATCCATTGTAGCTCCTCTGCATAGGATTGTGTAGTGGTGAGGATCCTTGCTAAGGATTTTTACTTAGCATTGTAATTTTTTCCTAGTAGGTGGCGTTTTTTCTTGATCACTCGTCTGATGTTTGAAGTTGAAGCCTCTATTAAGCACTCGAAACCTCAATTAAATTATTTTATCATGTCCTCTGTTGGGGCTCGAACCTGGGTCGCTCTAATCACTACTCCACTTCACCCTCTACGTTGAGTCACAGGTGCTTTATTACATGTTTTTCCTTTAAAAGCCAAGTCTACAAAATTAAGGACATATTTACTCTTAACTTAGTATATACATACATTGACAATTGCTTGATCCGATGAAGCAGCTTTAGATTTTGCATCTACGAATTCATTTAGAGCATTATCAGAAACTGCTATTCAAACCTTCTCAAAATATTGCTACGTTCTAAGCTTTTTAAGACGTTTGAGTTCTTTTTAGTTGCGTTATTTATACACGCAGTTGTGGCTTTATTTTGCAGTCTTATTATTTCCACACTTTAACTTTATACAGTGACTTATTTAACTTCCACTCTATACACAAATTACTCAACAATTTTACGAACGCCTTAACACGACTTTACATTATTACTATTAAATTACAAATGACTGACGTAGGCAAAGCGGCGTTCCTTATACACCTGACTGCCATCAGATTCGAATGTTCTAGTAAAATAGAATACCTTCTAAAATCTTCTATTAAGCTATTAATTCAGCTACGTTATTACCCAAAAGTTGGTAATTTAGCACTGTCGGGCTGATCGTAGCCTTGACAGAAACCAATAGAATAACTTCCATAATAAAATTTATGGCTCTAAATGTCTGAGTTGGTGTATCTTTTTTCTTAGGCATAATTTTTTGTTTTCAACAATATACAAAAGACAATATATACCTTGTCTGAGAGATATCATGCCCACTTACCAATTGCGCCAATTTTTTCACTGATGATGTTTATTGAGTACAAGCCTATTTTGAACAAATTTAGAGATTTTTGGTGTTACCGTTGAAGATATAGACGTTTCCAACGCATGTATTAGTTTGCAAATTGTTTGAGTGGTTCTCGCGTTATTAAGTGACCAACATAGGACAACTTATTTATGTATATGTCAAGTGAAAAATAATATGGACACTTATAAAAAGAAAGAAATTAAATTCATATTCCAAATCTGTTTTTATATTCAAAAATTTATCAAAATGATTTTATAAATTGTCTGCTTGAATTTTGGACCGTTTCTCAGTTGTAGTACATTACTTTTCACATGAGTATATACAAAGAAAAGAACATATAACTGATAGTCAAGCTGCCATTCGAGCACTTAGCTCTTCTAAAATTGACTCAAAGTTCATATATGACTGTCTAGGTAAATTAAATCAACTATCTGGGTAAATTGAGACAACATGGTCAGCATCTGCTAGGTTTCGGGTCATGTTGGAATTCGATAAAAAGAACAGGCATATGAGCGGGCCAGAAAGGAAACTTACACTCCAGTAATAGGAACAAATCCTTTCTGTGGAGAGGTAAGAGGAGTTTGGAAAGGTCTGATTTGCAAAAGGGAGCAGAAGGAGTAGCATGTACTCTTCTCAAGCCAAATAGATTTGAGACACTCTAAACTTATGCTGGGGAATTACAGCTTGAAAAGCTTTGTGTCTTGTTTCAGACTATCTAAAAATAGCCAGAGAATAATCACTGACCCAATGACCTGGCATTGCAGACTTAATGAAAATTGAAATAGAATGGAAGTAGTTTTACATCCAATATGAAGATTCTAAACTGCAGTCTGACACCCAGATTATGTACTTGGTAAATGCTCGGCACTAATGCAGCTACTACTACTACATTTGAAAAAAATAGGGCCATAAAGACAATGACCAGGATAATGGGAGACGAGTTTGGCTCGTGGTTATGAGGGGATCATTTTGACACGGTTGGCCGTGTGGTCATTTGCAACCTACTTGGCTGTCCTAAGGAGAGGATCATGAAACTCTATGACTTTGGCAACTGCTTAAGAGCAAAGCCAAGTAATAGCACTGAGTGCTGAGGTTTGGAGACTGCATAATCCTTTATAGAAGGGATCATTTTGTGGTACACATGGGTCAAAGACAAAAAGCGGTACAAGTGCGGGAGTATTTTTCCGTAGGAGAGAATATGCGGAACCTATTGGAAAACTCGCCAGCATATTCCAGGCAGAAGTTTATGCAGTTGAGAGATGTGCTCAATTTAACCTGAAGAGCACATATAGAATACAGGACAAGCCATACCGCTATTTGAGCACTTGGCTCCTATGAGGTTGACGCTAGATTAGGAATGTCTGAGTAAACTGAACCAGCAGCGCAGGGTCAGCTAATGTTGGATCCCCGGTTATATAGGAATTCCGTAGAACGAAAAGGCGCTCTACTGACCAGAAATGGAGCTTCCACTCCACTGGTGTTGTCAGAACTCTTTTGTGGACTGTGAGTGAAGGCTTGGAAGTGTAAGCTTAACAAAAATGAATTATTCGAGAGGCAAAAACTTTTATCTGGTCATACGGGTCTGAGACAATCTAAACTTTTGTTGGGTAACTATAACAGGAGAAGATTTGAGTCCTGCATAGGAATACCAAGAGACAACTGACCTATCTTTCGACCACTCACTGCAGGCTAAATGAACATTGCTGATTCTGTGATGAGAAAATCAAATCATCAGACACATCTTGATACATATGAGGCATTAATACATTTTAGGAGGAAGTATCTGGGTGCTTATTAGATACAAGGTAGGGAGATATCCTAGTTGGTACCAACCGACATTCTAAATTTCGTCAGATATACGAGTTTGGGGGAGATATTATAGGGAAACATTATGTAGACGGAGAGCTGTAAAATAGATCGAGAGGTCACAATACGTATATACTTCAATGGTTATAAAAGTAATAATACTGCCACTGACTGTCATCCTAATGTTCGTCAAGGCAACGAAGTTGGCAGACATATTATAGGAAAATCATGTTTCAGTCGAGGACTGACAATAGATCAAAGTAAGCAAAAATCGGGGCAAAGTAAATTGTTTTGAAGCCTCACACATAGTCTTTTAATGATTTTACATATCTAATCGTATGGTATGGTAGCTGAGACACCCATCTACCAACCAAAAATCGTCGGTTTAATACCAGGCCAGACCATCTTAAAAAAGAAAAAAAGAGTTTCGACAGCGGTACCACTTAATAACATTAGCTAGTAACTGGTTATGAGTATAACTTACTATTGAAAACTTCTGTAATGCATTTGGCGCTCGAATCGGGTGCAGCTCATTAACTGAGAGTAGTCCCCTTCATGGAATGTTATGGGAATTAATAACATTAACTTATTTGGGAAAACTTTTTATACTATGGCATGTACGAGTATGAGTGCTTAAACTAAATATTTGTTAATCTATAGAAAGTACTTTCAATATGGACCGATCCGTACCAAACTCGGTGCAGTGACAGTTGTAGTGTAGGGAACCAAAAAGTCAGGCTCTACAGGTTATAAATTTATTTTATTTATTTATTTTCAAATTCTTATATTACATACATGCTCCCAAAGAATCTAATATTCCTGATGCTTATCCTTTGGAAAATATACGTGTTGATTGATTGATACATGCGTACGAGTATTTGCAAATATTGCAATATCGAGACTAGATTAGCACTCTACATCTCATATTGATTTTGTATGCTTCAGTTATTATTTTAATATTTTTGTTCTCACTCCTCTTTTCAGATTTCCTATATTTCTTAAGAATTTTTCCGTCAATCACATATATTCGTGAAGTGCACTCTTATTTTCTTTCGACATGTTTAACGTGGTGTGAATTTGTGATTTTATTTTCGATTTAAAAGGAAATCCAAAGTGATAAAGAAGAAAGCATATGAAATGAATATTTTGAATATATGTAAGTAAATAGGTTTTTGAAGAAAAATGAAAAAAATATGTTTACCATTACCGACAAGGAAATCAAGTTATATTTTTAAAGAAAATATAAGAAACTGCAATCAACTGTTATAAAAACTTATGAAAAATTGATGAAGAATTTAAATGCATATTCTTATATAAATTTATGCGAAATACAAAAAGTATATTAAAAATAAAAAAAAAAATAATTTAAAAATTTATTTCGGAGACTGAGACATATATGTTAGTATTTTATTTTCTTAATTTTTTGATAAGGAGAATACGTTGTGAAATAATAAAATAAGTCAAACAGCCATCAACCGCAGACTACATCTCTTCATTGTTATGAACCTTTAACCAACAAACCATTTTTTCAAATTTGAAAATAGAAAACATCCGAGACGGAAGTAATTCAAACTTTAATTCATTGATTTTAGGCATTGCAATAGTGAGTGTATGAACTGGTACACTGCGTTCATGAAATTAACTTTCTTTTTCGCCAAACACGCCGCTGATCGCCTTTTACAAAGTGTCCGCCGGGAAGGTATACTACTAGAATGGATCTTATATTGATAAATGTTTTATCTAATATCGGCAATTATGTATGGAATACAATATCAGATAAATGCCCGCCTCTATTAGCTTCACAAATCCGGGCCCTTTTGAGCACATTTTTCATTATATTCTCGCACATTTCACGCAGTATTTCATTAATTTCATTACGAATATTTTGTTTTTATTGCTCCAGCGTTTGCGGTTTTTTGCATAAACCTTGCTTTTCAGATATACCCACAAAAAGAAGTTTGGAGCAGTCAAGTTAGGCGACCGTGGAGGCCAATCAACATCACCATTCCTTGAAATAATTTGTTGTGGAAAGAGGTCTTGCAGTAATTCCATTGTAATGCTGGATGTATGTGATGTGGCACCGTCTTGTTGAAACCACATGTTAGTCAGATCAAAAGCATGCAGTTGTGGCATTAAAAAGTTTTCAATCATATCACGTTTTCAGTTTCAAAGAAGTAAAGTCCAATGATTCCTCCTGGCTAATGAAAGCAAAGGTGACTGATGAATAACATGAGGGTCTTCCATTGCATAGAACCGACTATTCTGTTTATTCATATAACCATTCAAATCAAAAAGTGTCTCACTTCTCATTATGATCTTTTCATGAAAATCGTAACATCCATCATGGAATAAGTACGGCAGCGTAAATGGTCTTCTGAAAGAAGTTCCTGTGTCAACTGAGTCTTAAATGGAAACGAATGCAAATCTTTGTGCAAAATTGTGACCAAAATTGTTCTTTGAAGACCAAACTTCTGCACACGACGTCGAATTGAGGTTGATGGATTGTTTTGAACACTTTCTTGAACAGCAGTAATGTTTTTAGCCGCTCTTGCAGTACGTTGTGGTCCATGCTTGCGCCTACCAGCTACAGTCCCTCTTTCTTCGAAATCATTTACTACACGATAAATAGTCGTCTTGATGGTACGTTGTTTCTCCCAAAAATTTCACGTAACTTTCTCATCGTCACAGTAATCGATGATTAATTTTGATAAAATGTTTTAGCGATTAAAACGCGATGGTTTACTGAATATTTTTCCATAATAAATTTGCCACGTCAAATATGAACTGTCAGACTAACTTGTACCAAAATGGCGGCAAAACAAAATAGTATACATTCCCGGCGGGCACCCTGTATTTCTAAAATCGTATATATAAAATGAATGTGTTTTTTTTTTTTTTGCCTTATAGACAGCTAAACGGCTAAGCCGATGTTCTTGAATTTTTTACAGTATCTCTCTGTAACCATTTTGAAGATGCCTAAAAATAAACACACACTTTGTATGAGCGTGACACCGCGCAGACGGAATTTATATAGCCTATGGCTTCTTCCAGATAAACAGAAAGATTCTATAAAATTGACTCAAATAAATTCATCGTCAAGGCAAATCATCAGACAAACAGTGGGCGGGGTTTCATAAGTGAGCGTGGTACCTCCCATAAAAATTGAATATTTATTTTAAAGCAAAAGATTTTGAATTTGGATTAAATAACTTCATAGTAAATACAAATCATCAGGCAAAAACTAGGCAGAATTGGACAAGTGGGCGCGGTATCTCCCATATAAACTATATATTTTAATTTCTTTATATCTTGAGAATAGTTAAAGCTAAAGTTTGAGTATTTGGACCAAATAGCTTCATGGTCATTTATATAAAAGTGGGCGGAATTGGACAAGTAGGCGTAGTATCTCTCATACAAAATAAATATGGTTTTTCGTAAATTATGATAACGATACTAGTAGAAGTTTCTAAATTAGATTCAAACAAAGTCATGAAAAATACACACTAGCCAGTAACTATATGAATTATACTAAATATTACATTTATATTGGGCTCCGAGTCTTTAGGCAATGAAATCTGACTGCTTGGCAACGAAGAGCTGACAGTTTTGGCGTTCGAAGGACTTTTATTGGGCCTGAGTAATTTTTTGGTATTCTTGTGGGATACTCAAGGAGGAGAATTTACTCCCAGTTAATCCAATCCAAACTATTACACCTCAACAAGAGAGAATTTAGAATACTAAAGAATCTATTTTTCGAACATTGTGATCTTAGATAACATCAGCATATTTTAGGGTATGTTTAGGATTATTGGTACAAATTGTGCTCATTATATAACGAGACCTGCTATTTCGGTCTGAAGATGAAATGCCTGGGGTATACTGTAGTAACTCCAATTAGGGCACTTCTTCTCTCGCCAAATAAAACAACTGAATCTATTCGTAGCTTCGGCTTGATGTAGTGAACTTATGGGGCTGTACAAAAGATCCTTTATATAGTCGTAAGATTAGGGGCAGATTTTCCAAGAATAGAATCGACGTCGACTTGAACACTAGTTGGACTGAGATTATTCGAATAAAAGATATATTTTAGAGAGCGTAACTGTCAATCTTTGAATTATTTTAGTCAAATACGAGTAATAAGTAATCTGACTAGACCTGGCTAATTATGTGTCAAATATCAATCGATTTAAGCCCAAAATCCTTGAGTTTAGATGCCAAATATTGTTAGGGTCACAAAGAACTCAGCTAAGTTGAAGATGTTTTTTTTTTTGCACAAACATATATGCATATGTATATATACTTATCCTATAAGGAGCATAGGGCTTCTACAAATGATCTTCAGCTCGATCTATCCATGGCCATATTCTTAACCTCAGTCCAGCTTCATCATCGTAACTTCCCTTTCGACCTGTCATCTCCAGGTATGGGTGGTCCCTCCTCTTCGTCGACTATCTTGTGATTCCAGTTTATTGCATTTTAGACTATGTCGTTATGAGGTTTTGTTAAACAGTTCAAATTGCGTCTTCTTATTTCCCTCTTGACAGGTATATGACTAGTTTGGGGACTATAATATACTATTTGGTATAGTGTTGTACCAAAGGATTCTCATGATCCTTACGACTGTTAATGAATATCTCTATAATCTTGATGTCGCGAGGATGCTGCGTTCCAGGATTCGCAGCCATACAAATGTATTGATTTGACGTTGGAGTTGAATATTCTAATTTTAACATTCGATGAAAGTGTAGACGATTTCAAAACGCAGCCATCGCCCAAATGCATGCTTTGCAAACTTTATGCGATTCCCCACATGAGTTCGTTATAATGCTAATCAGATAGCAGAAGTTTTCTTCCTCCTTAAAAGTACTCTCACCAACTGTAAAGGCCCTGTGTTCAGCGCTGTTTATGCTCATTGCCATTTTTCTCACATTTATTCTTAATCCTGCCTTGACTGCTGCTTGGGCAACACTTTTTAGTCTCTCCGACATATCTGTGTAGTTGTGAGACATCAGACAAATGTCATCCACATAGTCCAAGTTTTACTAATGACTATTGAGCCTCCACACTATTCCTCGCGTCTCTACAATGGCCTCTCGCGTGACTATGTTTTTGTACAATTCCATGTATTTTATTCCATGCCCAAGATTTCGCTTTATTCTCTCTTTTTATATAAAATATTGTATCTTTTGTGTTCTTAAGTAAAATACCAAAATTTATTTTATTGGCTTCACTCCAACAACAACAACAACAACAGCAAAAAAACACTTAAAAAACTACTTCACATTTCGTAAATATTACTCTTCACGTTGTTAGTGTGTTTGGGATTATATTTCACTACTAATATGTAGCAGCCACCTATACTCTGTTCCTCGTTTAGTTTGCAACCGTAAAATGTTCGATTAAACGTCGTGTCTTAGGATGATACACTTGAGAAGTCACGGGGCTAGTTTACTATTTTTCATGTGACTAATTATCCAACATACTGCACTCGCATTAGGTCATTAGACTTATGGTTAATGGTATTAGGTTAGCGGGTATAGAAATCGACTTAAATCGACTTTCCCAGAACATCAAACAACATGAAGATGTTTTCTTAAGATAAAAAAGGAGAGAAAAACTAAAGCTAAAAGAAACATGCAACTGAAAAATAACAAATGCAACCATTAATGTTGCTTCTGGCAAAATGCCACAATTGAACATAATTTAACAACAATAAAATCAAGCAAACAAAAGAAAACACCAACAGTATTATCGGCGGCGTAGGCGGTACGAGAGCTTTCAGACTATATACGAGTAATGAATACTTATGTAGATATAATTTTGTATATTGCCATACATATAAGCTCGTATAAAGTTAATGTGCATGTGCATGTAAGGAAGGGTATGTACGTATGTGTCTACAACTATGTTGCATGTATTCGTAACATCCGTTTTCATCATTAACAAAAAGTGTTGTCATGTCATTTAGCAAGCAGCCAACGGAAGTGATGTGTGGATGAGTTGCAAATGAACATTTGCAGCGTGGAAAAAACGAAATGTTTTTTTTTTTTTTTTTTTTGGCAACATGTTCTACTTGCAAAACAGCAACTAAATAATGCATAACGAACAGAATGTGTGATGAAATGAAGTAAAGGGAAGAGATGTTTCACCGAATATATTGAAAGTTGCTTGCTGTGATAATAACGTTGATGTAGATGTTGTTGGCGTTGCTGATAATGATAATGGATGTAACTAAACAACAAAAAGAAGAGAAATAAATGAAATTGCTAACATTTATTCATCAACAATTTTGTATGTCTGCCGCTGGGATGCATTGCATGGGATCTTAAACCCAAAGTATTTTGCATTCACATGTCAGTGGTATACGCCGGTAAGCAATTACATGTCAAAAGTGGAGCCAAATTTACAATTTAAAATATTTTTTAAGAAACAAAATGCTAATTATCAGTAAGTTATATCAATGATATATAATAAGCTTTTATTTTCCGACATGAAATGAGATATGTTTGCCAAATTTGTTTAAATTTCTTAAAAAATCGTTTTATTAAATTAAAATGATTTAACAGAGATGGAGCAGTGATTTTAATGAGAAGAACAAAGAAATTTTGGCAGGGATAAGTATTTTGAGAGAAAATAGTCCAAGAAAATATGGCTGAGATACAAGGTTGTTAGCCCATTGGTTAACATAACTATACCCAATTATTGGGTATTTATTTACAGCAAAAATATATTTATTTACGCATTGGGAGTACAAATTAATTCGGTCGGTTGAGTTTCATTTAACAAGCCCGGGTTTTTGCCATCCTTGTACTGACCACGTTTTTAATTACTGCGTGTTAAAAGAGAGGTGACTTAAAAGAGCAAATATTTCCGTTACTGCAACTTGAATGCATAAAATTCTAATCAAAATGCTTCGAGGATTAAAACGACACTTGAAAAGTTATTTTAATGACATTGTCGTGCTAAAGAATTCTAAAGCAACAACCAGAGGTGACACCACAAATTGAATGAAAATATTTAATGATGATGATGTTGTGCATGACAATGAGTTGAAGGAAAGGCGGAAAGGTGAAGCCATCTCTCGTTAGTTCATTCTACCACTTATTTATTTTGTCTTCATCTTTACGGAGTAATAAAATCGGGATGATCACACGAAAAAAAATGTAACGCATTTTATGTGGCACCAACATTACCACCTCAGCTATTTGTTATTCAACTTGTGCATTTTCATAGCCGTGCCATCATAAAAAATCTCCACTTTTTTTGCTTCTTTTCTTTTGTTGCATAAAAAATATTTAAAAACTGCTTATCAGTTGTATCACAAAAAAAAAATAAAAAATAAAATGGAGATTAAGGAAAGAAGAGTGCAAAATGTAAAAAAAGCATTTGCCGCCGCCACTTACATTAAATGATTTTTTAAAGAAAAATTCTTAACAAAAACCAAGTAATTTCCTGCAGGAAAACGAATTTTTTTAGGATGTCTCATAATACCAACCGTAAATTAAATATAAATTGGATGTATTCATAAGAGAGAACCGAGAAATTTTCAAAATATTTAAGTAAAAAGTAATAAAAAAAAGTTGTATTTTTATTGCTCCAGTGATAATAACGATGTTAAAGGTTAAATTAGACATGACTTAACCTAACGCCATAAACGTAAATAGCTGTTCGAAAGCAACCTTATGGGCAACACCGTCTTTGGTAACATATCACGTCATAACCGTAAACATAGATTAGATATTAATTAAACTTTGATAATCAGCCTTAACCATCTGCTGTTTATCTGCTGATTGTTAGATAAATGTGTATCTCGAACTTTTTCATTATACAACAAATAAACGCATCAACGTAGCTGTTTATGGCGATTGCACCACTAATCTATGAAAGTAAAACGCACGATTTTAACTGTAAATAAAACAAAAAGTTTTCAAAGAATTATCTTAAAATTTTTTATTATGATAGAAGAGTCTATGTTAACAATGTGTGAAATAAAATATCGGCCAACAGCTCGCCACGGCTACGGTGGCATACCTCTAACCGTCGGCTCATAGTTTCAATGGCTCTGATAGACATAATTGAGGTTCCATATCGTTAATGTGCCGAATTATCTCATCCTTTAGCCCTTGAATTGTTCTTGGCTTATTGGCTTAGACTTTTCCTTTAAAATATCCCCATAGAAAAAACTCCAACGGCGTCAAATCACATGACAATTAACTCCGCCCTGATATGAGATAATACGGCCATTAAATTTTTCGTGCAAAAGAATCATTGTCTTGTTGGCTGTTTGGCAAGTAGTGCCATTCTGTTAGAATCACATATGGTCCAGGTCCATATCACAAATTTCTGGCCACAAAAATTCCGTTATCCCTTCCGCTACCAGCCAACAAGCCGCTCCAAACAGTCACTCTTTGTGGATGCATCGGCATTTCAACAATCACTTGTGAATTCTTATATGCCTAAAAGCTGCAATTCTGCTTGATAACGAACCCACTAAGGTGAGAGGGTGCCTCGTCACTGAAAATGATTTTCTTCGTAAAGTCATCATTCACTTCTGTCTGTTCAATTTACCATTCAGCGTACTGATCACGCTTGGAATAATCAGTAGACTATAGCTCTTGAATCCATTGTGCCTGGTAAGCGTATAAATTTAAATTTTTATTCAAAATTCGACGAATCGAGGTTGACGGTTCTTCTGCCACACTATCGCGAACAAAGCAATATTTTCCGCAGAACGAACTGGACGAGCATGAACAGTTGTTTCCCCATTTCCCACAGATCCGGTTTGCTGAAATTTGCGCTCAATTCTTCCGATTGCGGTTACATTTAGTCGACTAAATCACGAAGTGCACGATCACATTTGGCGATCACAAATGTAAATGTTTTTAGAATGTGCTCGCAAGCATCAGAGACAGCGGAACACATAGTGTGTGAATGTTGGGTTCTTGATAGGTATAGATGGAAATGTTGGTGGAGACATATCCACGATAAAGATTTCAGATCTGCTAGCGTATATTAGGAAGCAGCAACTCTGCTGAACAAACTATAGATCGGAAGGGGCACAATAGAATTTATGGATCGCAGTATCCTGCAAGTGTGCCTGATCAGTATGACAATGTTAAGATCGCCACATTTTCTTAAGAGTCTTAAGTAGCAGCTAATTTGTTTGTTATCACTCTGCCATTTTATTAAGTTTAGAAGCAGAATGTAGTCGCAAGGAGCTAAATCTGTAAAGAATGCAGGATGCATCAATAGCCTAATCCATTGATTATTATCAAAGCAATTACACACCCTGTGTTCTCATGCAGCAGCACATTTTTTCTTAGCTAGTTTGGAAAAAAACTCCGACCAAGACTTTGTTGGCCAGCAGATCCACTTTAGTCCTCTCTCATTAACTTTTATGCAAAGAAATCCATTCTATTGATTAATATTTAGTTGATCTGAATTGCTGGTGCATTGCGATATAACCATGTTTCGTCAAAAGTTATAAAAATTTACAAAAACTTTTTCGGATTGCGCCTAAACCTTGCCATGCACTTCTATGAACTCGTTACAAAGTTATTCTTATGGTCGAAAGTGAGCAATCAAGGCACACGTCAAGCTGATATCAGAAAATTCCTGTTAAATTCATCTGCTCGGTAAAAATACTTCAGATCTTCAATTTACTTTAATACGAATTTTCAGTCGTGGATCATACATGGATCTTATCAACCATTCGCATACTTTTAGAATATTAATTACAATTCACACACTTATGTTCACACAAGACTTCGAATTACATTGTTCACTATTTGAATTACTTACATGAGTAACCCTATTCATATGATATCTTTCTAACAGTTTTAACATTTCTTTAATTACTTCTGCTTTACTTAAAAATTTCACTTGGCGAATTAACCACCGGAGAGATAGCGGAGGACCTGAACATTGCCTATGGAACCGTCCAAGAAATTTTGGTTAATGATTTTGGTTTACGTGAAAATGAATATAAAAGTGCTTCGATGATTGGATCAAGCACTGTCATAAGTGCGTTGCAGTCGATGGGGATTACTCTGAAGGGGTCAGTGGTGTAGTACATCATAAATTTTTGCCAGATAGTAAGCAAAGAGTATTATTTTTGCGATATAAGACGTTTGCGTGAAGCAATTCGCCGAAAGAGACCAGACTTGTGGGTGGTAAACTCGTGGATTTTGCACCATGATAACGCACCGTAGTACAGTGCCATCATTATTCCAAATTTTTTCACGATTAATGCAACAAATACCATCCATTCTTTCAATCGAGTTAAAAAACCATTACGGGGAACGCGTTTCAGCAGCCGAGAGGAAATAATGGAAAAATCGCAGGAAGCACTGATGGACATATCGAAAACCGAATATAAAAAATGCTTTGAGGATTGGATCAAGTGCTGGCATAAGTGTGTTGCAGTCGATGTAGTTTTCTTTGAAGGGGATAATACAGTTTTAGATGAATAGACTTGTATTTTTAATTTTCTGAATAAATTCTGGGAATTTTTTGATCAAGATGGTAATTTCGAGCAACTCCCGAACGGTATTATCAAACTGTTTTAGTGCATATGCATATGAAAGTATGTATATGAAAAACAATATTTATTTCAATTTGTTCACAATTTACGGTACCTTTCTTGCTTTTCTAAAGCAATGGTGTTCATTTCATAGAGCAATTGTTTACGCTCAACTCACACGTATTCTTACGCTCTTGGTTTTAGTTCTCTCTTTGTCTGTGTTTTTTTTTTTTCAAAAGCACTGGAAGAAATTTGCTTCTATTCGTCACTGAAATAGCGTCGAATCAAAATATGGAGTGGCTGTTTGTGAATTTTTCTTTATTTTCCACTGAATGTTCTAATTCAAATTATGAACAATGTGCAACAAATATTTTATGATTATTTGGTAATCCGCAATGCATTATAAATTTTACACAAAATATTTACATTTTTATATTTTGAATTTAAAATAAATTCTTACAGGGCCTCATACTACTACTTTTAACCCGTTACAAATTTCTTACAGTGCATTTCCTATTTTCTCACCAACACAAATACATTTTTAATTTTACATAGCATACCGGTGGCGTATTTGAGCGATATTGTCACTATGATTTTTTTCATCCATGTATCAGCGTCATAATATCAGTTTGAAGTCGAAATTTATGTAAAATTTTCATAAATGAAAAATTTCATCGATTAGTCCTCGCGATAATGACACAATCAAAGGGGGTTATATATGACAACGTCATATAATGAAAACTGAAATTAAGCCATATTGTCTGTTATGTGTAACCTACATTATGAAATTTAGTGACATTGTCTATTATGGGTCGACTTCATGGTGAATGATGTAAGATTTTGTCTGTTGCACCTCTCCGTTAACGAATAAAGCACTAATGATTCCCAGTGATATTGTGTTTTAGGACTCACCAATAAACGGACGTCTACAGGGTAAATTCAACTTTTGTCATCTATGACAATTTGGACAATTACTTTAAAAAATCATGTATGACACCAAAGTAAATTCATCATCAGTCATCGATGTTTTACTATTTTCAGCGTTTGCCATGATGATTCACTATGACTTTCGCCACCGGGATTGTTCTGAAGTGCGAAATACACTATCAAGCAGATTGAAACTGCATTCTAGTAATATTGGTGAAATGAGAAAAATGAAAATTGATCAAGCAAGGCCATACACTTCTCAATCAGCACTTTAAAGCATAAGAAAAATCAAAATTTTTGGATTTTGCTTCCATCATTGTCGATGTAACACATACATACAAATTTCACTAATATTACTTCAATGCAGTTTCTATCTGCTTAATAGTGTATTTCGCCCTTAAGTTTGCTTTTAGCTGCTAGACAAGACTTTAACCTTAAAAAGCTTTTAAAAACGTTCTATCACTGATAGATGAATGTGTAATGCATGACAGTCAAACTTAACAAATAAATACTTAATCGTTTAGTAATATTGCTTTAACACTTAGTCCCACGTGACCAATTGTCACACCGTTAGACCTGGTGCTGACGTGTAGTTATTCGCGGGTGAACAAGCTGGGACCAAAATTTGATTGTTCAATGGTAGATGTATGCAGAACATATCCAGCATTTCGTGACGGGCGGTCACAATGTCACATAAAGTAAATCCACCAATGACCACGGGTGGGTCACATGGGGCTCTAAGTGTTAAATTTGTATTTTTAAAACTAAAAAACGATAAAGAGCACAACCAATTCTTTTTATTTGTTTATAATTCGAATGAATATGAATGACTCGGCATTATCTTTTACCCAAATATGTCTAAACAAATAAAAACTCAATTTATGAGTATCGTCTCTCTGGGTTTTATTTATTTTCTCTTATTAAAATTTCAAGAGAATTATTTAGTTATTAAACTTTAATAATTAATGCATGAGATAATAGTTTATACAAACCTCTCATACTCTCTGCGCAAAGTACAAACGATCAACAATGAGGGTTGTTGGCAAATCAAGTAAACAAATAAATGATCGTTTATAGTTGATGTTATACTCAGTACATTTAAATCGTTTCACTGAAATAGGTTGCATTGTTTTTAATAATGAAAAAATTTTAAGTAAAATTTCTTGTCGAATAAAACAAAATTGTTAATAAAATAACTTAAGAAATGGCAACAGATCATATAAAAGAAATAAAACGAGAGGTAAATAAATTATAAAAAGTTTTATATTATTGAACAAAATAAGCCAAATAAATTATATTTCTTACGGAAGTAACACTAAAAGTGGACTTTAAACTTGTACCTTTTAAAACGTAGATAAGACAACAATAGGGATAAAAAATTGTAACAAAACTAAATAAGAAATTAATTGTAAATAAATTTAAAATAATAATCAAAACCAAGGCACAGTAGTTGATTGCTGACATAGGCCAAAAATTAAAAAAATTCAAATCAAAATTTTGTCACCCAATGTGTTATAAAAATGTCTAACATATACGATTTTTTTTAAATATTTGTTTTTAATCGTATATTTTGTATATAAATTATCTACTCGATAGCGCCTATCAGAAAATTTGTATCATTTCCCAGGTATATCAACTTCTTTCTTTTTTTCGCGCCGTGTTATCAGTGTTTTTTCGAAAATATCTTTCGATATCAGCTGATGGTTTAGTTGTGTTTTAACCTTATACTTTTAATAATACATTTTTCTTAAAATTAGTCCGAGTTTTAAAATTCTAAATTAATAACACTCTTTGTGTTATCTGCCATAGATCAAAGCATTATAGTTATTTTATTTTTTACAAATCTTAGAAGCTAATTTTCAGTCCGGCTTTGCTGAAATTTCCGACAACCTCTAAAGCTTAATAGACATATTAGAAAGGCTGTGAGAAAAGTAGCATGTCATCCGCGTACTCAAGATCCTCAAGTCGTTCCTGAGGTCCATACAAAATTCAGCAATCCCCCAATATTGCATTACAAACGACATTGTCAAGCACGATATTGAAAAGTAATCGTGAAAACGTCGGACCCATGTGCAAATTTCAGTCTTACAGGAGAATGAGCTACCATGTAAAATATTGTAGCTGGACCTCGTATATAGACTTTTTATTAGCTAAATCAGTTTCAATGGTGCGCCCTTACATTCAAGTGCCTTCCATAAAGAGACGACCTTCTCAAAATCAATAAATACCAGAGATACCCCCTATCGAATTTCAGATTGTTCCACAAGAATCCTCAATGAGTTTGTATGGTCAATATAAGACATATTCGGTTGATAGTAAGCTTGTTGTTTCTTTAGTATTAGCGTTGGATAAATCGAAAGACTTTTGTTATGATGTGAGCCAAGACTTTGTTGATCATACTTTGCAATGTGATTTCTCGCAAATTCTTCCGGTTGTTAAGTCATATTTTTATTGTATTTTTATTATAATATTCTTATTATTCTTTAGTTCTTTCTGAATTATTTCCGATTCCAAGATTTCCGCAATAATCGTGAAGATAATTTAAGAACTAGTTAAGGGATTTGTTATTTCGGAGCTGTGTGTGATAGTTTTGGCAGTTAACGCTTTTAAAACGTTTGAGTTCTTTTTAATTTCGTTAAATAAAATAAAAAACACGTAGTTGTTGTTTTCTTTATACAGTCCGTCTTATTTTTGCACTTTAACTTTGTACAGTAACTTATTTAATTTCCACTTTATACAAATTACTCTACACTTTTATTAACGTCTTAATACGACATTACTCTTTGACTGTCAAATTACCACTGATTGACTAAGCACGATGCGCCGCCTTTTATAGTAAATTGACATTAATTTCGAATGTTCTTGTATATACTACAACGTTCTAAAACCTTCTATTCAGCTGTAGGATCTAAAAACCCAAAAATTTAACTTGAAACACTGTTAAATACACAAATGGTAATATACAAATAACACGATGGTTCGGCTTTGACAGGGTGATCATATCCTTGACACAAGCCAATAGAATAAGTCAGGTTGTGCATAAATCGCTGCTACGATTTGTCTTGGAAGCTGTTTCTATGTACTATTTGCCAGGGATTCTTTATCCATTTGAGCACTGTGTTTTACTTTTTAATCTAAAGCAGCATGGCGCATTCGCAGTGTTGCCTTCAGTTTATTTCAGTTTATTTATTTAATTTATTTTTTCTATGCATCATCCGATAACCAAGTTTAACGTATAAGTTCTTTCTATGTGTTTTTAATATTCCTCTAGGCTTTATGTTGGTTAGGCTAGTCAATGATGCGTTTAAGCGCTTGAACGGCTATTAAATCATACATTTTTGCTACAGATAACGTTTTCTGTTTTATTGTTGCCAATTTTATGCGCACGCTTGCCAGAAACAAAATATGATTACTGGCTGTGTTGGCGCCTCTCTCTTTATGCGTCCGTTTGCCACATGTAACGTTTTATAATGAACTACTCCATTTTCTGGTACCACAAATATTAATATTGCGAGCTGCACATAAACAGCTCTCCGTTCTCAGTTTTACGGCGTGTGTTAAATCATCCATTACAACGGGTATATCACCGATATCCGAAGAGATAATTGTACGATAAAAAGGACTACAGAACCTACAAAGTTTGTAATGCCACAAGTCAAAATTAATAATCCACATATTAAGTGTCCTTTTCGGTACCCTCTGATATGAAAAATATTTACAAAAAGAAGGTCAAGAAGATCATGATGGTGTGTATGAAACTCTTGCCCACCTTCATCATCAATCAATCAATCAATAATTCCCACAATTTTATAAAGCCGTGATGAAAGTTTCACATTGATATTATAACGAGATATCAATTTTGTCCATCGACTACATACAAATCTGACCACTGTGCAGTGGTTTCTTTTTATCACATAATCACTTAGTTACTGTCAAAATTTTTTTATTATAAACAATTGCATTCCAACTTATATTTATGTATGTCTGATAAGATTTCAATATCTTTGTTTTATAAATTATAGAAATAGAAAAAAGCACATTTTGCGGTTTTTAATCTTAATGCATTAGTCAGACGAAAGTAAAATTTTTCTACTTTATCTTTAAAATGTTATGGTCTTTATAGCGTATTTCTGTAAAAAAAACATTTAGTATCGGTTTTTGTTAGCGAAAGTGAACTTTAATCTATAAAAATTTTAAAGAATTTTGATTTTCCCAAGTTTTTCTCAGCCTAGTTGCCTTAAGAAAATGTGTAAAATTTCAAAGAAATTCTATATCACCGTAGCTGTTGCGGTGTGCCTTTTTGTTTTATTTTTGACTTTATTTAAATTATTGTTTAAAAGTGAACATATTGGACTTCAACCCAATCTTTATATAGCCACGATATTTTCTTCACGTTCTAGATTAGTGGGTGCAGCAAAGCAATCGTAGGTTATTGAATTCAAACTTACAAAAAAGCCAAGTTATCGATTGAAATATAATAAAACAAAATCAAATACTTTGTCAGCATTTTATTAAAAAAAAAAAAATATTATTTTCTTTGCAGTTCATAGACTTGCGCATACCCATGCCATGGGGTTATGTCGTAGGACGTTGGTATGGAAATCGCAAAGTAAGACCCATTTTGGCCCTCCATGGCTGGCTGGATAATATGGGTACCTGGAATACGCTTATACCACTATTGCCCGAACACTTGGGCATTTTGTGCATAGATCTGCCCGGTCATGGCCTGTCACCCAAATTACCAAAAGGCATAGTTTATCATGCTGTGGATTATGTTTGTGTTATACTACGCATAATGGAAGAATATGACTGGCAAAAAGTGTCCATATTAGCCCACTCAATGAGCTCTATGTTATCCTTCATATTTGCCTCTCTATACCCTAATCGTCTGGACATGCTTATAAGTATAGATGTAGTGCGCACACGTTATCGTGATCCCAATACACAAATTGAATTCATACGCAATAATATTGAAAAATATTTAATAGAAGACGATCGCTTGCAATTGGCTACACAAATGGAACCGCCCGCCTATACAAAAGAACAACTTTTGCAAATAATGTTTGAGGGTTCAGGCAGATCAGTAGCTTTGGAAAACTGTTCTCATATACTAGAACGTAATACTACCAAATCCATAAAATATCCTGATAAATATTATTTCTCACGTGATGGTCGTGTAAAATATTATTTTGAATTTACCACCTCACCACCATTTGCTGCTGAACTGGCTAAACGCATACATGATGTACCCTATTGTGTTATAAAGGGTTCACAATCCAATTATATCGATGAACAGAGCGCTGAAGTTATTGAGATACTTAAAGAGAAAAATCCTCATTTTGAATTGCACGAAATAGAAGGTACTCATCATGTACATCTTAATAATCCTCAGGGTGTAGCCGCCGTTATAAATCCATTTATTAATAGACACCGACCACCACAAATTGAAAAATGGTCCTTGGACGAAACTTGGTCGCTAACTGAAGTTGTTGCGAGGGAAACCTCTGAGAAGTGGGATGTGGAATTGAAAAAGCGTAAAAGTAGATTATGACAATTACCGTTTTTTATGAAATGCAATGATGAGATTTTAAGCAGCGATAATGAGGATTAATGGGATAATAATTATTAGCGAGTGCATATTGTATACAAAGTGATGATATGTGATAAAAGTAGGCAAGTTATTGAAAAGCAAGATGAAAATCTAAAGTCTTGAAGAAAAAATAAATTAACAAAAGTACTCAGACTGCTTTAAATAGTAAGAAATGGTTTCAATGTTGTCCTACATTGAAAGTTTCAGATCAGCGACAAGTAAAAGTTGCTCTTCTTAAATGACTATAGAAATCCACCAATGATCTGCAGTTTTCCTAATCAACATATATTTATTATGTATAATATATATCTTACAAATATATTTAGAGTTTATTTTTTATTAAAACAAGAAAAAGATTATTTGTTTTAAAAATTGTATAATTAGCAAAATTAATTTTATTATTATATTTTTAAGTTAGCAATGCGTTAAGTGTATGTACATAATGAAAAAAATATATATAATATATATATATTAAATAAATTTTATTTAATTTTATTGAGAATATCGAAAACGGCTTAAATTTTTTTAATTACTTTTCTTAACAAATAGAAATAATGAAAGAACAATGTACGCGTAATGCGGAAGGGGGCGGCAATCAGATGTTCTGTTTGCCGCTTAGATTTATTTTGATTGGCAAATTAAATTGAATTTTTTTGTATTGAAAATATAAAATAAAAATATTTTTGAAGTTTTTTACAACAAACAAATTTCAATATTTGTTACCACAAAATAAATTTTTCGCTGTCTATTTTTCCCATTTTTTAATATATTTTTTTTAATCTGACACATTCAAGCGGCAAAAAAAGTTCAACTAAATTCAACTATGTCGCTCTATCGCTTTTAAGAGCAATGCCAAATGAAATAAAATTTAAATTTAAGTTTAAAAAGCGCATGGATCGCTTACTTTTTGTGTTATTTTAGAGCATTGAAATTAATGTCGAAAAATAGGAGATTCATGTCCATACTAGAACATTCTAAACTAAGATGAAATACTATAAAAGCGGCGAATTGCGGCTGGTGAGTTAGTTAGTGATCAATTGGCTGTCAAGAAGTAAAGTCTGTTAAGGCGCAAATAAAGAGATGTAAAAGTGAATTTGGTGTATTAAGACATACTGTCTTAAAGTACAGTGGAATTAATAAAAAGAGACAGATAGTAAAGCAACTAAAATAAATAAAGGGTCCGCCATCTAACGTTTTTTTTTCAACTAGTGCTTATTTCATGAATGGTAACACTTAGCTCATATCTGATTCGACAGATAATTAGTTTTATCCTTCCGTTAAACGAATATGGTTGTGTGTACACTTCGCTAGTGAGCCTGCGATCGACTACCAGAAGATGCCGATTTTGCCCAAAAAAATCATCTTTTCAGATGAAACTCATTTTGATCTCGGCGGGTATGTTAACAAGCAAAATTGTCGCATTTGGGGCACAGAAAACCCGCACGCATACATTGAAAAGCCGATACACCCAAGACGAGTCACTGTTTGGTGCGGATTTTGGTCCAGAGGCATAATTGGGCCATTGTTCTTCGAAAATGAGCAAGGAGTGGCCGTTAGAGTCAATGGCGATCGTTTTCGGACCAGGTTGGACGAATTTTTGTTCATAAAAATTGAAGAGGAGGATATTAGCAACATTTGGTTTCAACAGAAGTAGCGCCTTTCTGTGCCACACAGCCGAAGCTACACTCAATGGTTTGCGCTCTGTTTTTGAAGATCGCATTATCAGCCGCAGAGCTGATGTCGTTTGGCCACCTCGGAGCTGCGATTTGACATCGTTGGACTATTATTTGTGGGGTGCCGTCAAAGATAAGTGTTACGCCAACAAGCCAGAGACAATTGACGCTTTAAAGGACAATATTCGTGAAGCCATTGGTGAAATACAGCTGCACACAATCGATAATGTGCTTAAAAATTGGACCGATCGTGTAGGCTACTGCATGGCCAGCTGAGGCAGCTATTTGAATGAAATTATTTTCCATTATTAACCGGAAGGATTGTACTTTCAAATAAAAAAAGAAATTTGAGAAAATATTCAGTAGTTTTTTTTATAGCATTTTCAAAAAAAAAAAAATATTTGGCGGACCCTTTATAATGTTTTAATTTTTTAACAAAAAAGGTAAAGCGTAGCAATATATTTGCCGCCAGTTGCCGTTTACATTGGCCTTTCACTATAATGCTATGTTCACATGAGACTAACTTTGCCAGAATTATGATTTTATCATATTTTTGATTTTTTTTATCCAAATATGATGTATTAACTGTTAATACCAAATGATGATTTTTTTTATTTGAAAATGATGAATAAAATGTAATTTTTCTAAAAAAAAAAATGTTAATAAAAAAATCAACAGTTCATTTTTAAAAACTTTGTGTCCATCAACTTGCAGTTTGTTATTTTTGTTTGCTATGTCCGCTGTGTCTACCATAATCTACAAAAAATATCTCATTGTTTCCAGGCATTAGGAAGTAACTTAAGTACCATTTTTAAGGAACAGAATTGTTAAGAAAAACGTATTTTAAAAAATTCATTCATTAAAACATAAACATAAAAATGTATATGTAAGTATTTAGTACGAAAAGGTAACACTATTGTATGTATGTATGTAAATTTTGTGAACATAGTGTAGTATATAATTAAACTTCTTTAGATGAAAACAGTGTGAAAACTATAAAATCAATGAATTAGAATATAAAGAAATTCCGAATTTGATGCGATTTTGACGATTTTATTTAATAAGAGCTTTCATGTCTTGAACCATTAACAATTAGAAATAGAAAGGCTCTAGATTTTCATTCTATTTAAAATTTATGTTTCTTTTAAAAACGTTGGCCGAATATTCTCAAAAGTTAATTTAAATGATTCATATATCGATTGTTGATTACATTTTAAATACAGAAGATTTCCAAAATATGAATGAAATATTTATTTGGGGCGATAAGTGAATTCGTGCCATTAAAGGTTATTTCATGTAAATGTTACCCGAGGCTATGCCGTAGGTGTTCTATCCGTCAGCTCCAACTTTGACATGATTTTTTCAGCATTTCTTCCAGTATCTCACCAATGGTGGCTGTAATGTTGTTTTACAGGGCTGGAATTGTGGCTGATGTGTCTGAAGACGAGAGTCTAGTCTAATGTGGTCAATTTGGCGGCCAATGAATTGCTTCAAGACTTTCTCCTCAATAGGTTCATGGTGTCGCGTGCGGTTCACATGTCAACCAAGTCCAATTCTTTCATTTTGTAAAAACAGCAGGTAATTATCGCACTATACCTTGTTCCACTTATTGTAACATTTGGAATTTCATCGTGTTTGAATAATTACGTGGCAGCTCTTGAAGTGTTTCTGGCTGCTCTCCATACCAAATTCGGTCATTTTGTTTGCTGACATACTCATTGAGCCAAAAATCAGCTTTGTCGCCGAAGATAAATTTACGATACAAAACATATTCCTCAGACAGCACGAATTTTGGTCATAATATACAAATATTTGCAAGCGTTGTGCGTTTGTTAGTCTATTAGTACAATAAGGCACCTATTGTTTTTTGTCTTTATAAAATTAATACTTTTATGTTTTTGTAACAAAATATTTAAATAAAAAGAAAATGACGATTTTTGTTTTCAAAATACGATTTTGCTTTCGCCAAATAATGATTTTCTTTCCAAAGTTTTTGACAACGCTGTACGAAACTTTAATTTACTTTGTTCGCTATGTGAATAATTTACATCAATTGCACTGTTCACATGGCTCCTTTTTAATTGGTTTTGATATTTATTCTTCTTTTTGATTATTATTTTCTCGATTCTTGAGTACAGTAATCCCTCGATTTACGTCGAGGTTAGTTACGAAATCAGGCAACGTAAATTGAATTTAAAACTACTAACACTACAAAATAATATGTTTTTACCTCCCTATCGGTGTTACAGTTGAACGAATTTCAGTTTCGCTTGTAATTATGATTCTTATTGTGGTCGGTGAGAGATGCATAGTTCTGGCAATAACAAACACCGATTCACTGTTATATTTGCGATGAATAATTTCTATTTTAGTTTTTAATTTAAATACATTTCGTCTCTTTAATGAGTTGCAAAAGCTTTCTCTATTGTGTCGGATGAATAAAACAATATTTTCCAATTTGGAAACAAATACTAAAACTGGGATTCTCTTGTTTTGTTTTTAGACATTTAAGATGACGACGCAAATCGAAATGAGAAGTAACAAAAAGTTTGAGGACGTAAATCAGAAGATTACTGTATAAACTAATTTAATTTATTGAGCAAAGAAAGAAAGATATTTGATTCAAAATCCAATCATAAATGACATAATGGATGACATTTTCTTACTAAATACATTATTGATTTATTGTAATTTTTGGAATAGAACTGTAGCCCTACTTAAATCTGGTATTTACAACCGACATACGTGATGGATCAAAATTGCTCCCTTAAGATGTTACTGATATACACTCCGATGGTTCTAAATGACATAGATATGTTCACCTCGTAGGTTTCTCGAAACAGCTAATTGCCGTGACTTTTAATAAAAACTTCCAAACCTTGTCGTATTTTTGAATTTATAGAATACGTGAGTAAATCGCTAGTTTAGATGAGAAAAAGACTAAAATAATAAGAAACCCCATGAAAAAAGTGCAACCACTTTCTTAAGTGCTAAAAAATCGGATTTTCTAATTTTAAAGCGTTGACTCCGCGCTATTTTGGTTTGCTTTATACAATTTGTACGGGCATGATGATATTTTGCGGATAGACAACGCTTAGTGCTTTCCTTTGGGATTGGCTGAAAGTTTTACTTTTTTGAAAGAGCGGACAAGCTGAAAAATAAAAACCTTTTATTTTATATAATAAGTTTGGATGGTAACACTGTTATTTTTGAATTTGTGAGAGAATTTATATTATGTAGAGTTTGTGTTTAGGGCAGGTAAAGTTCTTTTTTATTAGTACGTAGCGTACAGTCTAATTTAAAAAACAATGGGGTTTGAAAGTGTTTTTTGTCTTTCGTTTTTAGGAGAAAAACAACCGATTTTTTAAATAAGTTTTAATTATTTAATTAAGTTTTTTAATTATTAGTTAGCAAGAATTAAGAACTTTAATCATGGATGACGAAAAATTAGCTGAAGTAAGTGTTCGTTTATTCTTCTTTATTTGAGACAAAAGTTTCGTCACGAAATGTAATGCTGTGTGTGTGTGTAATTGTGTTAACTTGTAGTAATGAACTACACTCAGAGAAAAAACCTGTCTTGAATTAAATTAAAATATTTTTAATATTTATTTTTTTAGCCCGAAGAAATCTACATTGCCGTACCCTGGGGTCACATTGCCGGTCGTTGGTATGGCAATCGAAATGTTAGACCTCTATTGACTTTACATGGCTGGCAAGACAATTTAGGTACCTGGGATCGTCTCATACCCCTATTACCCTACAATATAGGCATACTCTGCATAGATTTCCCTGGTCATGGCAGATCTTCCCGTTATCCCAATGGTATAGTATATCATATGATTGATTATGCGTGCACCATAATGACAATTGTAAAGAAATATAAATGGCAAAAGGTATCATTACTTGCTCATTCAATGGGTGGTGTAGTCAGCTTTTTATATGCCACCCTCTATCCTCACATGGTGGATATGTTAATAGAGTTGGATATTATAGTTGCCCCAATAAGAACCAATGATTATCTTTTGAAAAGACTAATAATTGGCACAGAAAAACTATTAATTGCAAATGAACGTTTAATGGACACTACGGAAAGGGAACCGCCTTCATTTACATATGAAGAATTACAAGAAAAAATATTTCTTGGCTCAAACAAGTCCGTGGAGAAGAAGTTTAGCGAACATTTATTTAAACGCAGCACAAAACCATCTCAATTGTTCAATGGCAAATATTACTTTTCGCGTGATGATCGCATAAAATATTATCATGAATTTAATGCTTCAATGGCCCTCATAGAGGATATGACAAAACGTTTAGTGAATGTAAATTATATGGTTATTAGAGCCAAATCTTCCAACTATGTGACAGATGAAATGTTAAATGTTGTACAAAAAATTCATACGAAAATGGAATTTTATGAAGTGGAAGGTACACATCATGTACATTTAAATAATCCAGAAAGAGTTGCCGAAATAATAATTCCATTTATTTTAAAAAATAGGCCTGATATGGCCAATAAATATAATAATAGTTTAACTGGTAGCGTGATCAGTAAATTATAAAAAATTAAAATAAATGTTTTTAAATTTTTATTGTAATAAAAAAGTATTAATATTTATAAAATTAAATACATATGTACGTAGTTCTTTATGCTTAATATATAATATACTTGTGCGTAGGATGTCAGTGTAAGAGTCGTGGGTTCGATTCCCATTAGAGACTCTCACACGCGTTAATTCGTCGACAACTACCGTACGTTTAAAAATATACGCGCATGATAAATTGTAAGCGTTAACTTTCTGCTGCCAACGCGTCAAAATATTATTTTAACTCGTTCTATGCAAATACATTAGTTTTAGTATTTTTGCACTAAATCGTGGTATGTACTTCTGCCTTAAATTGTTAATGAGGGATATAGACTTCCTGTATCGCAGACAGTAGGTATCTTAACGGTGATGAATATTTTAACATAAAAAAACTCTTAACGTTATGACTAACAAGTGAGTGCTTAGTACTAGTCAGGCGCAATTCGTATGAGTTTTTGCGCCATATTGTAACTATGCATGAAAGATGAATAAAACACCCAATATGTTATCAGAGATCAGAAAAGTATTAAAACCGGGGAATTCTTTAGCTTAACGTGCAGAAAGATGTTTAAATGGAACATTCGCTCAGTACAGTCATGATGACAGTGTCTTGTAATGAAATGTTCACGTAGGATTTCTAATTACTTTGTTCACTGTTTGAATTACTTATACGAATTAAGCTGTTCATATGGTACTTATTTGGTTTTTCTCTTTGTTATTTTTTATGGTTAAGTTAAGCGTAATATTCTTCATTTTTGTTAAATTGCATGTAACAATAGAAGAAAAAAGCAAGAAAATGAAATCATTGCAACGAGTGGGCATTTGTTTATTTACTTAAGCTGGATTCACCTATTTTGTTTGGACAAAAAAAATTTTTCTGGAAAAAAGTTTGTTAAAGAGAATAAAAAAAATCGAAGGCAAAAATTTTTTGTTAGAACCAAATAGGTGAATCCAGCTTAACTTTTGATTGTTTATGTTATTTCTGTTATGCCCGACTACAAAAATTGAGAAAAACAAAAGATCACATAATTTTTTTAGTAATTCACAGGGTAATTGAACCGAATTACTATAAATATAAGCAATTCACAAAAAAAAAACACATAATTCGGTTCATAATTGGGGTTGAATTATAAATTAGAGAGCCAATTACGAAAAAAAATTGTTGTATGAACATGCCATAATGCTGTGTCATTCTTATCGATTTGATGACATAATATTAAAAAGTTTTGAAGAGCAAAATAAGACATGGGGTGCACAGGTGTATAGTTACTGTGTCAAAAATCTATCTCTCTATCCAGTTTATTCGACAGATTTATCCTCGGCCAACTATTATTTATTATTTAACTCTTAGCAATGACTCATAGTGGTAAAAGATATGGGTCAAGATTATCATTAAAACAATCGTCTATTTTAAAGGAACGCGAGAAGTCTTATTATTTGAAGGAAACATGATACACTAATTGAACGCTGGACAAAATGCATTAAATTTTAAGCAGATTATTTTAAAAATTAAAGCATGGCACAGTATTGCGAGAGGCTAATCTAGTTGGAAAAAAGTCATAACTTCTCTTTGGAAGCAGTTATGAGCATGAAATTTTGGAATCTTTTCCAAAATCTTTCTCTCAGTTTATATGTCTTAAAAGATTTCGCTTTTTATCTCGGAAAGCCATACATTTCAAAGCTCTCTCCGAGTTATAGGTATGTTATCTGTTAATGCTTATAGGCATGTTTTGGAAAAAAAAATTTATTTCTAATGTGGACATTATACAGATAAATACGCGACAATACATCTCACGGGAATCAGCCAGAATCCCATCTGAAAGTTATACTAATTGTTTAACAATATACCAACCATTTACTACACAAACAACACTTTTTCTATCACATTTAATTAAGCCCATATTTACATTGCACATACCTGACATAATTTACTATTAAGAAAAATATTTTTTAATGTGTTGTTGTTTTGTATAAAAATCTGCATAAATATGATACTAAAACTTGTATAGAAAGAGCTACAACGCAATTGCTCACATATAAATCAGTGTAACATAGTGAAAAATAAATAGAAACTGATATAAAACTGATATGCAGTTATGTACAGTAGGCCCTACTGAAACAATTATTAAACAAACAGAGTCAATTTTAAACCATCGAAAATTGATTTTTTTTCCAGCTAGATGGGCCTTTAGCAACACTGTGCGTGGCAATATTTTATTTATTTATTTATTTTTTATTTATTTTGTTGTTGTTAGTTTTTCCAAGTGTATATTTTTATCGTTTTCAATAGAGAGTAAACTTTGAACGCACACTTGTTGAGTTCTAATTGAAAAGACTTTCTAAGAGAATTTTACTTCAACACAAAAATGTTCAAATTGCTCTTTTAAAATCGTTCGCTCTTTTTAGCAAAAACGTTACTGAGTGTATGTATATTTCTTCAGCTTCAAGAACATGTTATACAGCAGGCACATTTAAAGCGTTAAACTATATAATAAATAACAAAATATTTAATAAATAGTATATTCATATAAAATATAATATTTTATTACATATTAAAATGTGTTACAGCATAGTACATGAATATATTTTATTCTAAATATTTATATTCTAAATACTTTGATTTTATTTCAAATTTGTTTAAATTAATTCAATAACTATTCTTTCATATATTCTATAATCGTCTGTAGTTGGTCGCTTGTTATCTGTTTTTGACAAAAAATAATTGTATCTTACAAAAAAGTGTTGTCAACAGTTAAAACAAAACAGACGATAACAGAAATGCTTTGATGTAATCAACATAAGCGTTTACAATTAATTCAAAGATAAAAATACGGTGTTAGAATGTAAATTTTTAATTTAAAAAATATATGTTTTTAAGCCTAAAGAGATAATTTGTAATTAAAGTTAAAAATTTATTTAAAATAATTTAATGAAAAAAATTTTGTCTGAAAAGAATTATGGAAATCACAAAAAAACTCTTTTAAAGCTTAAAACGTTTAAAATAATTGACAACAATGTTTACAAAATAGTTTGGTTGTTGATTTTTGTTTTGAGTAGTCAGTATTTTTTATAGTTAGACATGGTAGCAGACGTGTTTTGGTAAACAAAAATAAATTTTTTTTTTGTGTGTATTTGTATAGACGTATAGAAGTTTCTGTCTTAGGTTTTTTATGTGAAATCTATTAGACAAATTTAAATTAATGAATCAAATAGAAAAAAGTTCTAAATGGATTCAAATAAAACATTAGTGGTAAGTGAATAATTTTATATTTTTTGAAAAATCAATAAAAAAAATATTTTCATCCACATGTATATCTGAGCCATTACTCATAGGGTTGAATTTAACCTTCGCATTGTGAACAGCACTTGTTAATAGTTAAACGTTTAAGAGACTCATGATTAACGCCAATTAATAGAAGAAAGTTATTTTAGGTTAAGTCGAAACATGTAATACCTTACATCACCATGTAATCGTTAAATTTTAGTTAATAGTTAAATTTTGTAATTAAATTATAATTTTAATAAGTAAATAAAATAAGAAAATAGTTTTATTATCTGCTTAAAAATGAAATTACTTACCGTCTTTTGATTTGTATCCTCATCGAGTACTAGTATATATATATATATATATATATATATATATATATATATATATATATATATATATATATATATATACATATATATATATATATATATATATATATGTATATATATATATATATATATATATATATATATATATATACTATATATTTATATACTATATAGCTAGCCAAGAAATCGTCGGTTCAATCCAAGGCCACATCATCTGACAATTTTCAACAGCGATATCAGCTCACAACATTACTAGCAACTGATTATGTGTATTAACGCTGTAAAAAGCTTCACTAACTAATATATCGGCCATTCGGAACCGACGTTTGTGGATTTTTGGGCTTTCAATGAGTCTAGTTTATCATTCTCCATCTATAAAAATTAATATTTATTTACAGAAGATGAGAACAGGTTAGTTTTGCTCAAGAGTGCATATATTTTTCGATCTACCTTGGTTTTCACGTTCTTTGTGAGACGTTCAAGGTTGTCTTATACAAAAATAATTAAATTTATACAAATAGTTAAACGATGAGCATAATTTCAATAAAACAATATACAAACTTATAAAGATTATACTTATTTAAATTAACCGGTTATTCGTGTTAAATCAACCAGTTTAGTCGGTATTCGAAAAATTAAGATTTTAAAAAAACCGTATTCGACAAAACCAAAAAAAAAAAAAAAAACGGTTAAAACCAGTCGAGTAACATCCGTCCGATCTCCCTTCTGTATTTCAACGTATTCCGATTACTATTTCATTTGACCCCATTTTCGTAATAGTATAGTGACTATCTTTATATCACCAAAAAGTTATTATTTTGAGTAAAAAAGGTATTATTTTTTTCCTTACTATGATGTACTCGGATTTTTAAATTTTCTTAAAATGTTACCACAAAAAGTTTTTCGCCTCCACTGAAAATTTTAAAATTTTTATTTAATACCCTTTTTTTGATGAAGTGCGATATATATTGATATCTTTGTTTTATTATTTCTTATTCAATACCCTCAACGTGATATAAGAATAAAAATAAAAATTTACTATAATTGTGAGGTACCACGCCCATTTGTACACTACTAATGATTTACTAATGATATACTAATGATTTACTAATGATTTTTAATAGACCAAGTTAATAGACCAAATTCAAAATCTTCTGCTAATGCCATTTTAAAGATATACAAAAATCAGTATTTAGAAAATATAGACGAAGCCACTCCTACTTATTGATGATGTACATATAATGGCAATGAAGTTGTTGGGACCAAATTTAGAAACTTCCACTATAACCGTTATTAAGATGTACAAAAATCAATATGCCACTCCAGTCATGAAATAGTTCATAAGAGGCGTAGTACTAGTGGTACTACAATTTAATCTGTGATCCGAAATAGAAGCAAAACTTTTTTCTTATTTAGATTATCCAACCGAAGAAATTATAGCTTACCGAGAGCATAACCAAGCCTTGTTCATCTAAATATCGTTATCGAACTGACAATAATTTGTTGAAATTTTCTGAGAGGTACTATCGTCGCACAGACCAGGCACTATTGCAGTACGCTGCGACACATGGCATCTAGTGTGCCCCTTCCGGTCTATAGTTTGTTCAGAAGATCTGCTGCTTTCCTAATGAAAATAGCAGATCTGAAACCATAATAATGATGAGACCTCATGTCTATCTAAGGCCTTATTTCCTTCAATGGTGGCTCTTAAGAAACTCCGTTAGGAGTTTTAATTACTGCCTGCCATACTCGAGAATCTCAGAGCGACCCCCAAGTTGTGGACTGATGGTCGCCCTATAGTGGCAAATTCCCCTTTGAGCATTATAGCGTTCAAAACATCTGACATTTTCCCAATTCTTGATTAGATTGAAGATGATAGTAAGTGATGCTGTATAGTAAGACTCCTGACCAATATAGGTTGTCACGGAAATTTTTCTAGCTAACGCATCCGCTGTTTCATTACCATCTATCTCACAGCATCCAGGTATCCAAAACTACTGGACCTTATTTTTAAGCGAAAGTCTTTGCAACGTATTGTAGCATTACTTAACCAGTCTAAATGTCATGCTATTCTAGCCACGTGCTCTTAGAGCTGTTTTGATGTCAGAGTATATCGATATTAATGGTCTTGCCCTTGGTCCCACTGTCTCTGCACATATGGCAATGACCATAATCTCAGCCTGGAAAGCACTCAGCGATCTCCCCAGTGGGATCGACAAGTCTCGGTTAGGTCCATGAATACTGCCATTTTGGAGCCATCGGTATACCAATTTATATGAAAAACTCACTCCTAACTAAGGCTCCATTAGACCAACAATCCCGGTCCGGGAGCTCATCCTCGAATCTCCGGCGAAAGCTCAAAATCAAAGGCACGACAGTAACTCTTGAGCACTATAAAGGTTGTGTTATAACCAAACCGATAAAAATCTATTGAATTTTAATGGTTAGACCCTTTACTGTCTATTGAATAGAATTTTGTATTAAATTTCTTGATATGTGAAGATTTATTACTATCGTGCATATTTCCAAATACCGCCCTGCATTGCGCTACTGATGGGTGGTTATGTGATCGAACTAAGACTGATCCAAGTCGTTACTTAATTAATAAATTTTGTATTAACATACATAAACTGAACTATTAATTCCCTTCTGTTTAAAATCCTTTTCATTCTCTTTTTATTTCAATTTCAGTACGAAGACATCTCCGTTGAGGTACCATGGGGCCATATCGTTGGTCGTTGGTATGGCAATCGTAAGGTACGACCCATTTTGGCCTTACACGGTTGGCAAGATAATCTCGGAACATGGGATCGCTTAATACCCCTACTACCTCGTCACATTGGCATACTTTGCATAGATTTTCCAGGTCATGGTAGATCCTCAAAATATCCTGTGGGTATGACTTATCATGTACTCGATTATGTACAGGTAGTTGTAAGAATAGTTAAAGAATATAAATGGCGTAAAGTATCGTTAATGGGTCATTCTATGGGAGCTATTGTGTGCTTTTTTTATGCAGCTTTATATCCTCATATGATGGATATGATCATACAAATTGATTTAGTCAAATTTAAATATCACAGCTTAGATCTACAAATAGAGAATCTTAAAATATTGGCTGAAAAGTCAATGATTGAAAACGAACGTCTGGAAGAAACGAGTCTTAAAGAGCCACCCTCGTATTCTTATCAACAACTAGAAGAACTTTTATTTAAGGCCTCTTTTCAATCAGTGGAAAAAGAAAATTGTAAATATTTATTGAATAGAAGTATAGAAAAATCTGAATTATATCCGGAGAAATATTATTTCTCACGTGATGGTCGTGTCAAGTTGTGTGTGACATTGTCTGGCGAACATGGCTTGGGTGTGGAGATGGCTAAACGTATACAGAATGTGCCCTATATGGTAATAAGATCGGATGAAAAGAGTTTAATGGTACCAAAAGATGAAGAAATTATTGAAGTTCTAAGAAGGAATAACAGCCACTTCGAGTATCATCGTTTAAAGGGAACACATCATTTACATCTTAACGATGCTGAGGAAGTAGCAGCCATAATTAATCCATTCATTTTGAAATATCGTCCACTGATATTGGACACCTGGTCAATGGACGATAACGTGAAAAGTGTTAATCAACCAGAAGAGAAAAGTAAATTGTAATAAAAAAAAAAAAAATATTTTTAATATAATAAAACAAAATATTTAAAAGCATAGTTGTTTTTTTAATCCAAGTGTAGTATAAAAATATTTTTTTAGAAAAACTTTTAAAAAATATATTTTTTGTCACGTTTCTTCTGCCAAATATTGTGCATTCCAAACATTGTTTTGTCATGTAAACGCTTTATCACGAACATTCATGATGTCTACGTGATTCAAACGTACTTTTATACCATTGGCGAATAAAATTTTGTTGAAGTTTTGTTATGATTTCGAGGTTAAAGTGTATAAACTTTTAAATGGTGGTCAGTTTGGTGTCAGGAATATTTGAACAATATTATGTACGTTTTTCACATTCTTTAAAATCTTAAAGAAATATTATTAAGAAGAGCTGTGTCAGTTGTGGAAGATACAACAAAACTATTATTTACCCGTAACTTTGGATCGTATTACGAAAAAACGTTCTTTTTATACTCGGAAAAATCTATCAGAATAATATTATCGGATTCATCGTTCTTCCCATTCTGACAGTTCATACAGTAGCCACGACCAGGGCATCACCTGCGTTCTAAAAAGCGACCTGTTATACAGTGCCGGGTTATTATGCCCGTAAGCAGCCCGATCAATTTTTTTCCGTATCTATGAGAAGTCTTAGTACTTTCCATAGAAATAAAAGGTCATAGCATTCTGGATATTCTACAAGTGGTGATATTAGTCCACCTGTGCTCCAATTTGTTCTGTGCCCATTTGTATATCTAGCCAGATAGCGCAACAAGAGAGGCATGTATGTCCCCCGCGTGAGAGCTAAAGAAAACCCTCTAGAAATACACTCATCAGCAGCATTATTCCATGGGATGCCCGCAGTACCCGAAGCCTATCCGTTCGACTAAATGCCGCTTCAGTCGGACCAGTGATAATTGCTGCGAAACTGTTCAAGTATGTCAAAACGAAGGGTGGTCCATTTAAAACGCACGATATTAAATGATAATAAAACAAAAAGTTTTCAGAGAACTTTCTTAATATTTTTTATTATGATAGAAGTATATATGACAGTTATGTGTGAAACAAAATACCGGCCAAGTGTTCGCCATGACTTTGGTGGCATACCTCTATCCGTTAGTGCATAATTGAGGTTCAATGTCGTTAATGTGCCGAATTATCTTATCTTTTGCCACTTGAATTGTTTTTGTCATACTGACGTACACTTTTCCTTTCAAATATCCCGAAAAAAAAAGAAGTCCAGCGGTATCAAATCATATGATCATGGCGGCCGATGAACATCGCGATCCATTGTTTTGTTGGCTGTGTGGCAAGTGGTATCATCCTGTTGGAACCACATATCGTCATGCCCCATATCCTCAGTTTCTGGCCACAAAGATTCCATTATCATCTCCCGATAGCGCACACCATTTACGGTAACTGCTTGGCCGACCACATTTTCGAAGAAGTACAGCCCAATGACACCGCCAGCTTATAAGGAGAACACAAAAATCACACTTTGTGAATAAATCAGCTTTTCAACGAAGTCGATGCCTCCTCTCTAGTAGTGATCGTTTTGATGAACGTGGGTTTGGTTTAATAAGCCTCAAAAATCATGTCTTTTCTGACCTCAACACGGTCAAAATTGTAAAAAATCGCCAACACACATAGAGATAGATGTACTCCTGGTTACATGGCTATAACGCTAAAATTTAGCGGGAATATTAACAACAGATGTACCAACCTAAAAAAAAGAGAAAAAAACTCTAATCCTTACGATATGACCGCCACACGAGGGTTATTCCGGAACTTTTTGATCAAGATAATATGACGGTAATGTTTCGAATATTCGCTAATTTTTAAACGTAGATAACTTTTGACCGCACAAAGCGATTTTAACAATGTCATCTAATAAAGTCAAAACTCGGCTCGTGAGCAGAATTTTCTTTAGTTTGCTCGTTTTATGCCTCGCGCTCTTAAGCTTAATTTTGTAATTCCTTAGCACGAATAATATTTTTTGCTCAACTCTTGAGCACAAATATAAAATTTTTAAAATTTTTGCTTACGAGTTTTGGTTTTTAAAGCGGCGATTAGACAATCCTGCGCGGCATGTCAGTACGGCTTCATGGCAAGCCAACCATCCAATTTGCGAATTTGACAAACACGACAAACGTGCTATTACACGAGCTGGTTGGCTTGGCATCCAACCGTGCTGACTAGTCGCACTGGTTCCTCTTATCGGCTCTTAACTCGCGAGCACAAATTTCAATTCTCGTTGTTTGTGTCAGCTTAAGTGCGTAAAACCATGCACATTTACTATAAATAATTGTTCGTGTTCAATTCGTTTTGAATTTTATTTTTAAACTCTTTTGTTTTTGATTCTTCTCACGAGGCGAAAATTCGACTTTTAAAATGAATCGTTCTTTACGAACGAATTAAATTCGAACACTCTTCCTACTCTGTTAAAAGGTCACTTATCATAAGTTATAGTGTCGCCTGAAGCAATTAATATAACCAGAGATGTTACATTTAAGAGCCATCTACCGACAATTTGTGACTTAACTTTTTCGTATAAACTCCCACAATCTGGCAGAAGTTGTGTGGCATAGTATTGCTCATGGTGGTTTACCAAAACTAGCTTAAGAGAAGCATTATAATAAATGCCAAGATTATATTGTCCTTTGTATAACACAATAGACAATTTAACTTTCCCTTTATTCCCATAATCGTTTTAAATCCTTTATCACGACAAAGTCATTAACAATTTGTTTATTTTTTGCTATAATTCTTATCTTGTTCCCTGCAAGCGTTTTTCTAATGGCAAATAAATAATTCATGTTCAGATAATTAGTACTATTTATACCATTTGACCCCAGCAATTGTAAGTGCAACTACTTTTAAAAGCTACAAAAGGAATTCATTAAACGGAAATGAGAAGAAAATAACAAAAAAAAAGAAAAAAAACTTTATAAAGATGATAATTTTCATTAAAATTCTTATATTTTCTTTACCCCAAGTTTAAAATGTTTAAGTAGGAGCAGAGAAACTAAATGTACTGTGCATTGAAGAGAGGAAGAGAGTACAAAGATAATAATTGTTGTTATTGTTTTATTAAGTTGTCTATAGAACGTATGGCACCAACTGAATTTAACACAATAATTTCCACCTACCCTTCTATTCCCAAGAGTACGAAATAGTTCTTTAGAATGCCAGAAGCAATACAATTTCACATTTATCTTGTATTTACTTAAAGCACTATGGGTAGTTAAAAAATAGGACACAAAATTAAATGAACTATGAAAAGCAGAGCATAAGGAAGAAATTGATAAACAAAATTTTTCCAAATTGTGTTTATATTGACAAAGTATTCTATTAAGAGAACAAATTTCATAGTAACTTTTTCTACCAGCGCGTAACACTGTGCACCATTATTTAGAATGTGTAAGCATGAGTTAGTAGCACTACTACTGCTGGTATTGACTTGTTGTTTGCAAAGTGTTTAATATATCCCTGAGCATTTGCTAAGCGTGATGAGGGAAATGTTAATCAACTTTGGCATTCCTTTGGCAACAAAATGAAACACTACCAACAAACACACACAGCTTATTTGTGGTTTGAAAGCAATGAAAAATAAAAATAAAATTTGTTTTTCTTCAGATCTTGAAGGGAAGTAAAAGTGAATAATTTTCCTTTTTTGTATAATAAATGAGATAACATGGTTTTAATTAGAAATTGAATTTTCTTTTATTTTAAATAAAAATTTTGACAAAATAAAAACATACTCGTATATATATAAATTTAAGCTTATACATATAATAAACGATTTCTTTAAGAGCGTTTTTTAAAGCTTGTCCGGCTTTTAAGTTCTATATTACATTTTATTATTTAGTAAATTGTTTCAATAGCTCTATTCCTTCATTAAAGTGCCATTACAGAAGATCTTCAAAATACTAATCGATGCTTCTCAGACATCACTGAGAACCAAATCTGGTAAGTACGGTGGATGTTAAGTAATTCATATTGTGATTCGTTCAATTTTACCATTGTCATTCGAAAGAGTTTTTGATTAATTGAAAGCAAATTTGACACCAATCTTGCACAAAGCTTGATACAAAATATTACCTACTCGTTCAGTCGAGATGCCTTTAGAATCAGCTTTTTCAAACACTTTTACTGGTCGACCGTCTACGTCTACGTCTAAATTCAGCACCACAAAATTCCACGATGCCTTTTGATGATGTTTTGAAACCTTATACGCTATTAATAACTTTTTTCCGACAAGTGGTGCTTCCAGCCGGTAAACGTAACTCGAGTACGCTGAATCCAGTAGTGGCAACCTTTTTTTTGGGTTAGCTTTTGCTTTCAAGATATACGGTTACTTTTAAAATAGGGGATATTGCACCACATATGTACATTCTGTTACAAAAATAAACAATACCTTAAAAGAGATACAGCACATCAGCGTCTTTAAAACTGAATTGTAAGATTTTGGTCTATTGGGCTGTGTCAAGATTGTTAATGTGTCACCCTAGCAATGGCGTACTTATTAGTGTATTTGGCAGCATTGCCAATTCTACCAGCTTTGTGTGTTACACTTGAAATTAACGGTAATAATTCGAATGTTAAAGAAAGAATAAGAACATTCGAAAGTAATATAAATTGTACATAAAAGGATAAGCTTTATGCATTAGTTAGTTCAGTTATCGTGCTGCAATTATAAAGTAAAGTCGTGTTTAGATGTAAATAAAAGTGTTGAGCGAGTATTAGGTGCAAGATAAATAATTTGGAGACTGTATAGTTATCATTGTATACAGTAAAAGTAAGGAAATAAATTAGTGCATAAAGTAAGCTAACAACATACGCGTTATTTATCTTTTTTAATGCAATTAAAAGAACTCAAACGTTTTAAGAAAGTTCAAACGTAACAATACATTTGCGTAACTATTGAATAAACCAAAAAAAAAAAAAAAAAAAAAAAATGAAATTCCACAATAAAATTATCTTTAAATATGAATAAAACTTTTATTAATCTGTTCAGTCCTCTTAGAAATATAATACCTCATTTTCCAAACAAATAGTGGCATCATATTACTACGTAAGTATTTAAGCGGAATTTCTGATTTACTAAAAAAATATCATTTATACGCACAGCTTCTGATCCTGAAATTTGCGGCCAATATGCTTGATGCGGTAATGAAGAAAACAACATCCCATAAAAGATGAATAACTGGGGGTTTTCAGAGGACAGTGGATGAATTTGACATTTGTTTTCTTACCCATATTTCTTTTTTGATCGCCCAGAACCAACCGCTTAATGAAGTGCAATCAATATGTTACTTGAAAAGCAGTGTTGAACTTTTCGCATATGTCAAAAAAAACGAATTTGAAAAAATATAACTCGGATGTTAAAATCACATTTTTGTATGGATGCGAGACATGGCATGCAACATCTTGCGAGACATATAGCTTACAAATTTTCGTAATCAAATGCTTAACCTGCAAAAGACAGCTACTGAAATATCGTGCTGTTCTAATTACACGAGTCTACAGAAAAGAAGTCTTCAAATAAAACTGTATAGAATATAATGATTACTCCGAAACTGTTGAAAATATAAAAAAAAAATGTTATTCAGGTGATCTATAGGAAATTTTATTCCTAAACATTCGCTGGTACTTTCGTTAAAAGTTCTCAAGGTGTTTGCAAGTTGTGATTAATTCTATTGACATAACTACCATAGTTTGGACAAAAAATTTGCAAACCAAAAACGATTTTGAATTCAGCGTATCGAAATCATTATATTTCATATAAGTAGTTTTTTTTAAAGGCCCAAAAATTTTTTATTTTGTGGAGCAGTGTTTTTAGTTTGTGAGTTATTGTGCTAAGAGTGATGCTACTTTTGGTATATTCTGTGCAATGAGTCAAAAACAGTTTCGTATTTTAAGCCTACGCTGCTTCTTGATGGGAAAAAATACCGTTCAATCAAAGCAAAAGTGTTATGTGAACATCGCTCCCTCAGAAACAATAATAAAACGAAGGTTTGCGGACTTTAAATATGGTCGGTGAGACACCGATGATGAAGAACGCAGTGACGTTCAGACATAAGACAACATCAAAAAAATCCACAAAATATTTTTGAGTGAACGAAAAGTGAAGTTGTGTGTGTTAGCTGTCATCGTAAAAATATCAAAAGAACGTGTTGGCTTTATAAAGAATGGTCCAAGCATAATGCAAGACGTTGATTGTGAGTCACACCTTAACATCAAGTTTTTGACCCAACTTAATTTGACGTTTTTTTGTTTCAGTGTTTGACAAATTCAACCATGGAGAAGAAAATAATTGAGCAGCGCGTTAAGATTGTTGAAGCCTTTTACGAAAATAGTCATTCATATCAAAATGCATTTCGTGCACTTTGTGATTTTTTGTTCAGCGTAATCGACCAAATGTGTCCATAATCGGGAGAATTGTGTGCATTTTTCAGCAAATCGGGTGTGTAGGATTGTTGAAAAGACGATGCATTCACAAAAAGTGACTGGGCTGCGGCGACTTCGGGCCGTACTTCTACGAAAATGAGGTGGGCCAAGCAGTTAACGTGAATGGTTTTCGCTATCGCGAGATGATAACGGACTTTTTGTAACCAGAAACTGAGTATATGGACCTGGATGATATGTAGTTCCAACAGAATGATGCCACTTTCCACACAGTCAACGAAACAATGGATCTTTTGCGCGATTTAAGCGGCCGCCACAATCATTTTATTTGCCACTGTTTCTTTGTCTGGAGATATTTAAAAAAAAGTTTACATCAATAAGCCAGGAAAAATTCAAGAGCTAAAAGATGAGTTAATTCGCCACATTGACGACATTGAAGTCGTGGCGAGAGTTTGGACGTTATTTTGATTAATTCATAATTGTCATATATCCTTCTTATCGTTTTATTTAAAATTAACATCAAGCGTTTTGGTTGGACCACCTTTTATTTTAAGAACATTTGACTATGAGAAGGCTCTGTTCAAAGTGGGTGCTACGTGTGCTCACTGTTGACCAAAAACAAGAACGTGTTTAAAATTCTAAAACGATGGCAAATTTACATGAATTGAACTTCGAATTGCTCTCACACATCCATTGTATTCACCAGATTTGGCTTCCAGCTACTACTACGGTTTGCAGACCACAAAACAATGCTCGCCGGTAAGAAATTTCGCACGAATGAAGACGCTATCGCTTAAACTGAGGTCTATTGTGAGACAAAAGTGGAATGATTGCATTGCTCTTCATGGAGATTGCGTTGATAAATAAAGAAAATTTTGTATAAAACAAAAGTGTTCTCTCTGTTAGACCCGTGATTTTTCAGTCCATGTGTCACATACACTAGGTAATCAATCTATTAATGCTGCTAAATAGGCTATAGGCTAGAACCGGCTAGAAAAAGGCAGCCGATGTATTGGGTAATAATCACACACTTAGAAGTAGCAAATTGAAATCGAACTATGCCATTTATACCTGCGTTAGGATGAAGAGTATAATCTGCCTCGGCTTAGTTACTGACTGGACTAAGGCTTTTTCAAGTGAAAGTATTATATTACAATGCGGTGACTAATTTTTTTCCATTTTGACAAAATCACTGAGATCGTTCATTTTTGATACATTCAAAAAAACTACTAAACCATGTGGCGTCTTAAAGCTTATATTTTATAAGGTTGCCACTTTTTACCAAAGTAATTCTTCTAAACTGCTACCGTTGTCTATACATCAGGTCAAAATACATCCGTATACATACGAGTATGTGTATGTATCTTAGCATTTAGATATATTTATTAGATCAGAGAGATTCAAATTTCATTTTAAGAAAAGTTTTAAACAAAAATGAAATTCCTTTTTTATTAAATTAAATTAGTTTTTTCGATAAATAACTACAATATGTTTAAAAAAAACTCTTTTCATTTTTTTCTTTTCACAAACTATTCCCTTTAGAGAAAGTGTTAAAAGGGGAAATGCATTAAAAGTAATACAAATTACTCGAAGAGAAAAGAGAATATCTAAATAGCAAATAAATCTGAAGCCATTAACATTATTTATACGCTTTAGGAATATGCAAAGCATTTACCTCGAAAGATAAATTTATTTATTTATTCATTTACGTTTTCCTTTCATGTATCTGGAGCATAAGCATAATACACAAGCAATTAAGAAAGAAAAAAACAAGAAACAGTAAACTTAAATATGTGTAATAATATCGTAAAGACTTTCTCTATTTGTTTCTTCATTTTCTTCATGTAATTTATGTTAAACACTTTGTTAAATACTTAAAAGTTATTTTATTATTCCATCCACCCACAGCCACCTTCAACATCAATTAATCTTGAATAAGTTTATTTTCTTTAAATACGTTTTTTCCCTAATTTTGCTTGCGGTAGGTAGGAAGCATTCAATTGTACGACTTTATCTTAAAATAAGTCTTAAAATGGCACCAAGAAAAAGCAGGTGTTTAAGATTTTCCTCTTGAAATAGCAACACAAAATTTAAAAGACACAAAGTTAATGCTTAAGGACATGTGTGAGTTTATTAAGGTGGCAGAGAAAACGGAAGATGTTTTAAATTTGCCATATTTGAAATAAATCTAATAAACTTATAACACTTTGCGACAAAAAAGAGTAAAGTTTAAATACGAGTACCTGGGAAGAGATTTTATTTTTTCATTCACTTATAAGCTAAAAACTTAGCTGAATAGCAATTCTTAGCGAATGCAGAAAGAAAAGAAACAGACCTTCAATGATACATAAATAATAGGTAAGTTTGGTTACAAATTATTGGTAATAAGCTCTGGAAATATTAATTGCATTAGTAAATACTAGAGCTTGTTTGATAAATGAAGTTTTAAACTTTAATTTGGTAGAAAACATTATCAAAATTGTTTATTTCGTCAAAAGTTGTCTACGTTTAAAAATTTGTAAAACTTCTGACCTTTCTATCATCGTAAAGGCCAGGATGCGTCGCAGGCTGCTGAAAAAGTTTGTGAAGTTGCTGTGACCAGAAAAATAGCAGTAAAATGGCTTGCTTGTTTTCGATCTGATAATTTTGATGTTAAAAAGGCACCTTACTCTGCTGGACCAATCTCCCAAAAAAAATCGATAAACTCATGGCATATAAGCAGAGTGGACTTTGCTAGGTAACAAGGCATTCATCTCCAGTTATCCACCATTTGAAGAAAGCTACAGGCAATTTTTTCCACAAAACATCCATTGCTTTGTTTCAGTGGCATTAATCTATTTAGTTTTTAGCCTAAGTAGATGACCACTCTAGTTTGGTAGTAGTTTGCCTCCATATGATTGTGCGTAGTGATAAAGAATCCTTGCTAAGTGGTGATGTTGATCCTTACTCAACATTGTAATTTTTTTCTAGTAGGTAGCGTTTTCTCCTGATCACTCATCTGATGTTTTGTCATTACCGCCGGGGGTAGCTGGAAGGCTTGGGGTGCCTTTTTTAAAAAATTTCTGTGGAGGGAGTTTGAGTCTCTTCATTAAACACTCGAAACGACCATGAAATTTTTTAACCACTATACCATGACAAAAATGTAATGGATTGAATTTCCATTTGCAATTCACTGCTAAAACAGAGCATAATTGAACAATTTCCAAAACGAATAATTGCAGGCAATGAAAAATGGATCAAGTACGGCAATAATATACAGAAAAAATCATGGAAGAAGCAAGCTGAACAAGCCTTTCTCGTATTGACACCCACAAATTTAATGTTGTGTGTCTGGTGAAACTGAAAGAGAATTATTCACTATGAGCTTCTACAATCTGCTCAAGCGAATAGTTGTGGCTATACTGTCAAGAATTAAAGTAATTGTCAGTCAATATTGCTCAACGGAGATCTCTCATAACAACACCAGACCACACACATCTTTGATAACCCGGCAGAGACTGAGAGAGCTTGGTTGGGAAGTTTTGAGGCATCCACCATATAGCCAGAACCTTACACCTTCAGATTATCATTTTTATCGATCTTTACAGAACTCTGTTAATGATGTAAATTTAAATTACGTAGAGGCCTGCAAAACGTAGTGAGCTTAGTGGTTGTTTACAGAAGTTTATGTTGTTGTTCTTGTTGTTATTTTTTATCGAAAACCGCGAAAAAACCAGAATATTAACATTATGAGCCATCCTTTTAAATATTACCTGTTTGTTTATAAAGAGACAGCAAATTAACTTTTTACGCAGCTTTAAGAGCTTAGAAAGTATCTACTCTTCATTACACAAAAATTTCTGTTCTTCGGAACAATTTAAGCTAATTTTTATAAAAGTGTGCCAGAAAAGTCGAGTACCCATATACTCACTTAAATTAAGCAACCAAGTATTCAAGTGTTTGCATTTAACAACAATATTAAACGATCATTCCGCGTAAATAAACTGCGTAAGTTTGCTTTTAAAATTCAGTCATCAATTTTAAAAAAAAAATTTTTTAAATAAGTAAAAATGCGAAATGCAGCTCGGAGACGATCAAATAATTTTAAAAACAAATGCATATGTATGTATTAGTGTCCAGTGCTTGACAAATAAATTCGTCAATCATCATTTGGATTTGAATTTCGTAGTGTTTTTTTGCTAAAATGTCTTCACCCAATGACGATTAATTGCTATTGATATCGTGCTACTTTTTTATCCGCGTGTGTGCTTGTCAATCACAATTGGAGACGATCAAATAAAAATGCATCAAATGAAAAAATCAGAATTTTTTGATTTTCAACAATCGATTCCGACAGCGTGTATGTATATCCGAAAAAGTGCGACAATACGCACACATATAAGGCGTTGATGAGTTTACTTAATCGTCTCCAGGCTGCTTAAGTTCAATTTTATTTTTTCTATAAAATACATTGAAAACAATGAATGGTAATGTGTTAGTGATCGAGGATGGAATATCAACTGAAATTTTACGGCTCGATATCAAGACTAGAGCTAAAATCTTACTACCATATATCACTACCATCTGCTACTAACTTTTAAAAAACCATTATTATTAATTTACCTAAACGTGGACTGGAAAGGTTGCAACAACTGGAGAGTAATTACTTTAGCTATACAAAGTAAAATTAAGAACAATCAGCGAAAGCTTTTGGCGAAATAGAAGCTGCGTAGATCAGGTCAACAACCTACTCCTTATAATATGACAATTTATCATTCGTATATGAATTACGATTTAGAAAGTAAGCTTGGAATATTAAAAGCATGTGTACATTAAATTCTATTGTACGGAAGCGAAACCTGGATAGTATCGATCATCATTTCACTGAAGCTAGAGATACTTATCAACAAGTGCCTAAGGATCACAGGTATGATATTCTAGCTTAATAACATCAACAACACAGATCAATGGAAAGTAACTAATGAGGAACTAATACCCAAGAAGCTAAATATAGGGTGAGCCATCTAACGTTTAAATTTATGACATTCTATTTAAAATTCGGTATATTATCTCTTCTGAACAAAATGAAACGATTTATGCTTAAGCAACGTTGGAATTTATTGGAAATTTATCATCATTTAAAGTCATCTTTTCGGATGAAACTCACTTTCATCTTGGTGGGTACGTTAATACGCACAATTCCAGTATTTGGGTCTCAGAAAACTCAAAGCTGGTCGTACAGAAGCCAATACACACTCTATGAGTGACTGTTTGGTATGGCTTGTGGAGCAGAGACATAATTGGCCCATATTTCATATTTCACAACCATTACAATCAATGGAGACACCTCTCGCAACATGATAATCGATTTTTATGTGCATTCAGCCGCGGCAGCCATATGAATGAAATAATATTTTATTTCTAACCGGAACAATTGTACTTCACAACAAACAAGCAAATTTGTTAAAATTTCAAACCGTTTTTGTTTTACTGCATTTTTAAATTTAAACTTTTAAATGTCCCACCCTATAGTATTATTGGCACGAGGGTGGGTTGCAATCCTCAATGCTCAAGATAAGCTTGGTCGACCAAAAACACCTGAAAGCAAGCTTAAGAGGTATAAGAGTAATTTCACAGCTTAAATCTTAATATTTTTAATTAAAACATAAAATACGTTAAGTATTATGCAGAATATTCACACTGATTATAATTGTGGAACTTAATTGTACAAAATTGTTACGAAAATGAAAATGCTAAAGACAAAATTCACCACGACAAAGCTTATTATGAGCTTTAAGCCAAAAAAAAGTAAAAAAAAAGCTTAAAAATTTCTAAGATAACCTGCACCAATTAAAAGTGCTGCCAGTGCATGGATCGGTTACTTTTTGTGTTATTTTAGACCACTTTGAATTAACGTCGAAAAATCGAAGATTCGTGTCCGTACTAGAACATTATAAACTAAGATGAAATACTATAAAAGCGGCGAATTGCGGGTGGTGAGTTAGTTAGTTGTGAATTGGCTGTCAAGAAGTAAAGTCTGTTTAAGGCGCAAATAAAAAGTGTTTTTGAAAGCGAAAAAAATAAAATAAAAAGTATTTTTAAAAGAAAGAGACAGATTGTAAAACAACCAAAATAAAAATAGTGTTTATTTTATTTTTACGAACTCAAACGTTTTAAAAAAGTTAAAACGTAACAATATTTTTAATTTACTTTCTTTTAAAGCTCTGCTTTATTACCTGTTCTGCTTATGGAGCATAGATTACATGTATGCTCGTAAATGCAGCTGTATTTAGCTAAATATTTACGTGTTTGCTTAAATATTTTTCACATATGTACGTATGTACTCATATATATGTTTGTTTGTTTCTTGTTTTTTTTTTCTAAATACAATATTTGTCTGATTTTATTTATTTCTATATAAGCCAACTACTACGTTAATCACTGTGACAGTTTCATTTCACACATGAATAAATTTCCCCAAATACATTTTCCTATTTAGAGAGTAAAAATATTGGAGTCGATCAAGTCTACTATTTGTTACCCTAAGCAGTCTAAACCAAAGGTTTTTCCAAAGAGATAACTGTGTTTGAAATAGTAGTAGTAAATTTTTATAGTGTGCGTTGAAGAAACCAATTAAAAATAAACACCAAAACAAATAAACAATTTTAATACGAAAGCTAAATACTTGTGCTTTCGGTTGTATACTTGGAGGGAGCTGATTTAACTTCGACCATCAAGTGCCACTTTGGTCAGCTTTCGGTCTAGACATATAATTAACTCACTTTCTCCAATAGAAAAATATAAAAATGGAAAACAAAAATAGAAAGTCTATGTTGTGTATTAATAAGCATTGCTCCTGTCAAAAGTCATTCATTCATATTTCCTTTCGGAAATATCAAGTTACGGCCGCCAACATTGGTTTTGGCTTTCATACATAAATAAAAAAATTATGTATTTGAGGTTAGGAAGTAAATTGGCTGTCAAGTGATAAAATGTCAAGAATTAAGCTGTCAAATGATAAAATGTCAAGAATTGAGCTGTCAATCTTTGAGACTTATTTAGTAAACAATTGGGAAAAGTTTTACTATGGAAAGCTACACTCTTGAAAAAGGAATTTTAATTGTAAAAATTTACTATTAAAATGGTGAAAATTCGAACAGCTCTTCCTCGTAATCAGGCTCCTGCTGAGACCGCTATGCGACAACAGATTAAAACAATATGCTTGGAAAATCAACTCGTCGGCATTCGCAACAATTGGACATCACCAGAGGAACTTTGTGAAACATCTTACATTAAGTTCTTCATCTTAACGCTTATAGAGTTAAACTCGTTCAAGAATTAAAGCCAGCTGACCATTGTTTGCGTCGAACGTTTGTAAATTGGCTGTTTGAAAAGCTGAACGAAAACAACATATTTTTCAACAAAATCATCTTTAGTGATGAGACCCATTTTCAATTAGACGGATATGTAAACAAACAAAATTGCCATATATGGGGCTCACAAAATCCACAAACAGTCCCTGAAAAACAATTACATCCGAAAAAAGTGGATGTATGGTGCGGCATCATTGGCCAGTTGTTCGAAAATGGGCAAGGAAACGCCGTCACCATGAATTCTCTGCACTACCAAACCATGGTAACCAATTTTTTGTGGTCACAATTGGCTGATGCTGATATCACTGACCTTTAGTTTAACCAGGATGGCGCCACAACCAACATAGTCAGCCAAACAATTCAATTATTGCATGAAAAATTTCATGGTTTGGCGATGTTAATTCGCCGCCTTGTTCTTGTGATTTAACGCCGCTGGATTATTTTCTCTGGGGACATTTCTCTGGGGTTTACGTGAGCAAACCACAAGCAACTGACACTCTGAAAGATGAAATTCGGAGGTTGCATTGACGATATAAGCTAAGCTTTGTTGCAAATTGTGGTTAAAAATTGTTCGAAAAAAGCGGACGTCTGCCAACGTGCTAGAGGTGGACATTTGTCTGACATCCTATTCCATTATTAATTCCCATATTGCTATTTAATATTGGTAAGAATAAAACTGAATTTGTCAAAAAAATCTAAAATTTAATAATCGTCGCTAGAATATTTAAATATTGGAGTTCGAACATATTTGATTACTTATTTGAATTACACAATTTTTTCTTACATTTGAAATGAGCCTTATTAAGCCAAATATGTGCCGTTATGATAGATAACCTTTTTGAGGCTGAGCTACTATTCCATCGCTTTAGAAGTTCTGGAGCTTCTGAGTGAATAAATGATCCAATTTTGATTGGCAGGCCCATAAAGAATTTACTTTTACACCATTAACAGAGTTCTGAAAATCTGAAGTTGCAAGGTGGAAAAAAATATGGTGGATGCAATAAAACTTCCCTGCCAAGATCTTTCAGTTTGTGCAGGGTCATCAAAGATATATATGGTCTAGCGTTGTCATGATTGAGCACAACATCTTTTCCGTTGATCAATTCATTTTAATTAAATTGCTTGTTTCAATCTCATTAATTATTGACAGTATAGAACAGAATCAATCGTTTAAGAAGTTTGTAGAAGCTTTCAATTCCCTTTCAATCCCAGCAAACGCACAACATTTCCTTAATTGGCATCAATTCTGGCTTTCGCTGCGGTGGCACAGTTTTTTCTATCTTCGTCCGGAATCTTTTTTCTATATTATTGTTGTACTCGTAGATGAACCATTCGTCGCCCGTAATCATTCGTTAGAGAAAAGGTTCGAATTTGCGCAGTTTTAGCAGTGAATGGCAAAATGGAAATTCTGTCCATGAAATACATTCTTCACCCAATTATCAATCTTGTTTGTGTATCCAGCTGTTTTTAAATGATTGATAATTGCTTGGCGATGAATTATTAGTTCCCTATAAGCATCCATGCTGATTATGTGGCGGTACTTCTCAGTTTCTTCCTTGCCTTAATAGACTTGTTCTAGTCATTGGTCGATCAGAGTGGGGAGCATTTTTAGCATCAAAATTATCAAAACTAAAAATCTATTCCACGGTTGTTTTTGTTTTACAGAATCTTCTCTGTAAACTTCATAAATATAACAGAAAAGCAAAATACTACAGTAATGTTCCGGATTGGCAGTCATTTTGAAACGTAGATAACTTTTCAAAGTATAAGACGATTTTAATAATGTCTTCTGGCAAAGTAAAGCTTAAAACTTCACCATTTAAAAAGCAGTAGTGTTACCTGATACAGTTAACATTATTATACATTAGGGCGGGTCGTTTTAAGAATCGCCCATGTGACAAGGAAAATCGTTTTTTAGGGATCAAAATAAGAAACTTTGCCTAAGTAAACATACCTCTAAAATGAAATCTGATGTCCCTTATTTTGACCCAAAGTCAAATTTTGAAAAATCCCACTTTGACCCATTTTCTTATTTTGATCCATAGAATACGGTTTTCCTTGTCATTGGTCAATTTTTTTGCATCCCTACAAATCGACCCGCCCTGCTCTACATAGATATTACATTCGAAAGTAATCTAACGACATTTTTTATTTCATATGAGTTTGATACGAAAATTTCTATGTGTTTGCCACATATCGCTTATCAACAGCAAAATAAAATTGTAAAATTTTACTTAATTGTGAGAAAAGGTTAAACGGGAGAGTGTTTCAAGGGTAGATAAGATATCAGAGGTATATTATTATTTTTATTTTTATATAATTTTCTATTTCAAAATTATAACATATTAGAAAAATCAAAGTAAAACTTTTATAAAATGATTTGTCTTTAAATTATTCATACACCTGATAAAGAGTATGGGGCAGTTTAAGTAAATGTGCAGCGAAATTGTTACAATCCATTGATACTTAATCGATCAATTCACATAAATCAAAGTGTAAATTAGACTTATTTATTCATATGGTACTCGCTACAGCGCAATCCGAATATACTTTCACTAATGATGGTAGCATGGAATTCAAAATGATGCGGGACTGAGTTATGATTTATAATTAAATTCAAATAAAGTTTACTTCACAAACGAGTTCAAGAGGAATTTTAATAAATAAACGAAAGCATGAAAAACTGTCAGAACAGTTTATGATCAAAGAGTAAATTTTTCAACTGATGTACAGTAGGGAGTAGAAGTGAGTACATGTATGGATATCATGTATGTATATTCATGTTTAAAAGAATAAGAGGTGCAATATATAGTATCTAGTTGACTACTAATTACGGATACCCAACAAAGTTGCAGGCATTGCTTTAGCACAGAGGTGTACTCTTTTAATCGGTAATATTTAACATGAATTAACAAATAAACAACAATTTCACTAAGTTATGTGAAAGCTTTTGATGAAAGCACATTTATGTCGCTTGGCGTATTAAAATTTTGTACTCCTATTACACATGCAGTTTTCTCTTATTAGGCATACTCAAGAGTTTCGTATTGGCATTTGTATGAGGCATGAAAAACAAATGTAAGGTGTAAAAAGAGCATGTGTAAGTTATCACAAAAGCATACAGTTAGACTTTTATCAATATAACCCTATCTAACCTAATCTTACCCTAACCTATCAATTATTTCAACTAACAAACACGACTGTGTGTATATTTTTTTCCTTTTTTGCTCTTTCAGGCATATTTTGCAATGAACCAAATATGTTCTTTAATACGTTTACCTATTGCCCTCTCATTTTTTTACCAAAGAAGTCCATTTGACAACTCGCCCTGCTGACTACTAACTTCGCTGTTAAACTATTTATCATGGCTTACAATAGTTTTTTGTTCTTCAAGTTGTATTGTCGTGTTGTTATAATTTTGCTGTTGTTGGCACCACTTGTGGTTTTTGTTTTGTGTGTTCACTTGCCATTGATGTCGAAATATACATGCGGTTGATTATATTTGTTGTTATTTTTGTTGTTGTTATTACTGGATGGATGGATGGATCTGCACGTATTGCTAGTACTGTGTTGTTAAATCCCTTTCAAGGAATTGTTGGATATTTTACATTTTGATTTTGTCATGACACACAAACAAACAAATATTCCAACAATTGTAAATTGAAGAAATTCATGTAACTCGTAATACGAATAGAAGTGATTGTTAGATGAACAACAATAACTGTATGGCATAAATGTATGAAGTAGGAATAGCAGCAGCAGCGGCAATGGCAGCAACTGCTTAAGTAACAAGGACATTATTCTAAATAATTATATGAACCATACCATTACATACATATATGCATGTGTGGGAAAAGCCTTGGAAGTAGGGTGAACCATAAATAAGGAAAGTAACCTCATTATAATCTAAACATTGTACTCTTGTACTCTATGTGCGTTGTGTATTACATGTTTCTATAAATACAGCTAAGCTTAGCTAATTAGTAAAAATGGGGGAAACCCTACGCTTAAAGTCTTAAATAGTGTTTTAGGTCTGTTTTTCAATATTCAACCCGAAATTTTTATAAATCCATATATTACTGTTCTATTTAGTTAACAACAGCTGTTTTGCTTATATATTTACGACAGATTACTATACAATACATTCATATGTACTCATCTAGGATATGTACGTATGTATGTATGTCTGCATGTTTACTCGTATATAAGACAACAGCACATAGTAAGCTGCCATACATTTCTCTTGCAACAACTCATTCTAACTAGATGATGAGGAGACCGAGATTGTGTATAAATGGAAGACAATTTATTCGGCTTAAAAAGGTTCATTTATTATGCCGTCTTAAAATTTAACACATTGTCTAAATGCTTTTATCCTTGAACAAGTAAAAATGGAAGAAAACAATAACAAAATAAAAACGACAAAAAGGCTTAAAACTTAAAAATCAACAACCAAAACATTTTTCCCCATAAAAAAGAGGGGAAGTAAAATGAAATCAGATATGAAGCAGTTCTATTTACTAAATACTCAACTAAAGTTCATATGAATGCATTTTTTTTCTTTTATTTTATTTTTGTTTTTTATTTTTGTATTGTTGGTGTGAATTTTTATACTTTTCTTTAAAGGAAAACACAATAAAATATTAGACAGTAATTTTCAAAATTATTTCGCCCAAATTAAAATGGCATACAAATTCTCATATTGTATGTTAAGTAAGCAAAATACCATTTGAGGGGAAGCATTTTTGGATTTTAGGTACGATATTATATTAAAAAACTCTTTGAAATTTCAAAAATTCTTTAAAGTGTAGTAAAAGAGCTTTAAACACTGCTATATTGCAAAATAATTTAAAGTTTTCAATCGATTAATGTGCATTTCATTTCAAAAATTTATGTCGAGCCTAACAGTCTTCTAAAATGTACAATATATGGTTAAAGACAACATCTCAAAGTAGGCATGCTATGTTTTGAGCACATCCCAATCCAAGTTTGAGTTGATTATCAAAAGTTGAATTTTCGAAAGTTGAAGTTTGTCTTGTTACAAAACCTAGAAGACCGCCTAAAACGGCCCCAAGCACGGTAAAATACGAAGAGGAACGTAATTGGTATTCTGAATAGCTAGAATATGCTTTACAGACAATAGGAGTAAACACTATCTCTGAAATATAAATCGTTAAAGTGGTTTTCAATAACACATAGACTTAAAAATATATCGTCAATAAGTGAAATTAAAAAAGTTTAAACGCAATGACGTGATATGTCTTTAATACTCCAAGTATCGGGTGGGACATTTAAAAGTTTAAATTGAAAAAATTAATAAAACAAAAACGGTTAACTTATTTATTTATTTATTTTTTTATTGTGAAGTACAATTGTTCCGGTTAGGAATGATATATTATTCCACTCATATGGCTACCGCGGTTGTCCTCACAGTACCCTCACAGTACCCCCACAGTATCACAGTCTGATCGACCAATTTTCGATAACTTTTTCGAGTGTATGAGTACGAATCTCGGCAATGTCATCACGAATGTTGGCCTTTAAATGCTCCATAGCCTCTGGTTGGCATAACATTTGTGTTTTTATGGAGTTCCACAGAAAATAGTCCATCGGTGTCAAATCGCTGGTTCTTGGCGGCCAACTGACATCATCATTTTGGCTAATTAAACGGCCATCAAATGTTTGACGCAATAAATCGATTGTGGCATGAGATGTGTGGCAAGTTTCACCATCCTGTTGAAACCAAACATTTTTCACATCAATACCATGAAGATCGGACACAAAGAAATTGGTTATCATGGTGGGGTGGGGTGTATACATTGACCGTAATGGTTGCACCGTTCTCATTTTCAAAGAACTATGCGCCAATGATGCCTCCGCTTCACAAGCCGCACAAAACAATCACTCGTAATGGATGCAATGGATTCTGTGAGACCACACTTGGCTTTTCTGAGTCCAAATGAGGCAATTTTGCTTATTAACGTACCCACCAAGGTGAAAATGAGTTTGATATGAAAAGGTGATTATAAATGATGATAACTTCCCAATAAATACCAACGTTTATCAAGCGCATGTCGATTCATTTCGTTTAATGGAGATAATATACTGAATTTTGTGACAGAATAGAATGACATAAGTTTTGCCAGATTAGAAATAATCGCTGGTTCAAATTTAGGCCGATAGATGGCCCACCCGCTGCTATTGCGACATGAAATGTCAGAAACTCTCTGAAAGATCCATGATCAAGCAAGTATATAAATAGATATATAAGGAACAGTTCGCTCACCTTGCTTAATGGGCTGCATTTTTGTGTAACATTTTGAATTATACCGCGTGTTTCTTTATAGAGGTACAAAACTTTAAATTGGCAACACTTTTTTAACTGACGGTGATTTATGTTTAGTTTAGTTTGGCATTTCAACATGAATAGACTGACGCCTGAATAACGCTTCCAAATGAGCCGAAAACAAGATTGTCGTTGATCCCAATTTTTATAAGCGAACTTTATCGTTGAAGCTCATCTCTGCTTGAATGGATACGTCAATAAACAAAACTGCCATATTTGGAGCGATGATAATCCTCAAGTGTATGTTGTGACACCGCAACATCCAGAAAAACTGGCTGGCTGGTGTGTTTTATGGGCTGGTGGAATCATTGGTCCGTAATTCTTTAAAAACGATGCTGGTCAGGACGTTACAGTCAATGGTGACCGCTATAGAGCTATGATTACTGACTTTTTGAAGTCGCTGATAAGCCCGAAACAATTGACCACTTCGAGGACAACATTCGCCACATTATTGTCGATATACGGCCACAAGCGTTGGAACAAATTATTGAAATTTGAACCGCAAGATTAGACTACGTCCGAGCCAGCCGTGGTGGTCATATGCGAGAAGTCATATTTAAATTATAATGACAGAAGGTTATCTTTCGATTAAAGTAAATTTCATGTTAATTTAAAAACATCATATTTGTTTTATTCCATTTGGAAGTTCTATAGATAAAAATAAAAACAACCTTTATAAACGGCATGAGTTTTATACTATCCTCCAGGACAGATAAAGTTTTCCTGGAATACGCTACTGTATCGGAACTTGATTCTACTCCCAGTTCCGTAGTATGATGGAGAAGATGAATTTCTTTGTGCATTTCCAGAGGATAAAGGTGACTTGAGTGATAGAAGGAATCAGAAGCAGACGTGCTATACGCAGTATATACGGGGGACTATTTGTTGTATGTGCAACATATAGTGCATCAGTGTGGTACGAGACAGCCAAGTCTGTTAATGGTCGGCGTAGGACTCTTACCTGTCAGAGGCTCGACTTATTCGCATGTGTTGCGTTTTGCAGGAACGTGGAGGTGTAGCTCCACTTGACTTGAACGTGGTTGCTATGATTTATACCCAAATAGCGGGGGGAACGTTAAATCGGTGTGGGGTTACACTCTTATCCGGGTGCTGTGACCCAGAGATCGGTAGGAGTTTATATAGTTCCCGACATCTTACCAAGAGGGAAATCATTCACTCGTTCCTTGGGCACCCTAAAATAAATAAAAAATTACTTTTTTTACGCAACATATCTACCACCTGATTTTTGTGAGTGTTAAATATTCAAAAATTTTTCCATATACTGAGGGCAATATTTTTTAGTAAAAAGTACGACGTCATTTCTTAGTGTTGAATTTTTTAAATAAAAAAAAATGAAAATTAAATAAAAAAACACAAAAAAAAAAAATCAAAAGAAATGTTACCATTAGTTAGTCATTGACAGATTTCTTAAGTAAAATCTTGAGTACAAAAACCCAATCTACAACAACAAACATTAGCAGAAGTTAAGCAAATAAAAATAAAACACCAACAACCAAATCAGGTAGAAAATAAAACAAGTAACAGACAACAACAAACAACAAGAACAGAAAGAAGTAGATATTTACATTCGCACGGCTTCATAAGAACTAAATAGAAAATAAAGGAAATAAATTGAATATCGAGAGGTACGAGAGCTTTCGAAGTATTGTTTACTCAGCCATATAAAACAGCACATTAATGCGGACAGAAATCAGTTTTTTGGTGTAAGCTCAGCGTGAATAGAGTTAATTGGTTTGAACTCGGTGTGAATAGAGATTATAAGTAGTAAGCTGATGAAATTAGTCGTGAAGTAAAAACCAGTTTGTTTGGAGCTAACTCAGTAAAGAGAGTTAAAAACCAGACCCAAAATTTATTTTATTTTAACTGTAATCTGCGAACTCATAAATACCCGTTTTTGCAAGGTAAAAGCGTAAAAATAAAAAACTTTTTTAGTAAGAAATCTTTTAAAATGCCATGTTTAATTCATCCAAATTTGACGGTTTTGGCCACCGATTTCTTCCAGTGCAAGACCGTACGAAAAAAGATACTGAGCAAGAAAAAATAAGACAAAAGCTTTTGCCACAATAAGAATCAACACATTTACCAAATTTGAATACCTGCCACTTTTTTCTATTTCAAAATTCTAAGAAATCTCTCAGGAGTACTAATATTTCAGCAACGGAAAAAAGCTTTGGGTCTAGTGTATTACATCTAAGGCTGATAACTCTAAATTAAAAGAATAAATAAATAAATAAAAACAGTGTGAAGTGACGTAATATAAATCTGTGTTTTTATCACTTTGCTCAACTGGCAGAGATGAGTAACTGAAATATTTGATTTTTTTTTATTTGCTAGCTTTAGCAAAATTTTTTTTTAAAATTTCAATTTTATTTCAACTCCAAAAAAAAACTTTCAAGTCCAATCGCACACACATTCGCCCCAAATGATTTCCTAAGAAGAAATTAAATTAAAAAAAGAAACTTTGAAAATATTTTTATTTCATTTTCCAAAAAAGCTTAAAATTAAAAATTTTATCTCATTCTTCGTTAAAGTCACAGTGTGATTGGCTTTTGTCACCCCTGTCATCTAAAATTTACGGTGAAAATATACAAATTTCTTTCGCATGTGTATGAGCATATTTATGCATCCACTTGAAGCTTTTATTTGTTATGTCAGTGATAAAAAACAAATACATTTTTACTCACGTAAAGTGTTTCGTCTTTCTCTCCTTTTTTCATGAAATACACAGACGCGGAAGTTAACTTTTTTTGCAAATCCGTTGTTTGAATGGCTCTTGCATGAGATTGTATATAAAATTTTATGACAGCAAGTGCGTGTGATTAGATGAAAGGAAGAAATAATTAATTTAAGTTGTGTTTTGATTGTTTGTGTTTTTAAAAAATAATTTTTTTGTTTTTCAGAAAACTTGTTAATTTGTAGGCATTTATTTGCATCTTATATATTCTTCTTCTTTTTTAGTCTCATGCTTAATTGTTGTTAATTGTAGAAGCCTTGAGACAGTCTATGAGATCCTAAGGCCTGTAACCTTACACATTGGTAACAACCTTGTTAAACAAAAAATTTTAAAGTTTTAAAAATATGTTGGTAAATAGAAAGCATAGAACACGATTTTTAACTTAAGCGATTTTTTTATACTTAAGTATACTTAAGTTATTTTATTAAAATAATATCTATGTAAATATTTTATGTGTTAAAGTAAAGACATTTTAATGAAACTTAAAAGTGACTACGACGGTAAAATTATTAAGCTTAAGTCAAAATAATTTATATAATTACACTGTCCACAGCAAAATATGCCTTTAAATAAAACCATATGGAACATAATGATTTTGATGCGCTGAATTTAAATCCGTTTTCAGTTTTTTTCTATCGGGCTCAAATTTTTTTTATGGGCGTGGCAAATTATTCGCTCAAAATATGGTAGTTATGTCTAAATATTCCATCATAACTTGAAAAGGACTTGACCGATTTTAGTGCAATCTTGTATTTTCAACAGTTTCGGAGTTATTTACAACTTAGCTGCGAAAAGAACTTAAACTCATAAAAAATATTTCAGAATGATAACTTTAGATGTTAAGCATTTAAATTAAAGTTTTGAATGTTAAGAATAAAACAAGCTTTAAATCATGTCAATCGGTTGGCTATTGCTGATTTTATTTAAAATGAAATGCATGTACCTAACCTCGACCAAAATAAGCGAAAAAACTTTTTTTTTGCAAAATTAAAAGAATTTTTTTTTTAATTATTAGGCATTTAAATTAAAGCCAGATATGTAACCTATAAATGGAGATACCTTACTTTGACAAAAAAATTGTTATACATTTAACACAAACATAATGAACGGAAATGTCTTGTAGGAAACAATACATACTAATACTCGTATATATATATATGTTTTTCTTGAATGAATCAGGAATCTCTATTCCTTAGACTTTTCAGCGAAACCAAGCTTTTGTAATAGTCTGCATCATCACAAAATACTAAATTGCATTCTTTGCTAAAATAGGTCAGAGAATCTTCTTGTTTATATCGAAAATATGAGACTTTCGTGTCCTTATCTAACAAATTCCTGTAATCTTGACGCAAGAAGTTCTGACTTTGATTTTGAGAGTTCCACGTCTCTCATAAATTCATTCAGATCAGACTGGTTTATAAAATGAGGTTTTTTCGATGGAATTCTATATGCAGATGAAGTAGAACCTACGCGTCTGTAAGTTTCACTCCGAATAGAAAAATCATCTTCTTCATTAAGAGGCATTAGAGGTAAAGAAACATTATTGTTTCGAATAACTGGTCGTCGGGCAGATGAAATGTTCGGATATATGATATTATGTTTTCTCGTAAATCCACGTGTAGCGGTCATGCAGAAATAACGATCATGTTCGTGATTTTTTCGTTCATTCCATATCATTGCTTTCGAAAATAACAAGATCTTTCTATCGTCGTCAAGACAACCTCTTAAAGCTCTTGTACAGGTATTACAACATATTTTGGCAGTCAATATTTGTTCGTTTCATTGATAGGAAATCCAAAGTAATATTTGTAAGCATTCTTAATTTGGGAAGTTATTATATGGCGTTTGATTTTACAATTAATTCCCCACAGATATAGCAAACAACTCTGGAGAATTTTTGCAAATCCCTTGACAATTTAATCTAAGACAAAAATCCATTATAAACAAGCTAACTCTGTGTATAAATTTTGTAACACTTACCATAATAAAAAAATATATATAAAACGGAAATAGTCCTTTAGAGTGCTTTTCATTGATACAATCAAATATCGGATAGGATTTGTCTTTTCGGTTTCGCAAGCAAGTGTTGAATGATGAAAAAAATTGTGTTATCCTTAAAAGTGCAATTTGTACTGGATTTTTTACCACAATAATAAAAAATCTTATCCTTAGAATATTTTTGACTTACCAAAGCCATAAAAAATTAATCCTTTACCTTTGTCAAAGCTAGGCACCTGCCTTTATTATACTGTTACGTTTTTAACTTTTTCAAAATGTGTTTTAATGAGTTCGTAGATTGTAATTAAAATACAATAAATTTTGTGTTTGGTTTTAATTAAAAATCCTTTATTCATCACAGTTATGTACACCACTGCTTGTAATCTTTTTACAGTCATTAACAATTTTTATTCTTAATTACTCTGTCTGTTTACAACTTTGCAAACAACACCAATTACTCGACAGATCTTTCTTCCTAAAGATCTTCCAACCCGATCGTAGTTATAACTTAGGTTCGATCACAACCTTTTCAACCAGAGGCTACCCACACTTAACTCTCTTTACTGAGTTAGCTGCAACTAATTCACGATTCACGATTCACTTCACGAGCTTACTCCTCATAAACTCTCTTCACACAAACTGCACTCGCTGAGTTTACTTTACTTAAACTGCCTCGCTGAGTTTATGACACATAAATTGATTGCTGTTCGCATCGATGTCCTTTTTATATGGCTGAGTAAACAACACATCGAAAGCTCTCGAACCTCTCGATATTTCAGGTAGATTCCATTTCTTTCTTTTAATTTATTTTTAGTTCTTTTGTAGCCATGCGTATGTGAACATCTACCTTTTTCAGCTCTTAGTATTTGTTGTTGCTTGTTTATTCTCTGTTACTTGTTTTCTTGCTGCTTAATTATTGTTGTTGCCGTGTTGTTTATATTTTCTTTAACTCTGCTAATGTTTGTTGTTGTAGATTTGGTTATTTGTACACAGCACGTAAAGTTGTTCTTGCAGTTTTTGTTTATTTATCTTAGCGAAGTAATAAACGCAGCGGTTCCCAATCTTATTTTCGTAACAACACTTTCAAAATATTTGGCATTCATTTTAATATTTAAAATTTATATTCTAAGAAATTTTTATTACTTTTTGGAAATAACAGAAAAAAAAATTTCCACTAGTTTTGCAAGAAAAAAATTTTCCGCTAATTTTGAAAAAAAAATTTTTTTCGCTTATTTTTGTCAAAGTTAGGTACCTGCATTTATTTTAAATAAAATCAGCAATAGCCAACCGATTTTCATGATTTGAAACTTATTTTGTTCTCCACATTTTAAGCTTTAATTTAAATGCTTTACATCTAAAATTTGCATCCTGAAAAATTTTTTATGACTCTGAGAAAAAAAAAAAATTGCTCTAATTTTGCGCAAAAATTTTTTTTTTTTTTTTGCAGCTTAGTTGTGAATAACTTCGAAACTGTTAAAAATAAAAAAATAAAATTATGTTCAGGTGACTTCTGGGAAATTTTGTTTCTAAATGTTTGGTTGTCTTTGCATCAAAATCTGTCAAGTCGTTTTCTAGTTATGATGAAATATATTGACATAACTACCATATTTAGGACCAAAAATTTGCCACCCTAAAAAAAAATTTTGCCCGTTAGAAAAAACTGAAAACGGATTCGAATTCAGCGCACCAAAATCATTATATTTTGTATATGTAGCTTTATTAAAAGGCGAAAAATTTTTTTGATTTTTGTGGACCAGTGTTATTAAATGTATGAAAAATTGGAATATACATACATATACAGAAGTACTGTATGCACATAAGATGTTTTGACATATTCAACATCGTTTCAAAAAACTTAAGCTCAAAATTATACGCATATAAAATTGGAAAAAATTAAATAAATAAAATGGGTTAAATACACTTATAGGCCTTGACTTCTATAAAGCTCCTGATGCAATAACTCAATTTGTGCTTATATCGACTTAAGCTACTCTGCCATGTGTGGCCACAGAGCTATTAAAGCTAAGGTAATACTATTATGATTTTTGTTTATTGACTTAAATAAAATATTAAAAGAAATCGATATTTCTCCTTCAGTTTGTTAACACAAATACCTTTCAAATTTTATGTAAGTATTTAAATATAGCTATCACTTAAATGTTTTCTCAGTGTCCTTGGTTCTGTTAATCCTATTCAAAAAGTTTAACATATCAGCACCTGTATTACAAGCATCGTTTGCAGAAAAGTTGTAACGTTGAAGGTGAAAGAAATTTTATTAAAATAATAAAAAGAAGAAAACTTTGTACAGTACTTTACGATTCATACTTTAGGCAATACGTTTCTGTATTTTCGTCAATTCTTGCAATTTGTCCAAGTTGTAAAAAATTATAAGGAAACATGCACACACACAAACATATACAAACAAGCATACATGCACAAATTTGATTAAAAATAACTCAAAAGACCATAAGACATTTTCTACAACTTTTTATAAGCATACTTATTATAAGCTTATTTAAAAACACAAAATTGAACTGATTTCAAATACTATTTTAAAATTCCTTCACATGACAATACCTTTTACAATAATAGTTACTATACACCTAGTTCAGCTAACAATTTAACAAACATGATGATCATTTTCGCCTTTCAATTCATATGTGACCAAATTTCATTGCTTTTAAATGAATCCAAATACTTTTAAACGTAGGGAAATGGCTTGTTGTGTGACTACCAATAATAATGCCTTTGATGACAATAATCGTCGAATAAGACTTCCAATTCCTCATCTTCAAACTTTTTCGGCTGACTAGGCCTTTCCTTATCTTCTGTGTCGAAATCACTACTTTTGAATCGCGCACAAACCATCGTTCACAAGTTTTTTGAGTTGGTGCATGTTGACCGCAACCTTCTACAACAATCGATAACTCTCAGCAGCCATTTTCTGCAAGTATTCAAGCATTATTTCCGACATGCAAAACCTTTCAACTTCTCTTGACTTCAATTCATATTAGACCCAATTCCCTTGCTTTCGAATGAATCCCAATTCTTTTAAACGTAGGGAAGTGACTTGTTGTGTGACTCCCAATGATAATGCCTTTGATGACAATAATCGTCAAATAAGACTTCCAATTCCTCACCTTCAGACTTTTTCGGCTTACTAGGCCTTTCCTTGTCTTCTGTGTCGAAATCGCGCACAAGCCATCGTTCACAAGTATTTTGAGTTGGTGCATGTTGACCGTAACCTTCTACAACAATCGCTAACTTTCAGCAGCCATTTTCTTCAAGCATTTAAGCATTATTTCCGATATGCAAAACCTTTCAACGTCTCTTGACTTCAATTCATATTAGACTCAATTCCCTTACCTTTGAATCAATCCCAATTCTTTTAAACGTAGGAAAGTGGCTGGTTGTGTAACTCCTAATGAAAATGTAAGTTTTTCTCGCGTTTGACAACAATCTTTGTCGAGTGATGCTCCCAATTCCTTATCCTCAAACTTTTTTGGCTGATCACTTTTGAATCGCGCAAACCATCGTTCACAAGTTTTTTGAGTTGGTACATGTTGAGTAAGCTTCTACCAACAATCGATAACTTTCAGCTGCTGTTTTCTTTAAATGAAAGAAGGTTACCAGACTTCCCAGCAAAACATATTTTTAGGCACAAGATTCGACATTATTATAGCGATTGAAAAAAATGTGTGCTTACACTCTGGCGCCTATCGAATACTGAATTATAATGACAGATGTTAACCATTTAAAATACCATATTTGTTATTATTGACACAAACTATATGATATGTTTATACTAGATGTTGTCCAAATCGACATTATTAACTTGTATACCATATACTAGCAAGGATCTTCACCACTAAACACAATCAAATGGAGGCGAGCTGCAGTAGATGAAACAAAGTAATGGATCCTTTGTGAAAAGCCAATATGCTCCCTTGAGTAGTGACTGACAAAAAAAAGAAAAACATCAGCGTCTCTTACTCCAAATTTAATTGTAATAGAGCCAGAATCACATTAGAATTTACTGAGTAAATAAAAAAATCACTAAAGCTCTCATCTGTACATAAACAAACAAATAATTTTTGTTCAAATAATATTTCCATTATGCGTTTCAGAAGTCACACTTTTTTACTTTCTTACGTATAAAAATTACGCTTATTTGCTATTTGTCCGTACTATCGTTGTAATCAAAGTATTCACCTGTAGCTTTCCAAGAGATAAGAATTTGGTGGAGCTTTATGGTTCCAAATACTCTAAAAATATATTTTTCTTGTATTAGATAATCAAAAATAATTCTTTGATTTTACAAACTTATATGGAAATTCTTAAAATCTTTCAGAAAAGTTTCTATATTTTTATCCAACACAGAGAGCAATTTTATCATACTCATGCATTTCCAACTCTCATTGCAACAGCAAAAATTCACCTTCAGTATGCAGGTAGGCAACAACAATGAACGGAGATATAAAATACACACACACACACACATACATACATACCTAAACAAAATATGGATCCGCAAAGGCTTTATTGTTATATGGGTTCAATAAAAGAAAATATTTTTGTTGCTTGAACATAACCAAAGTCAATAAACACCAACAAATGTTGTCGTTAAAAAAGAAAACAACAACATAAAAGCGAGAGTGCATCTATGCAAGAAAAGTTATATACTCATGCACACATGCATATATGAATTTATATGTGTGTGTATAAGTTGTCAAATAAACAAAGTTATGGTATATGGGAATCAGTAAATGCATTTGATTTTGTATGCATTCTCTTTAGTGAGAGTTTTTTCCAAACTCAAAAAAAATTCTTTGTTTACCATTGTATACGAGTGTATATTGTATATGAGTGTATGTGTACGTTGAGTTGTATTTATTTGTTGTTCAAGTACGAAATTGTAGTTTTGTAGTTAGAGGAAGAACTACAATTTTTAAAGTTTATTTTATAAAACCGATTTATACTCATGGCTAAACACATATACTGGTGTAAGAGTGTTTTTGTATTTGTTTGCAAAGCAATGACGCTGCTGGTAACGTATGTATATATATATGGATATTTCCATAAAAAAACAATGAAAGGCATTGCATGCATTTTGAACAATAGCAACTACAACAATAAAAAGAATATAAAAACAATAACGTCATGCATGCTGCACTTACTACTGGCATGAATTTGGCCAGTAGACTTGCACTCTGCTTGCTTTCATTATGAATGAGCATGTGTATGAGAAAAGTGCAAAGTGTATGACTATTGTGTTGTGTGTAATGTTTTCACTTTATTAGAGTCTTTCTCTCTCTTTCATTCCTTTTTTTTTTCAAATATTGTTGTCGTTGCCTCTTGACCCAATTGGCAAATGTCAACAATACCAACAAAAAAAAAAAAAAAAAAATTTCTCTACATAAGCAGACATACTCGTACTCACAGTAAAATATGTAAACCCATGTACACGCAGCAGCTTTATTTTGGGAAAGTATATATTTTTTTCGGTTCTTTTTTTACTTTTTAGAAAACTTCAAATAAATTCAATAGTATTTGCAATGCTTTGTTGAAGTTAAACAAACGTAATATTTTTCTACGACTATTTGAATTAAATTTTTCGATAGGTCAGGTTATATAGATGAGAATAAACATGAACAATTTGGAGTGACACACAATTCATAATAACGAATTGAAATTATATTTTTTTAAGAATTGAGTAACAAATTTTAAAGTATTGTTACGTTTTAACCTTTTTAAAACGTTTGTGTTCGTCTTTATTGCGTTAAAAAAAAATAAATAAAAATTTATTTTTATTTCCGTTGTTTTACTATCTGTCCCTTTTTATTAATTCCGCTGTACTTTAATACACCAAATTCGCTTTTACAACACTTTTTATTTGCGCCCTAAACAGACCTTACTTCTTGACAGCCAATTGATCGCTAACTAACTCACCAGTCGCAATTCGCCGCTTTTAAAGTATTTTATCTTAGTTTAGAATGCTCTAGTACGGACGTGAATCTTTAATTCTTCGCCGTTAATTCAAATGTTCTAAAATAACACAAAAAGTAACCGATCCATGTACTTGGCAGCATTTTAAATTAGTGCAGGTAATCTTAGAAATTTTTAAGCAATATATTTTTTAGCTCTGACGTGGTGAATTTTGTCTTTAGCATTTTCATTTTCGCAACAGTATGTTTTTAAAACACTATACTATATAAATGCTATATCGATCATACTAAACCAAATATTTTGTCAATAAGAAGTTAACTTTATTTGGATCTAGTTATGAACCGATAATTAATAAAATTTAAAAATGGCTTAAAAACTCTTAACTTGCACAAGTTTTATCAAATTTGACATTTTCAGGTTTAAAGTTCCAAACAATAAATAATTTGTTTTTCAAAGTTTCTAGTAAAATCGTTGTACTCCTAATCAAATAAACCTTACTACGGATTAATATAAGCAGTTTAAAAGCAATGCTCTCTCTCGGCAGACACATCTCACACTGGCAAGGAAGCGCAAACCTGGTTGAAAAGGCAAACTTCTTACCTGAATTGTTCGCAAGTAATTCTAACTTGATGGAAAGCATTTAAACACTGCCCGAACTGGAAAGAGTATATGTAACTATGCCAAGTATATTCTTACAAGCAGAAGCTGACGGAGAGTTTAAAATTAAAGAGGCAATCAATACTAACAATAATTCTAACAAATCTCATAAAAACTATTCAAAACGGTGTGCGGAGGCCATGAAAACGAAGCTTATTACACAAAGTATTGAAAGTTGCTTAAGTTTCGAACAGCTACTGAAGGACCTAATTTTTATTTATTTATTTATTTATTCATTTACTGGTTATAATATTTAAATACAGTACAACAACAATATAAGTCTTATTTAATAATACTGGGCAGATAAAGGTAAATTGATTCCGGGTTACAAAAAAAATCGATATATATATGTAAAAACAGTAATAAGAAAAAAGAGAAAAAAATAAAAGTATTATATACAAAAGAAAATATATATAAATACTCGTATATATATACCTAATTGCCTAACAAGCTGACAATTGAATATTTTATGGTAGTTGGTTAAATAGCGGAATAGCGGTGATAAAAAATGCCTTTCGGATACTAGTCTATGATATCCTATTTTGTTTATTGTATAACCCCTATTGGTTCTAGAAGATTGCAGTCAATTGTAAAGATAAGTAGCTTGTCTGACATTTCAAAAAGGTTTCCAACGACATATTATAAATTCCCCTTGAGAAATGGGAAATACTGTTGTGTCTATCTAATCCAAAAATATATCTGGCGATGTTATTATATGTAACATTAAGTTTCCGTTTGCTGGCCGAATATAGACTCGCAAAAAGTTCACATCCATACAAAAGAGTAGGAATTAGATATGTCTTTGCCAAAAGTAAGCGTATACTCGAAGGTGTAAAGTACTGAATGGCTTAACATGCTGTCTGTCCTACCACACACAGAATTAATAGGGTCAGTCCATGAAAGCTGGCTATTAAAAACTAAACCAAGATTCTTAGCGCTATGTACAGCTTTTATTGGTGAGTCACCGAGAAGCGATGGCAGGATATTCGGTAAACAGCCCATTTTCCCTATTACAATAGCCTTTGATTACATATACTGTTAAGGTCATGAATAAGTCTAATTTAAAATTCGATTTTCTCAAATCCGGTGATTTTTCCAAACATACCACTATATGGGCTCTAGACAGAACCCTTGGCACAAACATTTGTATATAGTGGTATAGTGGAGCACTTCCATATTTTAGAGAAATAGCCACTCATCCTCCCAAGAAATTTCCGATTTTTCAAAAGGCGATTTTTTAAAATTCGATTTTCTCAAATCCGGTGATTTTTCCAGACATACCACTATATGGGCTCTAGACAGGACTCTTGGCACAAACATTTGTATATAGTAGTATAGGGGAGCACCTTCATATTTTCCAGAAATGTTCACTTATCTTCTGAAGATAGTTGCCAATGTCGGTCTTATGACAGCTAATATAGAGTTGAGTTGAAAGATCTGAGAAGATAAGTCGTTGGAATAAATTGAGTATAATAATGGGCCGAGAATCGAATCGTGTGGAACACCTCTTTTTACTAAGCAGCTCGCTGATCTATCATCACCATGATGAACTGCCTGACTCTTAACGCACAAGTATGTATAAAGCAATCTTACTGCAGATGATGGAAAGTCAAATTTATTCTCTAGTTAATGACAGTGTCAAAAGCTTTCGAATGATCAAGAAGAACGAGAAATTAAACCATATTCCACTACATCCACTAATGCAGTTATACAGCTGTGATTAATCCAGATTGTCTGCTCGTTGACAGAGAGTTTTTGTGCAAGTATTTACTAATCTGCTCATATACTAAGCGTTCGAAAACCTTGAACAAATATGGTAGTATTGGAATAGGCCTGTAAGTTTTGTCAATTTTAGGTATAGAAATTATCTTGGCGTTTTTTTAAATGTATTAGTATATACGAGTCCTTAATTTCCTCGACAATAGAAGTTGTGAATTCATGCACTACGTATTTAATAGTTTGTGTGTCACTGTGGTATGTTAGGTAAGACATCCACCTTCCAACTAAGAAGTCGTTGGTTCAATCCTAGGCCACACCATCTAAAAGTTCTCAACAGCGATATAACCGCATAACATTAGCGACTAGTTACGTGTATTTACGCTGTGGAAAACTCCACTAACTAATATATATGCCGTTCGAAGCCGGCGTTTGTGGGTCGCTTAAATAAAAATCAATATTTATTTGCAGAAGATGAGAGAAATTTATTGTTGCTCAAGTGAGCATATCTTTTCCGATATACCGTGGTTTTTACGTTCTTTGTGAGACGTTCAAGGTTGTCATATATACAAAAATAATTGAATTTATACAAATAGTTTAACGATGAGCATATTTGCAATTAAAAAATTTACAAACTTATAAACATTATTTTTATTTAAATTAATCGGTTATTCGTGTAAAATCAACCGGTTTATTCGGTATTCAAAAAATGAAGATTTTTATAAAACCGTAGTCGACAAATTAAAACAAACCGTTTAAATTCGGTAGAATAATAGCCGTCCGATCTCCTAGCTGTATGGTTATAATTGTATAAAGTGGAAGTTAAACAAACGAGTGTATAAAATAAAACATTAACAGCCGGTCTCCAGATGACGAGCGTAAGGAAACGTTCGTCTAACAAGTTGAGTAACTTGTCTGTTTATTGTAAAACACAAACTTGTTTGACGAACATTTTCTTACGCTCGTCATCTGGAAACAGGCTGTAAATTCGCCGCATTTATTTTATTTTGCGCAATTTAAAAGAACTCAAACGTTTTGAAAAGGTTAAAACGTAACAATAAAAAGCCAAAGTTGAATTGATTTTACAATTATGCGTCAACAACTATGTTTTTGAAGTTTTATAGTCTCTGGCCAGTTTTAAGCAAACTTTTTTTTGTGAAAATTTATATTTTACCAAATGACAACCTGTACTTATGTAGGTTACAACTGCTGCCACAGAATGACATTTTATATGAATTGGTCACAAAGTAAATTTGAATTTATATTTTGAGTTAACTTTTTCAAATATTTTTTTTTTTCATCTTTTGCAAATTTGTTGTGAAAATTGACGCCTTAGGACTAAAACGTTTATAGCAAACATTTGCCCTATTTATGGGAAAAGCAAACAAATTTAAAACTAAAAGCAATTTAAATTTGTGTATTTCGGCAGAAAAACAGCATAGGGGTTAGTGATTCAAATTCATTTTTAACAATAAATGTGAAGAATAGAATGAATAGAATTAAAAAAATAAAAATAAATGTTATTCAGCATAAACGCCATTTACTTCCAATACCTATCTTCGTATTATGGTCAAATCTAAGCAAGATCGAATCAATGATATTTTGTTACTTTTTTATTTTCGATTTAAATTTCAAAGTGACCTTTTTAATCTTCTGCATAATCCAAAAACTATTTGACCAAAAAGAAAAAAATTTGAAAAGCATTTTATACATTTTAAGTATAGTATGCACATTGTATGCGTTCAATTTATTTTTTGATTTAAAAAAAATTACGAATTTTTTTTTTTCTCTCCAAATAACTATTTTGGGATTTTGGCAAACATTGTTGTCTTTGCCACATTGGCATATAACAAGTATGGCAGCAACCCAAACAAAAAAAAAAAAAAAAACAAAAACAAAAATAACACCAACAATAACAATAACGACACTTAGTCGTGCAACATCAACTATTTATTAGAAATTGTCTCGTTGCTATTGGATACTGCATGTTCAATAATGTTCAAAATATTTTTGTGGACATTTAGAAAAATGGCAAAAAATAAGGATTGAGTTGTACAAAAATAAAAAGAAAGTATATGTAAAATGTTTGTTGAACCAAATAATAGAAAAACGTCAGAAAATAATTGTTTAGGTTCCGCAAGGAATGCCACAATTCGATTTTGTTTTTCATATTTAGTTTTGCAATACCCTACGCATTCGTTTGTAATGAGAGTAGACTTCAAAAGGAAGCCTCAGATAAAACTGAAGGTTATAAAATTTAATGCAAGATGTCCTTTATTTGGTTCAAGCATTTTTTCATTCTGACCACAAAAAGTGTTGTTCATTCCAACGTACATTTAGAAACCCTTTTTAAACGCTACTACTAACAGAATACGCCTTCTTACAGAATACTTGTTCTAAGTAAGTTTTCTATATACAACTAGCTTAACCCATTTGGCTTTGCCCGGGAATCTATAGACATATGTACAGTAATGGCCAGCTATTTACGGACAAGCATTGTTTGTATATTGTCTCAGAGTGATTATTTATTGATTTAAAGCCTTAAAAAAAACAAGGACAATTTCTATGTTTTAGAGATGCCACGCCCACTTATGCAATTCCGCTCAATTTGAAATTGTTGATTTGTATCGACTGTCATTTAAATCGAGTTTAGTAACTTCTCCTTTTATCGTTCTCGAGACGCAAAAAAATCAATAAATATTTATCCGCCCACTAATTGGCTGATGATTTATATTAATTACTATGGAGTCATCGTTTTCAAGATACATATATAAAAATCAATGCTTACTTTGTATTGGAGGAAACAATCCCGCTTGTTCAATTCCATTTATATTTGCTGCAGAACATATATTATATGCACTGAAGCGACGTACCAAATCTTATTTAAATACCTTTAACAGGAGCAGAGATAAAGGGTTGAGCTCCTACACCGTCACATTTTTCGACTGCCCGTAGCAATTACGAACAAAAACGCAAGAGAAAGTAGCCAATTTGCTCAAGTCGTTTTCAAGTTTTCAGCATCCGAACAAACTGCAAATCATTTCTATATACAGTGTTGTGCAAAACAAAAGCAACAAATTTTTTAAAAACTAATAGTGCCGTTTAGTAAAGTAGTTGATTTAGGAAAAAACGTTTTTCTGTAATTTATTTACATTTATATGCACTTAGATTTACATAAAAACAATATATTACTTTATCTCAACATATTTTCAAAAATCAACAAAAGCAATCGAGGTCTTCGAATAAAGGTGTGCAAAGCAAAAGCAACAAATGAATATTTCGTTGATAAACCTTTATTTTTTATAACGGACTCCGGGATACGCTTCCGTTCACCTTCTAGATTTTCAAAGAATTTCTTTTGATTTTTGAATCGTGTTCCTCATATGTTACTTTTTATTACTCTAAAGAGCTTTAAGGCCGGTGATTGTGCAGGACTTGAACCATATTCCCTTCAATGAACTCTCTGACTATACACAATGTGTGTTTCGGGCCATTGTCGCGTTGAAATACCCATCGAATTGGCATATTCAACTCGGCATAAGGAATCATATTCGTTTCTAAGATGTTTTTGTACAAAAAAATCGGTCCATTATGCCATCCATTTTGTGAAAAGATCCTACCCCATTTGCTAAAAAGCACGTCCTCACTATTACCTTGTCCTTGTCCCCCATGCTTAAAATAATTTTTACAATTGCGTGTATCAAGCCTTCTACTAGGTGTATAGGAAATCGTATTATAAAAGTGGTATCAAAAAATTCGAAAAGCGCTGTAGTCGTTAAATTGCCCTCGAAGGCAACTATGTTGAATAATTAAATCGTATTTTGTAAAAATTCTGTTTTTATTTTTTATTAATCCTATATTTTTATTGAATGACCTGTTATACTGTCTTACATTTACCCTTGCTATCTGGCATCTTAAGTGCCAAAAAAGACCCGATTCGTTCTGTTTTGCGCCTGTTTTACTATTCCCAGTCAAAGGACAAACATCACTGCTTTTGATATGGTCAAATTTATTTTGCCTATTTTATGGTGAAAATCGGTCATCACGATAAATCAGAATCACACCGAGTTGTCTAACAGCTTGCAAAAGTTTGGTTACAACATTGGTATCAAATTTCATTTTTTAACATGACTATGTAACATGACTAACTAACTTCCCGCAAAATCTTATTACAATCAGTGATGACCAGGGCGAGCTATTCCACCAAGATTTGAAAGTGGTTTGCGGTATCAAGGTTGCGGTAAATAGGTTGCACATATTGTTGGAGCATTTTGAATATAATTGGAGCATCCAGCAAAAATGTCCACAAATGTCTAGACAAAGTTATAAGTGAAAATCAATATTATACCTAAATATTGAGATTAATGATCACAATTTAACTTGCACTGACTATATACGAGGGCGGATTGATATTGAAGCTTTTAAGTAGGAAAAAAACATTTTTTTCAAAAACCAATTATTTCTCAACATAATCTCCTTTTAGCTCAATAAACTTAGTAAGACGATTTTCCAACTTTTTTATACCATCTGAATAATACGATTTTAGGAACTCCTCAAAATACGCACTAGTTTCGGTAATCACTTCTTCGTTTGAGCTGAATCTTTTTCCTACGAGCCATTTTTTCAAGTTTGGAAACAAGAAAAAGTCACTAGGGTCTAAATCTGGACTATAAGGTGGATGATTAACCAATTCGAAGTGGATTTCTCGTAGTTTTAGCATCGTATCTAATGCTGTGTGAACCGGTGCGTTGTCTTGAAGAAAGAGCACTTTTTTCTTGTTTAAATGTGGTCGTTTTTCCTTGATTGCATCAACCAATTGATCCAATAATGCACGATAATACCCTCCTTTGATTGTGGATCCCTTTTCAAGATAATCAATGAGCAATATTCCGTGTGCATCCCAAAATACAGTGGCCATAACCTTGCCAGCCGATTTAGCTGCCTTCGCCTTCTTCGGAGCACTTCCACCAGCTTCCACCCATTGCTTCGATTGTTTTTTGGTTTCAGGTGTGTAGTGGTGGACCCACGTTTCATCAACAGTTATTAATCTACGCCAAAAATCAGCAGGATTATGCTTTCTCATGACCAAACACCGCTGTGAAGTGATCTGTCGAACTCGTTTTTGTTCAACACTGAGCAAACGCGGCACCCATCTTGCCGATAGCTTTTTCATATGCAAATGTTCATGCAAAATGTTGACACACGTTCGTATGATATGTTTACCATTTCAGCAATCTCACGTATTTTGACCCGGCGATCATTCATAATGATATCGAGGATTTTCTTGATATTTTCTTCAGTAACCACCTCTTTTGGCCTTCCTGTTGATGGTATTGTTGCAGTGCTTGTTCGGCCCCATTTAAATTCAGCAATCCAATATTTTACCATATGATCTAACGGAGCAGATTCGCAGTAATATTTATCAAGCATTTCTTTTGTCTCTTTCGCCGTTTTGCCTTTCAAATAATAGTGTTTAATCACTACACGAAATTTACGTTTTTCCATTTTCCAAGAAACACAAAAGTTGCTTACTTCAAACGACTACAACAAATAAACTAATCGATGAATTTGGCTAAAACTTTAACAGCTGACATTTGACAGATCGTAATTTCTAAGAAAGAAAAAGTGTTTCTGTTTGTGCTGCCATCTAGCGCTAGGTAGCTTCAATGTCAATGCGCCCTCATATAACCTTTGTATGAATAAAGCGATTTTATAAATATGGCATATTTCGTAAGTTTTCCCTTTAGATGAACATTTTCTATGGCTTTTAAGTCAAAAAGAGAGCATAACTTAGCTTAAAAAGTTAACGTGTTCGACAAAAAAAGTTATTATTCATCTTTAGAGCCTATAAAGGGGGTATTACACGACATGTATTTATCATCTGACATGTCAGATTTTCCACTGCGAAATGTTAACATGTCGTGTAAGAGCACAAAAACATTGCTTCTGTAAAACCTATCTGACATAACATTTGATAAAATTCCAATTGAAATGTGTTCTAATTTCATCTGACAAACGTTCTGTTTTCAAAAACCAATGCCATGAGAAAATGTTTGGCTGCGCTGATAGGTATAAAATATTATTTATTATTATTTATTTCTTTAAATATATATGTTTGTTAAAAAAAATCTATAACTTTTTTTTGTTATTTCTCTAAAGTACGGCGACGCTTGGTTGCGGCTCCTTAAAACAAAATTATCTTTGGCGGCGTATAGGAAATTTTTGAAAAATTTTGGAATGCTTTCGGATCTTCTAATTATAACTCTTTTATTGCCATAGAAGAGAAACCTAATCCTAACCCTAATCCAAAGTAACCATATTTTACTTCATATACAAGTTTTATGTTTTTTCTTATCTTTTTTTTATATAAGAACAGCACCCATGGGATGGCCCCTACTGATGCAGTGCATTGTGCTGGTACTAGGAAAATAGGTTATTGGAGGGAGGACAGAGGGAGTAGTGTTTATGGACGTTAGATTTAAATTTATCCATGTCGCAAGTGGCAGCAAATATTTTCGCTGGAAGATTATTCCACAACCGAACAGTGCGACCAAAGAACGAATTCTCCCTATAATGCGTTGTGCGATTTATTGGACAATCAACTACAAAGGGATGCGCTCTACGAGAAATACGAGTACTACGTAAAAAAATATGATTTTTGGGAATTAATTCCTTAATTTCGTTAGAAAACATTCCGTTATAGTACCGATAGAAAAATGAAACACACGCCACATTGCAACGGTGCTTCAATGAATCGATAGATTTGGCTACCCTCTCCTGTACGCGGTCGAGAAGCTCCAAAATAGACTTTGAAGCACCGGCCCATACATGGGAGTTGTATTCCATTTTGGGTCTTGTAGATATTAAGGAGATCAGATGGAGTGAAGTATTTCTTGCACCGTCTCAAAAAACCAAGGTACTTGAATGCTTCTTTCGACACTTGAAATATGTGATCATTCCAACGAACGTCACAGTGAATTGCCCAGAATTGCCCAGAACATCAAGAGCATCTGATTCCTCAATATCCACATTACCCATTGACACAGATGACAGCACATCACCACGCCTTTTTATTAATTTTTTCAATTTAATTGCCGTTATTCTTGAAATAATACTGCAAGTTGCGATTATTTCACTTTTTAGATTATCGATTTCACAAAATATTGCTTTTTCTAACAACAGCTGCAATAAATTTATAACAAAATGTTTTGTTGTCAACTTTGATTCTATTAAACATACGTATACGTTCGAAAGCAAATATGAGAAAGTGTCTGTATATGCAAAATTTTGACATAACATATGTGAAATAAAATTGAGAAGTCAGATGACAAATACGAGTGCATATCGTGTGATAACCCCTTAAATTAATCAAAAACAACTCATACGTCTAAGGCAACAAAATGCCTGTCCCTCAGTAAAATTTTATTAAGTTTACGTCCAAATAATACATCTACAGGGTGTTCGCCGGGAAGGTATACTACTTGATTTGTTTATAATTTTTGATTATATGAAAGAGAATGGATGTTATATTGATAAATGTTTTATTTAATGTCGGCAATTATGTATAGAATACAAATCAGATAAATGCCCGCCTCTGTTAGCCTCACAAATGCGAGCCGTTTTGAGCACATTTTTCATTACATTCTCATACATTTCACGCAGTATTTCATTAATTTCATTACGAGGCCTTGCTTTTCAGAAATTCCCACAAAAAGAATTCCGGAGCAGTCAAATTAGGCGTCCGTGGATGTCAATCAACATCACCATTCCTTGAAATAATTTGTTGTGAAAAGAGGTCTCACAGAAATTCCATTGTAATCCTGGCTGTATATAGCATACAGTCTTGTTGAAACCACATGTTAGTCAAGCCAAAACATACAATTGTGGCGTTAAAAAGTTTTTTAATCATATCACGACATCGCTCCCCATTGACAGTTACCGTTACGCCGTTTGCAGAGTCAAAGAAGTAAAGTCTAATAGTTCCTCCAGACCACGGCGTCGAATTGAGGTTAATGGATTGTTTTGAACACTTTCTTGAACAGCATCAATGTTTTCAGCCGATCTTGCAATTGTGGTCCATGCTTGAGCCTATCAGCTACAGTCCCTCTTTCTTCAAAATCATTCACTACACGATAAATAGTGCGTCTTGTTGGCACGTTGTTTCTTCCAATACTTTCACGTAACTGTACAACTTCTGTTAAATTGAATTTTTTAAACTTATACATTAGCATTGGTGTCGTCAACCTTAAAATAAATATAAGCCCAAACTACCCTGTTTTCTTTTCGTAATATATTTATATCGAAGCAAGTTTTAGGAAAACAACATTTTTTAGGCGTTTTCAACAAAAATATAATTTAAAATAATTTTTTGTTTGCATTAATTTTACAAAAAATACAAAAAAGAAAAAATGCCTATATTTTGGCAAACATGACAAATCTGTCAGATTTTCCCTACGCTTCCAATCTAGCGGTAAAAAAATCCTACATGTACCTACTTCTGGCAATACTGATTGTTATTGTCGATTGTTTATCGATCTCTAAGAAAACTCCACACCAGCATTCGTCGCAAGACAATTTGTTTTCGAGTTCAAATATTAGGTTTAAGACTAAAATAAAACCTTTCAGAAGGAATTTGCTCAAGTAGCGAGCAAAAAAAGCTAAAACTTAAGATAGGTTACTACGAGTGGTCAGAATTATCTTTATTAGGTAGTCGAGCTAAGATTTTCATAAACAGAATGTTAAGAAAACAGCTCTATATGCTACTCCTACATCCACAAGAATTTCAAATTAAAAATCAAAAATTACAAAATTTTCTTTCATGGCACGTTCTGTTCCCTAACCTAACCGAACCGTAACTTTCATACGACAAATAATAATGTACAGAAAGACATTTGTTATTGCAGGGTATCATATAATCGGGATTGATCAGAAATCATTTTTTTTCCTTCGCCTTTTGTACAAACTAAAAATTGTATTTTGAATTTATTGTGGGCTGTAGTAAGTGGCGCCGAAACAACAACAACAATAACAGAAATTCAACTGCAGCCAGAAAATGTATTTATTTGTAAACCAGAAATATGGTAAATGTGTTTATTTAAATCATTGATTACTAAATAAAGTTTAAAAACTCAATTTACTAGACTTCATTATTTATATAAAAATAATAAAAAAAAACATACCACACTTTCAGTTCTGAGCATTTTAAATAAATTTATTTAAAACGTTATTCAAAAAATATTTTACAAGAGATATTTTGCGAAAATATTTTTTCATGCTATTCATCCAGCAATGAAACAATGCGCGTACACTGCTATATGTCAGTCAGCATTTTCCTCAGACTTAAGTTGCTATTCTTAACATCAATAGTAGAAATAACTACATGATAAACGATTTTGCTTCATTATAGAAACAAACGACTGATTCAAGAATCTTTTTATGTAAAAGGACGATTGTGTAGGTTGACACAGAGACTACAACTAGGCTATTTATACCACACATCACATCCGTCTGCAAAAAACAAAGGCATCATTACAAGGTTACCGAAATATTTCGTCTTAGAAGACTGCTACAAGACCATATAGCAAAAGATGCTAGCAGATGTTATACAGGGAATAATCCAAAGCCAAATGGAGAAAAGTATGCGAGATGGACAAACAGGTTTCCGGACTTGGAGCTGTGTAGATCAGGCCAACACCCCTTCTTCTTCATCTTCGTCTTCTAGACATTTGGTTTTTTCCACAGAAATATGCATGTTAAACGATCTGCTGCCTTTTTAAATCGGTATAGAAATCTTTGTAGGATGTTTTAAGATTCAGCTACCAGAACTGCGTCATCTGCTTAAAATATTATTTTAAATTCCTCAGCAGATAATTCATAGCCCGGAGCTACCGTTTTAACCTTCTCAATGATGGAGTTTATTATGACGTTGAAAGAGATTGGGATAATGCTGTTACCCTATGTTATTCCTGAAGAAACTCGTATCCTATCTGACAACATATCACAAGCTCTGATGACTATGATGTAGGTGTTGTTGTAGGTATTTAATCTTTATTGGGAATCCTCCTCGCTCTTGTTGTTGCCATACTCCCCTGTTCTTACTATTCTTAGATTTCAAGTACGCTTTTGATACCATTTAGAGGGCTGCTATATAGAAAGAACTGAAAGAAGTGGGGTACCCAGAAAATTTGTAATTCATTAATCAGAGCTGTGTACGAGGATGCTGTACTCTGAGTTCTATACAACGGGGGAATCAGCCAATCATTTTATAACACCAATGGGATAAAGCAAAGATGCCTGCTGTCACTTCAACTATTCACTATTGTGCTGGATGATGTCAGGAGCGAAGTAGTTCAAAGAGAAAGGGAATTGCATGAATCTCTCACGCCATCTTGAGAACTTGAATCATGTGAATGATGTTTTTTAATATCGCACAAGATCAACAACAGGCAAACTTAATTAGAAGATCTGTGGAAATTTGTCTGGAGATAAATACTAAGAAACCTAAAGCCTTGAGAGTCAACAACATTAACGCTGATAACATCATATTCCAAGACCAACCGGTCGATTATAAAAATAGCCTTTGCTATCTAAGAAGTATACTGAACGAATGGCAGCGCAGAAACATACGTAAACAAGAGGCTCAATAAAGCGGGAGCAGCATTCGGAGGACTGCATTTAGTAAGAAGAAACACACAAGTATTTAAAATAATCAAGCATAGTATCGGGAAGGCCATCTATCGTTTTAAATTTGAACCAACGCTTATTTCTAATCTGGCAAGACTTATGTCATTCTTTTCGGTGACAAAATTCAGTATATTATCTCGACTTACCCTTGAGCGTAAATTTATTGGAAATTTATATCCAAAACAAAGGCAACTGGTCGAAAATTGCACGAAAATATTGTATAAAATGTGGTCGCAGAGAAGTATTGTGCCTGGTGTACTCAAGTTTATTGCTTAAGTTCATTAAACTGATTTCATTGCTGATTCGCCAAGACATAAGTGCGCTTGTAGGGAGCGTACAGCCGAAAATATTGAAGTTGAGGCTGAGAGTGTGCGCGAGAATCCATCAACATCAACATCGTTTTCAAGAATTGAACATTTCATGCGCCAGTTAACGTCGAATTTTGCGCAAAGGTCATGGTGTGACGCCTTACAAAATTAAATTGCGCTTCGTTAAATGGCCCACAGAAACACTGCACGACGATGCCGATTTTGCCAAAAAAAAAATTATATTTTCGGATTTTACTCATTTTCATCTTGGTGGGTGCGTTCATAAGCAAAATTGGAAACCCAAACGTGGTCTTACAAGAGCCAATGCATTCATTACGAGCGACTGTTTGATGCGGCTTGTGGAGCGGAGGCATCATTGGCCTATATTTCTTTGAAAATGAGGATGGTGCAACTATTACGGTCGACAGCTATTGCAACATGATAACCAATTTTCTTTTGTGCCCGCCAACATGATTAGACCAACTTGCGATACATATCATGCAACTATCTATTTATTGCGTCAAACTTTTGATGGCTGTTTAATTAGCCGAAATGGTGATATCAGTTGGCCGCCAAAAAGCTGCGATTTGATATCGTTGGACTATTTTCTGTGGGGCGCCGTTAAAGACAAGTGTTATGCCTACAAACCAGAGACAATTGAGCATTTGACGGCCAACATTCGTGATGCCATTGCCGAGATTCGACCCCATACACTCTAAAATTTTTCCAATCGAATTGGATACTGTGAGGGCAACCGCGGCAGCCATTCGAATGAAATAATATTTCATTTCTAACCGGAACAATTGTACTTTGCAATAAAAAAATAAATTTGAATTCTTGTTTTATTGCATTTTTAAATTTTAACTTTAAAATTGCCCACCCTATAGAACAATATTGTATATATTTTATCTATCACCGTTCCGTTCTTAAAGCTCGTCGCATACAATTCATAGTTAATTGAAAGTAAGTTAAGATTGCATTGTAAGCAGCTATAATTTTCCCACTTAATCCATGTTGTCACATTGTATTTTAGTTAAAAAAAATTTGTTTTTTTTGTTTTTTTTGTTGAGTCAGAAACTATGTTATCAGAAATATTTTGCCTATTTGCCACATACTTTTGCTTAAAAAGTATGTATGCATTCAAATGCCTAAAGGTTTTAGAAAGTAACGTCTTATACTGCAACGAAATATTTAAATCTATTAAAATGTTAAGTTTTAAACTAAATAAACATAATCTTCTCTTAAATAAACGTTTAGTTAAATACGGTTGTAAGTAAGGCAATGTTGCTTTGTAAGCGTTTATGTAAATCTTATAAGTTGCTTTAAAACTTAATGTATAATCCTTTTAAAACTTATGCACATGCATAATTTATTTGATTTTCAAATAAAATTTATATTCATATGATTTGTTAGGAATTCGTTATGTATGTATGTGTTACATTCGAATTTATAAGAAGAAAAACACTTTTTTAGGCGGAAGAAACGCACAAGAAATGAAATATAAGTAATGCGTTGCTGAAAGAGTTCTTGGCTATACCACATTTGATTAGATTGTGTAAGCTGAACTGTTGTGTTATGTAACTTATGTTCTCTTTGAATAAAAACTGATACTTTTAACAAACTTAAGCTACGGTCACATTTGTCAAATATTTAAAGAGAAAAAAAAACGTAACCACCATTTTATATAAGCATTTCATTTTATATCAGCTTTTCTTAAAAAATTATTTCAAAACAACTAATAGAACCAAAGAACGTTTAGATTTTTAAATTACTTAGTTTAAAAAATAAATAATAAAAGAACAAACATTTCTATAAAATAGTGGCCACATTGTTTTCGTCATATATTTGACAAATGTGACCATAGCTTTAATCATATTATTACGTTTTAACCCTTTTAAAACGTTTGAGTTCATTTAAAATGCGTTAAAATAAAATAAACACCAGTTTATTTTGTTGTTTTAAAGTTTTTATTTATTCCACTATAACTTTTATACTGTTTGTCTTAATAAAACACTTAATATTCGTTTTTATAACACTTTTATTTCCGCTTTAACACAAATTTATTTATTGACAGCCAAACGATAACTAAAACTGACGTTTAGATAAAGCAGCCCCTTTAAATACCTAATTGGCTACAGTTTGAAAGGTTCAGGAAATATCAACCATCTTCTACTTTCATATCCGTTAGTACAAATGTAACGTAAATATGGTCGATGTGGCAGTGCTGCCAAATTGACAGGGTGACACAAAATATAATAAAATCCCACAATACAATGTTGAATATTTATTTTCGTAACAATATTTTTTAATGACACGTCTCTGAGATAAGATAGCTTAGCCTTTGCTCCTAAAGAGCGTGGTATTAGAAGCTATCAATTCTTCCTCATCAGAACATCAACCATAATCATAATGAGGGCGCTAAAGATCGGTTAGGTAAAGACGCTTTAAGGAACTGAATAAGGAAGATGCTGGCAATCAAAATTGTTAAGCTAGACCTTTGTGGTTTATCCAGGATCATCACGGTCTGGTCATTGGTGAACTTTTGGATAAGCTTAACAACTTTCGAGTTCCTTACTTTTGGCTACGCCGACAGTTAGCCATGTGTGTGATCGGATAGGATGACGTAACGAGATACAAAGAGCTTTTGATGTTACATTCACCTGGTGCGGGGAGAAGGGGTTAATTGCCGTCCACCTGTGAAGTCGGCGATTGTACCATTCACTACTACGGATGCAATATCGGTATTGAAAAACATTGCTATAAAACTGATGTTTTTCCGATGTTTTATTTCTTTATCATTAAATAACTAAATGCAAAATAAGAAGCAGTACAAAGCCAGTACCTGTAAGAAACCGTATCGTCTTCCTATTACGAGAGTTTTGTCTCATTATCTTGTTTAAATGAAAAAATTTCGGTTTGGTATCCACTGCTTTCCTCAACAAAGGGTGCCATAAATAAGAAGTCCATTATAAGTCCATTTTAGTTTAATGTTAGACTTAAAACTCCACTTAGTTTCAAAGGTTTTCTGACAAACAAAAAAGGTACGTAATGCATCTCTAATTCTATCTCAACATTATCCTTCCATAGCAAAACATTTGAAAAACAAAGTGAAACTTAAGCTGAATCGAAGAGATGTCCGTTTATGAAAGGTACACTTTTATTATTTAAACCGTTTTATTTTGTATGTAATGCTACACTTTAGTAAAGTAATGGTAGACTAACTTGTACATTATAGTTGAGAAAATATACTTATTTGAGCTGTCAAGAGAATACATTTGACATCTTAGCGAACCAATCTAAATACATTTTGTTTGCTCCAGTGCCACCAGCTCTAGATAATATACTCTTTTGGTGAACATTTATTCCAGACTTTTATTTGGAACGAACTGTTTCTTTATTTTTAATGATTTAAGTGGCCTGTGTTTTACCGAGGAAATGCAACAAAATCGATTGTTAAAAATAGCCAATACTTCTTCGTAATTGCAAGCACGAACTAAGCAAACAGCTTTTCAAATAATTAGACATTTTTTAGTCATCCTCAGCACATGAGTATATACATTTGTTTCAACAGGGGAATCACCAATTCACAGAAAATTTAACACAACAATGAATCGGATTTGAAAAAATAGAACTGCATGCCAATTAATACAAAATCATTAACCATCTTTCGAAAGCATAATCTATTTATCGTTACGAATACTCCAACCTCATATTCGAAAAAGTAAGGTCCAATAACCCCGCCAGTCACACGTTGAGGATTGAGATTCTTTTCAACAATAATTCTTAGATTTTTCGAGCCCTGAGTGCGACAATTCTGCTTGTTAGCGTAGTGTTCAAAGTGAAAATAAGCCTCATCAAGATTATTTTCTATGAAATTCCAGATCAGTTTGATGTCTATCCGTATATAAGCGATATTTTGAACTAAATTTCTTAATATTTAGTGTGCACGTCCAGTTATTGGAGTGTTCGGTTAAAGGAATGCTTTTTGTATAGAAAAAACAATGAACAGTTATGATCTACAAAATTTTGCCTATGGAGGTGTCCGGTTATAGGAGCTGTTTGTGATAGGAGTCTAACAAATTTTCGTTATAACGTATATATGATATGATTCATGGAACTAACAAGTCAGATGTAAAGTAAATGCCCTGGTTTATGATATTTAGATATAACATTACGCATTGCACTGGTCCTGACGCTCACTAGTGAATCGTTTTTTTTTTTTTAATAAAATGTAAAAATAAAAAAACTGGGTTAATAAAAAATTAATAGTGATTGTTAATTTTTGTCATCAAAAGTGACAGTGATTGATCTCGCCCTCTCACTTTCTCTTTGAAAGAGTTAAAATTGTAGTCTACAATGAAATAAAAAAAAATTTATTCTGTGATAAGGGAGGCAAAATCTTCAGTTAAATTTTATAAATTTTTTTTCTAAGTTTTATCTGATGGACAAGCTTCTTATGTCTTAGAAAGTAATGAGGTTTTGATAAATCCTGTTTAAATAAATGGTAACTGGATTATGTTGACATACATTTGTTTATATTTTATTAAAATTGAAGCACAATATCTATTATTTAAATGACATTTAAAACAAAAAAAAAAGCTTGTCGCTCTTAATTTTAAATAATCGTTGCAAAATGAGCACCTGAATCCTATTAATAATAATCATTACTATCAAATAAAAATCTACTTAATTCATCCCTCAAATTCATTAAAATTGTCTACTCGCTTAGAGACTCACACCAATAGTAACTAAAACGATTGAAAATAATTTTAATTATTATTTGTTAAACAGACATTTTAAACCAAAAGTGTCTGCATTAATTATCATAATTAAAAATCAGTCAATTTTTAGAAGAAAATATGTCATTTTAAGTAAATAAATGAATAAAGATAAAGCAAATAAACGCCTTAAGCCAAAAAGAGAAATAAGTTATCTGTAATCCTTTGAAATACTTACTTCATATTCTATCACATTTCTTAACCTGCAGCAATTTTTATGTTTTTTTATTATAATTTTCTTAAGTATTATTTTAAATAGTTTCTTAATTAATGATAAATTTTTTTGTATGCCTTAGGTCGTACCTTCAATTTTTCAGAAATTTAATATTACAAGCATTTAAATAAGACAGAAGTAAAAAAAAAATAATTCATTTCCATTGTATTTAAATTTTATATCTGCCACATATTTTTATGTTAAAAACAAACAAAATACAAAGTTACTCCCAAGTATGTTATCTGTTAAACAATTGTTTAAATAAGATTTAGTGTTAAATGTTAAAAGAAAGGATTCTGTGTCTTTATATGACATTAGGGAATAATCAATTCCTTTTACATGATTTATAATGCTGAGAATTAGAATTAATGCTGAGCAACAAAATATTTTTTCCTTTTTTTCAGGCGCAAGAGCTGACATTTTATCTTAGAATTGAGGCAAATTTGTTGACAAAATTTAAACACTTTACTTTCAGGACTTTTTCCTTCAGAGAACACAATGTAGCGTAAATATTTAATAAAAAGCTTAAATCTGTATCTATATATATAAAAGAGGACTCTAAAATGCGTTGTAATTTATGTTTTCTGATATGCTTCAACCGATTTTATTATGTAAACCTGAGATCACACGATTGACTCATATACACCAATCTAATACAAATTTTATTGTGACAAATAACACAATAATAAAATTGCCCCAATTAAAAATTCTGTATTCACACAGTTGTCTTATTTTATACAAAATTTATTGTCCCAATATGGTGCGCAACGATGTATTGACAATACCTGTCCCAACGCTGTCACACGATTGTTCTAGTTTACGGCAATTCTGTGAATCAGCTGTTGTAGTAAATTAAATTTGACTTATTTCTTGAGGCCATTTTGTGAACAAATAACAAAAAAGAAAAGAAGTGTGTGTGTCAGGGATTGGATCACAAGAAGGGCCGTTGATGGTCATATGAGAAAATATTTCAATAAATTAAAGAAAAAATTATTTTACTAAAATATTTAATTATTTAAATTGCAACATAATTACAAATTATATTGACTTCTCTAAAGTAAAGATGATTTATTCTCTAAAATATAAAAATAGCATCGGCTTTGACTATCAGATGTCCGCTTGATAAAAAAAGAGTAAAAATAATGAAAAAAGAAATGGAGGAAGTTTGTGGTGCAATTTACATATAAATAAATAAAAAAAATCATATTTTAAGGGATGGCAATTATAAATACCGTATAACCACACAATAATACAATAAATATTGGTGTATTTTAGGAATTTTCATTGTTTCATGATTGGCGATAAAGCTTTCACACGATTGTCGCACCAGGGTTCCATTTGATTGTGGTCAATAAGCACAATAATATTGTGAGTTGCCGTATGAGCCAATAAATTGTATAATCACACAATTGGTATAAAAAACCACTAATTATTGGTGCTTTACGACAATCGTGTGATCCTACTTTAAGTCTTTAAACAAAAGGTGAAGTCAATACCTAAGTTTTTATGTATATGTGGTTTTTGTAGATCCATTCTTTCGCGAGTTATTGAAGTTAGAGTGAACCCTTTTATATTGGATAAGTTTTAGTTGGAAACGAAATTTGTTACAGAATTTAAGCTTTTTGTGAGTTAGTAAATACTTTTAAAACTGTGTATATAAAAAAAGGCAGATGTGGAAACCTTTGAACCGGGAATCTCATGGTTAGTAGGCGGGTGTCATACATACCATACCATACCACTTTTCCTATTACACGTATAGGCAATTCAGCACGGCTTTATGTCTGGTCGGTATTGCTTCATATACGTATTCTGTGAGGAGCAGTTCCATTTCTGGTATACACACATTCAGTATCGATTCCGTTCTTGAGTCTTTATCTAAGTTGAAATTTTGTTACTATCCTGGCGCTGCTGGTCGGAATTCCTGCATTAAGAAATTTTTCGGTAACTTTAAGTGATCCTTTGACATTTATTCTTAACAGGCTGTTGGATATGATTTATTTTCTATCCATTTAGAAGGAGTCTTTTATTGTGCAACTGCTTAAGTTGGGAAGTATGTCGAACTTATCGAACTATAGGTGTATTGTCAAACTTAATGTTTTTACTAAGCTAATGGAGAAGCTTGTGACTAATTTTCTCTCTTTTCATGTGAAATCTATAATGTCCCCTCTCCAGCAGCATTTTTAATGCCTTTACATAGGACGGGCAAAGTGTTCTCTTTCTGAATTGTATTGTCTTTTACCACTTCTGGTATTTCGCAGATCCTTTTCGTACACTTTAGCACCTATGAGAAAAATAGTTTTACTTCCCACTTCAAATTTGAACCTAAACATCCGATTGATTTTGCACTTTTTGTAGCATCTTTTCTGCAAATAAAGATTCGTATTATCTTATGAAAGAGAGTTTCAGAAAACCGCACAGCTATTCGTGTCATAAACCATAAAATCGCATAATATTTTCAGCGTCCGACAATGTACTTACGAGTGAGGATTCATATTGAAGTTACCTAAGTAGGAAAAAAAATATATTTTTTTTTTCCAAAACAACTTATTTCTCAACATAGTCTCCTTTTAGCTCAATACACTTAGTAAGACGATTTTACAACTTTTTTATACCATCTGAATAATACGATTTTGGGAACTCCTCAAAATACGCATTAGTTTCGGTAATCACTTCTTTGTTTGAGATGAAACTTTTTCCTGCGAGCCATTGTTTCATGTTTAGAAACAGGAAAAGCCACTAGGGGCTAAATCTGGACTATAAGGTGGATGATCAACCAATTCGAAGTGGATTTCTCTTAGTTTTAGCATCGTTTCTAATGCTGTGTGAACCGGTGCGTTGTCTTGAAGAAAGAGCACTTTTTTCTTGTTTAAATGTGGTCGTTTTTCCTTGATTGCATCAACCAATTGATCCAATAATGCACGATAATACTATCCTTTGATTTTGGATCCCTTTTCAAGATAACCGATGAGCAATATTCTGTGTTCATACCATAACCTTGCCAACCGATTTCGCTGTCTTCGCCTTCTTCGGAGCACTTCCACCAGCTTTCACCTATTGCTTCGATTGATTTTTGGTTTCAGGTGTGTAGTGGTGGACCCACGTTTCATAAAGTTATTAATCTACGCCAAAAATCAGCAGCATAATGCTTTATCATGTCCAAACACCGCTGTGAAGTGATCTGTCGAACTCGTTTTTGTGGAACACTGAGCACACGCGGCACCCATCTTGCCCATAGCTTTTTCATATGCAAATGTTCATGCAAAATGTTGAACACACGTTCATATGATATGTTTAATATTTCAACAATCTCACGGATTTTAACCCGGCAATCATTCATAACGATATCGAGGATTTTCTTGATATTTTCTTCAGTAACCACCTCTTTTGGCCTTCCTGTTGATGGTATTGTTGCAGTGCTTATTCGGCCCCTCTTAAATTTAGCAATCCAATATTTTACCATATAATCTGACGGAGCAGATTCGCCGTAATGTTTATCAATCTCGTAGATTCAAATCCAATGTCTAGAAGCTTAATTACCCTCCTAGCCATCCTCCTCATCATTGTTTTCTTTTTCCATCCCAGAGCCATGGACGAAGCCAAACTATTAGTGTTAATCCTTCAAACAACAAAAAACATATAATTTTTCGTTTAAAAGTGACATAATTTGATCCTCTACTTGTTCAAGTTTCAACGTTGTCATAAAATTAATAACAAAGCTTTCAAAAATTTTTTTCCCTATATTTTTTAAGGAAAATTTTTCTTAAAAATGTCACCCTTAGTTGCCGTTTATATATAGTATTGTTGGTTACTCTTGTCATTGTCATATCAGTTTGCTTGTTTTAATGTTTGAGAAGTTGTTTCCAGTTGGCTGGTATATAATTTTTTTTCTTTAATTTTGTGGTTAAAACCAATTATTTAAAAAAATTAAAAATACATGCAATACTTATGTACAAAAATAATTTAAAACGCAAATAGAATTATGGAGAAACTTTTCCAAAAATACGATACGAAAAACCTATTTGAATAGAATGTAGATGCAATACATTCAAGCTGATATAGATTTTTAAAGATTTTTTGATTAAAATTTTAAACGACAGCTGAAAACAAATTCGTACAAATTTTTTATTTTATTTAATATCCAGATTTTTTAATTCTTTTCTAACACACATTTTTGAAGTAAATATGTTCGCATTTCAAACTCCCTTTATGATTTTCTTTTTATTACATTATCTTCGTTCTTTCTTCCCATCTTCCATGTAAATGTTTTACAGCCTCCCATCTCTTTTGACTACATGTTATGTTTAGCGGCATTTTATGAGTATTCTTCATGGAAAATGTTTTTGTTAAAAAAAAAAAATAACAATTTTATTACTTGTTTTATATATTATTGTTGTTGCTCTTGTTTTTCAGCTAATTTTGCCTCACGATATTTGTTAGCAAGTGACACGAAATTTATGAAATGGGTTAGTAAGAAGGGGAAAACTTTACAAGAATAATCAAATTTAAAAAAATGAATGTCATTGTAGGTCAAATACAGCCTCATGATAGCCTACCAAGATCTTGAAAGAAAATTATAGTTCGACTGGGTCTAATTCCAATAAATTATGTATAAAATGTTAACAAAAGCAACACGATCTCCACATAATTCCTAATAAAGGGTAGTTCAACTAAAACGCACGATATTAATTGTAAATAAAAAAGTTTTCAGAGAATTATCTTAATATTTCTTATTATGATGGAACGATCTATGACAACTATGCGTAATGGAAAATATCGGCCAAATGCTTGCCACGGCTTCGGTGGCATATCTTTATCTGTCGGTTCACATTTTCCATGACTTTGAGACATAATTGAGGTTCAATGTTAATGCGCAGAATTATCTCACCCTTTAGCTCTTGAATTGTTCTTGGCTTATTGGCGTACACTTTTGCTTTTTCGTATCCCTAAAGAAAAAAGTTCAACGGTGTCAAATCGCATGGCCGCCAAATAGTGGCGGCCAATTAACACTGCCAGGACATGAGATAGCACGGCCATTGAATTTCTCACGCAAAAGAGCCATTGTTACTTGTTCCATTTCAAGGAAAACATTGTCATCCTCCGGTAGACGAAAAAGCTACTTTCTGATGAAACAGTAAGAACTGCGCATTGGCTATTGTGAAAACATGGCGAACAAAATAGCCAACAACATTATTTGTAACGGGTTACATGGTGATTTTTTAATCGGTTGGGTTTTAAAAATTGAAACAAACACAAAAAAGGTTACAAAAAAGAAAGAAACGTTTATTTGAAGCTATAAATGAATGCCTGCTATTTACATTTATGTGAGTGTTCCTCGTGGCTACGCCATAGGTGGTTCAACCATGACTTTCAATTATGCCATAGTTTCTTAGCATTTCGACCAGTATCTTATCCAGGGCAGTTGCAATGATGTCTTCCAGCGCTGAAACTGTGGCTGGTACGAGAGTCTTCACATATCCGAACAAAATTTAATATAGTAGAGTCAAATCAGTCAAAATCATTGGCGGTCAATAGACTCCTACAAAACGTGAGAATAATTGCTCACCTAACTCGACCTTCCATAGATTCATGGCACTGTCTTGTTGAACCCATATGTCAACCAAGTACAATTTTTCCATTTTTGACAAAAAAGGCGGTAATCGCACGGTATCTTGCTCCACTGACTGTAACATACCGATTTTTATAGTTCTTTAAGAAATACGGTCCAGTAATGCCGCTGTCACATAAGCTGCACCCAACATTAAGTCCTTTAAGTTGCATTGGCAGCTCTTGATAGGCCTTTGGCAGCTCTTAACAACAAATTTAGCAATTCTGCTTGTTGACGTACCCATTTAGCTAAAAATTAAGTTCAAATTTGAAGGTAATTTGTCGAAAGACATTTCTCACATAAATTTCAATAATAATTTTCAATGATTTGTGAGCGTTTTTCTTTTACTAGTCAATTTATGATGAAATAGCAAGCCTTGCTCAGCATTTTTGGCACAGCCATATGTCACTAATCTTTTTTTAGTAAAGTAAAAAATCGTCCGGCTGAAGCTGTTGCGAGAAAGACAGTGAGCAGCTACAGGTGGCTCATCTGCTGTGCGTATGCAAGGGTTTTTTTCCTTTTTCGTTTTATCAGCTTATCGACGCTAATTGTAAAATTTTCTTTTCTAAGTCTTTTTTATTTGTGGATATAAGTTTGTGGTTCTAAAATACCATCGAGAGTACCACATAAACCCACCAATAACAAATACTCCTTATTATTCTCTGTTTACACTTTTTGTGTAAAACAACAACAGCTATTAGACAGTTCTCCTACCTAAAGATCTTCCAACCCGATCGTTGTCACAACTTAGGTTCGATCACGACCTCTTCGACCTGAGTTTATCCACACGCAACTCTCTTTACTTTTAGTTCAAACCAATAAACGCCATTCGCTGAGTTTACTTTACTTAAACTTGTTAGGATGAGTTAACATCTATAAACTCTCTTCACACTGAGTTTACACCACATAAACTGACTGCTATCCACATCGATGTGCTAATAATTGGGACATTTCTCGATATTTCAAGTGAAGAAAGCTTTACTTTTTATTTAGTTCTTAAGCTGGGCTCACACACCAATCTGATACAAATTTTATTGTGACATATTAGCGCACGATAATATAATCGTCCCAATTAAAAATTATGTATTCACACGGTTGTCTTATTTTATACAAAACTTATTGTCACAAGATGGCGCGAAAGGATGTATTGACAACAATTGTCTCAACGCTGTCACACGATTGTTCTAGTTCTCTTTATCTATATGGAGGCCATTTAGTGAACAAATAAATATTGGCTCACAAGAAGGGCCATTGATGGTGCATATGAGAAAACATTTCAATAAATTACAAAAAAATTAATTCACTAAAATATTTATTTATTTAAATTACAATAAAATTACAAACTGTATTTAATCCTCTAAAGTAAAGCCGATTTGTTCTCTAAAAAATAAAAATTGGATCGGCATTGATTATCAGGTGTTCGCTTGATAAAAAAAAGTAAAAATAACGAAAAAAAGAAATGGTGGAAGTTTTCGATGCAATTTAAGTATAAATAATTAAAAAAATGCATATTTTAAGGGCTAACAATTATAAATACCGTATAAACACGTGTTTTTTCAGAAAGAAATAAATTAAAAAATAAAAATGCGTGATTATTGTCTTCTTCAATTGCTACACAAGAATACAATAAATATGGGTGTATTTTTTGAATCTATATTTGTGTATGATTGTCGATAAAGCTTTCATACGATTGTCGCACCAGGGTTGCATTTGATTGGGGTAGATAAGTACAATAATATTGTGAGTTGCCGTATGAGCCAATAAATTTTATAATCGCACGATTGGCATATAAAATACACTAATTATTGGTGCATTACGACATTTGTGTGATCCTACCTTTATGCAGTAATCTGATCGTTAGCATCTTGTTTGTTTCAATGCTTATTGTGATGATGGTTCTTATTTGTTTTGTTGCTTTGTTGTTGTAGTTTATTTTAAATTGTAAACAAGCACGTAGTTGGTTTTGTAGCTTTTGTTTATTTTTTTAACAATGTAACAAACGTATGTAACAGTATGAATCATACTGAGTTGATTAATATAATCAAAAAATTCTTTGACTGTCTTTTTATGCTGTTGCAAACGAAAACACAAACCCAATATACTTCCATTATCTATGGTAATGTAAAACACAATATAGACCATGAACAAAAGAGAGACAATATGACACTTGGATTTTTCAGACATTTTAGGTGGAAATATAAAAAAACGATACCATTTTAATTTTCCTTCAGGTTATTAAAGAATTGAAAAGTAAAGAAAATTGTAAATTATTCCTCGAAATGAATTTAGGAAATTTGCTTGAAATTCGTTTTTAGTTTATAAGCAGCAGATCTGTTTAAGAAACAAACAGAAAAAATATATACAAATTTTAATTAATTTTCATTAAAATAATACTTAAAGCTTTATAACCTGAAACTCTTTGCCAAAAGACCATTAAATGTCTTCCGCAACGCTTTAATAAGCCAACTCTTCTTACTGACACCATACACCGTGTTTTATCCAGTAAAGATGCCTCTTAAAAGAATATCTCAGCATAATTTTTAATTTGCATACGGTCTGGTAAACTTTTAGACATTTAATATTTTAAATATATACACAGAAGTGTCATCATTTCAACTGCTGTTGCTCTTCACTTTGATATTTTTCTTGGTTTTTTATATAAATTTTGTTTCATACTTTAACTCCTGCAATTTAAATGAAGAATCATTGTCAAAGTGTCTTCATGTGAAAATTTTCTAAAGATTTTATAAAATTGTCAAGTGGCTTTTGAGTTAAGGAAACCGGATATACCATTTATATATGTAGGTGTAGTGTATCCTTGTCCACTTTTAACTAAAGGTGGTAAAATGCATAGAACGAAGGTGTTTAAAGTTTAAGAACAAATTTAAAAAATATGTAGATACACACGGAAAAAATGGAAGGAAGAATAGACTTACCATTAATATATTCAAGACAGTGTTGCCAGAATCCAAAAACAATTTTACACAAACAAAGCCTCGAAATTATCCAAAATTTTATAAATTACACAAAATACATTTCGTATTTGCTTGAAACGATTCTTATGAGTTTTTGTTAATTTTAATTCACTAAAAATTATTTCCGCCAGCTGTTATAGTTTTCAAATTAGGAAACAGAGTCCTATCGAAACCGTTTTAAGAATTTTACCCTATATTTTTCATTGTGAAAATTGCCATCGAGTCTTCAAAATATAAAAAGGCATGTTGGTTCTAGTTTTTAATCATCAATTTCTGTGATAAACAATTTGTAAAATTGTGTATAATTCATTACCGAAATTTAACCCTTTTTCTGATTTGACCAACCGCTTCACAAATTGGAGTTCATTTTTCCCTAATCATCTTGAGAACAAGAACGAATAAGCTATAGTATACATATGTAGATACATATATACACTATTTTATTATTTGGAATCATTTCGAGCCGTAACCGCAAAAAAGACGTAAGCGACAATAAAGAAATTTTTCAGGAGAAAGTTTTTTTTTCAATATTTTTTGTTCTAGAGTAGTACTTAAGACTCTTTTGCTTTTGCTGTAAAATTACAAAGGTACATTTTAGAGCTACAAAATTTTGTATGCTGGAGGAAATGATCAAATACTATCGATTTTTATCAAAAACGAAAAGTGATATCATGGCGCTTACGTCTTACGGTTATGGCTCGATTTATATGAGCAATCAACCATAAATTTGTTTCATTTCAAATTTGAATTTTAAATTAAAACTCTTGATTGAAAATTTACTACAATGAAATATTGTTAAAATAAAATTACACAAAAATTTCATGGTTCAAAAATAGTTAAAAAAATTTTCTTTTTCCCATTTCTGTGTATTAAACAAAGAAATCGGCAACACTGATCCAAGAGTAAACGTATAACACAAATCTTATCGATTGATACGGCCTAGAGTGACACACTACATATACATAATATTCGTGTATTTTCAGCAATTAATCATAAGCCCTGTATTAATCATTTCCTGTATTTGTTGAGTTAAACCAGCGTCCGGCAAACTAATATTAAATTAATATTTGAGAGCTCTTACTCCGGCTATTTTGCACTGTATTTTTCCATTAGTTTTCTCTTTAATTCTCTTTGTTTATTTTTTGGTTACGAGTGTGAGTACGTATGTGTGAAAACAGAAGAGAAGAGCTGCTCTTTTCGGGAATCTGAATTAAATTCAATACAACTTTATAGCAAGGAACTTCAAAATAAATTATGTTTATAAATTTTCTAAAAAATATTGACATATAAATGACAAATGGTGATTTCTTAATAAAAAATATTTAAGAACCTTTAGTGCGAATTAGGGAGATCGATTATTCCAATTTTTTCAAAAACCGATTTTCAAATAGTTCGAATAAATACAATTTTTTAAAAAATGGGTATTAAGTTAAAAATTTAGCAAATAACCGGTTCTTGTCTTAAAAAACATTTTTTTTTTTCAATTATTGTGCTTAATTCAAACCTCATATACATTGTTGACTTAGCCTTACAGTTTCTAGCAAGGCTTTTTTAGGCTCTTAACGAAAATTCTCTCCCTTACAAAAGATAAGATCCCTTACATTAAGATACATTCTTTCTATTGCGTTTAAAATATCTTTATACCTCAGAACATATCTGTAGAAAAATATATGTATGCATGTATAACTGCAAACTCAATGCTATGTGATATTATAGGCTGTTGTTTTAACTGCGTGAGGAGGACTATCAACATCGACAACTATGTTTTAATAACTTAGGATGTCAAATTTTGTTGATATTTTTGTTAAGTAATATTTGGCAGAACACCGCTTCCAAATTTTGGGAAATTTACTAAGAAATAAAATAAATCTCTTCGATAAGTTCATAGAGCACAGAATTATGTTTAGTGATGAAGCTCATTTCTGCTTAAGTGGCTAGGTTTATAAGCAAAAGTGTCGTATTTGGAGTGAAAACAATCCTGAAGCCGTTAACGAATCCCCATAATATCCATTAAAATTTAGTTTTTGATGCGTTTACACGTTGACGATATCATCCGTCATTATTTTTTTCAAAATTAGCAAAGACCGCAGTTACGGCGAATTTAAGCCTTTAACAAACAATTTATATTAAATCAATTTGGAAAAAATTTTCTTTCCAGAAGTGGCCGCCCCCGTTCGTGCGATTGCGATTAAATGCCTATGGATTACTCTTTATGGGACTATGTTAAGTCATTGGTTGATGCCGACAAACCAGCAACTCTTGAAGCATTGAATGCCTATATTCAAACCAGATTTATTGGAAAAAGTAGTCAAAAATTAGCCAGATCGAATGGATTTAATAACTCGCAGCCGCGGTGGATATATGACGGAATCGTATTTAAAAAATAAATGCCATGAAATTATCTACCAAAACATCCTATAATTGCAATTGTAATTTTCGTAATTTCTACTTTATTGTCATAGTTGCTAGGCTCAATAACACAGCTGATCACCACCTGCATCTCCTCTAACTGTCAAGCCATATACACAATTTCTTTTGTTCATTAACAGAATATGAAAAAAGTTGTTGCTTAAGTGGGTATATCTTGTTCCTTCTTCTACGGTCAAAATCTTATGAGACGTTCAAGGTTGTCATATATAAATATGTATATAAGTTATATGTATATAAAATTAAGCATTACACCTACAGAAATTTTAAGAAATTTTTTAAGAAATGCAATAAACATAATAAAAAAAATATATATAAATATTGTTACTAAAATAAAAATGCCTCAAAAGAAAATATACGTAACAGTGCCTGATTATTATATTGTGGGACTATATTCTATTAGTTTGTGTCAAGGTTGTGAATGTGTTACTCTGGTAATACCGTACAGCATTGTCATATTAATTTGTGTATTTTACATCATTACCAATTCGACCAATTACCAATTAACGGACATAAAATCGAGGATTCGACAGCGTTTGAGACATTTCCAGAACTTTGGGAGCTGTAGGTAGTGCGGTATATAAGCAGGCTGTTCTGCCTACGTCGACGTAGTTATCGCTCTGCAATCATAAAGTAAAGTCGTGTTTAGGCGTATATAAAAGTGTTGTATAAGCGAATATAAAGTGCAAGATAAATAACTTGCTGTATAAAGATAAGGTGAGGAAATAAGAACTGTAAAACAACAACAAGGAGCTGTTTGATTTCACTTGATGCAACTAAAAAGAACTCAAATCTTTTAAAAACGTTAAAACATAACAATATTATACATATATAACGTAATCGGTTATTCGTGTTAAAATAACCGATTTATCGATAAAATGGTTATTTTGAAAAATTCGTATTTGGCAAAATCAATAAAAAACCGGTTAGAGCCGGGCGAATAATAACCATTCGATCATCCTAATATTAATACATCATAGGCTCTGTTAAGAGCATATTGCTGACTTATAATTCCCTTCATATTATTTATTGAAATATTTTATTCAACTGCCACATATTTCTTCTTCCTCTTAGAATATTTATTCTGGCAAAGCAATTCGAGTGAAAATATTTTCATTTTCACAAATTCAATATAAACTTTCACCAATGAAAACGTGTTGACATTAAAAATATGAAGAAAATAAACCAAAATAATCGTCTGAAACCTTATACTGCAGATGTCACAATTTTGGTTATATATGAGCGAGTACGAATAAATAAACAAAATTTAATATTGACCTTTAAAAGAATTTTTAATGCTATAGGTATATACTACATACATACGTATGTACATACATATGTAGACATGAACATTGTACTTCTTTCCGGTAATTGAATACTTCATTTGTGGTCCCTTAAGAATTTATGTGTTCGTGTTATACATGGATTTTCAAATACAATTTATATATGCTTGGGTGTCATAAATAATAGTGTCAATATCGTATTATGTTCACATGTTTTTTTTTTTTTGTCAAATACACCTGTGCTTGTTCATACATATATAAGCAAATATTTGATATATATATAAATCCGTATAACAATAAAGAAAATGCAATATAAAACGAAAAAAAAAAAATAATCTTTGAAAAATTTTAAAATTGACATCTTATATGGCCTTGAAAATGGTTACCCTTTTCCTCCCTTAATTATTGAATATTTTTAAAAAATGAAAAGATATTTATTTAAGGTGAATAAAGAAATGAAAGAGCAAAGTTCCTAGCAGGAACATAAGGTCTTAACAAATTCTTTCAAAGTTTCTAATTACCACCATGTATAGCTATGCCTAATGCTTCTGTGTCTACCAGCTGCCTCTATTTTGTTAAAAAAATCAAGTTTGTGAATGAAATTAACAAAAGCCACAAAAACGACGAACAAACGTGCTTGTTTACAAATAAAAATAAACGACAACAACAAAGCAAGCGGCAACGAAACAAATAAGAAATAATAACAACTCAATAAGCACTGAAATAAACAAGTTGTTTACTATTAAACTGCTTTACAAGAACTAAAAAGAAAGAAAAGTAAAGAAATAAAATCTACCTGATGTATCGAGAGAGATATGAGAGCTTGCGAAGTATTGTTTACTCTGCCAAAGAAAAAACAGATCGATGCGGACAGCAGTCAGTTTATTTAGTGTAAACTCAGCTTGAAGAGAGTTTATAAGGAGTAAATTTGTGAAGTGAGTCGTGATTGCACTCAAGTTGTAAGGAGAGTATAGTTGGAGCTAGCTCGGTGTGAAGAGAATTTAAGTTGTGACAATGATTGCGGAGTGAATATCATTGGGTAGAAAGATTTATGCGTAATTGTTACTGCAGAACTACAAGGGGTTAAATTGTTATTGTTTTTAATAAGGCTACCAATAGAGAAACACATAATTTTGTTACTTTTTGTTCGAACCAAGTTCGAGTCTCACTTGATTTGTTAAATATATAATTCGCTTTGAGATCAATACTAAATTTTCGTTCAAATGAATAGAAAATTGTTTTATCCAATGATTTTTATCTTAGAGAATGGCATTGAGAGAAAACGTGATGACGGAATTACGACTAACTCATTGTCTATATAGAAATTGATAATTTCAGTATAAAATTTCTGGCAAATATGATTTTAATAGTTGATGTTGCGAAAAAATAAATATGCACAACACAAAGAACGCTGATGATGACTTCCGTAGCTGCGCAGCTGCGGTCGAAAACATGTTCCGTCCTTGTTATTCCGTATTCCTTCACGGTAGTCAATTCTCTAAAATAAAAATCATTGGATAAAACAATTTTCTATTCTTTTAAAAGAAAATTTAGTATTGATCTCAAAGCGAATAATTAAATAAAATAAAAATATATAATTGTGTTACTTTAGAATTATTTTATTAAAATCAAATACAACATTTATTTTTATTTTGACTGCAATATCTGAACTCATCAATAAATGTTTTTAAAGAGTAAAAACGCAACAATTTACGAGTATTAGCCGGTCTAGCTCTGCTGTGACTACTCTGCAGATTCCAGTCCAGACTAAAGTGTGATATGATATGGATAATACACATCCACTTGCAGCGGAGGATTTCTTATACTATGCCATAAAGCTACTTTTGTAATGGTATTCGGCTAGAAGATGTAAACACCGTTTAAAGAATACTTGCAGATCCACAATTCCCTGTTTGCTGAGTTCCATGTAAAAAAAAAGTAATAAAATTAATTTTCTCTTACATCACATAAAATACGGAAGAAAAGCTAGTTATTCGAAAAAAATATTTTACCAATGTCGCGAAATACAATAAGGTAAAAAAAAATCTGAAAGAATAGCAACTTAGAAATTATTGGGTATATAAGTTAATAATGTCGATTTGGACATCAATTATCACATATGGTTTGTGTCAATAATAACAAATATAGTATTTTGGAGGGTAAATATCTGTCATTATAATTCAGTAATATATAGACGCCAAAGTGTAAACACACATTGAATATTGTGCTTAAAAAATATGTTTTGCGTGGATGTCTGATAACCTTCTTTCATTTGAACAAAATGGCTGCTGAAAGTTATCGACTATTGGTAAAAGCTTACGGGCAACATGCACGAACTCAAAAATTTTGTGAACGATGGTTTGCGCGATTCAAAAGTGGTGATTTCGGTACAGAAGGTAAAGAGAGGCCTGGTTAGCCAAAAAAGTTTGAAGATGAAGAATTGGAAGCATTACTCAACGAAGATTGTTGTCAAACACAAGAAAAACTGGCATTATCAATGGGAGTCACACAACAAGCCGTGTCTCTGCGCTTGAAAGTATTGGAATTTATTCAAAAGCAAGAAAATTGGATCCCATATGAATTGAAAGGCGAAAAGAAATTATTTTTGCAGCGTATTGTTACTGGTGATGAAAAAATGCATACAATACGATAGCCCCTAGCGCAAAAAGTCTTATGTAAAACTCGGTCAACCAGCCAAATCAACGCCGAAGCCGAGTATCCATGACTCTAAGCTAATGCTCTGTATTTGGTGGGATCAGAAAGGTGTTTTGTATTATGAGCTGTTAAAATCGGGTCAGATGATCACATGGGACCTGTACTGAACACATCTCTCTCGATTGAAAAGAGCAATCAACGAAAAGCGTCCAGAATATTCGACCAGACACGAGGCCATAATCTTCCATCATGACAACGCTCGGCCATATGTTGCAAGACCGGTCAAAATCTATTTGAAAAACAGTGGATGAGAAGTTTTGGCTCTTCTGACTACCATTTTCTCCGATCGATGCACAACGCCCTCACTGGAATACCCTTCACTTCAGAACAGGGTATTAGAAATTGGCTTGATTCATTTTTTAATTCAAAACCGGAACAGTTCTTTTGGTGTGGAATCCATATGTCAAAATTCTTATTATAAATAAGTACTATTACATGCCATAAAATTAATATGCCAAAAACCCAAAAACTTTTTTAAAAATAAATTTTTTTCTCAAATTCGAAATGCATTTGGCTCCCATCATTTTTAGCGTGAAAAACTTTTTTTTTAACCGAAGAATTTGCATAACGTACATGAATATGCAATTTTTATTTCTTGTTTTTTATCAAACATTTAAGATTTTTTTCTTTTTTTTTGAAAATGGTTGAAAGTGGTGTTCGAATAAAAGAAAGTTACTTTGATATATATGTTGCCACTTGACAGCAGTATTGTATTAAAATGTTTCTTGTTTAAAAAACTTTAAATATAAATTGCAAAAAAGTTTTCTTATGTAGTAACATTGTTAGAAAAGTAATAAATATATACTTACGTACATTTATATAACTCAGATATATAAAATTTTTTAAAGTGTATAATTTTTTATTAAAACACTCGAAGGCATTAAATTTGTTTGAAAAAAGAATATTTTAAATTTTCAATGCCATAAAGAAAGCTATTTTTTTAGTATTTGATTATGAACATAATCGATTGTAAAAATTCCTCTAAATGAATGCATTCTTTTAAGTTGTTTGAAAACAATTTGACGATGTATATATACTTATACCTTCGTACAAAGATTTTCTAGTTTTCTGACACTTTTTCTTTTTATGTGCATACATAGAATTGTAAAAGCAGGGCTACAAAATATATTGTAAATGAAGCTGAAATAAATCCTAAAGAAAGTTCAACTTTTCACACATGAAATGAACATTTTTTGATTCTTAAAATTATATATAGTTCAAGTAAAAATTTAAATACTCAAAAATATGTGCAGCTAGAAAAGTAATATAAAATATTGTCAGTTAAACAGTAAAGTATAATATCTTTAACCAAAATGACCAATTTTCAGAAAGGCTATACATACTATAGGATTTGCATTACCTATTTTTAAGCATTTATATAAAAACTAGTTAAAGCCCGGCGTGATTCACTACCCCTATCTTAATTATTATTTTAGTTATAATATTGTTCCCTTTTCCATCGTTTTATACCCAACTCCAAACAAATACACTGTAAAAATGTTTAAATAATTGATTCTGCTTTTTAGCTGTATACTGTGTTCAAACAAGCACCCATTAATTTGTATACAATGGTGGACAGCTGTTTAGGGACAACATTTGCTTGTATAACGTGATGACTATTTACAAGTCCTAGACAAAAATGCTTAAAAGTATACACACTTTTAGATCCGAACCCTACAAATTAAATTTGTATTCATTTCAGCATACTATATGTACAAATAATTGCTATCCCTAAATAGATGACCACCACTGTATGGTATATATGTATGTATTAGGGAGATCGGATGGTTATTATTCGATTGGTTTTGACCGGTTTTGTCGAATAGTTTATACATTTGTATATTTTTTATTGAAAATTTTCTCATCGTTCAACTATTTGTGTAAATTTAGTTATTATTTTTGTATATATGACAACCTTGAACGTCTCACAAAGAACTTGAAAACCAAGGTAGATCGAAAAAGATATGCGCACTTGAGCAACAATAACTTTCTCTCATCTCTTTATATATGGAGAATGTGCCCCTGTAATATTATAGGTAAGACACCCGCTTACCAACCATCAGGTCCTCGGTTCAATACCAGGCCAGACCATCTGAAGAGAGAAAAAAGTTTTTTAACAGCGGTATCACCTCATAGCATTAGCTAGTAACTGGTTATGAGTATTACTACTACTGAAAACTTCTCTAAATGCATTTGCCGTTCGGAGCCGGCGTTTGGGGGTCGCTTACAATTAGTTAGTTTAGTTTTTCACAGCATATATACACATAACCAGTCGCTAATGTTGTGCAGTGATATCGCTGTTGAAAATTATCAGATGGTGTGGACTGGGATTGAACCGACGACTTTTTGGTTGAACTATCAAATACGTAGTGTATGAATTTACATATTACAGTGCTGTTCGAAACCTTAGCAACTTTTCTTATCGAAGCAATTAAGGACTCGCTTATTACGAATAGATTTATTCAAAGTAAAACATTTAGTTTTTGTTATCTGAAGCACCTAAATTATAACAATACAACAACAAAAACGAAATTAGCTCCTTCAGTAGCTGTTCGAATCTTAAGCTACTTTCAGTACTTTGTGTAATAAACTTTGTTTTTTATGAGATTTCTTACAATTATTGTTAGTATTTATTACCACTTTAATTTTAATTTCTCTGTCCGCTTCTGCTTATTTTTAAAACGACGTGGTCCAGCTCTGTGCTTCGAGGATAAAAACAATTTTATTTATATAAAAGAACCGGTTAACCGGTTCTTTGAATAATTATTAACCGAAAACCGTTTTTTTTTAAATTGCTACTTTTCGAATTATGCGAAAACTGGTTTTTGAAAAAAGTCGAATAATCTATCTCCCTAGAATGTATACAGATAGCTTTTACCTCGTGTGCTCAATATCTACCGCTTTTTGGCTGATATGGATAGATAATGAAGCTTTTACTGTTACCGTTCTCCACATATACAAAATTCAATATTTAGTATAAATGGGAGGTGGCACGCCCACGCCTACTTATTGACAGTATTGTCCACGAAGTTGTTTGAACCAATTTTACTTAACTCTGCTTTGGATACATTTAGTTTACAAACTGTACCATACATATACTGATCATAAAATAGTATTGTTGAGCTCCTTTTAAATGCGTCAAAACAAAATAAACACCACTTTGTTGTTGTTTTACAGTTTTTATTTTTTCACTTTTTTAAGTATACAGTCTCCAGCTTATTTATCTTGCACTTAATATTTGTTTATACAACACTTTTATTTACGCCAAATCAAGACTTTACCTTATCACTACTAAACGATAAGTAACATTCAACAAACTAAATGCGCCACCTTCTATAACAGTTCATTATCAATTTTGAATATTCTTGCAGTTACTGCAAATTTCTATTTATCTACGTTAAATTCAAAAGATGCAAAATTAAAATACCAAAAAGGAATCGAACTGGCAACACCGTTAAACATGCAAGTGATAGCACGCTTAATAGCACAGACAATTAGAGATAGACAAGAGCCTTGACACAAATCAATAAAGTTTATAGCTAAAATCTCACCATATAGTCCCATATGTGGTGTATTTTTTTAGGAATTTTTATTTTCGCAACAATACTATTTAAGGTTAATAAATTCTTAAAGTTTTACTTTACTCTATGCGGCAGCTTAATTTTATCTTAACTGTATAATAACTTATTTTGTTTTATAAACTACTATTTAAAATATAGAATATTTAACTACAATAATAAAATTTAAATAAGTTAAGGTTTTTTTGTATTACAAAAGAAACAAATTCTTAAAATTGTTGAAAAGTTTTAATGGGGTGTTAACATTGATTTGTACTGTTGAAAGTATGAATCTTATCTTTATGGCTTGCTGGCTTAAATACCAGAACATACACATAAACCAACAAAGCCTAGACATGCTTAAAAAACCCAGAAAACTTTAAAATATTTACAAAAGAGTGCAAAGGACATGCTAAAGGAGAATACATTTTAGGAAAAATAGTTTGTAAAATTGTAAAACTAATTTAAAAATAAAATAAATTCGATGCATAAATTATTAAGCCAATTACCACATGGGTGTGAGACAAAACTTTCCAACTATTAAAAGCTTTTCAAAAAATTTTAAATAAAATGTTATTAACAAAGATATATTAGTTTTACTTAAAGTGTTTTTTAGAAAAAGTATAAAGTGTTGATATTAACAAACTATTTTCGTAACATAATATAATATAATTTCATTATTATTGCAGACATTAAAATGAAATATACAAAACCAAAACAAATGATATTAATTAAAATAAATTGAATCATTTACTATATAACTACTAAACATTCCTCTATTTCTACCTTTAGGTACAAAAAAAAAAAGAAAACAATCTGTTCTATTACTCTCTATAGCATACCATTCATTCATTTACTATGTATGTCTCGACTGCCACAATTAAGTTTCCCTATCCCTTAACTATCGTTAAAGTTTTTAACTTTTGTCATAGAGTGTTGGTTCACCACTGCTCCGGTGAGAGTCGTGGTACTTCACCAAAACTTTATTCAAAATTATTTCTTAACTAGTTTTCCTGTCTGTTATCATTAATAACTCTTCTGTACTCCTACGTACGAGTACGAGTAAGCCTTTATCTTCATTTCATTCACCTTAAAAGTTTCTTCATTTGCTTGCATCTTCTGTGTATACGTTTCTTATTCAGATTCGTACATTTATTTAATTTTGTGGTTGTGGTTGTGGTCGTTGTTGTTGTTATTGAAGTGGTATTTAAGTCATAAAATAAAATTTCCCACAACTTGACAAGAATAAAGTTGAAGGTTGAATGAAGTATCAACCATAGAAATGAGTATATTGATATATTCTATGTAAGACATACTTATCAACGCAGTAGTTTATTTGCTATTGTTTTCAATTTCATTTATTTTTATTTAAAAAAATTTTATTTTTTATGAGTTTTATTAAAATTTTATGATTTGCAACAAAGCAAAACATAGAAAAGAATTAAAAATAATTAACAAGCACAGAACCTTACTACCACCTTGATCAAAAAGTTCCCGGAAAATTCAAAATAAAAGTTTATTCATCTTAATCTATAGGATGGGGCACTTAAAAGTTTAAATTTAAAAATGCAATCAACCAAAAACGGTTTGAAATTTTGTGAAGTACAATTGTTCCGATCAGAAATAAAATGCTATTTCATTCATTCCATTCAAGCGGACTAATTTTCGAAAAGACAAGTTCGCATTAAATCGATTAGGGCATAAGATGTGTAACAAGTTGGACTATTATGTTGAAACCAAACATACATCGTTCACATCAGTACCATCAAGAGCGGGCACAAAAAATCGGTTATCATGATGCGATAGGTGTCTCCATTGAACGTAACGGTTGCGCAGTCCTCATTTTCAAGGAAATGTGGGCCAAAAGTCATGCCAAACAGTCAATTGTAACAGGTGCATTCGTTTCTATAACACCATGTTTGGATTTTTGAGCCACCACCAAGATGAAAATGGGTTTCATCCGAAAAGATGATTTTAAATGATAATAAATATCCAATTAAATCCAACGTTGCTCAAGCGTAAATCGATTCATTTCGTTCAGTGAAGAAAATATACTGAATTTTGTGACAGCATAGAATGACATAATTAGTGGCAGATTCGAAATAACCGCTGGTTCAAATTTAAGCCGATAGATAGCCCACCCGATATATTGCCCCCTTTAAAGTAATCCCCATCGACTGCAACATTATTTCCATTTCCATTATTTTCTCTCGGCTGCTGAAACGCGTTCCCCGTAATGGTTTTTTAACTCGATCGAAGAGAAAGAAGTCACAAGAAGCCCAATCAGGAGAAGGTATTTGTTGCATTTTTCGTCAAAAAATTTCGAATAATGAAGTCACTGCGCGACCATGTTCAATGTCGTTAATGTGCTGAATTAACGCATCTTTTTGCTTCTGAATTGCTCTTGACTTATTGACGTACACTTTTTCGTTTAAATTTTCCCAAAGCAAGAAGTCCAACATTGTCAAATCACATGAGCGTCAAAGCCAATTAACATCACCACAACATGAGATAACAGGGCCATTGAATTTCCCGTGCAAAAGAACCATAGTTTCGTTGGCTGTGTAGTAAGTGGCACCATCCTGTTGGAACCACATATCATCCAGCTCCATATCAGCAAATTCGGGCCACAAGAATTCTGTTATTATATCGCAATAGCGAACACCATACACGATAACTGCTTAGCCGAACATAAACGAACTGGGCGATTATACACAGGTGTTTCCGCGTTTCCTGCATACCGTTTTGCTGAAATTGTCTTACAATTCTCCCGATTGTGGACACATTTAGTCAATTACGCTGACTGAAAACATCTTCGTAAAAGGATTAAACAATCTAACGCTCTGCTCTATTGTGTGCCTCTCCATTGATTTGAATTTGTCACACACTAAAACAAAGAAATGTCAAATTAAGTTGGGCAAAATGTAAAATGGTAAAAATTAATTGGCCACCAATATTGTGTGATTTAGCCCCATAAGTTAATTTTCTTTGGGATTAAGTCACTTGTCTACGTCCAAAAACCAGAGACAATTTAACACTTGGAAATCTATATTCAATGGTGAATGGTATAGTGACATGTGTACAAATAACATGTGGTTCCAACAAGACGGATCCGCATGCCACACAGTGCGCTCTACAACTTATTTACTCAAAGAAACTTTTGATGAAGCAAAATGGTAAAATTAATTGGCCACCAAGATCGTGTTATTTAACCCCATTGGATTATTTTGTTTGGAGTTGAGTAAAGTCACTTGTCTACGTCTAGAAGCTAGAGACAATTAAACACTTGGCAACCAACATTCGAAGTTTGTGATGATTGGTGCTTCAGGTTTTGCCTTGTGAGCGTCAGCCGCCGTTGAAACATGACCGAAATTATAATTAAACATTAATTTAAAAAAAAATGTTCTATCCAACAAAACCCATTTAATTGATATTAAAAATATAGTTTTTTGTTTTATTACACTATGCAACAAGTGGAAAAACATTTTCTGACCTTGGATAACCACTATCTTTTTTTTGATGCACTATGGCTGCAAAAAAAGTTTATTTTTTCAAAACTAGGTACCTTCACTTTATTGGGAATTAAATAAGTATTTACCCATCGATTTTCATTAATTATGGTTTGTTTTATTTCTATTAGATGCTGCTTTATGAATAAATAGTGAAACTGGTAAATATTTGCTGCTTTATATTTTTTGTGAATTTTTAGAAATCAAAAATTTCATAATTCGTAAAAAAAAATTTTTTTGTTTTATAATTTGTTTCTCAATATCTCCAAAAATAACGTAACGAAATCGCATAAGTGATTTCAAAGTTACTATAAGATGTATGAAACAGCCTCTTCAAAAATCTCACTTTTAAGGAAAAAATTCAAAAAAAAACTTATCCATAGAAATCTGAAATGCTAATAATTTTTGAAGTTAGGCGACCATAGCGCATCAAAAAATATATTGAATATCATATGATTTAAGCTTGTGTGACTACAAAAAAACATCCGATATATCAGAAAACGTAACACTCCTCACTGCATAGGCATATGAAACATCATCAACTCGACTGGAAAAAGTTAGCAAACATATACGAAGTTTCAAGATAATCATAATCACCTTATCCGTCGTCATATAAAAGGTCCGCCAAATAATTTTTTTTTTTCGAAATTGCTATAAAAAAACTACTGAATATTTTCTCAAATTTCTTTTTTTATTTGAAAGTACAATCCTTCCGGTTAATAATGGAAGATAATTTCATTCAAATGGCTGCCTCGGCTGGCCATGCAGTAGCCTACATGATCGGTCCAATTTTTAAGCACATTATCGATTGTGTGCAGCTGTATTTCACCAAGGCTTCACGAATATTGTCCCTTAAAGCGTCAAATGCCTCTGGTTTATTGGCCTAACACTTATCTTTGATGGCACCCCACAAATAATAGTCCAACGGTGTCAAATCGCAGCTTCGAGGTGGCCAAACGACATCAGCTCTGCGGCTGATAATGCGATCTTCAAAAACAGGGCGCAAAACATCGAGTGTATCTTCGGCTGTGTGGCACGTAGAGCCGTCCCGTTGAAACCTCCTCTTCAATTTTTGTGAACAAAACTTTGTTCAACATGGCCCGATAACGATCGCCATTGACTGCCCAATTATGCCTCTGGACGAAAATCCGCACCAAACAGTGACTCGTCTTGGATGTATCGGCTTTTCAATGTATGCGTACGGGTTTCCTATGCCCCAAATGCAACAATTTTGCTTGTTTACATACCCGCCAAGATAAAAAAAAAAAAAAAAATCCATACGCAATATTCGCACACATTCTACAACATTACCATGATTTTCAAAGTAATGTCGCAATATTTCTCAGTGTTGTGCAAGCGTATACACAATCACATTCATTCAACGGAAGGATAAAACTAATTATCTGTCAAATCAAACAAGAGCTAAGTGTTACCATTCACGAAATAAGCACTAGTTGAAAAAAAAAACGTTAGATGGCGGACCCGATAGCAAAAAGGTAAAACATACAATGGTTAGTATCATGCTTACGAGTATTAATATTTGTAGCGTTTAAGTGATAGAATTAAAGAAAACAGGTTGCATTTGGCTAAAAAGTACGGTTTGATTAAGAAAATGCCCCAGTTTACATATTCACTAATGCGATGGCCAAAATCAACAAATTAGAGTTCGTATACCTCCATTACGCATCTTATTCGCTAGACTTAGCTTCGTCGATTATTTTATATTTCGAAATCCGGAAATTACAATTAAATAATCTCTTGTGCGGGTAACAATACATGGCTTATGTAAGTCTATTACCTTATAATGCCGTCTTCATTGTGAAAAATTAATTTTGTCTGATAGTTAATTAAACTCTTATCAATCGTTACTACAAATCTTTTATTAGTTTTCATATAAGCTAACAACGCTTTCATTCATCCAAACAATGAATTATCCTTTCGTTTATAAAATTATTCATAAATCAAATCATCACATACCATATGCGATGTTAACAATGACGCTCTTGTTTGTCTGAAAATATCTAATAAGAGATGATTTGTTTGTTTGATTCCTTCATGATTGTTTTAATCTCATCAAATTCGAAGCCTTTATTAATCTTCTACTTTAGAGCGGAAGAGAATTACAGACTATGGTATATAACCGCATTTTCCCTCATTAATTTACTTTCTCCTTAATATTTAGAATTTGCAATCTTGCATAAATTTCTTAATTAAAATCATATCTAAAGAAATTTTAAACGAACTGAATTGCCAAATAGGTAAATGTAAAGGAGTAAAATCTTAGTGGAGGTTTAGTGTAATTTTGAATAAATTTTTTATATAAAAGAATTTAAAACTTATTTGTGTTATTTGAAAGTCTATTATTTAATTTTTTTTTTATTATTTCATACAATTCTTTTAGTACTCTGCGAGCCACCTAACTGTAAATTTGCTATTAATATTTGCCAACAGCCTTACCAAAGAGCCTAATAATCATCATCAGTTCATTATTTCATATCATATTTTATGAATTCCAGCTGATGGTTTCGTATTTAACACAAATAGGCATTTGTTTTATTCGAGTACATACAGTTTGTATGGACTTATTGAATCAAATGAATAAATAAGCGTGTAAATGAATACGAATTAATAGCAATAAAATGGCAAACAACCAACCAACGGTGGTAGTTCATTAAAATTTATTAGTTTCCTTAGAAAACCACTTTCATACCATCCAACTAAACGAACCACCACCTTCTCCAACCAGAATACAATTTTCAATTCTGTAAACATTTTGTGCCATACAAACGTGTATGTGAATGTATTTTCAAGTGAATGAAACTGAATACTGAAAACGTATATTTTATCACGTTTAAATACAACAAACATTTTTCATATAAAATAAAGGCCAAGTGCAATGAATAAAAGTAATGAATGAAAAAAGGGGAATTTTTCGAATATAGTTTAGGGTATTTAACAGTTAGAGTTTATCATAAATGAAAACAAAAATATTTACTGAATTTATTTACAAAACAATTTTTTTTTTTTTTTTTGAGAAACCACAAGCATTAAATGTTAAAAAATAAGTATCCTATTCCATAATTACGAGGGCTGTTCCGAAAAAAGCTGACCTAACAAAAATAAGAAAACAAATTTGGGAAACATTTTCTTTATTTCTCAACATAATCCTCTTTTTGCTGCATACACTCTTCCCCAGCAATATTCAATAGCTGCGATAAATTGTTTATTGCAACCTCTATCTAGCTGCCTTATATAGCCATCAACCGCAAACTCTTTTTCTTTATGCTATAAGCACATTCAAGGCAACCGACCATCGACTACGAGCTTTCAGCGGCAACACGGCTAATGGCTACACGACTACCGTTGCAGCCTCTAGCCAATTTAGGATAATGCTTAAAACACATAGATGACGGCAGGCTACCGACTACAAACTACAAAAAATAAAATACACATGTTTATATGAATACGATTATTTTGGTAGCAACACAGCTACACGGCTACACGACTACACGACTACTTTTGCTGCTGCTTAGGCTTATATCTATTTTCTTTGGCTACAAAATTTTAAAAAATTTAAATACATAAAGTTTAACTGCTAAAGAGTATTGATAATCAAGAAGTATTCAAAAATTGTAATATTATATGTATGTACTCGTATGTATGTTTATTTGTGCCTTATAAGCAATTAAACGGCTGAATAAATTTCGATCAAATTTTAAGGTTACAAATAAAGGTCACAAATAAAATATAATCCGAGCGAGTTTAATCTTTCGAATAAGGTACAAGATGAGGCAATTCGAACTTTAATTTCTTAATTTTAGCCATAGCCACAGTGGATGTGTGCACTGGTGCATTGTATTGACGAAACAAATAGCAGTTGCCATGGCATTGCCTGTAGATAACACTTTTTATACCTTCTTTGGATACGATTCTCGCAATACGGTTCACTGCTTTGGCTGTGGAAACGTTTCTCAACCTCACGATACTGTTTTTTAATTTATTGTGAGCAAATGCGGCACCCATCTTTTACACGGCTCTCTTATATCAAAATTACCGATTGGTATAAGATACATAGCACTTTTCTAAAGGCATATCATTTCAGCTAGTTTAGTTACCTTTAGGCGATCATCACATCCTATAGCAGTTCGTGGTTTATCTCACAAATTTTTGGTCGAACACTATGGTGGTGGTTTTACCCTCGTTTAAATTTTGCTAGGCAATATTCTATGTTAGTTTCGTTTTAGCATTTGGTAGACCTTTCAAATGTTCCAAACATGTTCGTTTATGGTTAAAAAAAAAACGTGCTGCCTTAAAATTTAGAATATGTGTTATATGGTTAGTTGGTTGGTTTGCGTTGCCACCCCCCCCTGCCACGATCAGTGTTCTCGAACACCATTTTGAGAATCTGCGATATTAGTCGAACATCACAATATGAAGAATACCTCATACCTATTCCGTTCACAAAAGGAAAGCGCTCAATCATCTTTCTATCCAAATTACGACAGTGGTCGCAGTACAACAATCATATCCGGTTTTCAACCGGTCGGTTCCTTTAAGCACAGCAATCAGTCTGGACACATTCCTTCTACCATGACCAATAAGCGATCCAGTGCATCTCACGTCATACTCAGGCCAAGTCAGCTTTGTGATCCTGCTAGTTCGACAGCTTTCCACATTCCACCAGTTCAAGCGGAACTTAACAATAGCCCTCTTTAATGCCACCGAGGTCAGTCTCCGTACACTCGATACCAATCCCGCGAGAGACAACTCATCCTCCACCTTATTCCCATAGAAGTCCCGGTTTGATAGAGGCTAAACAAGGGTCGCCTCAGAAGAGCGACTGTACCTGCACTCTCTTACACCAACAGAAAGGTGTTAGTATGTGATTTAAGGACAAGGATGGCAGCCTGGCTGTCCACCCGTACCGCTAATGGCGAATATTTCCGCCTGAAAAACACATGTGACATCAGGAGAAGTATAGTTTAATTTAAATTAGCCTCGACGAAGAAAACTTCGGATACAACACCACACCTAATTTTCGACATATCCGTGTAGACCCCGATATCAAAGCTGTTGAGCCCGATTCCATTCCGAACGGAAGGAGATCGTTCAATCGAAGTTGAGAATTCAAGCATGACCACCTACCCTTGCGCTTTATATTCCAGAAGACGATAATCTCACCGCGCACAGATGGCTGCAGCCTGAATAAGCAAGTCGATCGGCAGTAGATAAAACAACGCGTAAAAAACATCGGAAGAGCTAACAGAGCTGAAAAGAGCTGATCTTTGTACCTTTTCACAAGTGAGTATAGGTTTTATTGTGGATTTATACATCCAGAGTACAACGCTGGGCTTCAGCCCCAGTGGCAACCGAACATTTTGCGACAAGTATAGTAAGCCATCGTGGCTTGCTGAAACCGATGATCATTTTTTTTGCACCTCCAGCCTAGACCAAAGCAGTTTTTTTAAAACTACTGCAGCTATCTATTTACACGGCGTCTAATTTTGCAACCACTCTCGTAAGTTTAATATTTTACTTTTTTCAATATTTTTTTAAGAATTGCTTAAAATTGTTTAAAATTCTTAAAAAAGCATTTAATTTTTTCTCATTCCAAAATATAATATTTAGTTTTTGATTCGTTACACAGTTTTGATTTTCAAATAAAACCATTAAAAAATTATATACTTTCCACTTTTCCCTTCCACTTCACTTATTTTATCCTGTAGATTAACCTTTTATCCAAAGAAACGAAAAAAAAATATTTTTCCAAAAGATAAATTTTTTTTATTACAACAAATTATTACTTTATAACCTAAACGCTGCTCTCTATGATCATAATTTACTTCAGCTTCCTTTTTTTTCTGTTTCTCTTTACTCTGTTTGCAATTTCGCTATCGTACCTGGTTTATTTTCTTTCTTGGTTTTCACTTATTCATTTTGGTCATAACTTCTTTTTTTGAAATATTGTTAACAATTGTTGGTAACTGTCATACTTGTAGTCATTCTGTGTGCATTGGCCATAACATCAGCAGCAGCAGCAGCAGCAGTCACTTCACTTTGGCTTCCTTTTACTTGATTATTGCCAATAAATGTCAAAAGTAGAGGAAGAAAACTAAAATGGATAGAAGTGAGATTAATGAATCGAAAAACTTAAAGAAAAGTTTTCCATTTAAGTTTTGCAATAGAACAAATGCTTCATTAGTGCAAGCGTTAAAGCTTCGAAACACTGCGAAGAGGAGAAAAGAAAATGAAATATATTTTGAAAGTTGTAAGTCATAGTTAGGGATTTCGAAGAATATCTTTTAAATGTTACGAAGATTAGAGATTTTTTAAGGGTATTCTTATATAATTTGATTTAAGCAGCAAAATCAGATGTTTTTCGTTTGAAAATTAAATGAATAAAACTTTTAAAGATAAAAAAATAAAAAAAATATGTTTTTTCATTTAAATCTGACTATTTCCAGGTTAAACCAGTACTTATGGCCTAAATGAAGCTTAATCTATGTTAAACAGAACAGGTCAATAAAGCCTAGGATGGTGATGTTGGTGTTATTTTTTACATTTAATATATACAATATACATATCTATTCTGTAGCAAATTTGGATAAATCACTATAAAATACAGTGACTCACTTAACTGTCCCAATCTATTAAAAAGAAATATGAGTACAACAACAAAAATTTAACTTTTACTTACAACAAAACTACCATAAGTTTGTTGTAATAAATAATGTTTACAAGAGGAATACGTACCGCTGTGGCATGGTGGTTGATACACCCGCCTACCAACCAGAAAGACCTCGGTTTGGTACCAGGCCAGACCATCTGAAAAGAGAAACAATTTTTGCAACAGCCTTATAATATTAGCCAGTAACTGGTTATGAGTATTACCACTATTGAAAATTTCTCTAATGTAATTGCTATTCGAAACCGGCGTTAAACTGTAGGTCCATTTTAATGAGACTAAAAATAGCACACACGCTAATAATAGAATTTCGTCAAAATGGTGAGTTATTGAGTGATGATGGTAGTGATTGGGTGTGTGTCTTCGGTGGTTGATGATTGCTTTCCGAATTTGGGCGAATTTGAGTGAGATTTGGTAGAAATTTGTGGGAATTTGAGTGTGTGTGTGTGTGTGTGTGTGTGTGTGTGTATTGAGTAGATTATTGGTAGAAAATTGGAATTTTTGTGGTAATTTTTAGTGCGTGTATTGAGTAAATATTTTAGAAAAGTGGTAATTTAGTGCGAATTTTAGTAGAATTTCGTTATTTATTTGAATTTTATATAATTTTGTATTGAATAATAGGGAAAATGATAATTTAATAGAATTTTAAAATTTTGTGTGGATTTTAGTAGAAAAATGATAATTTAGTGTGAATTTTATTCGAATTTTGTAATTTATATTAGGAATTTGATGTTTCATTGTGGATTTTGGTTAATCTGTAGTATGTCATATATTGTAAATTTTTTCCTTTTGCATATATCGAAGGAAAATGTTGTTCTTTATTTGAGTAAAAAATCACATTATTAGGGGTTCCCAGTCAATTTTGTAACTGTACCTGGTCAAGAATATATATATATTTTTTATTTTTCCGGTGTTATTGGGTTTAGAACCACGATGTGAAGTGTTCATAGTAATTTTTTGCGCTCAATCTATCCAAAAGTGTATAAAAATCATGTACATTTTTTTCAATTTTTTTCCGTGTATTTTGATATTTCGTATTTATCGTCCGTTTATGTCATATATTGAATTTTTTTTTTTTTTTTTTTTTTTGCATATGTTGAAGTAAAATGTTGTTCTTTATCATTTTATCCATGTATTTGAGTAAAAAATCACATTATTAGGGGTTCCCACTCAATTTTGTCATTGTACCTGGTCAAGAATATATAGGTCAACATTTTTTTATTTTTTTCATTTTCTCCGGTGTTATTGAGTTTAGAACCACGATGTGAAGTGTTCATAGTAATTTTTTGCGCTCAATCTATCCAAAAGTGTATACAAATCATATACATTTTTTTCAATTTTTTTCCGTGTATTTTGATATTTCGTGATTAGACCTCCATTAATTTTGAGTTATTTGTAGCCCGTAAAAGTTTGTTATTTGAATTAAAAAATTGTTTGTTGAATTTAAAAATATCACAAACATTTAACGGCTAGTTACGTTCAAAAAAAGTTACGTATTGTTTGATATATTAGGCAAGAAGATAAATCATGTAATTTTCTTTTAGATAAAATCGAGTTATCACATAATTAAATTCCATACACGCTCACAAGCAAATGCTGAGCTAGTAACGATAGTAATGGCTTCTGTGTTTCAACTGCAGTCAGACTGGTATGCACATTGTTACGTTTTTAACTTTTTAAAAACGTGTATTTATGAGTTCGTCGATTGTAGTTAAAATAAAACAAATCTTGTGCTTAGTTTTTAATTAAAATAATTTCTTTCACCGTTTTGTGCACCATTGCTTGTAGCCTTTTTACAAGCAATAACAATTTTTATTCTTAATTACTCCTTCCGTTTACACCATTGTAAACAAAAACAATTACTCGACAGATCTTTCTACTTAAAGATTTTCCAACCCGATCGTAGTTACAACTTAGGTTCGATCACAACCTCTTCAACCAGTGTTTAACCACACTAAACTCTTTTCAAACCAATAACTCCCCAGTAGAGGATATGACGAATAAAATTTAAATGCGATTTCGAGTGTTTAATAAAGAGACTTCAACCTCCCTCCAGACAAGTCCATCAAAAGAAGACGATGATGACAAGCAATCAGACAAATGATCAGGAAAAAACTACAAAGCTAAGTAAGGATCACCACTACTTTTTAGCCAGGATCTCAATCACTACACAATCACATGGGGGAGAACTACAGTAGTTTTACTATCTATTTAGCTCGAAAATCAAATTGATTACTGAAGCAGAAACAAAGTCAATGGATGGTTTGTGAGAAGTCAATTTTCTCCCAAAAGAAGTGACGGAGAAAAATAAATGCGGGCGTATTTCACTAATAACTCTTCGAACGTTAATTTCTAGGTGTTCAACTGCCTCGTGTTTAGCGACGTCGGAAAGTGACTTTCCATAACCACAACGAAAATAGTCCAATGGTATTAAATCACACGATCTTGGTGGTCAATTAATTGGACTATTACGTGAAATTTCTCTTCATCAAAAGATTCTTGGAGTAAATCAATTGTAAAGAGCGCTGTGTGACATGTGGCTACGTCATGGTTGAACCACATGTCGGTAAGATTAATTCCAGCTAATTGAAGTACGAAAAAATTTCTAATCATGTCCGTTCAGCATTGACAGTAACATTCCATCAATGTTTTTGAAGATATATGGACAAATGACCCCAGCAGTCCATAAAACGCCCCATACAATAATTTTCTGTCGATGGAATGGTGTTCCGACAAAAGCTGATTTCGATTATTTACGTACCGATTCAAACAATAATAGGCTTCATCGTAAAACAAAATTTTGACTGGAAATTCAATATCAATTTCAATTTGTTCTTCAGCCTATTCGCCGAATCGGCAGCAGTGTAAGTTTATCCATAATGAAATGTCAAAACAAACTAAACAAAACGCAACTATCAGCTGTTAAATCGGTTGTCAAATGAAACAGTGTTACCAACTCAAAGTTATGAACCTCTAAAAAACACCCGACATGAGAACATCAGAAGACTTTAGATATTCATATAAATATGTATTTATTTGTTTTATACAAATTCTCGAACTTAATATTAAATTAAATAACAAATTAAATTATCAGCTTCTCTGTCCAATTGTCTCTTCTTGTTTTACTTAAATTTTGTTTTTTCTGATGTTGTTTTCCTTGCAGGATATATCAATTATAAGAAATAAAAGATAAAAGGAAATCAAACTGATTGTATTGTTTCTTATTATTATTTATTAAGCAAAAAACGTGCTTGAAGATATCCGTAGATAAGTATGTATGCATTAGCACCTCCATACATATGAACATATCCGTATTTCATTTTTGCTCATTTCAAATTCTTGGCATGTCTGCAACAATTTTTAACTGATAAACTTAAAAACAAAGTCGTTAAAAAAAGGTACAAGAAAAAACAGAAATATTTTAAAAAATTTATAATTTCAATAACGAAATGCATTAAAATTTAATTAATTATTTCTTTATTTATTGATTACAATAAGAAACAAAACAAAAATTTATGTTGAAATAAAAGGCCTATGGAAACATAAAAATATTTGTACTCGAACATGCATAAAATATGCGAAGTTTTAATGAAAATTTTATCAACAATGTTCGTACAAGTATACACATACATGCGTACGTATATAGTCCCAGTTCTCTCATAGTCATTGCTTTCATCATTAACAACCACTTGCGATAATAGCAGTTGCACTATACTCGCATGATCAACAGCATGTTTGTCATTATAATTTTTTGGCAGCAATAATTGGATATAAATTTTGATGGATTAAGTAATAAAAATGTATGTATTCATTAAATTAAAGCATATGCTATTGTTGTTTTTGTTTTGCTATCAATAACAGATATATAAGGTGGAGAAAATGAAAACATGTTACGCTTTTATTGCTTAATTTTCAGCGTGCCATACTCGCACATTTACGTGCCACAAAAAATTGCCTTTTATCTTGAAAATCAAACATGCTGTGAAATTTTATGTATGTATTTAAAATTAAAATTGTTAAAGTATTCAATGTATGTATGCATGTATGTCCAAACGAAGAATTTTAAAGAAATGATTAATATAATCAATCTTAAATTGATTAAAAAAAACTCTATGTTTGTTGTTGTTTTTACTATCTGTCTCTTTCTTTATTAATTACACTGTACTTTAATACACCATATTCGCTTTTAAAACACTTTTTATTTGCGCCTTAAACAGACTTTACTACTTGACAGCCAATTCAAAACTAACTAACTCACCAGCCGCAATTTGCCGCTTTTATAGTATTTCATCTTAGTTTAGAATGTTCTAGTACGGACACGAATCTTCATTTTTCGACGTTAATTCAAAGTGGTCTGAAATAACACAAAAAGTAACCGACCCATGCATTCACAGCACTTTTAATTAGTGCAGATAATTTTAGAAGTTCTTAAGCCTTGACACAAGCCAATACATTTTTTTAGCTAAAAGCTGACAATAAGCTCTGGCGGGGTGAATTTTGTCTTTAACATTTTCATTTTCGTAACAATATATTTGATTATAGTCGGTTCCAAGTTTTTAAAAAAAAGACTTCAAACTCCCTCCAGACAAATATATTTTTAAAAAAAGCCCCTCTTATCTTCCAGCTTATCTGTGACGATGATGGCAAACATCAGACGAATGATTAGGAGAAAACGCTACCTACTGGGAAAAAATTACAATGATAAGTCAGGATCACCACTGCCACTAATTAGCAAGCATTTCCACGACTTCTCACAATCATATGGAGACGATCTACAGCAGATTAATTATCTACATACTTAGCTTGAAAATCAAATTTATCAGTGAAACTAAACAAAGTAATGGATGCTCTGTGGAGAGTCAATATGCTCCCTAGAGGAATGACGGAAAAAAAATATTTGGCTTATTTAAAAGATATCTTGAAACCAATTCCGAAACATCCATATACCGGAATTCTGAATTTCAAGAGATTGATCTCTACCTTAAAAAACCGTTATGACGGATATAAATAAGAATAATTCTTATCATATTTAATGTTATGTATACTACGACTTAAAATGAATGTATTTCAGACCCTCATTTCAGTTTTAGAAGCAACCACTGTACTATTGGGTAAGCTCATAGCCTTGTTAACGAAAAATAAAATTCTATTTTTCAGAGCTTTCTTTAAGGTAGGAAGGCCCTACTCTATATTTAATATATACTTTCGATATAACAACAACCAGTCGTGCCTTTACATTTATATTTTCTGATGCCACGACATTTTCAAGCGTCCACGAAAATCCGTAAAAATCATGTCACAGGAGCACGTATTTTAACTACAAAGATATCTTAAAATATGAAGTTTAAAGTTTATTGAACAAAAATGCACACACATATCATACACACAACGTAAAAAATCATGCCTACGATTAAAATCAACTATCAAATAATATCTCAACATGGGAAAGTTAAATATATCGGAATCCATGTTGATCATAGATTCACTGTTTTATAAAACCTCGGTGTGACCCCAATAAAAATTAAAATTTCTAAACATGATAAATCTTAATTGTTTTTACCTTTTTTTATTGTATTCCCATTTGGTCCATTTTTTAACTGTATGAACAAAGAAATTATTTTGAAAAAGCTTGCTGAGTTCCACAACCATCGTACTCAAGAGATACAGAAATCAATATTTATTGTGTACTAGAGGTACCACTCCTACATTTTTATTAAAGATATTGTATTGACAACGAAGTCGTTTAAATCAAATTAATAACCTTTTAGTTTAAGTGCTCAAAAGACATACAAATATCAAAATATACCATGTATGTGAGGTGCAACGCCCACTTCATAGTGAATGTGTCATTAAAAGATAGCCACATTAATTTAGCCCGTCTATAAGGTTTAGGCTACGACATCTATTTTCAGAGTTTGAAGATACTACTTTTAACACAGCCTATCGGAATTGAGACCGAATCGCGTTTTAGATATTCCAGGCAGATGCCTAATGCTGTTCTGGCTAACTTGCATGCCCATATGTTAATAGTAGTAGTGTAGTACAAATAGTAGTGCTAGTAGTAATAGTTGTAGTAACAGTAGTAATCGTTGTAGTAGTAGTTGAAGTAATATAAGTAATAGTAGTAGTAGTAGTAGTAGTAGTAGTAGTAGTAGTAGTAGTAGTAGTAGTAGTAGTAGTAGTAAGAGTAGTAGAAATAGTAGTAGTAGTAGTAATTTTAGTAGTGGTAGTAGAAGTAGTGGTAGTACTAATATTAGTAGTGGTAGTAGAAGTAGTATTAGTAGTAGTGATAGTAAAAGTAGTATTAGTAGGAGTATTAGTAGTGGTAGTGGTAGTAATATTAGTAATATTAGTAGTAGTAGTAGTAGTAGTAGTAGTAGCGGTAGTATTAGTAGGAGTATTAGTAGTAGTAGTAGTAGTGTTAGTAGTAGTAGTAGAAACAGTAGTAGTAGAAGTATTAGTAGTAATAGTAATAATAGTAGTAATCGTTGTAGTAATAGTTAAAGTAATAGAAGTAATAGTAGTAGGAGTACTAGTTGTGGTAGTAGTAGTGGTAGTAAAAGCAGTAGTAATAGTAATAATAATAGTAGTAGTGATAATAAAAGTAGTATTAGTAGGAGTATTAGTAGTTGTGGTGGTAGTAATATTAGTAGTAGTGGTAGTAGAGGTAGTATTAGTAGGAGTATCAATAATAGTAGTGGTAGTGTTAGTAGTAGGAGTAGTAGTAGTAGTAGTAGTAGAGATAGTAGTAGTAGTAGTAGTAGTAGTAGTAGCAGTAGTAGTAGTAGTAGTAGTAGTAGTAGTAGTGGTAGTAGAAGTAGTAGAAGGTGTAGTAGAGATAGTAGTAGTAGGGGTGGTAGTAGTAGTAGTAGTGGTAGTAATGGTAGTAGAAGTAGTAGTAGTAGTAGTAATAGTAATAGTTGTAGTGATAGTAGTATTAACAGCAGTAGTAGTGGTAGTAGAAGTAGTAGTAGTAGTAATAGTAATAGTTGTAGTGATAGTAGTATTAATAGCAGTAGTAGTAGTAATAGAAGTAGTAATAGTAGTAGTAGTAGTGATAGTAAAAGTAGTATTAGTAGGAGTATTAATATAGTAGGGGTAGTAATATTTGTAGTAGTAGAGGTGGTATTAGTAGGAGTAGAAGAGGTAGTATTAGTAGGAGTATTAGTAGTAGAAGTAGTGGTAGTAATATTAGTAGTAGTAGAGGTAGTATTGGTAGGGGTATTAGTATAGTAGTGGTACTAATAGTAATAGTAGCAGCCTGTTTGTGTAGGGAACCAAATTAAAATAATATCACACAGACAACTCAGGCTTCACAACTCATGCTTACACTGTCTGACAAAAAGTTATGTATGAATTCAATGAGAGAAACGCCGCCCGACTGTCGATAAAAAATAAAACATTGTACTTATGATCCAATGATAAGTTAACATTTTCATAGTTCAAGCAAATTTATGTTTATGTAAAAAGGGAACACAACAATTTGAAAAAGAGAATATAAAACTGATTCTTGTATTTTATAAAATTTATTTGTTGATGCTTCAATTTCATTGCAGCTATAAAACTGAATTACAAATTCTTAATAATTTTGTTGATTTTATGATTCAAGCAAATGTTACTGTTTTTCATCACTTAATTGAAAAATGTTGAGTGAAATTGCTAAATTTTTTATAGCTTTTGCAACAAATAAATCTAAATTTTAGAAATTAAATAAAATGAATGGAAAATAAAAGAAAAAACTGCCTATCAAGCGTTGCTGCAGTATCATTGGCACTGAATGTGAATTAAAATTAATAAAAAAAATCAAAATCAATTTAGCAAAACAATAAAGTTTATTTTAAGAAAATTTTAGAATTGAACTGCTTAAAGTCGATATAAATAAAATTTATTATTATGAAGCGCAAAAAAAAATATAAATAAATTTTGTTTAATTTTAATATAAAATAGACAAAAATCAACTGATGTCAGAATTTAAGAAATAAAAACTAAATTCTACCTCACTTGCATTCAGGGAATAAATGGAAAATTTGTACGAACTTACAATAATGTGTAGCGTTTATGCTTCATCATCATACACATTTATGCAATTGTGCAAACAATTTCAACAACAACTACACTTAAATATAAAAAATTTGCATTAAAAACATTGAGAAAATATGACCTAAAAACCAAACTAACCATTAGGTATCACAATTACTAGTTTCTACGAATATTTAAGCATTTGTGTGGTGATTTAAAAAAAAAAAAATTGGTTTTTACCGTATTTAAACGCCAACTTTTATGGCTGCAACAAAAGCGAAAGTCATTATTTCCGTTACACAGAAGGCAAATACATTATCGCAGCTTAATTGTAAAAATTTTCCACCAATAACTGTTGCCATAAAAAAAATATAAAAATTATGCGCATAAATGCATCAACACTTTGAGTTTACGAGCGTATAAAAGGACAGTGGATAACAAAATTAATTCATTTGTAGCTAATAAACAGGGACCATTTGATATTTTGTTAACTTTTTGAAAAAAAATATAAATTTTACAACAAAACAACGTTTTAGTTCTTAAAATGGTCTCTCTTAAGGCTATTACATTAAAACGAATGTTTTCATGTTTTCGTCAAAATAAAAGATTCAAGTCAATAAAAATAGGCTTTTTTCCAATAAACAAATTTTTTTTTATATAACTTGTAATCCTTACGATCTATGCTTTTTTAATAACGAAGGTTTGCTGCATGTTAATTAAATCAACTAACCTTCATTAAGAGTTATCGTGTCCTAAAAGAATTCGAAGAATTCGGGAGTTCCTGCATAAGCTACGGTTAGTATCATTCTAAGAACAATCAGAGAGATCTTAGTTAGTTAGTTACAACGGGTAGCCAGACACCGGTACAGCTCTCTTGGGTCCAATACTGATCCCAATGTGATGCCTGTAGAAGGTAGCGTCCAAGTGGAACTACATGTCTGCGCCGCCTATACACATGCACAAAAGAATAAGTCTGCTAGACTCGATATGTCATGCAGAAACGGATTGTCAAGGACAACAGTCCTTATATCCGAAAGATTTCGACAGTCTCCTTCTCTTCCTTATCCTGACAACTCCTAAAGTCATCATTGAATGATAGACTTAGTCTCCTAGCATGCGCACTAGCAACTTGCCCAGTGATAACAGTCACCAGGATTCGCAGACCATTTTACAGCATCTGCATGATAGACTCCGAACGATTCCGAGCATATACGGACCAGATTTGTTCCACAACAGAGCAGATTGTTTTCTCCTCTCACCGTATCTGTATCCTGCTCAACATGTATCGCAGAACCAGATCTGTGCAAGAGGAAGGTGGCTTCTCAACTAGATGATCGATCTCCTCGTTGCTTTGCCTCGCTAGTTTGCCCCGAGTGTCAGAGTGAGCCTTCAACCAGATAATCTCTACGTCTGAATGTCTCGACATCTCGTATAGAGACGCTTGGCATTCATATACCATCGCGATTACGTGTAGACACCGGAGAGCACCATGATCGCAGCCCGAGTTTCCGTACAGATCCAATGAGTGTACGACAGATTAGCTTGGTTCCAGGATTAACCACAAATACATCACGTTACCCGAAAGTCCCAGTTCTAACGCATCCAACTTAATTTGACATTCCTTTGTTTCAATAGAGCAGCGCGTTAAGATTGCTGAAGCCTTTCACGAATATGGGAGTTGAAATCATTTGTCGAGCATTATCGACAAAACTTATGCGCAGTTGGAAGAATTGTGCGCAAATTTCAACAAACCGGATCTGTAGGAAATGTGGAAACAACTGTGCATGCTCGCTTAGTTCGTTCTGAGGAAAAAATTGCTGTTATTAGCTACAGAGTGGCAGAAGAGCCGTCAACCTCGACTCGTAGTCGTGTCCGACAATTGAACATCTCACGAATATACTGATGCGGACTATGAATAAAGATTTGAATTTACACGATTATACAAGTTTCAATTGACTTAACAGTTGAAGTCTACTGAACGTTTCAAACATCGTCCATACGATTCGTTAACAAGCAGAATTTCCGCACTTGGGCAAATAAGAATCCACGAATGATTGTTGAAAAGCCGATACATCCAAAAAGAGTGACTACTTGGTGCAGATTATGGGCTTGCGGCGTCATCGGGCCGATCTCCTTCCGAAATGAGGTCGGCCAAACAGTTGCCATGAATGGTGTTCGTTATCGCGAGTTGATAACGGACTTCTTGTTGCCAAAAATTGAGGATATGGGTCTGGACGATATGTGGTTCGAACAGAATGGGTCTTTTGCGCGAGAAATTCAATGGCCGTGTTATCTCATGTCGTGGCGATGTTAATTGGAAGGCACGATCACGTAATTTGACACCGTTGGACTTCTTACTTCGGAGATACTTAAAATAAAAAGTGTACGACCATAAGCCAAAAACAATTCTAGACCTAAATGATAAGATAATTGGAGACATAAACGGCATTGAACGTTAATTACGTCCCTGAGTCATTAAAAATATGGACAGAGGGATAGGCATATGCCACCGAAGCCGCGACAAGTATTTTACCGATATTTTGTTTCACACGTAATTGTCATAGATCCATCTATCATACCATAATATAAAATATTGAGATAAATCTCTGAAAACCTTTTGTTTTATTTACAATTAACATCTTGCGTTTTGGTTGAACCACCCTTTAAAATAATGTCTTAATCATAACCGTAGATATCTTTGATGCTATGTTAGGTCACGTTTAATCAAACCTATAAATCGTTAATGTTACGAAGTCCCCATGGTAATTTAAAGACTTTCTTTAACAATTCTTTTAAATTAAAAAATTTGTTTAGCATGAGAAATTTGTTTTCCGTGAAAACTTAAAAAAGTAATGTTACATTGAAAATTATTGTAATAAAAGAAAACGAAATACTCAAAAAAAAAATAAAATAAAATAAAATAAAATAAAATAAATAAATAAATAAAAATACCAATACCATTTTGTACTCAAAATGATTAAATTTATCACTAATTTTAAATTTTGTTGACTATACGCAATCATTTTTTATGAAGTACTTCATGTGCACATTTACTTCCGAATTTGTTTCATAAAACCAATAGATTTACATTCGGTTATTCGTTCTTTTTTAATGTTTTTTCGAAGCTTCAATAGTTTTGTCTACCATTCAATAATTGTCAACACCCTTTACAATTCAGTAATTAAAATTTGTAACATTGTGGCCAAAACTACTCACTTCACTCTACACTGCAACATATTTGCCACATCCAAATAAAAAGTTAAATGACTGCTGAATTGTTGTTATAAAATATGCAAAACTATACGAGTAAGTGCATAACGTACGTTGGCACTAAAATTTACATTTCCGGTTACCGGTAAAAATTTTTCTGTTCTAAATTCATAGTTAAAGTGCACTTTTAATTATTTTAGAATTTTTATTTTTTTATGTTTTGCCAGTATTTTTGCATATTGTGGTTGTGTACTATGGTGAACATTTATTGATTCCATTTTTTACTTACTTTCTATTTCTACACAAAAAAGTGGTTTAATTTGTCATTCTTTTTTTTAAGACAGGGTAACAATTTGGTTTGCGTGCATTTAAAATGAGTTTATAAGGAAACAAAACTAAAAGAATTAAGGCAAATTAAGGCAAATATAAAATGGGTTTTTGTAGGTACATAAAGAAGGCAACAGTGAGTTACAAATATTTTTGTCTGCTCTGATATTACATATACATATTTCAAAATAGATCTAAGCGATTCAACAAAATACATTTTTCATTCTATATTTAGAGAAATTTTGTGTTTTCTTTTAAATTTCTAACAATAATTCAAACTTTTTAGTACTCCTTTTTATGCGACCAGTAGTTTTTACTCGTCTTTCAATAAAAATAACAGCAAAAGTACTGAAAAGAGTTTTCTTCAAACAAATACTTGCAATAAAGTAAAACAAAATCTTCGCTTATTTGATTTATTTTTATAACAAAAAAAATATAAAAATAAAAATAATATAATTGCTGACCAACAGGAAGTAAACGAGACAATGCCACCACCTTCATTAATAAGGAAGTTAATGTTGTAATTTTTTATATTTTAAATTTTTTAATTTTTTAAATTATAGAAAATCTACGATGTATTCAGTTTTGTAAGTAAAATTTGTTGAGCGTTTTAACACATGCAGAAATTTTATGAGCTTGCATAGATCATGCAATCTTCCACTTTTTGACTGATGATTTTTATTGACCAAAAAGTTATTTCGGCCAAGTTAAGAAACTCTTACTATTATCGTTTTAAAGATATGAAAATATAAATAAAATTTTATATGGGCGTGGCATGCCTCAGTTGAACCAAAACCATCAGAGAATGTACATCTTTTCATGTATGCATTTATTAGTTTGTAAGTCGGTTTAGAGGTTCTCGATTTATTAAACGACGAACATAGGACAACTTATTTTTATGTGTATAGTTTCATATTTTAATCAGGAACACACATACATACAATAACATATTGTGGCGTTTTTACTTTTTAAAAACGTTTACTAATGAGTTCATAGATTGCAGTTAAAATAAAAATAAATATTTTACTGGTTTTTGGTTAAATTAATCTTTATTAACACAGTTTCGTGTTCCACTGCTTGTAATCTTTTCACAAGCAACAACAAATACTTCCAATTACTCTGTGTTTACACCCCTTGGTGTAAAATAATGACAAGTCTTACACAGCTCGTTTCCCAACTTAGGTTTCACCACGACTTTTCAACCGTAGCTTATCCGCACTAAACTCTCTTCACACTGAGCTTATATGCAATAAACTCTACTCGCTGAGTTTACACCACATAAACTGACTGCTATGCGCATCGATGTGCTTTTTATATGGCTGAGTAAACAGTACTTCGAAAGCTCTCGAACCTCTCGATATTCCAGGTGGATTCAACTTATTTCCTCTTCTTTATTCTTAGTTCTTGTAAACAGTTCAATGATAAACAACTTGTTTTTTTCAGTGCTAATTGTGTTGCTTGCATGCTTTACTTTTACAATTTATTTTTTTGCAATGTAACAAACGACACTTTTTCTCAGACTTGATTTTGACGCATATCATCGCATATCGACGCATTTCGACGTATGTCCGTAAAAAATTAGATAACTTAAGAGAATTATCGTTTTAAATAGTCTAAGTCAAATAACCGCATTATTAGAGCTTTTTGCTTGCTAAGAGTGTGTAAAAAGTTATTTCTGATTCATTAACTTCTAAAGAAGCAAATGAAAAGGCTGGTCCAAATAAAGCGCACTTTGTTAATTGTAAATAAAACAAAAGGTTTTCGGAGAATTATCTTAATATATTGTATTATATCCTTATTTAGTGTCAAGCTGAATATAGTTTTTATTAAGAAAGAAGGATCTTTGACAATTACGTGTGAGAAGAAATATCGGCCAAGTACTCGTCACGGCTTCAATGGCATAAGTCTCTTCGTTGGTTCATATTTTAAATGACTATAACATATAATTGAGGTTCAATATCGTTAATGTGCCGAATTATCTCAACTTTTAGCTCTTGAATTGTTCTTGGCTTATTGTCGTACACTTTTTTATTTTAAGTTCTCCGAAGTAAAAAGTCCAACGGTGTCAAATTACATGATCGTGCCTTCCAATTAACATCACCACGACATGAGATAACACGTTCATTGAATTTCTTGCCCAAAAAGCCATTGTTTCATTGGCTGTATGGCAAGTGATACCATCCTGTTGGAACTACAGATCGTGCAGGTCCATAGCCTAAATTTTTGGTCACAAGAAGTCCGTTATCATCTCGTGATAGCAAACACCCTTCACGGTAACTGCTTGGCCGACCTCATTTACGAGCAGTACACCGCACCAAACAGTCTCTCTTTGTGGATGCATCGGCTTTTCAACAATCACTCGTGGATTCTCCTTTGCCCAAATGCGGAAATTCTGCTTGTTAACGAATCCACTGAGGTGAAAATGTACCTCTTCGCTGCTCTTCGATGCTGTCTTTTCTACTAATCACTCGTTGTATTGACGATAATTAAAATGGTCAGTAAGCTTCAGCTCTTGAGTCTACTGAACCTTGTAAGCGTGCAAATTCGTGTCATATATGTTCGTAAGATGTTCAATTGTTAGGCACGACGCCGAGTCGAGGTTCACGGCTCTTCTTCCACACTATCGCTAACAACAGCAATGTTTTTTGCAGAACGAACTGGGCGAGTATGCACAGATGTTTGCACATTTTCTAAAGACTTGACTTATAAAATAATTCTCCCGGTTGTGGACTCATTTGTTCGTTTCTGCTGACCAAAAAAACCACAAATGTATTTTTATTTGAACGACCATTTTCGTAAAAGGCTGCAACAATCTGAACGCGCTGTTAAGTTGTGTACCTTTCCATTATTGATTTTGTCAAACACTGAAACAAAGAAATTTCAAATTAAGTTTGGCAATAAACTTGACGTTAAGGTGTAACATCTGCATTATTGTTCGATCACCGTTTATTAAAAAAAAAAAAAATAAAAAATTAAAAAAAAAATAAAATGAAATTGAGATGAGAATATAGAAATATACACTCTGGTTCAACAGAATAGCGCCACTTTTCAAAAAAACTACAATAAATCGTGAATACAGAAACAAGCAGTGAATATTTTTTTTCAGACGAATAGCAGATTCAAATTTAAATGATAAATTAAAGTCATAAATCAAATCCAAGCTCATTGTATTGGTACTTTTTAGTGCATCATCTAGTCAAGCACACAATTTTTAGTTAATTTTTTTAATTCAACAGGATAGAACCACTTTCATTATCCGTTAAGATCGGTAGTCCGTTGCGATAAACTTTTACAAAAACTAAATAAAATTAAAGTAAGCGGTTATAGTTTACTAAGTTAAAACAAGTAGAAAAGGGACATAAATCTCCTCAGAAATGATAAATATTGATTTACCACTTTAAATGATATTTTTATTGGAAAAGCACTAAAAAATCAAATAGAGCCATAATGTGATAATGATTTATCTAAAAAACCGTGAAACCTGTAAAAAAAAATTCCAAAGGAAGTAATTGTATCAGTGGACATCTATTGTAATCAGTGGACATCTATAATTACGAAAACTGAAGAAAAGGCTTCTTCGGCATACAGCTCGCAAAGAACAGCGCAGAAACTAGAGTTCTTGTGGCTTCAGTGCCCTAAGATAACTTCTTTACCTACTCAAGCAACCGTCTATGGATACATTTCGATGGTTTTTTATGTTCCAATGGGATGGAACCAGCGGTCGCTTAAGTTGCATTAACCCATTCTAAGCAGTCGTATCAATTTGGGAAAACCTTGTTTTTGACAAATTATAAAAATTTGGAAATAGTTACTAAAATAATATGGTTTTTAGTAGTGAAAGGTGTAGTTATTAAATAAAATAATGAATTATTTTTTATTCATTAATTTATTCAATTATTTCTAAAAAAAATTTTTTAAAACTATTTTTCATAATTTTTTTATTTATTTATTTATTTTTTTATCTTTTTGCATTACTAATAATGCACCCATTAATAGCCAAAAAAAAAAAAAACAACAAAAAATTATGAAATAATTTTAATAATAATTTTTTTTTTTAATAAAGAAATTTTAAAATTTTTCCTTGTAGTTGTGGTTTGGCTATTAATAAGTATGAGTTAAAACAATTCCCGAAGAAAAGAACTTTGCGCAATATATTTTATTGTTTTTAAACACAGTGCTTTTGTTTCAGTCTTATTTGCATAACAGCTGTATTATGAATCAAATACATAGGCAACAGCAAGCAGCATGACTTTCTGGCAGCAAATGCTATAAAAAATAAATCGATAAACAGCTGCTTGTTTATCACCGGTGCCATTATCAAGCTTTTCACATTTACAAAAATGAAATCGATTGTTCAAAATACTATATATAATAATGTTACGTAAAAAATTAAATATTAATTAATCAATATGTAGTACATTATACAATGTGACATATGGGTCCATTGTCTAGGCGGTAAGAACGAGTTTAGGAACAACACAGGCGGAGCTAAATACGGTACAAAGATTAGCGTGCATTGGCAGCGTAACTAGGGCAATGAGAACTTGTGCCACAGCTGCACTCAAAGTTCTATTAGACCTTAGTTCGTTGCATTTGGCAGTGGAGTATGAGGCCATAGAGACTATGAGGGCAATGGGAGATGAGTTGGATACGAAGTTATGCGGGGGTCATATTGACCCGGTAAGATGGGTTGGCGGTATCATGAAACTCTAGGACTGACTGAGTAATAGCAGTGTGTGGGAGGGTTTAAAGAATGCATACTCCTTTGGAAAAGCGACAATTCTGTGGTACCCGATTAGGTCAAAGACAGAAAGTGGTACAGGCACGGTAATGTTTGGCCATAGGAGGGAATATTCGAAACCTATATTAAAACTTACCTGCTATATTTCAGGCGGAAGTTATGCAATTGGGAGATGTGCTCAATTTTATCTGGAGAGGAAATATAAAGGACATGACATAGCCATACTATCTGATAGTCAGACCGCCATTCGAGCTCATGGCTCCTATGAGGTTGACTAAGGGCTAGTTTAGAAATGTCTTGGTAAACTGAACCAGCTGGTCATGTGGGAACTCTGGAGCTTTCACTCTACTGATGCGGCGTGAACCTTTCGTGGACTAGGAAGGGCGGCCTGGAAGGCCATGCTCAACAGAAATGAAGATAATGAGTGGCTAGTACTATTCTCTGTCCGTACGGATCTGAGACAATTTGAATCTTTGTTTCGTAACTATAACAGGAGAATATTTGAATACTGCACAAAAATGTCTAGGGACAACCTGAGGATACTATAATTTCTTTAAAGCTACATATTGTATTGGCATCACTAACTTGCTTTTTGCTGCCTAAAAGAAATAGAAGTAAACCTAAATTTATCAGCTGAAAAGGTGTATGTCTGACTGTGATGTCGCTAAAATAATTTTCACATTTTGCTATCTGCTGCTTGCTGTCGTCTATGTGTTTTATATTTTAGGTTTAATTTTGTTCCAAAAAAAAAAAAAAGAAATATTATAAAATCATCAAGAGAAATTGAATAGATACAACTAATTCAGGTTATAAAAACAAATATTTTATTTACTTTTAATTGGATATTTTTTTTATTTCACAAATACTCAAGCTTATCTTGATATGGCAACCGCAGTTACGAAATTCTAGTGATGAAAACCACTTTTGAAATATTTTTAAAAAACTCTACAGAACAAAAGCCAACACTAAAAATAGAATAAACATTTTGAAACTTTTATCCTACTACCTGTTTTAGGGATGAATTCTTCTTTTTTGCACCATTTGGTTTTCAGTAAATTGGCTTTAAACTTCTCACCACAACACAATGCAACAATATGCAATACCATGCTATCACTTGCCATCACATACCATTTGAACTTTATTTCATTTGTGGTCATCTATTAAAGTGTTTTGCTTTTTTTTAACATTTTAATTGTATTTAAAGTTATCTATGGGGAAATGCAAAAAAGGTATGAAATTTATTTATTCAAAAGTTGAAATAAATAGTTTTAAAAAGATATTTAAAACAACTATTTTTTGATTAAAACCAAATTTCAGTGGTTAATGAGAGAGAGGGAAATATTTTAATAAATATTGCGTTTAAACTTGCAACTTGGCATTAACAACTATATTAAATAGGAATAATATATTATTACTAAAAAAATGCCTAAAAAAGGAAACACACATTAGCGCCTTTAAAACTGTATTGTGGGGTTCTGGTATATTTGTTAATTATGAGTCACCCTGTCAATCCCGTATTATTTGCGTTATCTGGCAGCACTGGCAATTCGACCATCTATACGTTACATTTGAATTAACGCATATAAAATAGAGAATATAAGACATTTCTGGAACTTTCCAAACTGTAAGCAATTAGGTATATAAAGAGGCTGCTTTACCTACGTCACATAAAATAAAGTCGTGTTTAAGTGGAAATAATAGTGTTGTATAAACGAATATTAAGCTGTTGTATTATGATAAACTGTATAAAAGTTATAGTGTAGTAAATAAAAAGCTGTAAACAACAACAAATTGGTGTTTATTTTATTTTAACGCAACTTTAACGAACTCAAATGTTTTAAAAAGGTTAAAACGCAACAATACAATGTATATTCATAAAGCTTATAGGGGTGGCATGGTGTAGTGGTAAAACAAGCAGCCAAGGTTCAAGTCTTTAACAGAGGACATGACGTAAAAAATTTAATTGCGGCTTCGAGTGGTTCATAAAGGGACTTAAACTTCCCTCCAGACAAATCTATATAAAGAAGCCCCCTGATCATCCAGCTTACCTCTGGCTATGATGACAAACATAAGGCGCATGATCAGGAGAAAACGCTACCTACTGGGAAGAATTATAATACTAAGTAAGGAGCACTACACACAATCATATGGAGGCGAGCTACAGTGGATTAATCATCTACATACTTAGCTTAAAAATCAACTTGATTACAGAAACTGAAAGAAAATAATGAATGGAAAGCCAATATGGTCCCTAGAGGATTGACGGCGAAAAAAAAACAAATAAGAATGCTGGAAGATTCACGAAGTTTACGGAACTGGTCAAAACTCTAGCGTGAAATATGTAGGGTGATTTTTTTACTATATGGTTTTTCAAAGTGAATTTTTTTAGTACGAAAATATGTTTCGTGACCTGTGGTAAAGCTAAAAATACTTAGTAAGGTTTTGCATTTCAAAATAAATAAAGTAACAAACAAACAACGCTTGCAAATTATTTAACTTTATTATCAAAATTCTTGCTTTGTAAGAAATATGTCTCGTAAATGACATCTATTTTATCGTGCCACTGTGATATAGTATGTAAGTCACCCACCTTCCAACCAAGATGTCTTCGATTCAATAACAGGCCAGAGCATCTGTTAATCATCAACAGCGGTATCATCTCCTTGCATTGATAACTAACGACTGGTTATGTGTATTACGCTTTGAAAAACTTTTCTAACTAATGCATCTGCCGTTCGGAGTAGTATGTACGGAAGTGTTTTCTCTTTATATAGCAGGTAAATCACAACTGCATATCCTGCTGTCATAAGAAACGTCTGTTCATGCAATTTTGTTGAAAATTCTGAGCAGCGAAGGAGATATAGGATTAAGTCTAATATTGTAGATAAATTAACTTTAAAATTAATAATTTTCTATAAATAAAGTATTGTGATCTGTATTAAAAATCCACAAAGATCAACTTGGTTGTTACTTCGAAGGAAAGAGACATTTGGTTCCAGTCTGGACGGACTTAATCATAAATCGGCTGAAAAATAAACTACATCACAATCATGATTTGAAGCTTATGAGTCGATAGTTTTGTGATAAAACCATAGCGATCTTGTGCTTACGATGTCCATTTGAAAGTCTTTAAAATTTCTATTTCTTATGACCATTTCAAAATATGTCAATGGTATCTTTAAAAGCAAAACGGCAAATCAGCAACAACTTAGAAGCTGTATTATCATGCCTTTAAGTAACATAAGAAATAATTCACCTTCTAGGGCTTCATTTTGCTTTTGCCATTACTTTTCAATGACATTAAAATAAAAAATAAAATAAAAGTTGTTAAAGACACTTTCACCTTCATTAACAATTATGTTTTGTATTTGTTGTATGCAACGAACATACCTTTTTACAAAGCGTTGACCCTTTTCTTGTACCATTTCAATTAAATAAAACTGTTTCTGATGGCAAAAGTTTTTACTATTTTATACGTTTTCCTCATATATTTTTTGTGTTTTCTCTTTTTTCAAAAGCATTTGCACATGAACAAAAGTTTTGCACTTTCGAAATTAAAAAAATCTGACTTTTTAAATGGTTTGCCATCAACAACACCCATAGACACATAAGCACACAACCAAAAATGTATGTGAGCAACAAAAACTATGGATAATTTGTTTCCAAAACCATTTTATGCGAAAAGAAAGCAGTGCTGAAACCAAAAATATTAGTCAGAAATATCTATGTAAAGGCCACAAAACTTGTCGTCCTATTGTGGCAAGTGTTCTAAACTAATGAACAAGCCAATAGGGTAACCACATTGATACAATGCAGGGAGCATAATGCTAAATTATGATTTTACTGTTTGTTGCTTGGATAAGAAAACACACAAACACTTACAATTTAAACAACAATATTATGTTTAATTCGTTAGTATGGCCTCTAAGCAGCAGAAGGAAATAGGAAGTTATTAGCAATTGCCCCGCTTTCTTCCATCCTCGTTTTTTTTTTTTCTTCTTTTGTCCATTACAATTTCTTTTCATTACCTATGAATGACATCTTAAATGTGCAAACAATTTCTTATTCTTTAAAAATGTTTCAAGGCAACAACTGTTTTAACACAAACGACCAAAATAAATGCGTAAAGTTATGGGTAACCATTGCAAATTGTTAATTTTTATTCGTTTATTGCTCTTCCTTTTTAAGTTTTACAACCTTCTTCTTTACCTTACGAACGTGACTGGAATACGAAATGTGTTACAGGAGAGCAAAAAGAGAAAATATTTTTATAAGAGATATTAAAAAACATTAAATAAAAAGTCTAATTTAAGAAATGAAAACAAATTCTGATTTAATTACATTAATCGAGACATTCTGGAAACACTGATGATATCAGCAATAGAAATCTCTATATAGTAAATGTGTATATTAATCTATACGTATGTATGTGTCTATGTCAGGGTCAGGCAAAATAATACAAATGAGTTTTACAATTGTGGTATTAATTTTAGAACAAGAAAAAATTGATTTTTTTTTTTCTTACAGAAATGGAATGTGTGATTTCATACTTTTTTAATTTACATATCGCATTTGATCAATAAGAGGGTATTAACTCAAAATTTTTTAAATTTCACTTTTTGCAAGAAATCAACAAACAACATCAATATCTATCTACTGTAAAAATTTCAACGTTTGCCGAACGTTCTTTCATCTCGAAAACCACATTTGAGATCAATTTCGTGATAGTGTAGTGACTACCTTTATATCACCGAAAAGTTATTACTTTGGGTTAATACAAAGATGGAAGTAGAAATGCATCCTATATTTTCATAAAAAGATACTATTTTTTTGCTTACTATGTTGTATTCGGATTTTCAACTTCTCTTATAATGTAACCACAAACAGTTTTTCACCTCTACTGAAAATTTTTTAAATTTGTACTTAATACCTATTTGTTGATCAAGTGCAATATGTATTTTAACAGAAATTGTTAAAACAAATTTTTAAAGAATAAGGGTTAAACACATAACCGACAGCAAGCAGCAGACAGCAAATTGTCAAAATTAGAATACTTACGTTTATGTGAAAACAATTATTTTAAAGGCAGCACGGTAAAAGCCTAGACTATAATCTTTTCTGCTGCTGCTGAGCATAAAATAATTTATATTTTTTTAGGCAGCAAAAAAAAATTTGTGATACTAATACAATATAAAGTTTTACGTAAAAAACGTAAAAATAATTTATTTTTCATTTTTGTGGATTTGAAAAGCTTGAGCGTCTCCACTGCAAAATATTTTTTTATAACAAGTATCTTTATGACAAATAAAACAGATGACAATGAAACCTAATTTTATTGCTGCTGCTGTTTTCAAAATAATTATGAAGTTGATAGCATAGCAGCCAATTCTGCGAACAACAACTTACTGCTTGCTTTCATGCAGCTTGCTGTCGTCTGTGTATTTAAAGCATAAAAGTAATAACAAAACAATAAAATAAAAATAACGGAAAATAACAAACAGCAATTACAAAAATAATCAGGAAAAACAACAACAAAAACAATAAAAAACATCAAATTAAAATGAAATAAAATGTTTAATAACGTCACGAATTAAGTTTTTTTGTTACACTGTATTACTCCACTTAAGTATCTTTACTTATCTTTACTTTACTTCTCTATGTTAACAAAAGTGACGTGTGTGCTGTTGGCTTAAATTTCGGACGCAATTTCGAAGTTGTTAACATAATTGTGACGTGTGGGACCATGGAGTCCCCAATGTCAACCCCGCCTCTTTACGGTGGTATACGGATGGTTCTAAAATAAATAGATGGTGGTGCGGGAGTTGGGATTTTCAGCGTTTTTCACTTTGTGCGTATATTAATATAAAGCGTGGAATAAGGGGAGCTTCTATTAACATATATTCCGATAGTCAAGCGGTAGTAAGCAGGCTTGGTAATCCACTGGGTAACCCAATTAAAATCACATTGTATTTTAAAAAAATCCCGGTGGCCAATTTAGGAATTGGGAGTACAAATTAATTCGGTTCTTTTTTGATTTAACAAATTTTTCAAAATAAAAATATATGAATTCACTGCTTACATCTTTTCGCAACCTCTGAGCCAATTTCCGAATCCCGTTTCAGAAAAACTTCTTGTCTATTGAGGCAATCCAGCTTTGAAGCTGATTTTATATGTCTTGAATAGCAGTGATTTGGTGACATGCTAAAAGATACTATATCCGTCGAAGCGCCCAATAGGTAGAGGAAGAATACGGCGGGTGCGGTTTTTGATTAATTCTGACAATCGTTTGGAGTCTTCTGGGATATGAAACCGAGCGTTGTCATACAAAAGAATAACTTAATCATGTCTGTCTGTTTTTGCACTTCCGCCGTTTTTCCCATAATCCATAATTTAAGCAAAGTAAGTGCAGTCTGCTTTAGCAGACCATAGTACCCAACGACGCCTTGATCAGACCAAAAGTTCAAAATTTCATATTAAAACAACGTAATTACATATAAAACTTTCCTCAGTAATAGCACTAACAGCGTTGTTACCAAATCGATACACAATTATTCCAGATATTCAACAAGCAATTTAACGTATCGAAAATACTGTCTGTGGAAAACTAAAATGCCTTTATAAAGCTTTAATTTAAGATATTTTTGATGATGTTGTATCTCTGGCTATATACTTAGGTGTATAAGGTCACGGGAGTAGTTAGATGCAATATTAAACTGTTTTAAAGCATTTGGGCTTCATGGGAAAAACATGCCACTACCTCGACTCTTGACGTTTAAAGCATTCAAAGGGATATCATAATTTCTTTTATACGATTTTCTGACCAGATCGAAAGGTGAACCCTGAAGAGGTAAGGGTAAATGTAATTTATTACTAAAAGGCTAGAATAGGAGGGAGTGGCAGCCTCGCCAAACAAGGCACACTTGAGCATGCATAGCGACCCATTGTGATACTGCATAACTTGTTGTGCCTAATCTATTCACCAAAGTCCTTATGATCAAACAAAGACATTACACAAAAGCACTTCCCTCGATTAGATCTTAAACTATCCCGACCGTCTAATGAATCTGGCTAGTGACCCGATGTCAAGGATCGATAACTCCGATAAGCCATCGAGAAAGGGAAAGCTGCCCAGTGTGTGAAGTTTACGCCGTTCAAGAGACGGACAATGACTCCTGAGACTGGTTTCTCAGACAATTCACATCGACAACAAAAGTCATTTTCTGGTAAGCGCAGGCTCTGTGCGTGCCTGCCCGTGACGCAATGACCGGTGAGGATGGACACAACGCAGGAGTTGTTCCGACGGTCCAATTTGAACAGTTGATTAGTAAGCTTCATATCTAACTCAGCCCAGGTAAGTCTGGTAATAAAATAGGAGTTATCTTTTACCCAGGCTCTTTCAGCGTCCAACATATAACTTCGCTTGATCGCAAACTTAACAGAGGTAAGAGGTACACCCACCTTTACGTGAGGAGAAATGTACCCGCCCTATCGAGCTTTTCAGCAGCACAATTACCCGGGATGCCTCTGTGACCAGGTGAGATACACACAAAACTGTCGGGATAATGTTAAAACGAAATCACGACAGTCTCTGACCAGCTTAGAGTTGAAGGTTACACCTTGTACACGGCAGTCATGGCGGTTACATGACCAAAATCATATTTAAATATTAGCCGTTTCGTTGATATTAAAAATATATTTCTTTGTTTTATTATGATCTCAGCTTGTGTAACTGTAAAGAAACACCCTATATAGGGTATTAAAATAAGACGTTTTATTTTTAATAATCCACTCTTTAAAGAGTCTTAAAATTAGTAAAACTAACTACAAAAATTAAGAAAATTGTACGGTCACAGATCGTGATTGGTTCCTTGAAATGGATCAAAATTATTCGGAATTTTATCGAAATACCATCTTGAGTTATGAGACCCAAAACTGTCGCATTTGTAGCTTTGAAAACCTAAGAATTCTTGTTGAAAGGCTTCTCCATTCACATTGAGTAACTATTTAGTGCTTTCTTTGTTCTGGCAACTGTTGTAGTGATGGATTGCGCTATCGAATAATGATTAATGGTTTTGTACAGCCGGAATTCGAAGACATTTATGTGGACACTGTTTATTTTCAACAAGACGACTTCACATGCCACATAAGTAACGATGCTATTGTTTTTTTCTTTTGTGTGAAAAGTTTCTGACCGTTTTTTTCTTTTTTTGACACCACGTGAAAGCTAAAGTCTCCTCTGCCAATGGTACATAAAAAATCCAAGACCTTTTAAAAAGAATTCATGAAGTTATCGACAAAATACAGGCACAAATGTGCGAATTTGTGATTGGAAATTTAATAAATGTTCTCGAGAGCTGCCATTTGACTGGTTATGTTTTTCATTATTAATGGCATACTCTCCACTTTTCAATTAAATAAATATCCTATGATTTCGTTTAAAAATATTCGTTTTGTTTTATATATAGGTTCTTACTCTCAAATTAACGATTTTTCAATAAAAATTAAATTTTTTACAAGTCAAACGCAGTTTTTTTCTCCCGAAGAAAATAAAATTTTTTCAACACAAAATAAATTTTTTTTCTTTTCGAATTAAATAATTTTGACTTCAAATTAAAAAACTATAACAAAACATGCCTCTAATTGGACAACCACGAATTATATCTTTTTTATATTTTAACCAACCCTCATAAATTGTAAAAAACAAATTTTTAGACATTTAAACTAGAAAATATTCTTAATGGCAACAGAAATATTAAAGGGTCCGCAAAATAATTTTTTTCTTTTTTTTGAAAATGCTATAAAGAAACTACTGAATATTTTCTCAAATTTCTTTTTCATTTGAAAGTACAATTCTTCCGGTTAATAATGGAAAATAATTTCATTCAAATGGCTGCCTCGGCTGGCCATGCAATAGCCTACACGATCGGTCCAATTTTTAAGCACATTATCGATTGTGTGCAGCTGTATTAATGTTATCCTTTAAAGCGTCAATTGTCTCTGGCTTGTTAGTGTAATACTTATCTTTGACGGCACCCCACAAATAATAGTTCAACGGTGTCAAATCGCAGCTCCGAGGTGGCCAAACGACTTCAGCTCTGCGGCTGATAATACGATCTTCAAAAACAGGGTGCAAAACATCCAGTGTAGCTTCGGCTGTGTGGCACGTAGCGTCGTCCTGTTGAAACCAAATGTTGCTAATATCCTCCTCCTCAATTTTTGTGAACAAAACTTAGTTCAACATGGCCCGATAACGATCGCCATTGACTGTAACGGCCGCTCCTTGCTCATTTTCGAAGAAAAATGGCCCAATTATGCGTCTGGACCAAAATCTGCACCAAACAGTGACTCGTCTTGGGTGTATCGGCTTTTCAATGTATGCGTGCGGGTTTTCTGTGCCCCAAATCCGACAATTTTGCTTCTTTACATACCCGCCAAGACCAAGATGAGCTTCATCTGAAGAGATGATTTTTTTGGCAAAATCGGCATCTTCTGTAAGTCGATCGTACGCAATATTTCCCAGCGTTGTTCAAGCGTATACACAACCATATTCGTTCAGCGGAAGGATGAAACTAATAATCTGTCGAATCAGACATGAGCTAAGTGTTACCGTTGACGAAATAAGCACTAGTCGAAAAAAAACGTTAGATGGCGCACCCTTTAGAATCAAATCCATGGCATTGTTATTCGTTTAATGTTGCAAAGAAAATAATAGAAAATTTCTTTCTGGCTCTGCAACGCCAACGCTAATTCCAACATAAATTCCAAAAACAATAGTAATAATGACAACACACATACACAAATACATCTATGCAATCACTAAAATAGTTCTTGGTAATTACAATTTAATTAAAATTAATGCATTTTGCATATAAATTAAAATGCACGCAAAACAAACGTTTTCGGATTTAGTGGAGTTTCATAAGTTTAGCCTGTACCCAGAATTAACGCTGAATATTCGGGTAAAAATATTTACATTTTCCATACAAATATTTATGAAAGTGAACTGAAACAAAAAAAAGAGCGAAAAATTCTAAAAATTCAAAATGCATTTATGGTTGAATTTGTCTTTTACAAAAACAAATATTGTAATTAGAATAGCAAAGAAGAAAAAAAAGAATAGCTTTTACAAATGATAATGCAGTATTTGTGCTTTTATTCTGCAGCAGCCGTATTACAAAAGATAAAGGCAGCAAAAGAAAAAAAAAAACTTAGAGAATTTGGATGGGATTTAAGTTATATTTCTGTTTGTAGGTTTGTTTTTGTTTGTTTATTTCAGAGTTTATTTATCACAGAAAAAAATAAAATAAAATAAAATGAAATAAAAAAGTTATCTCCATTTGGTCGCCATTATTTTTATTATTATTGTTGTGATTATTTATACACGGCGCCAATAGTTACAGTTCCGTATCCGTTTAAAATGTATATTTTTTTCCAAATATTTGCAATTTCTTTGTTGCTTCTCTATTTGCCTTTACGTTCAGCCTGAATAAAGGCCTTGTTATTGGCGCTATGATCAATATCAGACTTTTTTTCCTTTTTCTCTTCTACGGATTTCTTTATTGTAAAGGTTTTATTTACCTTAACTTATAACAGGAGATGGAATCCTAATTTCCTAAGAAATTAGCAAAAATCAGCTTTAAATATTCCAAGCAGTGAGAGAATAATTAACAAGCTTAACTAACCATCAAAAACAATTCGTTTGCTGATATCGTCAAACCATAAACTGAAACCAGCTCTCAGAATATCACGTATTTAGCGTGCCCATCTCATCGGTTTCCTTAAAACTGCGTGTTAATATAAAATGCTAGCGTAACCGTTTTCTCGTTTCTAGGAGCCTTTTATGGTATACCTATAAAATGTATTTTTCAAAAGATAAATTTTAAGGAATGCAATGGTCATATAGACCAAGTTCAGAAACAGCCATTCTAACTGTTCTCTAGATATTATCAATTTCGCCCATATTACACTCATATTTCTTTCCACTTTTATTGTTTCAGAGATATACAAAAATCATGTAGTGGAGGTGCCACTCCCACCTATTCAATTCCACCCACTTTTTGAATTATGATATACATTGACCACAAAATTATTTGTACCAAATTTAAAAATGTTCACTTCAAAACGTTCCACTAAAACCTTTTCAAAGATATACAAAAATCAATATATACTTTGTATAGGAGGTGCCACTCCCACTTATCAAATTCTGCCTATTTTTTAGTGATCAATTGCATTTACCATGGAATTAATTGAACCAAATTTAGAAACTCTTACTGTTACAGTTCTCTAGATATAACAAATCAATATATTTACATATTGTATGAGAGGTGTCACTCCCACTTATTCAATTCCAACTACTTTTTGAATTATGATATACATTGATCACAAAATTATTTGGACCAAATTTAAAAATGTTACTATTACTGTTTTCTAGATATACAACAATCAATATTTACTTTGTATAGGAGGTGCAACTCCCAGTTATCAAAATCCGCCCACTTTTTGGTTGATGATTTGCATTGACCACTAAGTTATTTTGGCCAAATTTGTAAACTCTTACTATTACCGGTTTAAAGATATAAACGTATAAATAAAAAATTTTATATGGGCGTGGCACCACCCAGTTAAATCAGAACTATGAGTGAAAGTACACCTATCATATGCATGCATTGCTTTGTAAAGCATATTGTATTTATATATATCGTTCTTTTAAAAAGAGGTGGCGTGGTGTAGTGTTTAGAGCAGCACAAGCAGCCAAATTTAACTGCAGTTTTCGAGTATTTAATGAAGGGATTTCAACCCCACTTCAAGCAAATCCATCCAAAGGAAGCCTCTATGATATTGTAGCTTTACTGTGGCGAGGCTGACAAACATTGAACGAAAACCTACTGCCGAAAAATAGTAATACTAAGTAAGGATGACCACCTCCACTTAGCAAGGATCTTCACCACTACACAATCGCAAGGAGGCGAGCTACAGTTGACTAATTATCTTTTTAGCTTGAAAATTAACTGATTAATTAAACTGAAGCAAGGCAATAGATGCTTTGTGGAAACCCGCAAGAGGATTAACGGAAAAAATGTTTTAGCTACAATCGGTCCAACACCTTCTTTGTGATTGCCTCTAAGGCATCTCGGTGCACATCTCTTTCATGGTCTGGACTGTCTCAAAGAATCTTGTCCAGCTTTGTCAGGGGTACCGGTTGTCTAACACGATGGCCATATGTTTGGCGCATTCCGGCTTAGGTAGGGCTTTTTTCAAGTCTTCTATATCTGTCTTCAAGTCCTTCATGAGTTTTTTTAGAGTATCACAATGTGTTATACAATGTGTTATATATGTGGGCACCATTCAATTCCCTAACGTTTTGTTCACAACAACATTCCCTTTTTTCCATTTCAGACAATCGATGTAATTACATTGATGCCTTATCGTGATCATAGGAATTGTTTTCACTGCAATAACAAAGTTTTTCTCCAGCTTACAACGCTGCAATACGCACACTGAGACTTAACTGTTAAAGTTCTTAAATTTTATTAAATTAAAAAAAAAAATCAAAAATTTTCTCTTCTTTAGAAATTCTAAAGTTTTATTATTGTTTCGCTTTATCAAAACCACCTGTCTTAGATCAAGTTTGCGTACAGATGCAAAATTGCAACTTGTCGTTAAAGTTGTTGAATAAATTTTCTTCTTCGTAAACTAAATAAATTTTTTATTCTATTTCCCACTAATAGTTGGAATAATTTACAAAAAGAAAAATAAAAAAATAAAAATGTAACGGAGACCTTCATCGCCATTGCATGTGAATGTCATTGAAGTACTTCATGCAACAATAGCAGTCTAAAGTTGCCTGCTATTGATATTGAACATACGAGTATGAAAGTACAGTAAATTACAGTAAATTACAGTGTGTTCTATAAATGTGGAGAATAGTAAGAAAATGTCTGTGATAAAATTGTCTAAATTACTTCTTTTTTGAAACATTAAAATTCTATTCTGTATTAGGAAAATAAAAATGTTGTAAAGGTAGGTATTAGTAAAAAAATATATATAGAAAAGCGTAATAATGTTATGAGTTATGGAAAACGAGGTTATTATTTATTATTTTTCACTGTTTTCACTGACAAGGTTTTCACCTAAGATATATTCATTTATGCACGTACAAATAATATCATTGCCAAATGTATTTAAATACTCTCATATAGTGAATATATGTTACTCGTTCAATGAATTCAGTACATGTACAGCTGTGTACAAAATAATAGCATCAGAGTATACAATTTATCTAAAGAACTGCAGAATTTTCTAAGGAGAAGGAAATAATAAAAAATAAATAAATAAGAGGTTTCAGTATTACTTGGGTAAAAATCAAACAACAAATTATAGATTCTTAAAGCTAAATTGAGCAAAAAACGAACTGAGGTTTTAAATTTTTCTTTTTAATCTGCAATACTTGCTTAATGCCACAACAATTCTGCTTTAATAATTCTGGCTAAGCAAGATAATTGCAACCAAAGTCGAAAGAGTCAAGGAAATGATTTGTTTTGTCAAAACCTAATAAAATCGTATAATTTGTACACTAAAATTTTCCATGGAAAGACGGATTGAGTTCATTGGAAGTACATCTTCTACAATGCGGTAGCCACATACATACGTTCAGAAAAAATTACTTGGTGCCTAAAAGCGTTCGGTATCAGGCAAAAAATAAATTATTAGAAAAAATTGGGGAATCACATAATTTAATTTGGTACACGCTTACAAGCAAATGACGAACCAGTCATGTTGATATACTAAGTAATAGCTATTACTTACCGCATCTATTAAATAAAGCTCTTGATGTTATCGTTCGCAATGCTAGGAAGGAAATACGCCGATCAAATTGGCCTCTTAGAACACAGTTATCGCTACACGTGTGCTAAACTCAAATCTGTAGAGAGAATAATGTAAGGGAATGCGCTAATAATAAGAAATTTAGGATACGTAATACCAAGTTGAAAGATATTAGTGATTTTTGCTACCGATGATTTCTACGATGATGTAGTGCTTCGGATCTCTAAGGCCAATCAGTACTTTACGACCTGAGCTAAAATCAACATATCAATTCTTACGTAAAATCGATCGATAGAATCGATGCCTTCAAAGGATATTGGAAATAAGGGGTGTCCAAAATTGACATATCATTTTAATTTTAATTAAAAAATACGTTTTTTCAAATATTTTTATTTCAGTTTATTACAAATAGGTTCTGGTTAAAAATGAGAAATTATATCGGCCTAGTGACCCCCCCAATGGCTCAGCAGGCTCCCAATGTTTTTCAATCACGTTTTTCAATAAGCTGTTGTGAGATTATTGCTGTACACTTTCGATTTCAAAAAACCCCACAAAAAAATCCTAAAGGTGTCAAACAGCACGATCTTGGTGACCAATTGACTCCTTCTCTATGAGAAATAATGCGGTTATCGAAATTTTCTGTCAAAAGATCCATTGTTTCTCTTGCTGTGTGGCAAGTGTCACCATCCACATATTCTCTACATCTAAATCATACTGTAGCGATATCCACTGACCGTAATCGCATTTCCATTATCGTTTTGAAAAAAATATGGTTCCATAATTCCACACCAAACCGTAACTTTTTGTGGCTGTAATGGTTGCTCCATGATTACTCTTGAATTCTCTTCACCCCAAATACGGCAATACTGATTGTTGACGTTGCTATTGAGCTGAAAATGGGCTTCGTCGGTAAAGATTATTTTGTTAAAAAAAAATGCTCATTTTCTTCTTGTTTTTCGATGGCCCAAGAAAGGAATTGCCGACGTAATGCGTGGTCAGCTGGTTTTAATTGTTCCTTCGTGTAAAGTTCCATATTAACTAAGAGGACTTTATTTAGAATCTGAAAATAAAAATTAAAAATAGAAAAAAAGTGGCAGAAAAATTTAAATGACAGCTTAGTTTTGGGCAATCTTTGTTTTAGCCGAACATCAACACGGATATTGATTTGTGAAAACAAATGAATCAACGTACAATTCACATATACCCAGATTCTTGATCGCAAATTGTATTGGATTTGTTACACAATTTGAAGACTACATCATGACATAGCAATAACTGTCATAGATCGGAGAATCCACAGAAAAAAGCGCTCAAAGCGGTCAGTCACTGCATTCCTGGAAGCGACAAATTAAACTCAAAAACAACCAAACTGGTCGACGTTGGAAGTAAACAAGACGGTGTCACATCGCATACAGCCAAGATTACAATGGAATTACTGCGAGACCTCTTTCTACAACAATTTATTTCAAGAAATTGTGATGTTGATTGGCCTCCGCGGTCGCCTGATATGACTGCTCCGGACTTCCTTTTGTGTGGATATTTGAAAAGCAAGGTTTATGCTAACAAACCAGAAATGCTGGAGCAAGTCAAACAAAATATTCGTAATGAAATTTGAACAAAAAAAAATGTGTTAAAAGTATTTTCTCTTTTTTATTGTAAACAGAAAAGTTTATTAACGCCTTTAATTTGACCGTCGCTGCAAGTTGTAACTGTTTTTTATTGCATTATAAGTTCTTACATTTTCTAAAAGTGATACAAAAGGAAACTTTACAAAAAAAAGTTTTTTTTTTTTTTATTCAGTTGTATCAGTAAAATTTTTGATTGTAAGACTCTCTCAACTACTCCTTTTTCTTTTTATACTCGATAAATGATGATTTTTTTAGCAATAAAAGAGCAAATAAGTACATGTAGTCTTACGAATTTTTGGTAATTCTTGAAATATTGCCAATTAGGTCAACTGAACTCAACTCAACTCAACTCTTAGAATTGTGGTTTTGTGGAAAGTGTATCGCTGTTGTGTTGTCTTTTGCTGCTTTTTTTATCTACTTCTTGTCTCTTGTTTGATTCTAATGCAGTTTGTTGCAACATTGAAATGGCGAAAGAAAAAAAACGGGAAAAGTCTTTAAATTGCAACATTTTCTTTTTAGTTGGTTTACAAGTATTTTGTAACAAGTAGAACAATATTTTTAGCATTTGAAAGGAATTTTGTAATAAAACAATATATTCAAGAACTTATTTAAAAAAAAAACTTATAAGTAAAAAGAAATTAAGTGGGTGGGCAAATATGAACTTAAGACGAATAAAAAATACCTTACGTATATAAAAAACAAATTATTAAAAAATGGCCAAAGTACAAAATAAAATATAAAATGAATTCTGTACCTGAATAAAAAATAATCAGAAAACCAAAAAAAAAAAATTAAATAAAAGGATAAGCACGTGACAATATCTGAAAAGCGAAATTTTGTATATGTACTTTCATATAATGTTGCAAATACTTTGAAGCACTAAGCACACTACCCTAATCAGCTTTAAAAATGAAAAAAAAATAAAATTTCAATTCATTGCATTCCAAACAAAGAAAAATCAATGAAATCTAGAAAAACTATAAAACATCAAATTGAAAATCATTTTTTCTCTTTAGATAAAGTTTCTTTGTTAAAATTGTAAGAAAAAAAAAACAAAAAGGAAATTGCAGATAATGGATTAAATGAAAGGATGTTTTTCTTCAAATATAAAATCATTGTTTTCTTTTCCTTTTATTTTTTTTTTTGTCAGTATATCAGTATACATACATATTGGGTATACAAGTTAATAATGTCGATTTTTTTTTGTTTGAAAAATGCATATTTTATAATAACAAAATGAATTGATACATTATTCAAAGTATATTCTGTCGTTAGCCACTACTTTTTCACATTTTTCTGGTAGCATATGCATTCCGTGCCAAAAATTAAAAATGTAATCAAGCTTGATTAAAAAATTAATTAAGCCAATTTCTAATACCCTGCTAGGAGGAGCAAGTTCTGGGCTATAAGGTGGGTGAGCCAAAAATTCCCATTGATTGTTTTCCAAATAGTTTTTTGAGCGGTCTTGTATCATGTGGCCGAGCGTTGTCATGATGGAAGATTATGGCCTCGTGTCTGATCGAATATTCTGGTCGTTTTTCGTTGATTGCTTCCTTCAAACGAGAGAGATGTGTTCAGTACAGGTCCCCTATAAACATCTGACCCGATTTCAACAGATTATAATACAAAACACCTTTCTGATCCCACCAAATACAGACCATTACCTTGGCGTCATGGATATTCGGTTGCGGCGTTGATTTGGCTAGTAACTTATCCATTCTTTCATCAGTAGTAACAATACGCTGCAAAAATTATTTCTTTTTGTATCGTTCGAGCATCATTTCCGACATGCAAAATCGCCTTTCAAAGTCTCTCAGTTTCAATTCTTATGGGACCCAATTTCCTTGCTTTTGAATAAATCCCAATGCTTTTTGATGCAGGGAAATGGCTTTTTGTGTGACTCCAAATGGTAATGCACGATCTTCTTGCGTTTGACAATAATCTTCGTCGAGTAATGTTTCTAATTTCTCGTCTTCAAACTTTTTCGACTGACTAGGCCTCTCCGTGTCTTCCATGTGGAAATCACAATTTCTGAATCGCGCAAGCCACCGTTCACAAGTTTTTTGAGTTGGTGCATGTTGAACCTAAGCTTCTGCCAACAATTGACAACTTTCCTTTTCTTCAAATGGAAGAAGATTATCGGTTTTTCCCTCAAAACATATTTTTTAGGTACAAAATTCAACAGTATTATAACAATTGAAAACAATGACGTCTATACTGAATTAAAATGACAGATGTTTACCCTCCAAAATACCATATTTGTTATTATTTACACAAACCATATGTGATAGTTATGACATATGTGGTCCAATTCGACATCATTAAATTGTATACTCAATATAAACCCATACAATTATTTTATAATATTGTTACGAAAATGAAAAATGCCTAAAGAGATAATACACCACATTAGGGTGAGATTTTAGGTATAATTTTTTATTGATTTGTGTCAAGGCTCTGGATCTGTTACTGCCTTAATTGTCGGTGCTATTAAGAGTGCTACTACATGTTTTCGATTCTTTTTTGCGTATTATAATCTTACATTTTTTGAATTTAACGTAGATAAATAGAAATTTGTAATAACTACAAGAATATTCGAAATTTATAATTCATTGCTATAAAAAGTGGCGCATTGCGTTTGGGGAAAGATAATTACCGTTTTGCAGTCATAAAGTGAAGTCACGCTTGGACGTAAATAAAAGTTTTGTATAAACGTATATTAAGTGCAAGATAAATAAGTTGCTGTATTAAAGCAAACTGTATAAAGAAAAAGTGAGGAAATAAAAACTGTTAAACAACAACAAGGTGGTGTTTATTCTATTTGGACGCAATTAAAAAGGACTCAAGCGTCTTAAAAAACGGTAAAATCGTAACAATGTTTATACTGGATATACATATATACGTTTAAATTCAGCAAACCACTTCTCTACCATTTGTCTCAATGAAGCAGAATTTTTATTTTATTATTTTTTATTAATTTTTTTTTTTTTTTTCATCAAAAAGCAATGCTTATTGAAACTTGAAATTCACTTTTTTCTATATATTTTTTTTTAATAACAAAAGTTGCTTCACACAAAAAGCTATAACTCAGGAGTCAACTGTCAGATTGCTGCCAAATTTATACATCATTTGCAGGTTAGTTCTAAGTAAAAATCATATGGAAAGAATTCTAGTAACGCCATCTATGTGTCATCCTACAGACTTATTGAATGATCTGTTACTGTTTGACACATTATCTGCTATTCTGCTGGTTCCAGAGTTGATACGATATTTGGTTTAGCGGAGTGCATGCAGAAAACATTTCCAGTTTCTCTTCCAATCAGTGTTTTGTTGGCCTTCCAACAGATCAGTAACAGGCAAACTAATCAGTGTATCTTACAATTGTGGTGGTTGAGTGTCTGTCATCAGACCACTTTGCATTGTATTTTTCCATTCGTTTTCTCTTTACATCTCTTTGTTTTTTTTGTTGTTGTCTATGCGTGTGTGTATTTACGTACGAAAACACAAGAGAAGAGCAGCTCTCTGCCTTAGTCCGCTCCAGAGCTCCGTATAAGAGATAGTAATTAGCCATACTAAAGCATATAATTCTCAAAAACTTATTTATTTGTCACTAAATTTTTCATATAGTCATACTGGTATAAAGCTACACTTCACTCCCAAAAAGCAATGAAACTTACACACATTCATTGTAAACGTGTAACTTTGTCCGTAGGTATAATTGCCCTGAACGGCACATGTGATTTAATTTTCCATATTCTGCTTTTGGCTTACCTTAATACACACTTTATTCATCATAGAACCCAAATAGGAATAGGTGTGTCAATCTGCTTTGCCTATCGATGTGTCTGTGTGTTCGACGTAAATTATCGGCAAAATCAAGGTCCTTAAACTGCTTTTATAGATTCTAAACTATTTCTGTACTTTTTTTGTCAATCTCAGTCATGATATTGCCTAAGGTAATAAAGGTAATAAGGGCAGCCAAGCTTCACCATCGTGTTTGTCGTACAGCCGCAAACGTAAAATAAACTGTTTACTGAACTCGCCTTTCAATTGGACCATTATTTGACCTTGTGTGTGACATATGGCACCGTCTTGTTGAAACCACATGTCAGCCAAGTCCAGCTTTTCATTTTGGACAAAAAAAAAAATATAATAAAAATATAACGTTCCTGCCTTCATCATCCTTGAAAAAGTACGGTCTTAACACCAAATAAGGCAATTTTGCTTGTTCACGTATCCATTCAATCAGAAATGAGCTTCGTTGCTGCACACAATTTGCTAATCAAAAGGTGGACATGATAAAATTCAATAATCTGCAGTCGTTGTTTGTTTGTAAGTCGATTCATGGTTAAATCATAGATCAAACTGAACACGTTTGACAGTAACAGCTGAGCTATCGAAAACAGTGTTGCCAAAAAGCAAGTTTCAAAAAAATCAGTCGATACAAAATTTCAAGTTGTTAAGCTTTTCCAGAATTTAATCAATGACCAAAACAGGTAGAAGCGGCATTATACGCTACATTGTAGGCAACACATATTGGGTGCGCTATCTATCAATTTAAATTTGAACCAGCGCTGGCAATATATAATCTCCACTGAACGAATATACACAATTGGTCGGAAATTGCAAAAAAAAGTTAAAAAAAATTGCAAAAATTATTTTTTCGGATGAAGCTCATTTTTATCTCGGTGGATACGTTAATAAGCAAAATTTCCATATTTGAGGCTTAGAAAATCCAAACGTGGTCTTCCAGAAGCCAATGCACACATTACGAGTGACTGTTTGGTGTGACTTGTAGAGCGGACGCATCATTGGCCCATATGCCTTTGAAAATGAGGACGACGCAACCATTATGGTCAATGGAGACACCTATTGCACCATGATAACCGATTTTTCCGTGTCCGCTCTTCATGTTATTATTAATATGCACGATGTTTGGTTTCAACAGGTTGGTACAACTTGCCACATATCTCATACCATATTCGATTTATTGCACCAAGTAGCTGCGATCTGGCAACGTAGGACTACTTTCTGTGGGGCGTCGTTAAAGGCAAACAAGACCATTATGCCGACAAACCTGAGAGGATTGAGCATTTGAAGGCCAACATTCGTGATGTCATTACCGATATACGACCCCATACACTCGAAAAAGTTCTCGAAAATTGGTCCGATCGATTAAGGTACTATGAGGCCAACCGCGGCAGCCATATGAATGAAATAATATTTCATTTTTAAACGGAACAATTGTACTTCGCAAAAAAAAATTTGGCAAATTTGGCAAATTTGGCAATTTTTTTCTTATTGCATTTACAAATTTAAACTTTTAAATGGCCCACCCGATGCCAGACATAATGGTCCTCTATTAAGCACACAGTCGAGATAATGTTTTTGAAATTCAAGAATTTAATCTTTAAGCATGAAACAAATGCATGGTTGAATGGCAAAATGAATCGAGTATTTTAACAACTGAAAGTAATTGGTAAGTTTGCAGCTGTTGTTATGAAACAATTCGTAAAACTGTCATTATATTCTGCACATCCTCTGCTAAAAAGCCTATAGACCATTGATATGAATAATATACACATATACTCGTACATAGATAATAATTTAAATGCTTTTTTCTGCCGATTATAAAATGTTAAGTATTTTTTAAATACAAATTTATTGATTCCTCTACCACTTGTGTGAGAAAGCTCTCCTATTATAATGGAGAAAAAAATCCCCTGCATTTTCCATACATTCATACATTAATTATTTCTCAGTGATTTATAATTCCCATCAGATAGTTTTTTTTCTCCACTTTTATTTTTCATTATCCGTTTTTTACTTTTCTGTGCAGCACGTAATGTATATGTAAAGAGGCCGGTATATAAAAATGAAAGAAAAAAAAAAGATATGAAATCGCATTTATTTAATGAAACCATTTATATGCACTTCAGTTAAATGTACGAGTGTAGCAGGCATACGTTTGTACATTAAATTTTGAAATTTTCTTAATTGTTTCTTTAATACATGACCTAAAAAGAAATTATGGCGAGAAAAATGTACGTTATAAATATTCATTTTAATGGCAATTTCTTTTAGGTCTCAACATAATTTTCCTGTATTTTTAAGCAATTTTTGTTATTTTTTTAAATCTTTAAGTTCGCTGTAAAGTCTTCATTTGCAGTCAGTCGAAGGAAAATTTCAGTCACGTTAAACAAATTAAAGTAAACACGAAAATATTTTATGACTCTTAAGAGTGTCAAAATGGCATCGCTTTAGATTTCTTATAATGCCTTTAAACCAAAATCGAAAGAATTTTGAAATGGAACTCTTTTTAAAGAGAAAACCAACGCGTCGTTTACAACAATAATTTTGTGCGCGTTTTAGCATGCTAAAGCCATAATGGCGCACACAATTATCGCTGTTGGTAAACGAAAATTTAACTATGTAATGTAATGTAATGGGTGGAAAAGGGTCTTATGGGGTTGTAATGTAGAGTTTGTTACAACTTTTAAGTTCAAGTAGAAACTATATTTGATTTATTATCAATTTACGCAAATATGTTAGATGTGTTCTACGGAAAATACTGGAATTATTTCTTTTTTTTAATTATATAACAACAAAATGGATAGTTTTATTGAAAAATCGTTTATCGTAATAAATTGCGGACTAGAGTCATCTGCAGATACAATTATTATGAACACCAACATAATTTCTCAACACTTACTATAGGGTCTGCAATCTAACTTTTTTTTTTCAACTAGTGCTTATTTCGTGAATGGTAACACTTAGCTCATGTCTGATTTGACAGATAATTAGTTTTATCCTTCCGCTGAATGAATATGGTTGTGTATACGCTTTTTTCGCTTAGCTAAGTGGGCCTGCGATTGACTTACAGAAGGTGCCGATTTTGCCAAAAAAATAGTCTTTTCAGATGAAGCTTATTTTGGCGGGTATGTAAACAAGCAAAATTGTCACATTTGGGGCACAGAAAAGCCGCACGCATACATTGAAAAGCCGGTACACCCAAGATGAGTCACCGTTTGGTGCGAATTTTGGTCCAGAGGCATAATTGGCCATTTTTCTTCGAAAATGAGCAAGGAGTGGCCGTTACAGTCAATGGCCATCGTTATCGGGCCATGTTGAACAAATTTTTGCTCACAAAAATTGAAGAGGAGGATATTAGCAACATTTTGATTCAACAGGATAGCGCTATGAGCCACACAGCCGAAACTACACACGATGTTTTGCGCCCTGTTTTCAAAAAAAAGAAAAAAAAAATTTATTTGGCAGACCCTTTATAATGATGCAGAGTATTTATATTTTCTTCAAAATATTGAATTTTCATTCGATTTTATGGTTTTTAATCTTTAACTTATGACGTTTGAGATAAATTTTACACTGCTGCACGCAATTAATATTATATTGCGCTCTTGCTAACAGCAGTGCTTAGAGTCAGGCTGAGATATTTGAGCGCAAGTGTAAATTATACTACACGTCATCATTTGTTATATTTTTTCATGGATAATATTTTATTACCCCATAGTATTCTGTGTGATTCTTATATAGAAAATATTTTACCACCACATCGAAGTTAACGCTTGTAATACATATGAAAAAGTTACTACACATCCACATATCGTCACCTAAAACGCAAACGGCCCTATCTAACATTTTGAAAATTTTACAGGAGAGGCAAAAAACTATTTAAAATAAAAACTATAGTTTTAATCAGCGAGTTTTTTTTACCAATATTTGGGATACAATTTTTATATTTTGTTTCATTGTCTTATAACTCAATATCGCGTTTTGACAATTGACAATGTTATGTATTATACAAACGTTTAGTTAGGTCTTTGCGTTTATCATATAATCGCTTTTGTAAATAGGGACGTTTGTTTTTTGGTAGAAGAATCGCTTATTTTAGTCGGAAGAGTCCAAATTTATTTGTGGGCCTTTGTTTTGATGAAATACCTCAGAATTAATGAAAAAGTCGATTTTGAATATTTTGCTAGTTAGGGTCGCTTGCATTTTAGATGACGATATGTACGTAAATATAAGTTCATATTATTTATAGTCTGTTTTTAGGTTTAAAAGCTTGTTTTCAATATTCTGATATTATACAACTGTATACTGAAAAGTTGAATGCTTGAACAGCTTAGTGCTTAAATATTAAAAGACGATGACCAAATTTATGACGATAGAACTGAAGTTGATGACGTAGTCATCGATTCAAATTTCTTACTGAAATGTTGAGCGACATCAGCGCTGAAACGTATAATGAAGAGGATATATAATAAAAATTATTCTAGAACAAAAGATCAAGGATAAGTTATTGAAGCGCTGGAAAACGAAGTTACAATAAATAGGCCTTTATTTAAGGAAAAAAACGTTTCAAATGTTCGGCTGAACAACTACAACGTCTTTCATAATTTCACTAAATTACAAACTTTCATTGCGTACCCAAAAATAGTCCAGACAAGTTAGAAAATACCATGTATCGATACTGATCACAATTTTTTGCTGTAAAGGAAAACTCCATATAATACTAAACAAGAAAAGGTGTAAAATTTACCTCCACCTCTTTCAATACGTTACATTAAAAAAAAAAATTTAACAGCTCAAAAACTATACACTTCTAGGCTAGGAAAAAGTGCCTTCTAATTTTTGGAAAAGCTTTAATTTTTGAAAATAATGAGTAAAGGATATATCTATTTTTTTATTCACAATAAAAAGGATTGTGAAATAAACAGTAGATTTTTAACAAAATTATAATTTTTTGCAATTTCTTTTCTCAACTATGCATTTAAAACCAAATAATCTTAATTAATTAAGGTAAAAATTCATTACTACATATTAACTTTAGAAACAATATTTAAAAATAAAGTGGTGTAAAATTTACCACCACGTCTTCTTATATATCATAAACTTCCATTTCGTAAGTAAAAGGTTAAAATCGAGTCTAAAAAGTAACAGTTTGAAGGAAATTCTGCTGTTTTTTATTAAATAGAAATTATGAAAAATATTGGAAAGTTTTGTAAAAATAAAATTTTATTAAACAGCTTAAAGACTTAACACATGGGCTGAAGAGTGCCGGGTCTTTTGTTCAAAATAAGCTTTATTCATCAACATAATCTGCATCAAGAGCAATGCAATCATTCCTGCGGCGCTCTAGTATTTCTATACCATTTTTGTAGAACGATTTATCTTTTGCCCCAAAATAGGCCTGAGTTTCACCGATAATCTCTTCATTCATAGGAAATTTCGAACAGCCAGTAGTCGCTGGGAGCCAAATCTGGCGAAACGGTAGATAAGGAAATAATTCGAAAATTAATTGCATGTATTTGCCATTGTTTCAGAATCGTCACCACGTTCTTGTTTTTGGTCAACAGTGGGCAAACGTGGTATCCACTTCGAGCTGAGCTTTCTCATAGTCAAATACTCATGAAATATAAAGCCAACACATTCCCTTGATATCTTTACGATGTCAGCTAGCTCACGCAACTTCACTTTTCTATCTTTCAAAACGATTTTGTACATTTTTTTTATGTTTTCTGTTGTTACCGCCTCATTTGGAGGTCCACTACGTTCTGCAACATCGATGTCTCTAAGAACACGTTTAAAGTCAGTAAACTAACGTTTTATTGTTATTTCTGATAGAGCGGAGTCTCCGTAACACTTTTCAAGCCACTTCTTCGCTTGAACGGTATTTTTCCCATCAAGAAGCATTGTAGAATTAAATCGCGAAATTGTTTTTGATCCGTTGTTCTGAAAATAGTGAAAAGTAATGTCATTCTTAGCGCAATAACTCACAAACGAATTAGTATAATATACTGAAATTTTAGCCATTACTAAAAAAGAGGTGAATGCAATAACACTAGCGCCATCTATGTGTTAGGCCCGGAACTTTTCAGCCCATGTGTTAATATGTTCTTATTGGGTGTTCGAAGAAGTTTGTGTACATATTTGACCAAAAACAAAACACCATTTTCTTATATTTAAAACGAGTTTTATTAAAACAAATATCGGGTGTATTTTTCAGAGGGTCATAACTTTGAGTTGGCAACACTGCTTTTTTTTAACAACCGATTTAACAGCTGATAATTGCGTTTTGTTTTAGTTTAACATTTAATTATGCAACGCTTGCAAATTTTAAAATATTTTTTTTTATCAAAATAACGGTCCTGTTCGTCAAACTTAATGTACATTTCATCCATTTTATAGAGCGTAACTAATCGTCCTTCAAAACGACTAATTCGAATAACAATGGATCGTTTTTAGACAACGTACACTTTTACTGCTAATGTGGATCTCGTGAGAAGTCGAACAGTGTGCGCTGAAGAAACTGTAGCCGCTGTACAGGGAAGCATTGAAGAACATCGAAATCAGTCAATTTTTTGCCGTTCTCAGCAATTGAGGTTGTTTCATTCCATTTTATGGAAGATTTTATAAAAGGATCTTGGCTTTAAAGCTTGCAAGATTCAACTTGTATAGGATTTAAAGCCAAGCCACGATCGTATGTACCGCCAATTTGGCGAACAGGCTGAGGGACAATTTGATATTAATATTGAGCTTCCATTCAAAATTTAGTTCTCCGATAAAACCTATTTTTGGTTGAATGGGTATGTAAATAAGCAGACCTGCCGCATTCTAAGTGAGGTTAATCCACAAGCTTTTGTCGAAATACATTTACATCGACAGACGGGCTGGCAAAAATCCGTTTTTTTAATCCAATCCAACGGGTTTTATCGGGTTTTATAAATGCCTCAAAATTTCGTTCAAGCCGACAATATTTTTTGTTTGCTAATCAACCATGTTATTTTAGTATTTTTAATGCAATTTTGCATTCTTTGTGAGATCAAGGCGTCATTGTGTACTATGAGCTTCTAAATCCGGGTGATAGAGGCAGACTGCAACTACTTCGTTTGAATTATGCATTCTGGGAATAACGGTCTGAATATAAAGACAGACATGATTATGTTATTCTTTGCATGATAACACCCGGCCTCATGTCGAAAAAGTTTCAAAACACTTATTAGAAATGATCAAACGAACATTGCACCGTCGGCTATTGCGACGGATACAATATACTCACACCTCTTTATACGGGCTTTCTATACATGGCATTTCGTTATAACGGCCTCTTTGTATCATGGAACACATTCGATTTAAATGCGATTTACTTCTTTCTATGGTTAAAAAACGTGGATTCTCCGTTTTCTCCAAAAATTATAAGGGAAGCAAAGGCAACACCTATTCATCTCGCTTGAAGGTATTTCATTTTACGGCCTACATTTTCAGAAACTATCTAGGCTGTATATAGAGCTATGAGTTTATCTTTTAACATGTCACCGAATCATTTTATTTGAAGAAATACAAAATCGGTTTTAAAGTTTGAGGGCCTTAAGAGACGAGAACTGGAAAGACGGAATTTGGAAATTGGCTCAGAGATGGAGAAAACATGTGCAGTGAATCGATAAATTTGTTATTTTATTTTAAGATCAAACAAATTTGTACACTCAAAACGTAAATTACATCTACCCGAATCCCTGAATCTTAACTGGGTTACCCAGTTAGTTGCCAACTCTGTTTATAGCTGTTTCGTGATGAACGCCTAGTTTACGCTGCTTATGTGTCGGTCTTTCTCAATTTTTTTGCATGATATCATCAATTTTTTTTAGAGATTGCTCGACCAGAGTGAGGTTCATCTTCTACAATAAAATTTTGCACTTGAAAACAAGAAAACTATTTCGCTGTTATTTTTCTAATTACAGCGTCATCTCCATAAGCTTTGCAAATTTTTTCAGCAACATCCGACGCAACTTATTTGTTTATCTCAGAGAAGCAAAATACGACGGTAACGTTCACTCACTTCTAAACATAGATTACTTTTCACAGAGTACGTAATGGGATTTTAATAATGTCTTCTAATAAAGTGAAGATTAAAATGTCATCTGTCAACTGTTGCCTGAGGAAATTAATTTTTACCGGAGATATATTATTATATTATAGAGCCATCTACTCATAATTCGTAACCAAAGTTTTTCAAACATCCAATATATTAAAATTAAGCAAACTTTAAAGCACATTATATTAAATTATATAATTATAATATAGTATACTGGAACTACGCTAAGATTCAGAAAAGTCGCTTTAAGATTGAGAGTTAAAAATTCCTAAAGTTAAAAACAAAAAATTCTAAAGTAAAATCTCTTTTGTTGGAAATTTGTAAATAAAAATATGTCATTTCATAACAATACCCAACGAACGTCACACAAAAATTTGCTACAAAAGAAAGAAGACAAATAAAGCTGGTCTCCTGCATCAGTGGCTCATTCAACTTGTTGCACATGAAGTCCAGTTTTTACAATATTTTTAACCCTTCTTCTATCCTTGTTTTCTTGTTCAATTTTCTGGTCTTTCATCTTTAATTAAATGCAATATTTTTCAATTAAGTAATTGCTATACAACGTTAAATCCCTGTTCAATATATTCAATGGAAAATATAAAAAAAAACTTTATTTGAGTTGTTGTTTCATCATCATCAATAAGAATTTTATTTTATAAAAATTTGTTGCTGCTGTTGTACAAGTATGTGATGGCTGTCAGGCACTGAACGAAAATAAAAAAGGATTAAAGATAACAACCGAGTGTTGCAACAAATGAATCAAAAAATAAAATAAAAATAAAAAATAAAAAACTATCGAAATTGGGTAAAACGGTTTTATTGGAAATGTTTGATGAGGAACAGCTGTTAGTGTTTTCTTATTTATAACAAAACAGAAAAACGCAATAAAATTGATGAAGAGAATTTTTAAAATATCAATATACAAAAAGCTCTTGGTTTTTTGAATGCGACTATCAATATACCGAACAAATAAATTAATTATTAATGCCTGGATTATGTGCAACAACTGTTAACATTAGTTAAGTTGCCGTTTGTCAAAGTGTTACATATGTGTTAGCAAATGTGTACTAACAGCTGTTAGTGTCATGTTCACACGTCAACGTTTCTTTTTTATGGAATTCGCCCGCTCATTTAACCAACAATTATAAGACGAAGTATATAATTTCCCTTATAAAATATTAAGAGCCAATATTTTCTGTCGAATACTACAAAATCAATTTTTTTCTTAATTTTTATTGGCTGTTTGTCCATCCTAATTACATATCATGCTTTTCCCTTTTTAGAACACAATTTACCGGCTAATAACAAAAATAGCAAGATAAAGAAGAAGAATCATCACAGCGAATTACAATTATTTTATGTGAGCTGTATAATTCGTATAAGTAATTCAAACAGCAAATAAGCTAATTCAAACTCTAGCGTGAACATACTATAGGGTGTCCGCCGGGAAGGTAAACTAATTTGTTTATTTATAATTTTTGATTATATGAAAGAGAATGCATCTTATATTGATAAATGTTTTATTTAATGTCGGCAATTATGTATGGAATACAATATCAGATAAATGCCCGCCTCTGTTAGCATCACAAATGCGAGCCCTTTTGAGCACGTTTTTCATTACATTCTTACACATTTCACGCGGTATTTCATTAATTTCATTACGAATATTTTATTTGAGTTTCTCCAGCGTTCCTGGTTTGTTTGCATAAACTTTGCTTTTCAGATATCCCCATAAATAAAGTCAGAAGCAGTCAAATCAGACGACCGTGGTGTCCAATCAACATCACCATTCCTTGAAATAATTGGTTGTGGAAAGAGGTCTCGCAGTAATTCCATTGTAATCCTGGCTGTATGCGATGTGGCACCGTCTTGTTGAAGCCCAAAGCATGCAGTTGTTATGCATGCAGTTAAAAAGTTTTCAATCATATCACGATATCGGTTCCTATTGGCAGTTACCGTTACGCCGTTTTCAGAGTCAAAGAAGTAAGGTCCAGTGATCCTACCTGACCAAATCGCACACCAGACGGTCATTTTTAATGGATGCAAAGCTGACTGATGAATAATTTGAGGCTTTTCCATTCGATGATTGATTTTGATAAAATTTTTTAACGATTAAAACACGTTGGTTTATTGAATATTTTTCCATAATAAATTCGCCACGTCTCTACTTCACGACTGCCAAATATGAACTGTCAAAATTATGCTTACCAAAATGGCGGCAAAACAAAGTAGTGTACCTTCCCGGCGGACACTCTGTATATGTTGTCAAATATTGTTTAAATTTTCTTTGCCCAATAGAAAGCTAAAAAGAGATTTAAACACATTCAAACCAATTATTGACTACAAGCTCTCAAAAATAAAATACATGTGTTCATATGAGAATAATTATTTCAGAAGCAACACGGCTACTATTGCATCCCGTAGCAAACTTGGGCTAATTTCTATTTTTCTTGGCAACAAAAAACAATTTAGTGGTGTCAATGTAATGAGATACATGAAATAGGCGTTTTAAAACGGCAATACATGAAATATACACATTAAAGACGTGAAAGCATGTATGTGGCATCACTGAAAAAGAATAATCATATGTCCATTTTGCTTACATTGTACATTATAGCTGTATGGTAGTCATTAAAATAATTAAGTAGCTGGTTACTTGGCTACTTTTGTAGCCAGCGTCTTTTGTAGGTGTGTGGTCGGTAGATATGTTTATAGCTGAAGTGATGAAACAGTATACCTCCACAACTTCAAGCAAAAACGCTGTCAATAAAGATGGCTCATAATAAAATCGACAGCCGCAACTTCAAATCTGTCAATTGCCATTTTTGTTTTTATGTTTGTTTTACTTTTTGTTTTAATTTTTTTCGCTCCAAACCAAAAACATATGTTTTTTGTTTACAAAATGCATAAAATTCAGTGAAAGTACGGCAACATCACATACTGACTGTGAGAGCACAATTGAGAGGGTAAGAATAAACGCTATATAAATATAATAGATTATATCTCACGGCTGCTTACGTCGACGATTTTTTTATGTCATTTTGTATGGCAAAAATCGCCAAGGCCCAATTCTGTTTCATCTGTAAGGAATACGTAAGTAAATTTACTTACTTGTCAGCTGGCACTGAAGAAGATCGCTTGTCGCTTGTATTTTTAAAAATTATGTAAAAAATGTACACTCGAAAAATGTTTTTTTTTAATCGTCTGGGTATTGAAATTTGAAAAATACAAAAAAGTTGCAAATGTGAATAAATATTTATTAGGGGTGATGAATGTATGCCTACCTTTAGTTTTTTTTTAAAGATTATTGCATGTAAATGTTGCCAACGGCGTAGCCGGTTGAGCGTAGCCGGTTTGGTATACTTTAATCAGCTTTTCAGTTGGTATCTCACCAACGGCAGCAGTAATGTTGCCTTACGGGCTGGAATTGTGGCTGACTTGTTGTTGTACATGAGAGCCTTAACGTATCCCCACAAAAAATAATCCAGTGGGCTCAAAATAATAAAAAAAATACCAGTTTGCCGATAATTGTATGATTTTTCATGGGTTGCATTACGAAAAGGTTTAATAACTCCGACAATTTCCAACGGATTTCTAAACCTTAAGTCTCATTTTATTCACAACTTAATATAGTTTTTTAATTCGTTCATCAATACTATGGTTCCTATATAAAATGGTGCGTAAACATACATCTAAGCTTGAAAAATGTGGAAAAAATTGAATGAAATATGTGCTAGCTTGAGAAATACAAACAGATTCTTCAAGGCTACTTAAATGACATATGTATATATAATTTAAAAGGCCTGTATCGCTTCTTTCCATATATTTTCTTTCCAAAGAAACATAAAGTCGGGTAATATTTAGCTAAGTTATAAGCTTATAAGTGCATTTTTTCCGTTATTCCTCTAGGGGGCTTTCCACAAAGCATTAATTGCTTTGTTTCGGTTCAAGTTAATTTTTTTTCAAGCTAATCCACTGTAGCCTTCTTCCGTATCGATTGTGTAGTGGTAGTGAATATCCTTGCTAATTGGTGGTGATCTTGACTTTAGCATTGTAATTTTTTCCCGATAGGCGGCGTTTTCTTCTTTGATCATTCGTCTGATCTTTTGTTATCATCGCCAGAGGAAAGCTGGAAGGTCAGAGAGTTTTTTCTTTAGTTCTAGATGGAGTTGTCTGGAGGGAAAGTTGAAGCCTCTTTATTAAACACTCGAAACTATAATTAAATTATTTCGTTATGTCCTCTGCTGGGGCTCGAACCTGGCTCGCTTGTGTTGTTATGCGTGCGCTCTAACCACTACACCACGCCACCCCCTTTATATAAGTCCATAAAAGTCCAAAACTCGAGTTTTTGTAGGTGTTTTGAAAATACCAAAACAGATCCTTGTTCTACTCGACAGCGCCTTTCAGAGAAGTAGTATCATTTCCCAGGTATTTCAACTTCGTTCATTTTTGTCGCACCGTGTGAACCAAGCAGCAAAAAAATCACCCGTTAGTACAAGCGGATAATGAAATTTCAGGATAATAAACTTGCGTATTTCATTAAAAAGTATCCAAATTTGTCTGTAATACTAATTAAGAGCCAAAAATATAAAAAAATTTGATTACACTTTATACTGCCATTTTTTTGTGGTGCTACACACAAGCTGAGCACATTCTGCTCGCTACAACATTGACACTTTAAGCTTTCTTCCTTTCTGCCGACCACTGCTTTATAAGTAACAATCTTCGTTTTAGAACTTAAATTTCTTTCTTTCTTTGGCAACGTTTCGTTAGCATAAAAGTTTAATGTATACAGTAGCTGATGTGTCCAAATCATATTTTCAGTAATATTTAGGCAACTGAAAAAATTCGCTAATGGACAGCACAACTAAACCATTCTCAAATACATACATATGTATGTAATTACAAATTATGGTACAATACGCATTTTAAAACACTTGTTCAAAGATTCTTTGAAAAGTTTCGAATTCGCATTTTACATTTCTTCCATAGTATACCTCATTACGCAAAATTTTAATGGTGCCCTTAACGCAGCATTTCAAAAGCCATATGCAGGAATGAAAACGCCACAGGCATCATAAGTTCCGATTACATACGGCCTTTTTTTATAAAAAAAAACAGACAAAAAACCATGATGTTCAGGCAACAACATGCGTTTAATGTGTTAAACCGAAAAGAAAGCCATATTTCTGTGGTTTTTTGTTTGTTTTTTGTTTTCGGTCAATGTTGCTTGTCTTTAATGCTTGCTTGCCATTCATGTAACATACGAGGAAAGAAAAACAGTGGAAAAAGTTAAATTTTCAATAATGAAAAGAGCTGAAGAAGATTTTATAAAATGCAAGCATTTTAAATTGTGTTTTACAAATAAGTCCTGAAATTTATAATGCAAGTAAACTTAAGTTTCCTTAAAAGAAAATTATCCTTAAGCAATTCCTTTGTTTTTCGATAATGCATATAATGACTTGTTTTATTTTCTTAGCCATTTTAAAAATCACTAGGCAATAATCACCTTCACCACCCAAGCATTTGTCATGGTATTTTATCTAAATTTTTCCGTTGGAAAACAATAAATAATGAGAAAAAATTAAAAGGAAGACAAATGAAATCAACAACAGTATCGATAGGTAAACATCTACTCCCAAAAACATTAATCACAAAGCAAAAAGGAATTCACAAATCAATGGTAATAAATGCTTGAACAGATAAATTGCCATTAACAAGAATGAGATATTTTTTAAATTTATTGACACAAATTTAGAATTCAAAAATACTTAGCAGTTGAAATTGGAATTCACAAAATGAAATTGAAAAGAACCCATAAAAGAATTCCCATATACTTTTACACTGGTCTATTGATCTACTGTTTTCTATTGTGTCTATCAGAAAACATAGCAAAAAAGCATTAAAATCAACACTTTATCATCAGACAAGTTCTTCCTGTTGGCATTTTCAAAAGCTTAAATTTACATTAATCGGTATAATTTATTCTTCTAAATTCTTGATAAATGAACTGTGGATATCTAAAAATTTTAAATATTTTTTTTTTTTTTAAACTGATGGCCATAAGTAAGACACTAGGTTAGTCTATCTAAGAACTTTTCATTTTATTTGATTTTTCTTAAGTTCAGCACTCAGGGAAAATGACCCCTACTTATGCAGTTCATTTTGTAAGGGTGCTAGGAAAATAGGAGAAAAGAGTGCAAAAAGGTCATAAGCATTTTATTTAAGTTTGTTCACATTGTAAATGATAGAACGAAAGTTGGAAGATAAGTAGATCTACAAACGAACAGTTCGGTTAAAGAACGTTTTCTCCTTGTAATGAGTTGTGCGCAGTGTTGCCACTGAACAAATTTTAGTTCTACCAAAATACTTTAAAAAATCTACCAAAATTGGTACAAATCTTTCAACTATTGAAAACCATTTTTGATATGAATAACAATTTTTACATGCGTTCATATCAGGGTTGGCAGCCCACTGGGTAACCCAATTAAACCCACATGGGTTTCATTGGGCACTATAAAGGGTCCGCCAAATAAATTTTTTTTTGAAAATACTATAAAAAAATCTACTAAATATTTTCTCAAATTTCTTGTTTTATTTGAAAGTACAATCCTGCCGGTTAATAACGGAAAATAATTTCACGATCGGAACAATTTTTAAGCATATTACCGATTGTGTGCAGCTGTATTTCACCAATGGCTTCACGAATATTGTCCTTTAAAGCATCAATTGTCTCTGGCTTGTTGGCGCAACACTTATCTTTGACGGCACCCCACAAATAATAGTCCTGCAGCTGATAATGCGATCTTCAAATCAGGGCGCAAAACATCGAGTTAGCTTCGGCTGTGTGGCACGTAGCGCCGTCCTGTTGAAACCAAATGTTGCTAATATCCTCCTCTTCAATTTTTGTGAACAAAACTTCGTTCAACATGGCCCGATAACAATCGCCATTGACGGTAACGGCCACTCCTTGCTCATTTTCGAAGAAAAATGGCCTAATTATGCCTCTGGACCGAAATCCGCACAGTGACATGTCTTGGGTGTATCGGCTTTTCAATGTTTGCGCACGGGTTTTCTGTGCCCCAAATGCGACAATTTTGCTTGTTTACATACCCGTCAAGATCAAAATGATGTTCATCTGAAAAGATAGTTTTTTTTGGCAAAATCGGCATCTTCTGTAAGTGGATCGCAGGCCCAGACTCCCAGCGTTGTTCAAGCGTATACGCAACCATATTCGTTCAGCGGAAGGATAAAACTAATTATCTGTCAAATCAGACATGAGCTAAGCATTACCATTCACGAAATAAGCACTAGTTGAAAAAAAAAGTTAGATGGCGGACCCTTATTTCAATAAACCCGGTTGGATTTTTATTTAAAATAATTCGTAGTTTATTTACAACAAAAATAAATATAATTTATGTATTGGGAGTATAAATAAATTCGCTCGTTTCTTCTAGCTCAAAACAATAATAATGAATTAACAAAGTGTTACGTTTTAAACTTTTTAAAACGTTTGAGTTCGTTTATATTGCGCTAAAATAAAATAAAACTCTACTATGTTGTTGTTTTACCGTTTTTCTCTTTTTTTATTAATTCCACTGTAACTTTTATACACTATGTCTTTATACAGCAAATTCGCTTATACAACACTTTTTATTTACGCCTGAACACGACTTTACTTATTGACAACTAAACGATCACTACCTCACCAGCCGCAATTCACCATCTTTTTATAGTATTTCATCATTAGTTTCGAATGTTCTAGTACAGACACGAATCTTCGATTCTTCTACGTTAATCCAAATAGTCTAAAATAACTTTATAAATACCAAAAATAATCGAACTGGCAACTCCATGCGGATAGTAATACTCTTAATTAGTACAGGCAATTTTTACAGTTATTAGGCCTTGACAAAAGCCAATAAATTTTAAAGCTAAAAATCCCACAATAAGTACCTGATGTGGTGAATTTACTCTTCAGCGTTTTCATTTTCGTAACAAAATATATCAAAATAAAAATGTATGAAATCACTGCTTATATCTTTTCACCACCTCTGAGATAATTTCCGAATCACGTTTTAGAAAAACTTCTCGTCTCTTGAAGCGATCCAACTTTGAAGCCGATTTAATATATCCTGAAAAGAAGTGATTTGGTGACATGATAAAAGATATTTTATTCGTTGAATCAGCCATGGGGACTAATATTGGGAGAATACGGCGAATGCGCCATTTGCCTGTTGTCATGCAAAAGAATAACTGAATCATGTCTGTCTTTGTTTCCGGCCTTTTTTCTCATAATTCATGGCTTAAACGAAGTAACTGCAATCTGCTTTAGCAGCTCATACTACACAACGCCCCTTTGATCCTACAAAGAGTATAAAATTGCATTATAATTTTACAAAAAAATTAAAAAATTGTCTAATTGAATAAAATTTGGAAGCTGTTATAAAACCTAATAAGACCCCATAAAACCCAGTGGGCTGGGTTTTATTAAAACAAAAGAAAAAACCCCGAGTATTTGCCAACCCTGCGTTTTTTCGTATCAATGAGTCCCAAATACTTCCCAGCACCTACTACGGTTGAAAAACTGACCTCCCTAGCATATTTCGTCATGGCAAATAGGCCACAACTCTAAGATATGTGCCCTTTTCGAAATTATTGTTTAAACAAAGAGTACAAAAAATGCAATGCAGCAACGCTTTTTTTAAACGTGCAAAGTCGTTATTTTTTCTTCTTCTTCCTTTTCGAGCTTACAGGGACAAAGTACCGATTAATTATCTGAAAATTGCAGATATTGTAAAACTCAAACAGTATATACAGGCAGAGTTTACAGAATTTTTTGACGAAATACTCCAATGGCCAACTACATATGAAAAAGGGCTTCCTGAAGAAGAATTTTGATAAAAGTATATTATTTTTTTTCAGTAGAAGTTTTGCCTTTAATTTTTTTGATACCTAAAATTAAATTTTCTGCAAATTAATATGGTTTTTTCATTAAGTTTTGTATTTCGATTTCATTAATTTGTAATATATAAACGAATATATACAATAAAGTCAATATCCAAATACTTCTGTAATTTTCAGTTACGAATTAGCCCCAAAATATAATCCGTATAAAATTTTTGAACTATTATACTTCATTACAAAATAATTAGTTTTTTTCATTTCCTGTAAACTTTAAATATTCGGACATGTGCTCTTTGCGAAATTGCACGTTGATTTGCAATAAAAAATATACAGACGTTAAAAAATATTTTTATTTAAATTAACCGGTTATTCGTGTTAAATCAACCGGTTTACTCGTTATTCGAAAAATGAAGATTTTGAAAAAACCGTCTTCGACAATGCCAAAAAAACCGGTTAAAACCGGTAGAATAATAATAACCGTCCTATCTCCCTAATACATACTTATGATACGTTCCAACCATAATTTAATTTATGTAGTTTTTCTTAACTAATTATGTATGGCTTTTTTCATTTCTTTTTCCAAACTTTCACTTTTTAACGGGTACGCCATCTAACGTTTTTTTTCTCAACTAGTACTTATTTCGTGAATGGTAACACTTGCTCATGTCTGATTTGACAGATAATTAGTTTTATCCTTCCGCTGAACGAATATGGTTGTGTATACGCTTGAACAACGCTGGGAAATATTGCGACATTACTTTGAAAATCATGGTAACGTTGCAGAATCAAAAATCATCTTTTCAGATGAAGCTCATTTTGATTTTGGCGGGTATGTAAACAAGCAAAATTGTCGCATTTGGGGCACAGAAAACCTGCACGCATACATAATTGGGCCATTTTTCTTCGAAAATGAGCAAGGAGTGGCCGTTACAGTCAATGGCGATCGTTATCGGGCCATGTTGAATATTAGCAACATTTGGTTTCAACAGAACGGCGCTACGTGCCACACAGCCGAAGCTACACTCGATTTTTTGCGGCCTGTTGTTGAAGATCGCATTATCAGCCGCAGAGTTGATGTTGTCTGGCCACCTCGGAGCTGCGATTTGACACCGTTGGACTATTATTTGTGGGGTGCCGTCAAAGATAAGTATTACGCCAACAAGCCAGAGACAATTGACGCTTTAAAGGAAAATATTCGTGAAGCCATTGGTGAAATACAGCTGCACACAATCGATAATGTGCTTAAAAATTTTACCGATCGTAGAGGCTACTGCATGGCCAGCCACGTAATACCACGTAAGACTATGTAATAAAACTGGTCACTGAGTGGAGTATAACTGGTCCTGACAATCTTGACTTAGACTTCGTGTTGAATTACATATCCCTAAATTAAATAGGAAACCATCTATACAGCATACAGATATACATGCACTGGAATTGTTTTTAAATTAAAAAAAAATAATAAGTTTTTAATTTTTATAAAATTTTTGACGCGTTATCATTTGAAAGCTTGTTCAGTGAAAGATTTTAATTAGAAAAACAATCCGTACCCTGACTTTAACGTGTTTTGGAAAGAGTTTAAATATTAAACACGTTTATGATATGAGTTTTCAAAACAATTCATTGTTTTGGAAAACATTTAAAATTAACTTTTTTAATTCAAAATTTGCTCAAATAGGATAGTGTGAACACCATATTACAATTATTTTCTACCACTTTCAATAATATGAAATTAATGTTTCACAAAACAAAAGTTTCTTTCTCCTCCTAGTATGTAATCTTGTAAGAGAAAGTAGCAATTTGCTGTACCACCAACTATCACTTTATCGAAATCAATTTGCAATTATTGTAAACGATTCTTCGAAACGATATCCTACTCTACTTTACACTATAAAGTAATCAAGATTTGTTACATAAACCCATACATACGTACATACCTACATATTTACATATTGATGTATGATGTTACACATACAAATGAAAAGAGATCTGAAAAACATATCTGCGACATTTGTTACCAAATGATATTGAAATTTTGTAATTGAATTTATTTCATGAAAACATACTGCAATTGACATTGAGTTGTTGTTATAGAGGGTAGTATAGAGGGTAGTAGTAGTCTCAGGCTTTTAGAGAAAATTTCAATTGAATTCACAAGAAATTAGTAAAAGTATAAGATAGTGAGCAACTTAAAATTTTATTTGCATGTTTTATACTAAAATAACACCAATGACTTTTTTGTTTCTCTTTAAAGAAATATACAATAAAAGACTATAAAAGTAAACTTAAAAGCATTTCAAATCAGCCAGTCGAAGTTGGGCCACAATGGGGCTGGATTTTATATATTTTTTTTTTTTTACTTCTGTACAGACCAATTTCTTTATTTTTAAGTTTGACAAGTACACGTTTCGCAAAAGCTCACCGAAATTGGTGCATACAGGAATGGAAAACTCGTTTGTTAAGAGACGAATCACAACTCGGTTTAATAATGTGCACAATAAGAAGTGTGCCTTGATCCATCCAATTTTTGAAATAATTTTAAGCATGGGGGTGGCAATGTTATGGTGTGTACTTGTTTTTCAGCAACTGGAATAGAATCTTTTACAAAATTGACGACATAATAGATTGATTTTAGAAACGAAATGATTCCATATGCAGAGTGCAATATGCCACTTCTATGGGTGTTTCAAACCGATAATGTCCGGAAATTCCAGGGTTGGCATAAGCCCGGGTTTTTTTTAAAGAAACCCAACCCACCGAGTTTTATTGGGTTTCTTATGGGCTTTATTGAGTTATATAAAGGATGGGCAATTGCCTTAAAAACATATTTTTTTACAAATTCAGTTTTCTTATACCAATATAAAATAAAAATATGGAAATTAATAATGGAGTATGATGTCGCGCAAATGTCCACCTCTAGCACGTCGGCAGACGTCCGTTTTTTCACAAAACTTTGAACCACACTTTGCAAAAAAGCTTCGCTCATCTCGTCAATGCAGAGTGTCAGTTATTTGTGGTTTGTTCACGTAAACCCAGTCTTTTAAAGGGCACCAGAGAAAATAATCCAGCGGCGTTAAACCACAAGAACAAGGCGGCCAATTGACATCGCCAAATCAAGAAATTACGTGACCATGAAGTTTCTCATGTAATAACTGAATTGTTTGGCTGGGTGTGTGTCTTGTGGTGCCTTCCAGCTGAAACCAAAGGTCACTGATGTCAACATTAGAAATCAATGGCCACAAAAAATTTGTTATGTTAGTTTGGTAGCGCATAGAATTCACGGTGACAGCGTTTCCTTGCTTATTTTCGAAAAAAAATACGGGCCGATGATACCGCCTAACCACAAACCGTACGACACGGTCACTTTCTTTGCATGTAATGATATTTCGAGGACTGTTTGTAGATTTTGTGAGCTTCATATGCAACAACTTTGTTTGCTTACATAACTGCCTAAATGAAAATAGGCCTCATCACTAAAGAGGATTTTGTTGGAAAATGCGTTGTTTTCGTTCAGTTTTTCACAATTAAAGTTTTCACAAGCAATACTCTTTGTTCAAGAGTGTAGCATTCCATGATTAAAATTGATCAATTTTTTACTAAATAAGTGTCAAAGTTTGACAGTTCAATTCTTCATTTGACAGCCAATTTACTTCTTAACCTCAAATTTGCCCACCCTGTACCTGCTTCCAAATTTCTTTCAATAATATTTTTTGTTTGTGAGTGCAACTACGTTGTTTTAGTTTTAAGAATGCAATTTTGCATTCTTGGTGAGATCAAGACGGCATTGTGTACTATGTGGTGCTAAAACTCGGTGATCGGAGCAAGCTGCAATTACATGATAATTATGCGTGAAACAAAATATCAGCCAAATCCTCGCCACGGCTTCGGTTGCATACCTCGATCCTTCGATCCATATTTTCAATGACTGTGAGACATAATTGAGGTTCAATGTCGTTAATGTGCCGAATTATCTCATCCTTTAGACCTTGAACTGTTCTTGGAAGAAGTCCAACGGTGTCAAATTACATGATAGTGGCGGCCAATTAACATCGCCACGACATGAGCTCTCATAGCCTAGCGCAAAAGCGCCATTTTTTTGCTAGCTGTGTGGCAAGTGGCCCCATTCTTTGGAACCACATATCATCCAGGCTTATATCCTCAATTTCTGGCCACAAGACGTCCGCTATCATCTCGCGATAGCGAACATCATTCACAACAACTGCTTGAAATGCCTTATTTTGGAACAAGTACGGTCAGATGATGCCGCCAGCCAATAAATCGTACCAAATAGTCGCTCTTTGTTGATGCATCAGCTTTTCAACAATCACTCGTGGATTTTAATTTACTAAAATGCGGAAAATCTGCTTGTTAACGAATCCACTGAGGTCAAAGTATGCCTCGTCTCTGAAGATGATTTTCTTTGTAAAGTTATCATTCATTCCTATCTGTTCAACTAACCATTCGGCGTATTGACTACGGTAGCCCATTTCAAGCGACGTTAACTTCAACTCTTATTCAATTGAACTTTTTAAGAGTGTAAATTCAAATCTTTATTCAAAATTCGCATCAGTGATGTTCGTGAGATGTTCAATTGTTAGGCTTGACGACTCTTCTGCCACACTTTCCCGAACAACTGCAATGTTTTCCGAAGAACGAACTGGGAGACCCGTTTTGCTGAAATTTGAGCACAGTTCCTGCGATTGTGGACACATTTGGTCGATTGTGTTCTGACAAAAAATCGCGAAGTGCACGAACGCGATTTTGATTTGAACGCCCATTTTCGTAAAAGGCTTCAACAATCTTAACGCGCTGTTCAATTGTCTTCCTCTCCATGGTTGAATTTGTCCAACACTGGAGCAAAGAAATGTCAAATTAAGTTGGCCAAAAAATTGAGGTAAGGTGTGACTCATAATTAAAATCGTGCATTATCGTTGGACTACCCTTTATAAAACCCGGGTGGGTTCAATTGTGTTACCCAGTGGGTTGCCACGCTTCTGATCCCACTACATATAGAGCATTACCTTGGAGTCATGGATATTCGGCTTCGGCTTTGATTTGGCTGTTTGATATATGACTTTTTGCGCTTGGAGTTATCGAATGTATCCATTTTTCATCACCAGTAACAATACGATGGACTGACTTCTTTTTGTAACGTTCAAGCATTATTTCCGACATGCAAAATCGCCTTTCATCGTCTCGCGGCTTCAATTCATATGGGACCCGATTTCCTTGCTTTTGAATAAATCTAATGCTTCTAAGCGTAGCAAAATGGCTTGTTGTGTGACTCCCAATGATAATGCAAGTTCTTTTTGACTTTGACAACAACAGACTTCTTCAAGTAATGCTTTCAATTCCTTATCTTCAAAATTTTTCGGTTGACCAGGCCTCTCCTTGTCTTCTATGTTGAAATTGAGTTTATTGAGTTGGTGCATGTTGACCGTAAGATTCTACCAACAATCGATAACTTTCAGCATCCGCTTTCTTCAAATAAAGGAAGGTTATCCGACTTCCCCGCAAAATATCTTCTTTAGGCATCATTATTATAGCGATTGAAAAAAAGTGAAGTTTATACTTTGGCATTTATCGAATACTGAATTATAATGATAGATGTTTGCCTTCTAAAGTACCATATTTGGTATTATTGTCACAAACCATATGTGATAGTTATGTCATATGTTGTCCAAACCGACATTATTAACTTGTATACCCAATAGCATCGATAGAACATTGAAACACACGCCACATTGCGACGATGCTCCAAAGAATCGGGTAACTCATAAAAAGGCTCGGAAGCACCAGCCCATACAAGAGAGTTGTATTTCATTTTAGGTCGCATAAAGGTCTTGTGAATACTAAGGAGATTAGATGGGTTGAAGTATTTATTGTACTGTCTTAAAAACCAAGAAACTTCAATGCGTGCTTCGGCACTCGAAATATGTCATCGTTCCACAGAACCTCACAGTGAATTTATAGGGTCTTTTGCACATTAAAAGCAATCTTGTTCCCATAAACCCACTCGCTAACCTGTGAGCTTTTAATTCATATTCCGTATTTTTGCCTCAACTTCCAAGACGTTCGACTAACGATTAAAAGAATGTGAAAGACAAAATTTGTCATTGTCGCTGTCATCTGCGAAAGAGTGGATAGGATTGGAAGTGGGAAGAATTATGTTACATTTTAGCCTTTTTATAACGTTTGAGCTCTTTTTAATTAAGTAAAAATAAAATAAATGCCACATTATTGATATTTTATTTTCCCCACTTCTACTTTATACGCTTTACCTTAAAACAGCATTTCATTTATCTTGCACTTTCGCTTATACAACACTTTTATTTACGCCGAAACACGACTTTATTTTATGACAAAACGATAACTATGTCGATGTAGGCAAACGCTCTCGAATCCTCTATTTTATGTCCGCTAATGTTAAACATGTAAGAGTGTGTTACCCAAAGATCGTCGAATTAGCAATGCCGTTAAATACGCAAATCAGTACGGCATTACCAGAGTAACATATCAACAACCTTGACAAATCAATAGACCAAAATCCCACAATACAGTCCCAAAGGCACTAATGTGGTGTATTTTTTCCTTTTTTTAGGCATATCTATTTTCATAACAATAAAAAATATTGGAAATAGAGTGGGAAAAAGAACAGAACTCTTCGGATGAGATCCCATCTATAACTACTCTTATAAAGCGATCTCTGAGAAAACTCGTTATAGAACGAGAGAAGCAAATAAGTTTAGTTATGAGAGCCTCATGTCAAAGTCATCAGTAGAACGGTCCGTGCGAAAACTATACTGACAATCGCTTAGCAAATCGTTGGACATGAGATACTTCACAAGGTAGCGATTAATCATACCCTGCCATAAATTCGGTTTCGATAGATATTATCGATTACTTATACTTACGTATGTACATATGTGCGCATGTTCCATAGTGTACATATGTATGTACATACATACATATATCGATAGTAAGCAAGTCATTTGTATTTGTCTGTTTATTATAATTTTTTTTTATAAAATTTAATTTCATTTCTTTTGGTCGATACAAAATTATTTTGTCAACTGTTATCTTTGGCTATGATTTTTGAAAGCAAAATGCTGCGTAAACCACAAAGTGAACAGATAAATAATTCAGCAGTTGGTTGTAAGAAAAGAATACATTTCGATGAAAAGAATTTACAAGAAACCCGTAATCCCTTTAAAATAAATTCTGGATTCGCTGCTAGGGAAGTAGCTAAGACATATTTTTTTAAACAAGTTGAACCCACTGCTGATAGAGAATTACGTGGACGTTTAACAGAAGTTATCGATCAGGATAATAAAAATTTGTATAACAATAATAATGAGAACGACGACTATGTTACATTAAAGTCATCCAATTTTTCTGAATTAGCTACACCATTCCAGAGATTTACTCTTGATGATCCAGCTGCAAGGCGCGAACAATTTTATAGAAAACGCAGACAATACAATCTATCGGAATTCACCATTGCCAAACAACAGATAATGAGTAGAGAAATACCTGAACCTGGACCATCCATTGAAAATTGGAATAACAATCCAAACGCTGGCAATTTTCCTTCACACAGTTTGAGATTATTTATGAGTCAGAATAATTTATTGCCAAGTGTAGTTTCCGCTATTGATTTTGAATCACTGCGTCGAACTACAGATCAAGAACAATCCTGAAATTCAAAATTTTCCCTTTGCAAAAGAAAAAAAAATCTTATAAAATCTATAGTTTATGTCTAATGAAATTTTTTGTGATTATGGTATTATCGTCACGACTTTGTTGTTGAAATACCTATGTATGTACTTAAATGATATTTGTAATTCAAATAAAAAGCTTTCTTTTTAAACGTACATAATACTTAATACTTAACAGTTCAGTAAGACCGCCATTTTAAATGTTTTTCAATTCTTTAAAATCAATTTAAATCAGTGCTGTTCTGTATTCCTAATCAGAAAGATTTTATTCGGTATCTGAATATTCCGTATTTCTTAACTGTTTTGTACTCCATTTCCGAATAATTTTTTTTTCGCTTTATTTCTGTAGGAAAATATTAGTGGAATCAATTTGAATCGATTTTTTTTTAACAAAACTTCCCTGAATTGTTAAAACATTGATTGTAATTCATAATTTGAAATGTTTTCTTTTATTTTCCATATTATATTCACAACTCGTTGAACAAAAATTGCTATAAATTATGAAATTAAAATTTATTTATAAATATGAAAAACAGTAAATTTTCGAACTTTTGATTACGAGTAATTTTATAATTCCGCACGCATTGATTCCACTCTGAATACAGAACAGGGACGCGTCTCAAGGACATAAACTGTTTTACGAGTATAAAGATTTGTTGCTGTTCTATAAATTATAAAACGTTCCCAACAGACCATTTCACAAGCAAAATGTAAATGAATTGTAAAATAAGCTTATCATAAGAGATTTCCTACAACTTTTTATAAGCATGCTTATTAGCTTATTCAAATACAAAAAGTGAACAGTTTTCAAATATTATTTAAAAATGCTTCATATGACATTACTTTTTACCATAATACTTGCTATACACTTAGTTCAGGTGATAATTTAACAAACATGGTTGTATTTGACTTATTATCGCTACAGTTTTACAAGTGTTTTTGAAAAATATATATTTTGTTTTTTTTGACAATGCTAAAAAAACTGTAACATACATATGTATGTATGTATGTTAGTTTCAAAATTTGAAACAATTTTTAGAATTCGTATTATACCGTTCGCGTTGTTCCAACATGTTCTCCGAAGTCCAATGACATTTTTCGAAGCATTTTTTGCTTTTGTTCAAAAATTTTCAATTGGACCGGTTATGCTGTAAAATTAATCACCTGAATCTGTTGTTGTGTCAGCCATTCTTTATAAATATTTATATTCCTCAGCTTACAAAAATATTACGAATATAGGCTTATTATAAGCATGAGTATTCTATAATTAGACTTCTAAGCTTACTGCATGTTATAGACAGCATTATTATCGCAAGGGTTCAGTTTTCATTATTAAAACATTTTGAATAAGCTTTTTACAATAGTATTCACAACGCTTTTCCAAGCTTAAGGTGTATGTTCGTAAGCTTGTTGCAAGTTATTTATAAATCGTTTTGGTTCGTTGGGTTATTCACATCAACATCACCAAGACTAAGACTTAGACTTTTAATCTGATGTCACAGAGGTGATTTGCAGATTATATAAACGGTCTTCATATCATTATTGCACTTCTGTTGAGTGGCGCTTGCCATCTTTTTTATTGCTGTAATATTCCACTTGGAAGCATAAAACTTCAACAAGAATTTTCCACCTTACTCTAGTTTGGGAACAAATTTTAATTTCCTAAAATAATTGTAAGCATTTCGCAGGCATTTATTAACCTGTAAAACCTGTAGGTTATACGTTCGATGTTAACCAGGTCTCACACTCATGGCTGCCAGATTTGGGGTTGCCCCATATTAGGTAAAATTTCATTTTAAAAAGGAGTAAAAATTTTCATATTGGGTTTGGGATTTTCATTGGGAATATTATCAAAAAAGTAGAATTTTTTGGGAAAATTTCTAAATTTTGTTTTTTCATTAATATTCTACAAAGTAATGGGTGTCTAAAATTGAGGAATCATTTTGATTTTGCTGCCATTTTTTTCTACTCGTAATTTTTATTTAAAATTTGTATTTTCAGATTCTAAATATATTCCGATTAGTTTATATGGAACGCTACACGAAGGAGCAACGTGTTTTAATTATTAAAACTTTTTTTGGAAATGACAAAAGTTGTCAAGATTTAATTACGAAATTTAGAACAAAATTCGGTAGAGAAAATGCTCCAACAAATCGTGCCATCAAGCTGAGGGTTGAGTTATTTGAAGAAACTGAATCCATTCATGATAACGGAAACATAATTTATCGGCGTTCAACCGAGAATACAGCAGCTGTGAGCAGAAGTGTTGAGGAAAATACAAAAACATCTATTCGTCATCGCTCGCTGTAATTAAACATTAAACGACCCACATTATTTAACATTTAGCATCGTGATCTCCATGTAAAGGTTTAAAAGATCCAGCTGACCTAAGAATTCAAATCAGCTGACCACGCATTATGTCGGCAATTCGTTTCTTAGGCCATCAAAAAAAAGAGAAGGAAATAATAATTTTTTTTAACAAAGTAACCTTCACCGACGGAGCACATTTCCAACTCAATGGTTACGTCAACGAGCAGAATGTAAGGAGGAACAAAGGAACGCACCAAACTCTTCTCGTTCGTACCTGTTTGGAGCATTAAACTTGACTTTCTTTCCAACTTCGACCAGTTTAGTTGTTTTTGAGTTGAATTTGTCGACTCCAGGAACGCAGAGGCCGACCACTTTGTGAGCTTTTTTCTGAGGATTCCACGGTCCATGGTAATTATTGCTATGTCTTGATGTAGTCTTCGAATCATGTAACAAATCCAGTACAATTTGCTATCAAGAACCTGGGTACATGCGAATTGTACCTTTTCGAGGTATTGTTTGGTTAAATAAAGGGTCATCGAAAAACAAGCAGAAAATGAGAATTTTTTTAACAAAATAATCTTTACCGACGAAGCTCATTTCCATATCAATGGCAACGTCAAGAAGCAGGAGTGCCGCATTTGGGGTGAAGAGAATCCAAGAGTTATCTTAGAGCAACCATTTCATTCACAAAAAGTTACCGATTGATGATTCCAACGTACATAGATAATATGTGGTTTTAAAAGGATGGTGCCACTTGTCACACAGCAAGAGAAACAAAGCATTATTTTTCGTAGAGAAGGAGTAAATTGGCCACAAAGATTGTGCAGTTTAACACCTTCAGGATTTTTTGTGGGATTTTTTGAAATCGAAAGCGTACATCAATAATCCCACAACAGATCAAGAGCTTAAAACCAAAATTATCGATATCAACCATTAATAACTGTTTATTGATAAATGTGATTGATAATTTTGGTAAAAGATTGGGAGCCTGCCGAGTCAGTAGGGAAGGTCAATTGACCGACAGAATTTTTGAACTGGAACCTATTTGTAATAAGCTGAAATACAAATATTTTTTCATTAAAATTGAAATGATACCCCAATATTTGACACATAATTTTTTATTTTATACCACATGGTCACAAAATTCAATTTGTGTACTCCAATACATATAACGTGGACATGATAACATTATGTTATCAATGGTACAAATACAATCAGTGGCGTTACGACAGAGAAAAGAGGAAAGAAGGTTGAGCGAAAGGTAAATAGCAACAATACAATTTTAGAATGTACAGTTACACTTACATAACATTATTAAGCTTATCATTATATACGCATTCCACGTTTAGTGGCCTAAGTTTGAACAGGTGGTCGCTAGGAAACAACTGGGCGGTCTTTAAAGACAGTCTTGTCTGACTATGACTAAGTCCATGCTACGCTATTCGACTGCGATCATTGCGGCCATAATAGGGTTTACACTCCTGCATGTCTTTGTGAATAAGTGTGATATGAGAGGTGCTCTGATCGGATTATAGTGTTTTCGATCACAGACTAGAAGAATCCTAAACTAGTTTTCAAATTAAAGTTCGAGATGTTCTCTCATGGCGGGAAATAAGTCTCGTGTCCATGTGTGGATGCCGGAAGTCTAAACTGGTTCACGGATAGATAGAAATCAAATATAAAGATCTCACTACCTTTGATCAAGTGTCTTTCAAGTTAAAATTCACTTAAACTCAGTGTGCGCTGAGATAAGCCTATGGAGGGGCATCAGATGTGAGCACATAATTATCTCAGATAATTAGCCAGCAGTGAGAGCACCGGCTGCATGTTTACTGAAATTGCTATTAATCGAAGAGTGCTTTGGCTACCTTCAACAACTTGGTGTGGCTAACAAGGTTGTGCTTCACTGAAGTACTCGCGAAGATAGGATTGTGTGCCGCTATGATCATCTGACAAATTTCAAAAGCGAAATCACTTCATAACATTGCTAACTACTGGTTATGAGTATTTAGGATATGAAAGAGAAGGTCTATTTCAGTGGGTTTAAAAACTAGAACCAGCTGCAGCCCATTGTTTGAGAGAAGTTTCTTTTAGGAGAAAAGTTCCACTTGCATAATATGGACTTCATGTTCGACTATAAATTCTTCTTATGAACTAATGTGTAGTTGAAATATGTACATCTGGGTCTATGGATTTCTTTAATTTTACTCGAAATCTTTTCATTTTGGAAACGCGCGATCGTGAGGTGATTACAAATTTCGTTTTTGCTCAAAATGGAAGAGCTGGACTTGGCTGACTTATGGTTTCAACAAGACGGTACCACATGCTATACAGCACGCGAAGCAATGGGCCATTTGAGAGGCACGTTCAGTGAACAATTTATTTCACATTTGGGGCTGGTCCTTTGTCCGCCTAGATCATTCTATTTTAGGTTTTTACACTATTTTTTGTGGGACTATATTAAGTCTCATGTCTATAGTAACAAACTCGCAACGGTTGACGCACTAGACGCTAATATTGAGGAATTTGTTCGAGATTTTATTGGTTTATAATTGTAAATAGTGGCCTTAGTGTATTTTTAAATGATATGCTTGAAAATAAGTCGACATACATACATATGAAAAAAAAATCATTTCCTTCTATAAAATATTTATACACTTGAATGTACATATGTACCCGAACAAACATGCAGATTTAATGCATAATATAATCATGTGTCATCATCGTCATTGTCGTCATCATTGGTTCGAATTTTATACTCCTTTTAGCAGTATTTTTGTGTATGTAACTTTTACAAATGGATTTGATTTTGATATATTCATGTGCAAATATTTTATATTTTTACAGCAATAGCAACAAAAAGAAAAATTTAATTATTACTCTGTTTTTGACATATTCAAGTTTATTTATTTAAACAAAATAAAAATAAATAGATTTTGCGAATGTATACGTTTTTCAATTGCTTATACATATGCATGTATCGGATGGACCATTTAAAAGTTTAAATTTGAAAATGCAATATAACAAAAACGGTTTAAAATTTTGCCAAATTAATTCTTTTGTTATGAAGCACAATTGTTCCAGATAGAAATGATATATTATTTCATTCATTCATTCATGGAAAAAAAAAAATTTTTTGAGTGTATGGGGTCGTATCTCGCCAATGGTATCACAAATGTTGTCTCTGGTTTATTGGCATAAAACTTGTCTTTAACAGCGACAGAAAATACTCCAACGGTGACAAAACGCTTCTTTGCGACCAACTGACATCAAATTTCGGCCAATTAAGTGGCCATCAAATGTTTGACTCAATAAATCGATTGTGGCATGAGATGTGTGGCAAGTTTCACTATCCTGTTGAAACCAAACATCGGTAACATCAATACCATGAAAAGCGAGCACAAATAAATCGGTTATCATGGTGTGATAGGTGTCTCCATTGACCGTAATGGTTACGCTGTCCTCATTTTCAAAGAAACATGGGCCAATGATGCCTCCGATACAAAAGCTGCACCAAACAGTTACTCGTAATGGGTGCATTGGCTTCTGTAAGACCACGTTTGGGTTTTCTGCTTTTTTGCTTATTAACGTATCCACCAAGATGAAAATGAGCTTTTTTGCCTTTGTTTTGGAAATAAATAAAAAATCCCAACGTTGCTCAAGCGTAAACCGATTCGTTTCGTTCAGTGCAAATAATACATTGAATTTTGTGACAGAATAGAATGACATACGTATATCCAAGCTCGAAACAACCGTTAGATGGCCCACACTATACATATGTATGTATGTATATGAGCTGTTTATGTATTTTGAAAATGGAGTAAGTCCATTTTTGGGACGGACTTAAATAATACTGGTATTTAATATTATTGTCATTCTTACCAGGCTCTTGCATCACACTGCGACCCTTAGGATCTGTTGTGCCTCTTCTGGTCTACAGGGTATTCACCAGAAGATCTGAAACCCTAATGTTGAATAAGTTCACCAATAAGATCGTATGATGAGCAAAGGCTAGCGACATTCACATCCATGATCTCCATTCTCTTTAAATGCATTCATAGTCTACAATGGTCCGCCAGAAAATAAGTTTTTTTTGTTTTTTTTTCTCCGTCACTCCTCTAGGGAGCATATTGGCCTTCCACAAAGCATATATAGCTTTGTTTCAGTTTCTTTAATCAATTTGATATTTCAAGCTAAGTAGATGATTAATCCGCTGTAGCTTCCTCCATATGATTTTTTTTTTTTTTTTTTTTTTTTTGTGGAGTGGTGAAGATCCTTGCTAATTCGTGGTGATCTTTACTTTAGCATTGTAACCTTTTTCCCAGTAGGTGACATGTTTTTCCTGATCATTCGTCTGATGTTTGTCATCATCGCCAGAGGTATGCGTGAAGGATCAGGAGGGCTTTTTTCTTTATTTTTTTAGATGGAGTTGTCAGGAGGGAAGAAGTTGAAGCCTTTTTTTATTATTAAACATTCCAAACCATAATTAAATTTTTTCTTCGCCATTTCCTCTGCAGGGGCTCGAACCTGGGTCGTTTGTGTTGTTATGCGTGCGCTCTAACCACTACACACCACCCCATTAAGTCCGTTAGGAGTTTTAAATCCCGCCTGTCATAATTGTGTGCCTCAGAGCAACGCCCATATTGCAGAGTAATCGACGCCTTAGAGCAATCTAATATTCCAAGCATCTAGAAATTTCTCAAACTTTGGTTAGATTGATAATAGTAGTAAGAGTGTCAGACAGTAGGGTTCCAGACTAATATGGGGTGTCACAGAACTTTTTCTTGTCAATGCATCCGCTGTTTCATTACCATCTGTCTCACAGTGTCCAGGTATTAAAACAACTTGTCCTTATTTCTAAGCGTAGGTCCTTGCAACATATCGTAGCAATATTTTGTCGATTCGAGCTTAGTGCCCTTAAGGCAGCTTGGTTTTTAGAGAATATACACATTAATAATCTTAACCTTGAACCCATTGTCTATGTTGATCTCTGCACATGTACAATGGCCATGATCTCAGCCTGGAAGACACTCAGCGATCTTTTCACCGGAATTGACAAGTCTTTGGGACATCAGCACGGACACAGGCATTCACCTTGGATCTATGTGTACTAGTTTATATCAAACTCACTTCAAACTACAGCTCCATTAAACCAACAATCACAGTCCGGGATTTGAACCCTGACTATCCCTCCAAAGCATAGATCCAAAGGCATAACATTCAATACCCAAGATAGTTCCGACCCCGCGACATATTCCGCAACTGCGCAGATGAAAAAAAAACAGTTTTGGCCTCCCTTAAAGGTAATTATATAGTGGAATTTAGGTTTTTTGGTGTATTCAATAAACTAAACCGTTTTAAAGTTCTGCGAATATATGTTGTGCAATCCCTAACAGTATATCTCAAAAACCAGAGCTAACCTAAAAGAATGCTTAGCAGTACTGAACTCAGCCTACTCAAATTCGATTTACTCGCTGGGTGCCACGCTTGTCGGTTTTTACAACCAGCACAGTGTTATTACCAATATTTCGAAATTTAATGATATACAAATTTTTAGATATCACCAAATAATGAAAATGGACTTGCCCCACTTTCAGAATATACGCGCGAACGTGCAAATTATAAAATTATGTGTATTATTTAATTTTATTTACAGTTAAAAAAATAATAATTTATTTTATAAAATATTTTTACGAAACAAATTTTATTATTTTTATATGCATGTTTATTTGTTCATTTGTTTGTTTGGTTTATAAATCAAAGTTAATTATATGGACGATGGACATGGACGATGTTTCCATAAATCAATTTTAAATAGTAAATCAGAGCATTTTTTAATGTTTTCATATAACATATATATAAAAAACTCAAAAAGCCATTACCATTTAAAAATATTAAAGAAATACCCTACTTTTTTATTATTTTTTATAGAAATAAAAACAGGACATTTTTACAAGAATATAACAAAAAAGTACCAGTTTATTAGCATATAAATGTGACAAATTAAACAGTAATTAATTATGTTCTAACGCCCTTATCTAAAAACAAAAAAAAACATTAAAAGATTCTCTTCAACCGACAAAATAAAAAAGGTCCCCTACTCATAACCACAACATATCTTGGGCTGTAAAACACATCATTACAATTCCAAATACTGTACCCTTTGCTATTGCAGATTTTTGCTTGTTCTGCTTGCGTTATTATTTTACAGTCATTTTTTTACATCATGACTCCATATTCTCTTTCCTCTTTTAGTGAAAATATTTCCGTGTAACAAATCATGCGGAGTTCAAAGATAATGATTTGGATTTGAATTAACTAAATTATAATTTAAAAGGGAGCCACTTAAGCATCAATATCAAAACGTTTGTAAGTAGCAGAATTCAATCACAAACGAGTAACGCTAAACACGAATTAAATCAGTAAACGTTTAAAGAGAATTTTTACTTTGCACACCCCTAGAGCTGATTAAATGTCGATCAAAAAAAAGTAAGTTTTTCATCGAAACATTACTGTCAATAAATAACGTATTCATTACGACAACCCGAAGTGCAAGTCTACTAACCACATGTCACTATGCGTCCCTCCTGCAATCAACTCGTCTGATTGAAGTATCTGAGAACATCAATCGGATAGATGCACGATATCTCCACAATGTTCTTCATAGAACAACTACATACATACATAAGTATCGCGACATTTCAAGTGGATCAAGGGGGCTTCTCTCAATTAATGAGCTGCACCCTATTCTTTTTTTGAACTCATTAAAAGAGACCTACAATTTAGCACTGGCTCCGAATTACAACGACGCATTAGTTATAAAAGTCTTTCGTATCGTAAATACTCTTAAGAAGCAATGTTATGTGAGATGGTATCGCTGTTGAAAATTGTTAGGTGGTCTGGTGTGGTATTGAACTGAGGAACTATCGGTTGCTAGGTGGGTGACTTACCTACCATACCACAGCGGCATAAAACAATATCGTAAACAATTTGGCAACGGTTAAGAAAAGCTGGTCAAGTGCTTAGAAAGTGTTCAATGGTCTCTTACTCTTCTACATCACCACAGCTAAAACGGTGATTATTATGTGTATTTCCATCCGGCGAGTATGATCGCCAATCGGCCTATATATATCTTACTGTGATCTATGAGCGATCTCGTACGTCTAATGAGGGGTGAACCATAATGCAAGATGATAACTGTGAGTTACATCTTAACGTCAAGAGTTTTGTCCAACTTAATTTGACATTTCTTTGTTTCAGTGTTTGACAAATTTAACCATGGAGAGGTACACAATTGAGCTGCGTGTTATTATTGTTGAAGCCTTTTACAAAAATGAGCGTTCAAATCAAAATGCATTTCATGCACTTCGTGATTTTTTTGGTCGGCACAACGGATCAAATGTGTCCACAATCGGGAGAATCGTGTGCAAATATCAACAAACATCTTACAAACAACACTGATGCGAATTTCGAATAAAGATTTGAATTAACACGCTTTCAAGGTTTAATTAACTCAAGAGTTGAAGCCTACTGACGATTTTAAGCGCCATCAATACGCCAAATGGTTAGTTGAAGAGACAGAAGTGAATGGTGACTTTACAAAGAAAATTATCTTCAGTGACGAAGCAGACTTTCACCTCAGTGGATTCGTTAACAAGCAGAATGACACATTTGGGTAAATGGGAATCCACGAGTGATTGTTGAAAAGCCAATGCATCCACAAAGTCTGACTGTTTGGTGCGGCGAAGTCATCGGACCGCTTTAAGGCGTTAGCAGAAAACAGAGAATTGTTTATTGAACTTATATTTTACACTTAGGCAGATTAAAGTCCAATTAAGGCTGATCGCAAGCGACAAAATTTGTCCACTTGTTCATTCCGGTAAAATTTCGATATCCCGCGATCCAAATAAGATTCATTGGCAAATGTAGATACATCTGTGGACACTGTAAGAATATAATTGTCAACGAGCTTTCTTAATAGTGAAGATTTTCGCCAGAAAGATGCTAAAACTGGATGAAAATACCAGATACTACATTACATCATCGCAGGTCTTTCGCATTCCACTCCATCCTGCAAGGGAATTCGCCAGAAAGAACGAGTTATCTGTATTTAGTATTATGTTCACACATAAGCTTTAATTGCCAATTTAATGATTTTTCGCAATTAAGGCCTTGATTGAGCTTAATTTACTATACAATAGTACAATTATTAAATTGCTCAACTAGTACAACAAAAAAAAAACACAATTAATTGAGTCGAATTTAAAATGCAACTCTGTGTAAAGTACGCAGAATGAGGAGTGGCAACTCTGTATAAAGTATGTTCAGTGAGTGAGTGAGAAGTTACAACTATATACAGTATGAAAAATTTTCATTCATACAAATTTTCAAATGACTAAATAAATTTTTTAAACGATTTTAAACAATGAGGTTTTATTACTTAAAACCAATAAAAATGGCACCTGAGTTGTATTTTTTTAGAAAAGTAATGAAATTAAATTTTTGGGGTTGTCTGAATGGGGCTTACGCACACTGTACAATATCATATGAGATATATGTATATTGTCAAAATGAAAAACGTAAATAAAAATTTTGTGTATTGAATTTGAGTTTTTTTTTTAAATTAAATTTTTTTTTTTGAGTCAAAGTTTAATTAATTATTTTATTACTTTATTTCAAATTCACTAATTTAAGTTTTCACGGACAAAAACTGTATGAGCATTTTCTACTGTCAAATGCTAATTGAACAAACTTCATTGTGCTATATGTGAACACCAAACTAAAAAGCTCAATTTAAACATTAATTGACTCAAAGTGAACACATATTTTTGAAATGATTTTTGTTTCAATAAAATTTTAAAATTAAAAAAATGTTGACATTTTTTCGATTTCTATCTACATCCTACATACATATGTACATATTTAACATTTTGTTAACATGTTGTTAGGTCACAAGAAAGAGTAAAATAGTCGATATAACCACATAACCAATATTAACATCCTTAAGTTATTTCACGAAGAAGAAGAAGAAAAAGAAAAACACAATTTTAGATTTTAACATCATAAACTCGACTATCAACTTCAATCAGAAAATTAAAATACCTCAATAGATTGCAGCTCAGCAAGAAAGAAAGATATTTTTACACAATTGACGGAAAAGAACGTTGAAAAAAAAAATGGCAGCATATGACTTTAGACCGATGTCCTACTTGAAAAGAAAAAACATTTTATGATGAAATTGTTTGCCAATTTCTTCTTACTGGCTATCTCGAATAAACTCATCAACTCATCATACATATAGTACATATCTCCTCCTCTAGGAATTTGATTATGTTGAACTGCACACTTAGCAAAAGGACCTGCAAAAAAGGGAATTTAAAGAGAATCAATGAAGTGAAAGGCATCAGAACTTTTTTGTCTGCTCTTCTTGTTTCCAACATTTTAAGCACATTTTCTACATCATAAAATTTTTAAGAGTTTTGTGTTTTCCTTTTTCGTTCTTCTTCTTCTTTTATACAATTTCCAATATTTTCCTTTCACTTTAGCCTATTTTTTCTAACACTTTTTTCTAAATTTTTGCTTTTGCCTTTTGGTTTTAAGACAAATAACAATCGACAGAACTTCAATGAAGATGATGTGGTTGCTTGGAAGGCTGATTGACACTTCAGTGTTTATTGCTGTTGTTGAATGTGTTCATTAATAGAGAAAATTTTTTAACCATTTTAAAGAAAGTCAATTCCATTGTTATTGCTTCAACAGACAATCGAATCATGTCATTGATTAAACATAAGAAAAGGGAATAGATAAAGCTTATCGCAGTCACTTTCTTTAAAAATTGGTAAATCAACTGTAGATACCAGGTGTATCGTTATAAAGCGAGCATCAAGATACAAATATCTCCATAGGGAACATTTATTGTGAACGAGCCTTCATTTATTTATTTATTTATATATTGGGGTTTGCAACGACATCTCTCAAACATATTCAGTATACATCAAATCAGTGAACAATGATGTTAATGATGGCGAATTTTTTGCCAGAAAACGATGATTAGCGGAACGCATTTGTTTTCATTTGAAGAAAAGTGCTGCAGAGTAGCCTCGAATGCTTGTCAAGGCATATAGTGTTCATCCTCTACCAGAAGAAACACGCAAAATATGGTTTCGACGGTTCAGAGATAACGATTTTGGTGTGAGCAGTGAAGAACGTGAAAGACCATCAAAAAAGACGCCCAATTGCAAGCACTATTGTATGAAGATGACACTTTGAGTCAGAAACAAATGGCAGGAGTGTTAAATTTTGAATAATAAACGATTTCTGACAGTTTAAAAGCTATGGGAAAGATCTAAAGTCTGAAAAATGGGTGCCACATAAACTGAATGACAGACAGATGAAAAACCGAAAAACCACTCGTACAATTTTGCTTCAAAGACACGATAGAAAATATGTGTTTCATCGAATTATTACTGACGATGAAAAATTGATTCATTTTCAGAAAAATGAGATCCATTCGGCAGGAAGATAATGCCCTATGTCTCAATATAAATCGCTACAGCAAATGATCAATTTGAACCAGGCATGTATCGAAAAATGGCCAGAATGGGCCACTAAATATGCAACATGACAATGAACCAGCACATTAGCACAAATTATTAGGCTGGGAGCTGATACCCCACCGCCGTATTCACCAGACTTGACTCCTTCCAACAACTATTTATTTTAATCGATGGGATTCGTATTGGTTGAGCAGCAGTTTGATTCCTAACAGGAAGTTGAAAATAGTATAAATAATTGGTTTGTGCTGTGGAATTCACAAATTGACTGAAAGATGGGAAAAATGTGTAACGGACTTATTGTATACATGGACCTAGAAGATATGTGCTTCCTACAGGATGGTGTCATAATACCTGTATTATCTCATGTCGTGGCGATGTTAATTGGCCGCCACGATCATGTAATTTGACACTGTTGGAGTTTTCTCGTTGGGGATATTTAAAAGAAAAAGTCTACGTCAATAAGGCAAGAACATTTAAGATCTAAAGATTAGATAATTCGTCATATTAACGACACTGAACCTCAATTAGGTTTAAGTCACTGAAAATATAGAATAGAGTTATGCCACCGAGCCGTGACGAGCATTTTGCCGCATTTTGTTTCACACATAACTATCATAGGTCCGTCTATCATAATAAAAAGTATTCAGATAATTCTGTGAAAATTTTTTTTTTATTTACATTTAACATCGTGTGTTTGGTAAATTGCTTGTTAAAGTGTATGCTTGTAAGCGTTCCTGAAGCGTAATATTGTTTATGGTTATTTTTCAAAACTTATTGACAATAAACTTTAAATTTTTTGAGCAGCACGAGTCCTATTTAAACCTATGGAAAGATCGGAAAAACTTAAGAAACAGTTTTTAATAAACAATAGAACATACTACCTGGATCAAAAAGTATCCGGCATAAGCCCAATGTGTTGGTTTTGTTGGTTGGTGTTGGTCCCATCGTACATCTATCTCTATGTACGTTGGCGATTTTTTAAAATTTTTACCGTGTTGAGGACGCAAAAGACATGATTTTCGAGTCTGAATTCGATCGCACATTCATCAAAGGGATCATTACTGGAGACGAGGCTTGAGTTTATGAGTACAACACGCAATCCAGACATCAGCCAAGTAAATGTCATTCACCAAATGAGCCGAGACCAACAAAAAAACACGTCTTTTTCAGTCAAAAAAGAAGGCAATGGTGTAGTGCATCATGATTTTTTGACAGAAGACCAGACAGTAAACAAAGAGTATTATTTTGGTGTTATGAGGTATTTGCATGAAGCAATTCGCCAAAAGAGACCAGAATTGTGGGCAGAAAACACATGGATTTTGCGCCATGATAATGTACCGTCACACAGTGCATCATTATTCGATATTTGCCGACAAAAAATGCAACAAATACCATCCAACCGCCACCGACTTCACCTTATTTGGCTCCCTGTGTCTTCTTTCTATTCAATGGAGTTAAAAAACATTCCTAAAACCAAATAAAAAAAATTCAAATGTCAAGCTATGACGCTAAGACTTACGGGTATATCATCAACATATGTATCAACTTAATGAAAAAAAAAGAAAAAAAATTGGAACGATGGGATTGCCACACGGATGTTATTTCGGAAACTTTTTGATCAAGGTAGTATTTACAGCTGTTTTTAATGATTCTTTACAAATTATTCTTGCTTCAAATCAGAAGATTATTATTTCTAATACCTTAGCTACCTAGCAGCCACCTACTTACCCCCATCAACCTGTTTTCAACAAAAGCAAAGATAATGATATCCTGTAAAAAGCAATTTACGATAAAGATAAAATACTTCTTCTATTGCGTATATCTTAAAAAAATCTTAAGTCCACAATATTTTTGAAAAAAAAAACAGCATGTGGATGCGGTGACTTCTACTGACACAGCAAAATAAAACAAAAATATTGTAAAGACCCCTATAAACATGTCAATCACATAAGTATTGAGTAGGATTTAATGACATTTCTCTCGTTGTGTATCATTAACACATTTTTTATTGCCTTCTTTTTTGTGTTTTTGGATAGAAACTATGGTTTTGGGTTTTCGGTATGTTTTGTTTTTGTTTTACAATCTCCCTCTTTTGGGATAAGTTTGTATCTGTCAACGTTGTCAGTGGTATTACTTATTGGGTGCGAAATGAAAATTAAAATATCAATAGTTTATCTCTGTGTATATATTGGAAATAAATACGTGTGTGTGTGTGTGTGTATGTGTTTTATAAAAGGAATTTCTCCTTTACATGTGATAATTTAATTTTGGCAAAGGTCCCATTACTACGGTATCAAGTTTGTTTTTATGTGTAAATAAACAAATCATGAGAGTTTACAAGAAAAAAATACATGTTTTTGTGTTTTCAACATGAATTTTATTTATTCGAAAGATAGTCTTGTGGCATTACATTTTAAATATGATTTCTGGCATATGACCGCCATCGCTGGCGCAGATATAGTCCAATCTGGACATCCAATTTTCAATGACTTTTTTCAACATTTGCGGCCGTATATCGGCAATAACACGGCGAATGTAGTCTTCCAAATGGTTAAGCGTTTGTGGCCTTACCGCACAGACCAATGACTTTACATAGCCCCACAGAAAGTAGTCTAGCGGTGTTAAATCAAAAGATCTTGGAGGCTAATTTACAGGTTCAAAACGTGAAATTAGGCGGTCACCAAACGTGTCTTTCAATAAATCTATTGTGGCACGAGCTGTGTGACATGTTGCGCCGTCTTGTTGAAACCACATCTCCTGGAGATCATGGTTATTCAATTCAGGAATGAAAAAGTTAGTAATCAAGGCTCTATACCGATCACCATTGACTGTAACGTTCTGACCACCATCCTTTTTTGAAAAAGTACGGACCAGTGATTCCACCAGCTCATAAAGCGCAACAAACAGTCAGTTTTTCTGGATGTAACGCTGTTTTCACATACACTCGAGGATTACCTTCACTCCAAATGCGGCAGTTTTGTTTGTTGACGTAGCGATTCAACCAGAAGTGCGCTTCATCGCTAAACAAAATTCGCTTATGAAAATTGAAAAAAATTTAAAATTGCACTATTTGCAAGCCTTGTTCAGGCGTGAGTCTATTCATGATGAATTGCCAAACCAAACGGAGAATAAATCACATTTTAGCAGAAATTATATAAATGATTGGAATAGAGATAACAGATGTGATATCGAAGAAAAATATTATGGACCTGCAGAATTTATAGTAAATACTGCAACAAAAATAAAACAATACCTTTGTATTAAATAGTACCAGAAAAATAATGTTTATTGATTTTACGGAATCAGTTGTAACGAAAGAAATTCAGAAAGAATTTTAACACCCTATTCATGCATCTTATTGTATTGACAGCACTAAACTGTTTGTTGTCGCCAAGAAAAATAGAAATTGGCCCAAGTTGGTTACGGGCTACAATGATAGTCGTGTAGTCGGTAGCCGTGTTGCCGCTAAAATTATTATTCGCATATTCATCCATGTATTCTATTTTTGACAGCTTGTAGTCGATGGTCGGTAGCCTTAAATGTGTTTATGGTATTAATCTAATCATTAGATCAGCGTTAGGCAAACCAATATTAATGTATTTTACAATTGTGGTAGTAATTTCAGAGTCTCTCACCCAGGTCACTTAGCACTGTATTTTTGCACTTGTTTTCTCTTTAAATCTCTTTGTTACTTTTTTGCCTATGCGTGTGACTACGTACGTGTGAAAATAAAAGAGAAGAGCAGCTCTTTGCCGAAATCTGCATTAAACAAAGAGTCTTTATTAAAGACTCTTGCGAAATATCTCTTTCTTTTCATACGATAGAGTATATGTATTTACTTACGGATTGTACTTCTCTTCATATTGTATGGGTTTGTTATTGAACTGTTGTTTATCAACAGCAGAGTTGCCATATAATTTGTTTCAATAAACATTAAATTTATTACATCTGTGCCAGAAGACAATTTTGTATATCTAACTACAGATATGACTTTTTAAAGTAATACTAAATGTATTTATATATATAGGATATCTATTTTCTACGTATAAGAAATTTTAAACCTAAAAAAAATTCTTATTAAAAAAAAGTATATTGCGCTAAAACATATTCGAATTCCCAAAACAAAAACACCGATAAGAAACTTCTATGTGAAAAAATATGTGGTAACTCTTCTATAATCATGTACTCCAGCTGTTGTACTCTTGCCCCCAATGTATTCCAAACAGTATTATTTGTAAGTCTATTGGATGCAGGTCGATCTTAATTTGATATATTTTTGAGGTTTTTTAATTCGTTAATAATCATTAAAGTTGAATCAAAATAAAAATTTAAGTAAAATGCAAGCTCTGGAAGCAATAAATGTGAGTATAAAAAATAAATAAACAAGTTGTGAATATAAATAAATTTAATAAAAGAATATCTCTTTTATATACAAGCATATATATGTTTGCTTCTATTTCACTGATAAAACGTATAAAGAGCATTTATAAATATTTTAAATAAAAATATAAAACAAATAAAATACCTACCTTATAACAAATAAAATACCTACCTTGTCAAAAGATACAAATACTCTTTGTAATACATAAGCATTACAAAATAGCCAGTATACCACATTCACTCAATTAAAAAAAAAAACCTGAAATGAATGAGAATCCGCTACCAGCCATCAGGGTTGTCGAACCTATTTTAAGCTTTTTCTCCAAATTCTACTTTCAAAATCGCCAAAGCATATTATTTGAACATCTTGACAATAAAATGTATATTTTTCAAAATAATAAAAATATTTTTTTGAAAACAAATAAAAATATTTTTTTGAAAACAAAAAAATATAATTTGCTCCGAATTGTCAAATTTCACCAAAAGTAAACAAAATTCGCCATAATATGTATATATTTTGATAAAACAGTGTACGGTGTTTACATTAAAATAGTTTACAATTTACTAAAACCTAAAAAGCTATCAAAAATAATTTTCTTGGATATATTCTAGATATGTAGTCTCTATACGCTTATTTTTTGCTTTTTTCGAATACATTGCATGAGAATTAACTTTTTCACAAGGTACGAAAGAAGCACAAAATTTGTTATTGATATAACAATAAAAGTGAAAGGGTGCCATATTATACTACTTAACTAAGAAAAGTTACTAACTAAAATGGTCTTAAATGGTTTTCGAACAAAATAAAAATTTTATTTTTTCGTATTTTTCATCAAAAATACCCAACAAAATCATCAACTAGTTTAAAAATCACCATAAAATTACCATGTCGCCTAACTGAACATTAGGTCGTCAAATAAATTTTTAAATGGCCACGTTTGGCGAGAAATCGATAAATCTGACAGCCCTGCCAACCATCGATATGATAAAGACCAGTGAAGTCTTATTCTCTTAAACGAACAGTAATGTACAACAGATTTAGGCAAAGTACTGCTCTTCTCTTTTATTACACTCTTCTCTTTTATTTGTAACCCGTGTAGGCAAAAAATAAACAAAGAGAAGTAAAGAGAAAACAAGTGCAAAAAGACTGGGTGAAAGACTCTCAAATTACTATCATAATTGTAAAATGTATTAGTATTATTTTAACCAATGCTGTAGTAATTTGAGAGCCTCTTACTCAGGCCACTTTGCACTGTATTTTTGCACTTGTTTTCTCTTTACTTAACTTTGTTTATATTTTGCGAATATTTTATCTATGCGTGTGAATTAGTACGTGTGAAAACAAAAGAGAAGAAGAGGCTCTTTGCCTGCGGATGAATTACAAACACAATTGTAAAATACATTAATATAAATTTGCCTAACGCTGTTACAAAAGCAACACAAAAAATAGTATAAGAATAAACTACGAGGCCGGGTCAAAAAGTACGTAAACTTTTGGATAAAATTCAGTTTTTTTGGTTAAAAAAAATTATTTTATTTTTTAACATAATTTCTTTTGGGCTGCTTACCATATTACGTTTGCACAGCGCCAAACACTCCTGCGAATTTGTACCATATGTAATTACGCTTGTGGTCGATCATGAGCAAGCGCTGCATCCATTTTACGGAGATCTTTCTCATGAACAAATGATTATTCAAATTTGAAACCACTAAGCTATAAGATATGCCCATGACTGTCACAATTTCTGACACTTTCAATCATCGATCGGCCAACAGCATATCATAAGTTTTTTCAATTGTTTAGAGCAGTAAGATGTAATCTAGAGTTGAATCTAAAGGCTACGGTTATTAACATTTACGTGAAGAGCTTTGCATCTATTAAGACTTTAATTTGCAACATTAATTCTTCTCAACGGTATTCATTTACTGGTCCAACTTGTATAATACTGTGTTGAACTGATATATATTCCAAGTCGTAAAGAAATTCGAGGAAATAAAGATACTAATAAGTGCTTAGCTAACGGATCGAACTAAGACGTTACTCTAGGTATTAAAATTTCCATAGTTGCGATAACAAATTTGATGGCGGTGGAGTAGACGAAACTCATGTGGTTAATTTTACTACTTGTAGAATATCCAGAATGTTCTTGCCTACTCCGGCGAGAAAAGAAACAGGACTCTCTAGATTCTAAGTAGCAATGCGGTTAGTCTTCCGCCAGGTATAATTACTAGGCACTGTAGATTACACACCGTATAGACTACCCAAACTTCTTTTGTAGAAGTTGCTTAGATAAAAAGATAAAGATTTGGTACTCGGTACTCGTCGCTTTCATTACCTGGATATTCACCTGATGAATCTCATCAGATTTTTCCGATGTATTGGTTAGTTCTCAGGGTGATAACAAAGCTTCCACACTAATCAGGATGAAAGAAGGGTGATTAGCTTAGGCGAGTGTCAGACGAACTAATATTAATGCATTTTTCAATTGTAGTAGTAATTTGAGAGTCTCTCACTCAGGCCACTTTGCCCTGTTTTCTTGCATTTGTTTTCTCTTTACATCGCTTTATTTATATTTTGCTAATATTTTGCCTATGCGTGTAAGTACGTACGTGTGAAAATAAAAGAGAAGAGCAGCTCTTTGCCTGTCGATGGCTTAGACCAGAGGTGTGCAAAATTAAAAATGTAGTTGTGTTAGTGAGAACATGAAAATTACTCTTTTAGAGAGAGTAAAGTTGATATTTTAAAAAAAGTTTTTAAAAAATCAACATACATCCACTGCACACGTCCGCTTGTCGCTGTTTCAAAGCCCAACTAAAAGCAAGAAACTTTTTTAAATTATTTGTCTATGCCTTCAAAAAAGTTGCGTATATTCACCATACATGTGCATTCGTCGCTGTCTCATTGATAACGTAAAGCAAGAGCGTAAGAATACGTGTGAATTAATCGGGGACAAAAGTTCCATGAAAAGCGAAAAATAAGCAAAAAATAAACAAAGAATGAAAGGGAGAAAACAAATGGAAAAAAGTGCAAAATGGCCTCAGTGAGAACTCTCAAATTACTACCGCAATTGTAAAATGCATTAATATTAGTTTAGCGGGCGCTGGCTTATATCTTTTCATGTTAAAATACAAGTTTACATTACTATGTTTTTGGGAGTACTACAATTGGTCATTGTTGAGACAATCGGCCTATTCAAATTAATCTACTCGATCAGTATAGCTTTCATACTTCAATAATAAAAATATAAATTTTTCTTCTTTGCAGTACAGCGAAGTTTGCATAAAAGTACCCTGGGGTGAGATATGTGGACGTTGGTATGGCGATCAAATGGAAAGACCCATATTGGCCCTTCATGGCTGGCTGGATAGTTGCGGTACATTTGCCAAGATTGCTCCCCTAATAGCACCATATCGCAGTATCTTGTGCATAGACTTACCTGGTCATGGTCGTTCGACTCATCTACCAGTTGGCATCATATACCATAACATAGAATATGTGCGTACTATTTTACGCATAATGAAAGCTTACAATTGGAAAACGGTCACTTTAATGGGCCACTCTATGGGTGGTTCTGTATGTTTCCACTTTGCTGCCTTTTATCCTGAACGTGTTGATATGATTATTGGTTTGGATATTATCAAAAGCTACTATTGGGAGCCGCATATCGCTCCCTCAGTTATAAGGCATAGCATTGAAAAAGCATTAATTGACAATGAACGCTTACTAACAGACAGCTCGACAGAGCCACCATGTTATACTTTCAACGAATGTGAACAATTATTATACGAGGGTTCTATGCAATCAGTAGAATTGGAAAATTGTAAATATATACTCGAGCGTAATATAAAGAAATCGAAATTATTTCCCGACAAATATTATTTCTCACGTGATGGCCGTATAAAGTACTTGAGTGAAATGAATCCCAATTGGGAATTATCTTTAGAAATGGCCAAACGGATTTGTGATAAGTCTATGCCATATTTGGTTATAAAAGGTGGTGAGACAAGAAATATTAGTGCTAAAGCTACGCAATTAGATGAGTATATGGCCATAAATAATAAACAATTTGAATGTCATATATATCCACGAGGAACTCATCATTTGCACTTGAATAATGCTAAACCAGTGGCTCAATTAATTATACGATTTATGCAAAAATACGATATGAAACAGCCTAAATTTGAAAAATCTAAACTTTAAGAGATTGAGTTTATTTTGTTACTCTGTATTTATTGTAAAAATGTGACTTAAGTGTAAAAAAATTGCAAGACCTTGTAAAATATTATGCACGGTTTGGGCCACTTTCTTCATAAAAATATTAAACAAAAAAAGTTCATAAATTTAAAAATGAATTATTAATTTTTTGTTTTTATGTTATATTACGCCTTAATTATCATCCTGCGAAATGGTCGGCAGTAGAATTGTATAGATCCATAAGGTTTTTGTCAAAATTATCAAAAGTATTTGAAAGATTACTTATAAGCAAGATGATTCCAATATTAAACGTATATTAAACATATTACTATTGAGTACTAGCTTTTTATTTATTTTTATTTTATTATTTCTTACCCCCATATTCATAAAAATTATTTTCGATTTAAAAATTTGCACACAAATTATATTTTATAATTATTCTATATATCGAAAACACTATTATGTATAAAAAACAAAAAACCGTTCTTTTTTAACTGACGAAGTCACTTGGCCCAAATTTAGAAATTTTAATTATTACCGTATTCAAGATATTTAATCCTGCCTACTTTTTACTGATGATTTGTATTGACGTTGAAGTTGTTCGAAAAAATTTAGAAACATTCACTATTTCCGTTCTCAACATGTGCAAAAGTTCAATATTTATTATGTATAGGAGGTGTCACGTCCATTTCTATAATCCTATTCACTTTCTGAGTAATGATATTGATTGATTACGATGTTATTCCGATCAAATTTAGAAGCTTACACTTTTACCGTTTTTAAGATATAGCAAAATCAAGATTTACTATGTATGGGATATGTCACGTCCACTTATCCAATTCCGTATTATTTTTGGTTGGCATATTATTAATTTTGGCATAATTTTTTCAGCATTTCGACCGGTATCTCATTAATGGCAGCTGTAATGTTTTCTTCCAGAGCTGGAGTTCCGTCCGGTATATCCCATATACAAGAGACTTTATGTATTTCCAAAAAAAAGTCGACTGCCGTTTGGCATGTGGCATCATATATCAACCAAGTCCAGATCGTCCATCTTGGCCAAAAAAAAGTAGGAATTATGGCACGGTACCTTGCTACCCTAAAACTAACGTTGCGATTTTCATCGTTCTTGAAACAGTACAGCCAAATAAACCAACAAACCATAGTGTCCTTACATTAACATATACTGATAATACGGTTTTTTTATGCACAAGAAGCATTTCAATATTAGAAAAATGTGGAGAATAAAGATTTATTAACTAAAATACTCACATATAACTCTTACACTCTGTAGAGAATTGTGCTTCTACCCAAGTTAAATATCTTGCAACTGATTTTGATCATCGGCTACTTGGACTAAACATGTGGTTAAAGTCAATTCAAAAAAATTGTGTAACAGGCGGAAATACAACTTTAAATTTGGATTATAAATTCCGCTTCCACATGGTACACAAATAGTCAATACTCAAGATCTCAATGTGAAAACAAAAAGAGATTGCTTACCATTTTTAATCCTATATGAATAAGCCTAAAACCTCAATTAGACGTGATTTAGCATACCGTCATAACCATAACCATAGTCGAAACAACAAATATTTAGTTGATCGGTTAAGGCATTATAGTATGTCAGCACTAATCGAACACAGTGTTATCTATAAGATTGAAAAGAAGAAAAGAGATCAAAGGAAGAAGGATACCCTAAAGAAAAACCTGGCGTCATGTAGTAAACCAACTTATACCCGACATATAACCATCCAAGTCACAGATCCTGACTGACGCAACCTCACCTAGACCACTAAAAAAGCCCTGGCCACAAACTCGGCAGAAATTAGGGGAACATGCTTCCCATAGCCCAGTCCTTGCCCTTAGATCGCAATGCTCAGTCAGAAAACCTATCACAGTCCTCAGTCCTTCTCAGACTATGAACCCATTTCGTCCTAGAGGGGTCGACTTTAGGCCAAAGTGACCTGGATACTCTACAGTCTCCTCTGCCCCTTCACAACTCTTCTAATCAACGACAAGACCAGCTATCTACTAAGCTCATAAAGAACCCAAGCGGCATCTTACCGACGCATCCGCCAATTCAATACACATGGCCGCGACTGATCTCGACAGCTCATCGGCAGTCTCGTTCCCCTACACCCCAATAAGTCCAGGGGTGAAGTGAGGGTTCTTCTGCACAGTGAAACTAGCTTTGCTCTGACGCAACGCATAATCAGTTCTTTAATAGCAGCTCAACTGTCTACATAATTGACTACACTATCGCCAACAGCGACTAAGTCTCAAATTAACTCGGCTGCCTTAAAGTCAGTAAAGACCTCGGCCTGAAAGACACTGCACTCGCTCGAAAGTCTAGAGGGCAGTGTAATATCACTGTCCAGAAGGTAGACCTCCGCATCCGTACCTTCCTCGATCTTGGAGCCATCTAACAACCTATCAACACCTTGCCAAGACTTTTTATCAGGAAAAACTGCCGCATGGCTCCTGTTGAAGTAGCATTCCCTGAACCTGTAGTCCGTAAAATCTGGATGAGTCATCACATACGCACACCAATCTAGCTCACACATGATGTTAGATTGCCTATAGTCCAGAGCCTTAACAAGGTCTGCTTTTATTATCCTCAAAAGGTTCCTTACATCTATCGTCTTCACAGTCACCTTAAAAGAGGTTAGACATGTCCAGAGGTCAGATAATAGCAGAGGAATATTCCTGAATGCGTCCAATATGCCCAGAGCGATACATCTATGCACTTTGTCCAGAAGCCTTCTTAGACTGGCATTCTCCAGAACTCTCCACCTTGCGATACAGCCGTAAGTAACTGCAAGCAAGCGTTGACTTTACTCATCCTCAAAAGGGTGTTTTTCTCCAGTTTAGTTTCCCATCCAAGAAAACTCCGAAATAGTCAAATAGTCTTAACTCTACCCCGTCTAGCCTAGATAGTTCAAGCTTTTCAATTGATGTTTCCTGAAGAAATGAACTAACTCTGTTCTGGAAGGATTAATATTAAGCCCCCTGATGGAACCCCAGTAAGAAAGTCGACCAAGCGCCGCTTACATGATATCACTGACGGCCGGGGTAAACCTCCCTGACACCAGAATCCCTTAAGCACCACTCAACGGGGAAATCACGGACATCAAAATCAATTCATGACTACCTGATTGCCCCACTCTCAAGATTATTTAAGGCACCTTCAATGTGACCGACAACCTCATGCAGTGCAGTTTCCATAAACCTGCTTCTCAAGTAGGCATGTTGAGTCACACTAAAGGTCATTTTGTCGATATTACTCCTCCGATACAAATCGACCATTCTCTCCAATGCTTTCAACCAAAACGATGACAGACTGTCCGGACTAATGTCATCGGGCATGGAATGGTATATATGCTTTTGGTATGAAAACCACCCTCATCCTTCTCCATGCTCTACGCTAATTCACGTCTAATTTGAGCTTAAGTCGCACTCAAGTCCAGTAGCATTTTAAGTACTTAATGGAGGTCCCATCCGATTAAGGAAACTTGACGCTACGATCTTGAGTCAAAGATGAGAAGGAAGAATTTCTAACTGAAGCGTTACAATTATGGATAACAGTTTACCTTAAGATATTTATGTAAAATCTACCGTTAGTTTTATTCTTTAAATAACAAAATACTATGAAAATAAATGAAATCCTTTCTTCAGCTTATTATCCTTGAATGGACACAAATAATTTAACCCACTTATTAATACTATTTTTTCCCTTTATTTGTTAATTAAAATATGTTTTTATGTGGATTAGCTTTTCCACGTTTATTTCGATAAATTTTTTTTAGAAAAACTATTTTCAAATATACACCAGAAAAGTCAATAACCATTAGGCAGGCGACTGACTGTTCATTTGATGTTTCCCGTACATTTTAAAAATGAAATAAAAAAAATCTGAAAACAAAAGATTGATTGTCTCGATGGATATTTTTCAAATTGATTGAATGGCTTTTCCTTACTTGTCGGTTTTGTAATTCTTCCTTCTTTATTTTTGTTCATTTTCATAACTAAAGGATTTATTTTACATTTGTTTTTGCTTAAATATTTGTGTAGAGAATTTCTATAGAATTGCAATTTTTCTCTTTCACTGTTTTAGTCCTTGAACATGAACATGGCTGTTGATAAGAATGAAAAATAGTTACAGTTTTTACTCTACGATGGCATTTTCTGCTTTATTGGGTTTGATAGAGTTTTTAGTAATCGAATACAGAGAATACATCAATCAAAGGCATGTCTTAACATTTTTTTTATATTTTTTTTTATATTAATGTTGTTTCTGTTTTCTTATATTTTAAAACGTTAATACTCATAGTAAAGCCAGTCATAAATTTTCATTAAATCTTTTTACATGGCCAGTCGTTAAGCAAAATACTAAGAAAAAAAGAGATTTTATTACTTAATAGCGAATAAAAATAAAAAAATTTGTTTTACAAAATGAAAGATTTCTAAAAGTGTGTTGCTGATAAAAATATCATAATAACGACAGTTCGTGTTAATACTTCGAAGTCAGGTAGATTCGAAAGCACACCACTCGTCACTTGTATGTGTTTATATCATTGCATACCAATGAGTTACTAGATCCAGTCTGTAGCCGTGAGATATTTCATTAGGGGTCATTAATTTTACACCAAAATAACTTACCGAGTTTGGTCATTAAGCTCAGCGTTGCTCAGCGTTGCCATATGTGCAGATTTATCTGTATTTTGCAGTTTTTTTAAGCATTGAGCAGTTTTGTAGTTTTTTGTTTAAAAAGTAAGTTTTTCACATTTATGTCTGAGGCTGAATTCACACGATTCACTTAAATACACCAATCTGATACAAATTTTATTGTGACAAATTAGCGCACAATAATAAAATTGTCCAAATTAAAAATTCTGTATTCACGTGGTTGTTTTATTTTATACAAAATTTATTGCCACAAGATGTCGCGAGGCGATGTATTGACAATAATTGTCCCAGCGCTGTCACACGATTGTTCTAGCTTACGGCAATTCTGTGAATCAGCTGTTGTGGTAAATAAATTTTTTTTTTTTGGTGTTCAAAATGGTTCGTTCTTTAAAAAATAAAGAAAATAGCGTCGTCTTTATTTATATTGAGGTCATTTAGCGAACAAATAAATAATAAGAAATACAAAAAAAAAAGAAAAGAAGGAGTGTGTGGATCAGAGATTGGCTCACAAGAAGGACCATTGATGGTGCATATGAGAAAACTTTTCAATAAATTAAAAAAAATTAATTCACTAAAATATTTATTTATTTAAATTGGAATATAATTACAAATTAAATTTAATCCTCTAAAGTAAAGATGATTTGTTCTCTAAAAAATAAAAATTATTTCGGCTTTGATTATCAGGTGCCCGCTTGATAAAAAAAGTAAAAATAATAAAAAAAGAAATGGTGGTGATTTGTGATGCAATTTACATATAAATAATTAATAAAATTCATATTTTAAGGGATGACAACTAGAAATACCGTATAAACACGTGTTTTTTCAGAAAGCAACCAATTAAAAAATAAAAATCGGTGATTATTGTCTTCTTCAATTGCCACATAAGAATAGAATAAATATTGGTGTATTTTTGGAATTTACATTGGTGTATGATTGCCGATAAAGCTTTCACAAGATTGTCGCATCAGGGTTGCATATGATTGGGATAAATAAGCACAATAATATTGTGAGTTGCCGAATAAGCCAATAAATTGTATAATCACACGATTGGTATATAAAAACACTAATTATTGGTCCATTACGACACTCCTGTAGTCCTACCTTAAGAAATCTGCGTTTTCCAATTTTTTTTTTTTGTAAAAAAAAACAGTGGGATCACATTACATACTATGTAAGTACTAGGGAGATGGATTATTCGACTTTTTTCAAAAACCGGCTTACAAATAATTCGAAAAGTAGCACTTTTTAAAAACCCGGTTGTCGGTTAATAATAATTCAAATAACGGGTTAATCGATTCTTTTCTTAAATAAAATTGTTCCTAATTCTTGAAGCGCTTAGCTGAACCACGTCATTTTAAAAATAAGCAGAAGTTTATGGAGAGCTTAACTTAAAGTGGCCATCAATACTAACAAATCTCATAAAATCTATGTGCGGAGGCCATAAAAAACAAAGTTTATTACAGAAAGAACTGAAAAATGCTTAAGTTTTTGTTGTATTACTTGGTAAAGAATGAAATTAAAGGTTTGTTATTATAGTTATAATGTAGGTGCCTAAGACAAAAAAGTATTAAATGTTTTACTTTGAATAAATCTATTAGTAATATACGAGTCGTTAATTGCCTCGACAAGAAAATTTGCTTAGATTTCGAGGAGCACTGTATGTAAATTTATGCACCACGTAAATAAAAGTACGTGTATCACTGTGGTATGTTAAGTAAGAACCCACCACACCATCTGACAATTTTCAACAGCGATATCATCTCACAACATTACTAGCGACTGGTTATGTGTACTTAGCCTGTGAAAATATATCCGCCATTCGGAACCGGCGTTTTTGGGTTTTCAATGAGTCCAGTTGATCATTCTCCATATATAAAAATCAATATTAATTTACAGAAAAAGGGAAAAGGTTTGCTCAAGAGTGCATTTCTTTGTCGATCTACCATGGTTTTTACGTTCTTTGTGAGATGTTCAAGATTGTCATATCTACAGAAATAATACCTAAATTTATGCAAATAGTTAAACGATGAGCATATTTTTAATAAAAAAATATACAAGCGCATAAAAATTATACTTATTTAAATTAACCGGTTATTCGTGAGTAAGTATGTACTTACAAGGAAGATCGGACGGTTTTTTGGTTTTAACGAATACGGCTTTTTCAAAATCTTCATTTTTCGAATAACGAATAAACCTAAATCAACCGGTTTATTCAAAATCTTCATTTTTCAAAATCTTCGAAAAATGAAGATTTTGAAAAAGCCGTATTCGTTAAAACCAAAAAACCGTCCGATCTTCCTAGTAAGTACATACTTATGAGTTATATATCCGCTTCACTAATATTAAATATTAAAAAACGTTTTAGTCTTAAGGTAATTTTATTGCGGAATTTAAACCTCTTTTGAATTAAAAAATAAATGTTGTGCAACCATTTTGAAACAAGAGCTAACCCAAAAAAACGATTACCAACACTAGATTCAGCGAACTTGAACTCAGTTTATCCGTCAGGTGCCAAGATTGTCGGAAAAAATCAGTGTCAAATTCGAGCATAGTGTCAGTACATCACATCATTTATGTGTATAAAATTTTATTCATTGTGTTATGTTTGAAGAAAAAATACACTATGAAATAAATCATCCGGTATGTTCTGTAAATTGAAATTTAGTCAAATTTAAATCGTATGAAATTTCAAGTTGCTATAATTTTCAAACTCAAAAATGTTTATATTTTTTTGTCCTGTTAAGTCACTTACTTACATTTAAAATTTCTTTGATTATCAATGCTTAAAATAATTGACGTATAGGTAAATTTTTTTAACTTATTGAAGTATGTGCATTTTTTCACTTGAAAGTCCCTTTTCTTCTTCTAAATTTTCAGTTTTCCTCAAAAAAAAATTATGGCGAAACTGGCTAATGTATATGTTTCTCTTTGACAACTAGCTCCGGGCATTCGTAAGGAAGATGGAAGTCTGTTTCTTCCTTTTACCTGTCACTACAACTGCGGAAATAGTCTTTGAAGGAGAGTCCAAGTACAATTGCACGCTTACCTAGCATCAAATGTCCAACTAACTTAGCCACACTAACTTAGCCACTATAAAAATGTCCAGATTACGCCATCTTTTTTCAGCCTTTTGAAGTAAGAGTATAAGGAAGAAGAGTATGACTCCAACGGAATTGTGACTGAAAAAGAACAAATATTTTAATCAGCGGTATCACCTCATAACATTAGCTAATAACTGGTTGTGAGTATTGCTACTATTGAAAACTTCTCTAATGCAATTGTCGTTAGAAGCCGGCGTTAAATTGTAGGTCCCTTTCAATGAGTCTCAAAATAGAATCAGGTGCAGCTCATTGACTGAGAGAAGTCCCTATGTTCCTTCATGGAATGTTAGGGGAATTATTATTATTAAACGTTGACAGCATATTTCTGAACTGTCTGTTCTATAGTCTTTGTCTGAGATATGTAACACATAGGCTCTTTTTGCTACCACATAACGCTGGGTATATGCACAGTAACTGATGAATTATTTCGGCATCTCTACAGCTTCTGCAGAAATCATTGTGCAGGTAACCGAGATCCAGCCTTCTGGTATGAGTCTCCATTATATAATGCCCAATAATGACACCGACAACTACGCTGAGTGCTATTCTTTAGTGATTGAGGAGATCGCTTGTGCGCTTGAGATCCAGATTTGGCCAGATTAACTGCACTATTACTTCATTGTAGGTCATGAGCTTACAAGTTTTCAATGGTATTTCCAACTTGGAGAATTCACTCGTGAGTACAATACTTGTGCCATTTCTGGCCAAACCATCAGCCCTACAGCTCCCCGCAATGTCACTGTGATCTGAAACCCATTTAATATGAATATTATACTGCTCAGTCATCTCGTTAAAACATCTGCGACAGTAAATAACTGTTTTTGAGGTCAACTAAATCCTAGAGCTTTTACAGCCACATGGCTTTCCGAAACGTTGCCAAGCAGCAATTATGGCTGCTACCTCCGCCTGAAAGACGCTACAATGGTTCGGTAGCTTTATAGAATGCGCTATATTTGCCGACTCTGAATATATATCTCCACACGTTCAACTTTGAGCTGTCGGTGAAGATTTGTTTGGAGTCTTTAGTGAGGTACATTACACCATTTTCCCATTCCCTTCTGTCCGGAATCGTAGTCTAGAACTTCATTGAGAAGTCAATTTGCGGTACAATATAGTCAACTCTTTCAAAAACTTCACGACTTGTTAAGATTTTTGAGTAACCCACCTTTGAACTGTGCCATAGTCCAGCCGCCCGCAGATTCTGACTTGAATCGATCATTTTATCAGGTTGTAACAGCTTATAAGAGATAATTCCCTTCTAATCCTGTAAATAATTCAATATTAATTTGTTTGCTTTTAATCAATGTGTGGAGTATCACCAGACTTTGAACATAATTTTTACGTTTAATATTCTAGTATTAAGAGTGGGAATAGGAGGTAGTGGCAGCCTCGTTAAATCAAGGTACACTTCAGTACGCATAGCGGCCCGTTGTTATACCACATGAAGCGTTATATCGGTGGTAATCACCAGAAATAAGACTAACCGGTCCTGATGATCAATCGGAGGCCGATTTTTGAAGTAACAAGATCAGCCAAGTGGTCGAAAGATGAAAGGTGGCCATTATATTTGTAATAATTATCGATTATTGTTAAAGAAAAAAAATTTTTTATTTTTAATAAATTTCTAACGAGAACTACCGTAGCTCAATATATAAAGAGCTTCCAAAAATAGTCGGCTTAATAGGCCTCAATTTTCTTACTTAAAAGCTAAGCATAAAAATCTGTTATAAGCTTCTTAACGATCATCTCATATTTAATTTTTATGACAATATATTTCCATTCCTAACTTTTAGCATTTTTATAGACTCTTAGCCCCGAAGCGCCGATCTCTCTATATAATATTTTTTATTTGCACTAAAATTAATGATTGTTTTATGTCTCATACAAAACGCTTAAGGATAACTAAAGAAAAGTGTAACAATTTGAATTTCCTTTTTTGTTTTTTTATAGTCCTCACTTAATATCTACTATTTCGACAACAACAACAATAATATAAAAACAACAAAAGTGTCTAAAAAATCACTTCCAGTAACATAAAATAGAATTCTATTAATATTGCAGCAGAGTATGCAACACGACTGACTTGAAGATTTTGAACAAAATTTATGAATAAAAAATTGTACAGAAAAAAAGGGCCTCAAGATACTCATTCGTTGAATTGAATGGAATAAAAGACGAAAGGATATGTAGACATAGAAACTAGAACAATAATAGGAAAAGAAAGTATTCATTTATTAAAAAAAAAGATCATATTTCTTACAGAAAAAAAAAACTATTCAAAGGTGAGTATGCCGACACGACAGCGTACAGAGAATAAATGAAAAAGTTAGACTAGCTGATACCCTACACGACAGTCTATTTTCACTTAATATTCGATACTTATGTACATACATATGTACTCGTTTTATTTCATTAAGAAAAGTTGCAGTTCATTAAAAACCTACTTCCTAAAAAGTCCTCCAGCCCGAAGACGGCATCGGGCAATAAATTTAAGGCTCTATCACCTGTTGACCAATCAGAGTCTAAGGGGTATTCAATAGACCATTTTAAGTTTCTTAATTTTATGTTTATCGGGTGTTCTTTCAACAGTTCCATAAGTTGAAATTATAATAAGACAACGAAATATATTTTTAAAACCAATGCAACAGGCTTCGCCATGGCTGGCGCACACTATACGCCATCTGGAACACCAATCTTCGATAAATTCTAATTCGTCGACGAAAACAAGAAAAGTTGCAGTTCATTAAAAACCTACTTCCTAAAAAGTCCTCCAGCCCGAAGACGGCATCGGGCAATAAATTTAAGGCTCTATCACCTGTTGACCAATCAGAGTCTAAGGGGTATTCAATAGACCATTTTAAGTTTCTTAATTTTATGTTTATCGGGTGTTCTTTCAACAGTTCCATAAGTTGAAATTATAATAAGACAACGAAATATATTTTTAAAACCAATGCAACAGGCTTCGCCATGGCTGGCGCACACTATACGCCATCTGGAACACCAATCTTCGATAAATTCTAATTCGTCGACGAAAACAAGTAACTTTACATAGCCCCAAAAAATAATCCAATGGGGTTAAATCACACGATCTTGAAATTTTTACGTGAAATTGCTCTTTCCTCAAAAGTTTCTTTGTGTAAATCAATTGTAGCGGGAGCAGTATGGCATGTGGTTCCGTTGGTATCACATGTCGGCAAGATTAATGCCAGACAATTGAGGTACGAAAAAATTTCCATTCATTTTCCTATCCCATTCAGCATTGACAATAACATTCTGACCATCATTGTTTTTAAAGACGTATAGACCAATGACTCCGCCAGCCAATAAAGCGCACGAAACAGTAATTTTCTGTGGATGTAATGGTGTTTCGACAAAAGCTTGTGGATTAACAACCAAACAAGGGCTTCATCGAAAAACAAAATTTTAAATGGAAATTCAATTCATTACTAATTTTTGCTTCAGCCCATTTGCCAAAATAACAGCCGTATCTATATATCTATATCCATAATAAAATGTCCAATCAAACTAAGCGAAAAGAAAATCTCAGCTGTTAATCGGTTGTCAAATAAAGCAGTGTTGCCAGCTCAATGTTATGAACCTCTAAAAACACCCGATGTATAGTTATAACAATAAATTAAACAAATTATGCATTTGAAGTTGTTTTTTTACGATCCCCCCACCTCTTGACCAGTTTTCCGTTGCTGTTGCACCAGAAACCGCCCGATCTGGCATTGAAAAATTTGTGGAGTCAGTTTTTAAATTCATTTTCATTTTGAAATGTAACGCTTCTCCTATGTTTCGATAAGAAGCGGAGAAGATAGTTATTCATCGGCGTAAGGTCCGAAGAATACGGCAGATGGTGAAGAATATACCATTCGAGGACTTGTAGTGCTGTTTTGACAACTTTTGTAATATGTGGCTTGACGTTGTCGTAAGGGAGTAATGATTTTTCTTTATTGATGGGCTATATAAAGCTCCCTGTTGATCGTAGCGTTCTTTTTGAGCTTTTCCCAGTGCACTATGCACTCTAAGTAACCGCAAACGCATATTTTAGTCTTCTTTCCAGGAATGTCAGGCTTCACCCTAGACTTTGACGTATCTCTTGGATCCACATAACGCCATATTTTATTCCCTTTAGACCAGCACTCAGGGGATAACCCCTACTCATGCAGTGCATTGTGCTGGTACTAGGAAAATAGGTTCTGGGAAGGAAGGTAGATAGAGTAGTGTCTATAAACGTTCGATTTAAATTTTCTCATGTCGTAAGTAGCAGAGAAGACACTCGCCGAAGGACTATTCCACAAACGAACAGTGCGACCAAGGATCCCATTATGAATAGGCTTTATTTCTTATCTCCTACTACTATTCGGTACTAAAACCCTGTTTATGACCGCGTGTTACTAGATGCCTGGTGAGATGTTGAGAAAAAATTTGGGTAATTTTCTTTGTTGTTTTCATTAATGTTGTGAGGCATCCGGAATAAAAATTTTTGGGCGAATTCGATTGAATGAGAATAATTGAGAATGAGTTTGTTTCACCCAATTCATGAATAGTTTGGCGAGTGTCATCTTTCAAAGGTGCTTTGAGAGAGTTACTCATTTATTTCCCAACCCGGTATGTTTTTTTAAGAAAGTCGCCCAATTATCAAACTGTACTAGTAGCTGAAAGTATAGTATCACTATTAAAAAAAAAAAACTCAATTTCTTGTTGATATGTTTTAAAGCAAAACTCAAGTGTTTTACAGTTTCTGTTTTATAACTGAGATGATATGAAATTAAACCGACAAATACAAAAAGGGACAAAAATAATAAAACGATTTGAGTTTGTTCATACAAAGTCCTAGAAGGTATTAAAAATTGTCTTAACTGTACTGTTCCTGAGTGAGCAACACTATACACAAAAGTGCAATTGAAAGAATGGAATTGTGAATTCACTGCAATATTGTATGTTTGTCTCTTCATAGGATTTGTTTTTCGTTTTTTTTTTTTTTTTTGCTTCAATGTTGTTTAAAATAAAGCCTTCAAGCACAGGTGATAACGAAATCAACATAGATCAGCATCACTATCATCATCATGAGTAACGTCACATTCATACACAAGTTATACAGTAGGATACGAGTGAATGTGCTATAAAAGTATAACAACAATAAAAAAATTTAAAAAAAATAACAATAATAATAAAAAGCAACAACTGCAGTTGTAATAAAGAAAAATATAAAAATAAGAGAAACTGCAATAATACTCATAAAATAGGCAGACGACACAAACAGTTGTAAATTAAAAGTAACAAACACAGCAGGACGAAGAAATATATGTGAATATAAAAGAGAGCAAAACAACAGAAACATATAAAACTTAAGGCAAAATACAATAAAAAAACTCGGACACAACAACAAATGCATGCGTCAGAATAAATAATTTAAAAGAGAACAGCGATATATACCGTTAACACTTTAAATTTTCATATTGAATTTGTTTTTGTGTTTGTTACGCCGCGTGTTTTCGCTTTTATGTTAAATTTTTAATGCCTTATAGCCAGCGTCCGGCAAACTAATATTAATGCATTTTACAATTGTGGTAATACTTTGAGACCTCTCACTCAGGCCATTTTGCACTGTATTTTTTCGTCTTCGCCTAAAGAGCAGCTCTTCTCTTCTGTAAAGAGAAAACAAATGCAAAAATACAGTGCTAAGTGGCATAAGTGAGAGACTTTCAAACTACTACCACAATTGTAAAATCCTTTATTATTAGTCTGCTTAACACTACCTTTTCAGACTTGTACACATTTTGTAGGAACGCATTAAAAATGCGCAACATTAGACCAGGTGACCAAATGACATCAGCTCTGCGGCTGATAGTGCAATCTTCAAAAGCAGGGCGCAAAACATCGAGTGTAGCTTCGGCTGTGTGGCATGTAGCGCCGTCCTATTGAAACCAAATGTTGCTAATATCCTCCTCTTCAATTTTTGTGAACAGAAATTCGTTCAACATGGCCCGATAACGATCGCCATTGACTGTAACGGCCACTCCTTGCTCATTTTCGAAGAAAAATGGCCCAATTATGCCTCTGAACCAAAATCCGCACCAAACAGTGACTCGTCTTGGGTGTATCGGCTTTTCAATGTATGCGTGCGGGTTTTCTGTGCCCCAAATGCAATTATTTTGCTTGTTTACATGCCCGCCAAGATCAAAATGAGCTTCATCTCAAACGATGATTTTTGATTCTGCAACATTACCACGATTTTCAAAGTAATGTCGCAATATTTCCTAGCGTTGTTCAAGCATATACACAACCACATTCGTACAGCGGAAGGATAAAACTAATTATCTGTCAAATCAGATATAAGCTAAGTGTTACCATTCACGAAATAAGCACTAGTTGAAAAAAAAACGTTTGATGGCGGACCCTTTATATGCGTAAAAAACACCCGATATTACATTATTAGTAATAAATCTTTTGTCCTTAACTGAATTTAAAATGATATGACATTTGAAAACCGATATCTTAAAAGTGTGCATGCATGTAATTATCTCTCATTCTCCGTATTCTACAAACATATCTACATTGTACATACATACATGCCAACGTTTAATTGTTTTTTTTTTAAATGCATATAGTTGGCAAAATATCATTATACTACTACACTCTTACTCATATTGAAAAAAATTGTTTAAAATTACGAATATTTTTAGTTTTACATCATATGTGTCATGCTAGACATGACATGTAATTGTGTCATCTAAAGCTTACAAGGCAGCTAACGATGAATTATTAGAGAAGATTATTTTACACGTAAATATACTTATAATTTTGCTTTAATTTATATTTTACTGATTTACTCTCTCTTTCTCCTTCTATTTATAGATTTTTTCTCAGTTCTTTTTTAGCCCCTCGTTATTGAATTGTATGCAAGTAATACTTACTTGTGTTTGTTTTCGGGCATTGTGTTTAATTGTTAGTCTAGTTATTGTTAACGAGTGTGAAGCAGTTGTTATTGTTGCATTTTCATAGTAGTTGTACTCGTAGTAGTAGTAGTAGTTGTATTATTGTATTAGTGTTATGTATACAATTCTAATTTACACATATGTTAACAACAATTACCACAACAATAGCAACAATAGCAATGCATAATATTTAGAAAAGAAATTGTTTTCCTTAAATTGTTATATTTTTATCATAGTTGTTGTTACAATGTTACTTTTGTTGATAAAGCAAAGTATTTAGAATTTATTTACTATTGTTGTTGTTGTTTTAGTAAAATTTGGGTCAAATTGTAAAAACATTCTATACAATACAATAACAACAATTAAAAATATAACATTTTTAACTTGAACAATGCCTCTTAAAGGAGACCAAAATATTGTGTTAAACAACAAAACAACTAGAGGTGTCACAAAGTCACCCAAACCAAAACCAAATTTATTTCTTTCATAGATAGATTTTAAAGTCTTAAAATCAAACCTCTTCTTATTTGAACAGTTGCATTTTGTTGTCAGAGCATTTTATAGCAGTAACTAGTTAAAACCCGGTGTGCTTCGCTACCCTTATTATCTTAAATGCTATTGCATCTTCGTTACATTTGTTATCCTTCCGGTCAAAATTCAATCGTTTGTTCCTTCCGCAAAGACACTTTAGGATCTGCTTTTTAACTGTATACAGTCTTCAAACAAACCCATCTTCATTTTTATATGGTATACGTATATAGACAGCTTTCATCCACTATAATTTCTGCAATTCCCGCTTTTTGACTGACATGGACAGATATCGAAGCCTTAATAGTTGTCGTTCTCCACCTATATTGTACAAAATCCAATATTTGGTATGAATGGACGGTGCCACGCACACTTATCCAGTCTCGCCCAGTACTGACTGATGATGTGTATTGTTCACGACTCTGTTTTAACCTAACTTAGAAACTTCTACTATTGCCGTTCTCAAGATATGCAAAAATTAATATTTACTTTATATGGGTGATACCACGCCCACTTGTCCAATTCTGCCCTTTTTTGACTGATGATTTGCATTGACTATGAAGTCATTCAGACCAAATACTAAAACTTGGGTTTTAAAAGTATTCAAGATCTTGTAACGAAGTCAATATTTAGTTTGTCTGGGAAGTACCACGCCCACATTTTTACTGATGATTTGTAATGACTATGAATCTATGTGGACTAAATTTAAAGAATTTCTCTGCTACTATTTTGAAGATATGTATAGAAATATAAATACTTAGTTTGTATGAGCGTGACACATGCCTCGCATTTTACTTAGGCAAAGTCAGCTTGATGATTCTGCAAGACCCCTCAGACTGCCATCTGCAGTCCGCCAGATCCAGATAGAAGTCAAGAATAGCCTTCTTCAGCGATTCGTCAACGCGATGTCTATCCCTCGCTTTCCAATTCGTCCGTCCGCTCATCTCACGGAAGCCACTGCGACCTAGAATCTATATAAAGGACGTCGGTCGTCTCAGAAGAGAAGCTGAGGGTGTTCAATGAGTCCCTGCACTTTTTAACAAACGAGACGTTATAATATCCTTTTACGTGGAAGGATAGCTGCTCGGTTGTCCACGTAAATATAGACATGTCCTCGCATACTGCCTTAAGAAAGTAGCAAGCATGCTTCCTTAGTGGCCAATATTTCCGCCTGAAAAACACTCTAGCCATCAGGAAGATTGTAGTGATACATTAGGTTAGAGCCTACCGAGAATGCCCTGGATCCAATGACACACTTCATCTTTGAGCCGTCTGTGCATGCATCTCAACCAGGAGCAATAATAACTGTAATATAATATAATATCTATATATAAATCTATATCAACACATGAGAGACCAAAGAGCAATTAAACGATGGCTTCCTTCAAAAACTATACACGTTACAATTGGAATTCATAAACATGTTGATTGATTTTATTTTTATCTAAAAGGACTCAAATATTTAAATTATTAATAAGAAGAAATCCTTACATTTTATTTTATTTTCTTTTTATACTACTTGAGTAATTTTAAAATACTTTTTCCTGTAAGTGAGCCTTATATTCATAACTATACCATTGCGAGCATATTGGATTGGGGAATAAGTTCATATTATTGTAGGAGGACAGTCGCCAAACATGTCTTGAATTGAAAAAAAATTAAATAAACTGCGACCGTAGAACAATTTCCAATCATAATCATTCCATTAGATTTGCCGAAAAATTTGAATCCTGGAAACCTCACGAACTTAGCGAAAAAAAAAATGAAAATCGCTGTTCCAATTTCTCGTCTGCCATCGAGCATATCGCAGTCATAAACAGCACTTTTGTACCGAATCTGCACGGGAGAAGAGCAATGGTTTCTATACATAAATATGAAGCAAAGAAAGAAGTGGGTGGCACCATGAGATATGCTAGAGCCGAGAGTCAAGCCTGATACTCATCCAAAGATGATCATGTTCTATGTTTGGTAAGAGTGCTCGCAATATGTGCCATAGTAAACAAGGATCTCTATAAAGGTCATCTGAGCCGAGTGAAAAAGGCTAATCTACCATACTTGTGCACATCAACGCCAGGCTCCATGTTGCATAAGTTTTCAGAACTGTTCTCTATGAGCTCGAATGAGAGGACCTTCAGCAACCGCAGTATTTTTCGGACCTTTCGCCTACAGATTTTCATATTTTCCATTTTCTGTTGAAGTATATAAGAGGCGTAGCGTTCGACATTGACAAGTTTATTGAGAAATGGAAAAAGGTCGGAGATTACATACTCGATTAACTTATTCTTTTAACTTAAAAAGCTATTCTTAAAAACGCTACAAACTTATTTCCCAAACCCAATACATATGTACATACTTTTTTTTTCACATACTTTCCACTTTCAAACTTTACTTAAGAAACCATTTTACCTCAAATCATAGGTAGCCATGGAGGTATATTCTGCAATATGTAAATATATGTACATATACATCGATGTAAATTGTTAGTATAATGACTTACTTTGTAAGTCAATGAATAGATTAATAGAAGTATCTACTCTTAATTAAAATTCACTATTTTCGTCTTTTTATAGACTTCTTCGTATGTCGTCTGTCTCTATGGCAAACATTTTGTAAAATTTTGTAAAGAAAAATTTTTTATACAAATATTTGTTTCTTGAAAAGTATACCAGTTAACAACTAAACTTTGTTTACATTTTCCAAGATATGCTTTGAAAAACTCTGAGAGATTATTATAGCCATACTCTACTATAGGTGTGTAATGCTTGTGGTTGTTTTGGTATTTGAAAAACTTTGAGAGATAGTTGAAGAACACAGACATTTTATTATAATTTTCTGGCCTTTTTTTCATAAAAGACTTAAACTCAAATTACTTATTGCAGTTTTAAATGTTATTTGAAAAATGATATAAATTTTAATATGTAAATATGAAGAATTATACTTGTCCAAGAATAAAATCCCCATTTTTTTTTTTTTTTTATTGGAGAAGGCTTGTATCTTTTGAATATTACAGCAGTATTTAGTTTGTTTATTTCCGGCAGAAAAAAAATTAATATTTATTAAATTATGCCTAAAAAATTAAATTAGAATTTCAATTTAAAATTTAAATTCGATTTCGAATAAAATTTTATACCATGTTCAGACGTAGGCTTTAATTGAGTCAATTAATGGTTAAATTACGCAATTAAGTTTGTTCAATTAGCATTTGTCATGGTTGGTTTTTGTTTGTAAAAACTTAAATAAGGGAATTTGAAACAAAGACAATTTAAACAATCAAGGAATGTGGGAGATGTTAAGAACGCAGAAAGCGATCATCAGTACGGTTTTCGAAAGGGCCGTTCTACTGGCGACCTGCTGGCGTTGCTCTCGGTGAAGTAGAACAAGTCCATTCATGGTTTTAGCGAGAGTAAGTTTGTGGATCTGGATATCTCAAAGGCATTTGATAGAGTTTGGCACGAGGCTCTCATTTCGAAACTTAATGCTTTTGGTATCGGTAGTCACTTCTCTCGATTTATATCGAGTTTTCTCAGAAATAGCTCCATAAGAGTAGTTGTAGATGGGGTCTCATCCGACGAGTTCAGGGTAAACTCAGGTGTACCGCTAGGCTCTGTTCTTTCTCCTACTCTTTTTCTAATATTTCTTAACGACTTTCTTCTTCTCACTTCTAATCCTATCTACTCTTTTGCGGATGACAGCAACATTTGTCACACATATTCTTTTGATCGTAGACCGAGCTTTTTGGAGGTTGGGGCGAGAAGGATGAATATGAATGACACATTCACAAGTGACCTGGTGAAGGTCTCCGAGTGGCGTCGTGTGAACAGGGTCGATTTTAATGCACGCAAGCCTCAATGTTGTTTTTTAACACACAGACGTGGTGGTGTGCTGTCATCTGTGTCAATGGGTAATGTGAATATTGGGGAATCATGTGCTCTTGGTGTTCTGGGCATGAGAATTCGCTGTGACGTTCGTTTGAATGATCACATATTTTAAGTGTCGAAAGAAGCATTCAAGTGCCTTGGTTTTTTAAGACGGTGCAAGAAATACTTCACTCCATCTGATCTCCTTAATATTTACAAGACCTATATCCGACCCAAAATGGAATACAACTCTCATGTATGGGCCGGTGCTTCAAAGTCTATTTTGGAGCTTCTCGACCGCGTACAGGAGAGAGCGAAGATGCGCATCAACCAACTCATTGGAGCACCGTCGCAATGTAGTGTGTGTTTCATTGTTCTATCGGTACTATAACGCAATGTGTTCTAACGAAATTAAGGAATTAACTCCTAAAAAACATATATTTTTACGTATTACTCGTATTTCTCGTAGAGCGCATCCCTTTGTAGTTGATTGTCCAGTAAATCGCACAACGTATTATAGGGAGAATACGTTCTTTGGTCGCACTGTTCGGTTGTGGAATAATTTTCCGGCGAAAGTATTTCCAGCCACTTAGGACATGAGTAAATTTAAATCTAACGTCCATAAACACTACTCCCTCTGTCCACCTTCCCATAGCCTATTTTCCTATGAGTAGGTGCCCTAGGTGCTGATCTTAAAAAAAAATAAATAAAATTAAACTTTAACTTGAAGAAAATGTAAAATTTAGAGAAAAAACTCCAATTCAAGACACAATTTTTCTTTTTTTGTTTTTCATTTTGACAATACATGTATATTTCATATGATATTGTACAGAGTGCGAAATCTGCATGCAGACAACACCAAAAAATTTAATTTCATTATTTCCTTGCCCATTTTCGAAGAAAAATGTCCCAATTATGCCTCTGGACCAAAATCCGCACCAAACAGTGACTCGTCTTGGGTGTATAGACTTTTCAATGTATGCGTGCGGGTTTTCTGTGCCCTAAATGCGATAATTTTGCTTGTTTACATACCCGCCAAGATCAAAATGAGCTTCATCTGAAAAGATGATTTTTTTGGCAAAATCGGCATCTTCTGTAAGTCGATCGCAGGCCCACTTAGCGAAGCGACGTTCAAGCGTGTACACAGCCATATTCGTTTAGCGGAAGGATAAAACTAATTATCTATCAAATCAGACATGAGCTAAGTGTTACCATTCACAAAATAAGCACTAGTTGAAAAAGAACGTTAGATGGCGGACCCTTTAAATATATATATAAATGTGAACATAATATATAATTTAAAAACAATTTGTATAGAAGTCGAATGCCGTAATCGAGAGAATTAAAAAAAAACAATATTTGGAACTAATGTGAAAACTTATCGCAACGTTCTCTTTAATCGCCAATTCAAAGTATATCGGAAATCCTATCTTGTTCTCATAGTACCAACAAAGAGTACTATCAAGACATAATCATACGCAAAACCGAGTTTTGAAATAATAATTCATTCTAATAGAAAAAAAATTTTGCGGAGAATTATCTTAATATTTTTTATTATGATAGAAGGATCTATGGCAATTATATGTGAAACTAAATGTTGGCCAAATGCTCGCCACTGCTTCTTTGGCATACTTCTATCCATCGGTACATATTTTCAATGACTCTAAAACATAATTGTTGTTCAATATCATCAATGTGCCGAATTAACGCATTTTTTGCTCGTGAATTGTTCTTGGCTTATTGACGTGAACTTTTTCTTTTAAATTACCCCAAAGAAAGAAGTCCAACGATGTCAAATAACATTATCGTGGAGGCCAATTAACATAATCAAAACATGAGATAAAATAGCCATTGAAATTCTCGAGTTTCGCTGCCGGTGTAGTAAGTGGCACCATCCTGTTGGAACCACATATCGTCCATATCCATATCAGCAATTTCTGGTCACAATAAGTCCGTTATCATATCGCGTGTTTCCACGTTTCCTACAGACCGGACACATTTAGTCAATTATTTAAAAATGTTAAAACGTAACAAAATGATACAATATTTATAGGGTGATTCAGATCGCCAATTATTGAGCGATCTTAATATACTACGATATGAACCACGATCCATCAATTTAACATGCTAAACGTTCAATAAATATCGCAATGCTAGATGCGCTCCATATATAATGAATGTGTAGCAGTGGCATATCATTTATGCTTATGAAACAATACAATAAACAAATATATCGTAAGGGAGAATAAGTAAAACAATTAAAAATCTACTTTTCCGAGTAATACAGTATGAAGTAATTCTCATTGACTTAATATAACATAATTATTTGCATAACATTGGTTGACCAATTCGAAACGATACCTGACGCTTAGTATAACCAACATGTGTTCTAGAAAGTAGACTGTAGATTGCCAAGTGTCAGAGGTACCGAATTCTTCTTACATACGTATTATAAGGTTGCATGAAACTTAATAATGATGAGCATGAAACTTTCACCATTATTTTTTATTCATTTCGTTTTTATTCAATAAAGATAAATAACCATGAAAAGGTACAATGAATGCTCGATAGTTAAGAGTCAAGTATTATGAAGTTTGTGTGTTCATTTATACAAGAGCACTATTATTCACAAAAGTGAAACAGAACAAGTCAGGTTGAATCAGTATCGATAAAGTTCATGCAAAGCAATATTCTTACGAAAATAGGGTTGGACATCCCTGCGTTTATTACATTATTAAAATAAATAAACAAAAGCCGCTAAAACAACTACAAATAACCAGAATCGACAACAACAACATTAGCAGAAATGTAGTAAATAAATATTGACTGCAACAACCATAACACGCAGAAAAGAAAACAAGTAACAGACAATAACAAACAATAACAAACAACAACAGACAGCAAGAACTGAAAGAAGTAGATGCTTACATTCGCATGGCTTCATAAGAACTAATAAGAAAATAAAGGAAAGAAATGAAATCTACCTGAAATAATCGAGAGGTTCGAAAGCCATATAAAAAGCACATCGATGCGAGCAACAATTAGTTTATTTGTAATAAACTCAGCGTACGAGTTATTGGCTTAAACTCAGTGTAAAGAGAGCTTAGAGTGGTCAAAATCTGGTTTAAGAGGTTGTGATCGAACCTAAGTTATAACTGCGATCGGATTAAAAGATCTTTAAGCAGAAAGATCTGTCGAGTAATTGTTGTTGTTTACAAAGTTGTAAACAGAAAGAGTAATTAAGAATACAAATTGTTATTGCTTGTAAAAAAGTTACAAGCAGTGGTGTACAAAGCTAAGTAAATAAAGAATTTTAATTAAAAACCAAACACAAGATTTATTTTATTTTAACTACAATCTACGAACTCATAAATACACGTTTTTAAAAAGGTAAAAACGTAACAATATGCTTTTAGAGATCAGTGTTGGCAGATGTAGGAAAAAGGATAAGCATTTAAGAAATATTTACTTAAAAGATACACAATAATTACATGATTTTACCAAATTGGCAACATTGCTATTGCGTATTTAGAAAATGTGATATCAGATCGAGAACTACGAAATAAAAATCGTTTCAATGAACAATCTCTTTGTGTTAACGAAGTGAATCAAAATATTCTCACTCATGGTTATGAATAAAGCAATAGTTTGTTTGGTGTTCTGATTTTTATTCGAAATAGGGTCTTATTCAATGAACATATGAATATTAATATTGATATTTTTAAAACACATCTCTATCTCTTCTCTATATTGTATATAAACGTGACGTGTATTGTGGTGGACGTTGCATACAAACCCTTCAACGTTCACATTCTCTTTCTAATCAGAGAGAAAAAGAAGGAACACAGCTTGCTTATATTTCTGCCCCCTTATATACATTACATTATTATCTTCTCCAATTTAAACCCATTTGTTGATGAAGGGAAATGGTTTGTTAAGACCAATATTTACTAAACAGACATGGTTCGAGTTTTACCTATTAAAAAAAGAAAAGACTAATTTTTCAAGTTTAAAAATAGATGTATATACTTATCTTCTTGATGTTGTAATCCTCGAGTATTTCTGACTCTAATGTTTTATAATATTACAGGATTATAAAACATTACACACAAAGAAACATTCACAAAAAGAAAGAAAAACATATGTTTTAAAATTTGTCATATATAAATTTGTATTTTTGCTTTTGTTTTGATTAAGCAATGAAACAAATGACAATTGATCGAGAGATGGTTCTCTTTCATACATATGTAAGTAACAGTGGTTTGTATCTTAGCTAAATTAGTTTGCGCAAATTAAATTTGATAATGTTGGGCTTGAAGATTCTTGTACGATGATCGAGAAAGTTTAAAATTTTTAGGAATTAATTACTCAGTGGCAATATAATAGAGTCTCGTTTTTTGACATTTGATGACGTGGCATTTAGATAGCGCAAAAAAAAAAAAAATACATAAAATAAAATAAGAAATGTCAAAAGCATGGTCGTCAAGAAGTTGATTTCAAACTTCGTTTTCCTTCTTACCTTCGACAAGAACAGACGTTCCTTAGTGGCGAATTCCGATTTATATAATCGGAAACAATATTTTTAATCTGAGGACAAATTGGTTAAGGACGGTTAAGAACATCCACAGGAATCGACGCTTCAAACGTTCTATTTTAATATTGTTTAAGGGTTTAGGAAATCACGTGGAGTCGTCCACGCAGGAGAAATAAGATCAAATCTTGATCCTCGTTTCTTTTACTTTGGTCTTCGGAAATACATCCACAGAAATCGCTTTATTGAAGGTTTTATAGGCAACTCACGTGGGATTGTCCACGGAAAATCATCCACAGATACATCACACGACGACGTCTTCTTTTGTTGTATTTTCTAGTTTTAAAGCAGAAAGGATATTATATTTAAATAGAAAGAACGCTTGGTTGCTTAACCTAGTTTGGGGTTTGAAGAACCTCATATAGGTTATATGAGGCAATCTTCTCCCCCAGCTTTAATGTAACTGCTATTCAACTCTTTTTTCGGTGGTCGGCAACGAGTGGAATGTACAGCAAGTTTGGTATATATAAAGTGTGATCGTTCTCGTAGAGATGTTTATTTAGCGAGATTACTGTCATCAACCAACTAAAATTTCCTAAATCGAATTAAACCTAATTTTTGTTTTTTTTTTTAAATCTAATATAAACCTTTTACTATGCATAAATTTTTAATAACTATTTTCCTACAACTTTTTCTATAAATCTTGCTATAAAGATATTTAAAATTTTTCTATGAATTTTGCTAAAAATTTACTTAATTAAAAACTAAATAATTCTCTTAAAAAGAAAAAAATCTCTATAAAACATAGTTTAAAAATGTATATTTAAAATCAAACAAAATCTCAAAACAAAAATGATGATATATAAATCTCTAAATTACCTAAATTAACGTCTCAACATAATGTATCCAAACATCTAAACAATACAAAAACAATAGACCATCTCAACATGCAAAAGGAATTATAAGCAACATATTATTTTTTATTAAAAAAAAAAAAAACATCCCATTCATATTTAGCAACTGGTACAACATGTTCAAAGTCGTTGCAGAAGGCCTTCTACAAGATCAGGAACACGTTGGTAAATGAAACAAAACATTTTTATTTCTTATTAATAATATACGCGGGTAAAATGTTAAATGGAAGCAAAAACAATACTTTTGTTTGATCTTTAGTTGACATTTCTTTGCTTACTTTCTTTTAAAGTAATGTTTACGTTGTTTTAAAATTAACATTGATTAGTGTTGTTATAATGACCACTCTCAATTTCAATTCTGTTGTATTCTATTAATAACATGTTAAGTTATTAACAGAACTCTCCTTTTGATGTTTACATGAAGCAATAGCCTTGAACTTGAAATTTTTTCTTTTATATATTTACTTTTTAAATCATATGTTCGCATTTCTTTTGCATATAATAGAATTGCACTATGGGTCAATTTGTTATTAAATTCAGTTAAAATTACCGATGTATCGTAAACATTTGTATTTGAGATTTTGAATATATATAATAACATTAGATTTTAATAATCAGGAAAATGCGTAATATTTAAGAATTTAAATGATAGCTATTAACTATTATATATTTATTTTTAAGATGATAGATTTTTGAATAAAATAAGATTTTCAATATGAATTTGTAAATAACGCTTGTGTGGTCTTCTTTTGATGATTTGATTGGATAGAGTAGAAAAACGTATTGGGGCTCTATGAAACAGGAATTGTACGCCAATAGAGCAATGGTAGGTGAGGGTAGTGAGGCGTTAGCTCCCAATGACATCAGGGATGCCTAATATTAGTGGGGCTCTAGATAATTGGAATTATAGGCCACTAGAGCAGAGGAAGGAGTGGGTTATGAGGCATTAGCACCCAATACCAGCGGGGTTGCTTAATGTTATTAGGCTATGGTAGGATTTGTTCGCGTTTGAGTTAAAGTTCAGAGATGACTAGAATTAAGGGGTTTAGTTTGTTTCTTGATTAGATTTCTAGTCATAAAAGGTCCATTTAGAATAGGGTAGTTTAGTTTGAAATCAGGGAGTCTATAATAATTTTTTTTATTGTATTAAAGAGAGGATTAAGGTAAGCGAGGACAAGAACTCCCCCATCCCGACTGATTAGCTAGCATATCAATGGCTCCCGCAGTCCTTTCTATCTGATCCCATAGAATTAAGTAAAAATTACCATCTATCACCTTATTTCGGTTTGGTGAACGTTACATTATAATACAGTATCTTGGTGATCGCTAAACTCAAAAACTACTGGACCGATTTTGATCAAACTTAATATACGTGTTCTATGGGGCGTGGGGAGTGTTTCTGTGTAGTTTGAAGTTCGTTCGACAAATGGCGCAATATTTAGTTTTTTTGTGTTTTTGCACCGTAACTCAAGAACTACTGCACCGAGTTCGACTTAACTTTATATACATGTTCTCTGGGGCGTGAGGAGTTTCTTTGTAGTTTGAAGTTCTTCCGATAGATGGCGCAATTTTTTTTTGTGTTTTTGCACCGTAACTCAAGAACTACTGCACTATGCTGTGCTCAGCGTGCAGTGGCGTTAATTAGCTTTGTACAGACTGAAACCTAACATCTTTTTGTGAAAAAAATATATTAAAAAAAAGTAAATAAATATCTATCACTCTTTTTTAAACTCTATTTGCCTATTTTATGTTTTGCTGAAGGCGTTAGGTGTGGCGGCGTGTGGCGGCGTTAAGTATCCCGACACCGACTCAAACATAACCTCTTTTCGTGAAAAGTTCGTGGGTGTCAAACGAAGAAAAGAACTTATTAAATTGAAGATTAATTTACTTAAATTAAATATTACATACATTTTAATCAATTAACCCAAGGTGTTAGTGAAAGTAAATTAATTGTATTATTGAAAGCTATTGAAAAAATAAATAAGCAACAGGTAAGACAATAAAGGGCAGCCTTTCTACACCCAACAATAACAAAAAAAAAATATCATAAGAAACGTATATTACAGTACAAAATGCCACGCTCACGTGCAAATATTGGTCGCCGTACACAACACACAAATTATGTGAGAGTGCTGCGCTCACACCAGACACAAGAGGAGCGCGCAGAAGACAACGAACTAGCCAGAAATCGAATGTTAGTTTTATACCAAAATTATTCACAAGAAAATCGCAAAATACGCATCGAACAACAACGTGCTGCGAGAAGAGCCTCCAGAGCAGCGATACACAATACCAATCGCATTCCTTTTATGCGTCTTGTATTTAATTATGATCCGACAATTGATTATAATGTACATCCCAGTACTAATATCGGTAGCATGGATCAGTTATGTGTCCATGGCAAAGCATTTAAATACAAAAACGAAGCAACTGGCTTATGTTGTGCAAATATCAATCAACCATGACTTTGCATGCAAACCAGACTTACAGTGAAAATAATATTCGTAGGCAAAACAACGTTTGCCCGGGTCTGCTAGTTTTCTATATTTTTAATAGATGATTTTAAGAAAACAGTAATTATTTACTCACTTATGTATGCACATCTTACCATGTTACAAGTACTCTTATGAAATTATAAGTCTTCATCTTGATACGACACCAGATTACTGAACAAAATGTCAATATTGACAGACATATTTATCTAAAAAATTTTTTTCTTTTTTCTATATCTTCATATGAAAAAGGAAATTTAAATAATTAAAAGGCTTAAATGTTCTATTTACACAGGACCACAAAAACAAACTTTAGAAAATATCATTACTCAATAATTTTTTTATTATTTTATTTAATTTTTAACAAAGCAAATAATATAATTATTTCACGATTGATTATAACAATTATAACTAAGATTACAAAATCAATAGTTTACTTTTAAATATTCATAGCACAGTGTATTGTATTATTTTCAAGTTGCTATACTGAGTTTCATTACAATAGAAAATCTTTTTCATTTTGACTATTTATGCTTAGTTTAGTTTCAATAAATATATAGTAGGAATCGTAAATAAAAAAAATAAAACAAATACACAACTTAATAGATTTTAATATTTCAATGGTACTTATCGTCTGTCTCGTAGTATATCACAATAGAATTGTAATAAAAACTACTCGTATTACACAAAAAATAAATAAAAATGTCTTTTGCTACGGAAATTTAATTTGTATTTCGAAAAACAAAAGAAGAATAGTTTGGTAAATTAAAAATTTCCAATAAAATACGATTTGTTTCGACTTTTGTAATAATAAAAACCAAAATGAAAAACAAATATAATAAATTCAAATATGTTTGTATGTAGGTATGTTTGTGTGTATAAAAGATTTTAATTGATATTTTTGATGGAAAATATTTTTTTGGCAAAAAAGCATAATATTTAACAATACAATCTCCTTAACGCTCAATCTATTTAATCCTGCCTTTTTCTAATATTTTTTATAACCGCCAAATAATAAGATTTCTGCTGGTACACAAATAAGGTGTTTCTTTGAATACAGGCCTCTTTTTTAACCCAAATATCTTGTCAATCATCTACTTGCTTTCCAAAACACTATAGTCGAAAGAAGCTAAATTTAAGAACTATTTTAGAAGGTTCACACATTTATGTGACTGACCCTATAAAGACAGTGTGTTCACTAGACCTAGGAATCTGATCCAACAATTAGTAGCTCGGCTATGAAATATCTGGGCAACATCTTGGATAGGATATTCACATGGGAAGAACACTTGTCCTATATTACCAGCAATGCGGTTTGGACACATTATACCTATCAGCGCTGTTCTCTATGGAAAAACGTAGAATCTAAAACCTAGAATGATCTCCTGGGCTTTGTTGACGATAATAAGACTAATGAGTCTCCCAAAAGGCCACTGGGGCTATCCTGCACATACCTCCATTGCATATTTTGGTAATGGAGGATGCATGTAAAACTCCTCTTATGACACAGTGTGGCTATTTGGTGACGATAGGTTTAGTTCAGCGATGGATCAAAACAGATTGCCGATGATACTGAAGCCGGTGCTTGTTAGTTAGTAACAAATGGTAGCTAAATATCCACAAACTGATCGCACTGTGATGACCATAGGTAGCCTTCTCCATATCCGAAGAATTTCAACCAGAAAAATACGCACACGGAGTCGGCTTCCAAAGGGCCTTGCCTATGGACAAATATAATTCTTTTTTTCAGGCAGATGTTTACGCCATCTTCATTTACGTTATGGAATGTCAGTGGAGAAAATCAAAGTGTTTGAATATTTATATGATGGTCAGGCAGCCTTGAGGTCTTGGTCATCCTGTGAGGTAACTTCTAATGAACTTCTGGGTTTTTATTGGGCCTGAGCCATTTATAGGTGTCCCTGAGGAAAAAATCGCTACGTTTTGGAGAAATGCCTCCGATATGAAATAAGTAAGGCGGCAAAATCATCGGATTGTGGTTTAGCTAAAAACCGAAATTTATTTTAGTTTTCAATTTTTGGAATTTATTTTTGAACAAACAAAAAAAAAAATAAAAATTGTAAAGTTTTCACAGCAATTCAGTTTCAACTTTATGAATATACATATGCATATCAAGCTAATTAATTTCATTACAATTGAAAACTAAATATGAAAAATATTTATATGCAACATTATTTTAATGTATTATTATTGCGATAATTAAATTCATTAGAGTTAACATCTCAAGCTAATTTTATCAAAAAGCGAAAATATATTCCCGCTGCATTAGCGTCAAATGAATTACACTGAATTAGTGAAATATTACATGAATGAATGACATTTAATATTACAAAAAAAGCATTTATTTGTGCAACAAATTTCTACATAAACGATACGTTTTTCATTGTACATACAATCGTTTATATGCTTGCAGTTATTCATCATTTGTACATCATTTTTAATGAATAAAGTTGGTGGGTTGTTGTTAAAGGCGCAAAAAGGAAGCAGCAGAAAATAAAAGAAATTAATTAAGAAACAAAATACTCGTACATGTATAATGGATAGAAAGTGTCATGAACTATTTTTTTTTTTCTTTTATTATATTTTTGTCTACAGTAATGAATAAAAATGTTGTGCAACAGAAACTCATAAAAGACAAAAGAAAACAAGAAAGAAAAAGCAAATATTTATTTATGCCACATTTATTTATATACATATACGTTCACATATTTCCAACTACTAAAGTGAAACGTACATACATAGATACTTAATATCAGGCGGGCCATCTATCGGCTTAAATTTGAACCAGCATTTATTTCGAATGTGGCAATACTTATGTCACTCTATTCTGTCACCAAATTCAGTATATTATTTCCATTGAACGAAATGAATCGAATTACGCTTGAGCAACGTTAGAATTTATTGGAAATTTATTTCCAAGACAAAGACAATTGGTCGGAAATTGCAAAAAAGTCAAAAAAATTTCAAAAATCAACTTTTCGGATGAAGCTCATTATCATCTCGGTGGGTACGTTAATAAGCAAAATTGCAGAAGCCAATGCATCCATTACGAGTGACTGTTTGGTGAAGTTTGTGGAGCGGAGGCATCATGGGCCCATATTTCTTTGAAAATGGAGACTTTTTTTGTGTCTGGTCTTCATGGTATTTATGAGAACGATGTTGGTTTTCAACAGGATGGTACAACTTGCCACACATCTCATGCCACAATCGATTTATTACGTCAAACGTTCGGTGGCCTTTTAATTAGCCGAAATGGTGATGTCAATTGGCCGCCAAGAAACTGCGATTCGACACCATTGGACTATTTTTTGTGGGGCGCCGTTAAAAACAAGTGTTATGTCGACAAACTAGAGACAATTGAGCATTTGAAGGTCAACATTCGTAATGCCATTGCCTAGATACGACCCCATACATTCGAAAAAGTTCTTGAAAATTGTTCCGATCGAATGGGGTACTGTGAGGTCAGCCGCGATAACCACGTGAATGAAAAAATATTTCATTTCTAACCGGAACAATTATATTTCACAACAAACCGTTTTTGTTTTATTGCATTTTTAAATTTAAACTTTTAAATGGCCCACCCTATATATACCATAGATACTCAGGCAAACATAAAGATTTTTCATATGTGACAGACGCATTGGATGCTGCCACTACTGTTACATATGAACGAATTACTCAAGTTGTTGCATGTTGTTAATGTTGATGAACATCATTTATTTAATGATGACGAAAATACTCGTAAATAAATGACTCTAAGGATGAGTGTGCATGGTTGAATGTTGGTGAAGCCGTACAGCAGCAGTAATGAAATAACTAAGTGACTGAAGCAGGCTAAATGAATGGAATGTAAAGAGCAAGACATGAGTGTGTGTATATTTTAAATTAAATTTGTTGCTGTTGATTTATACCACATGCGTTTATTTCGTCTATTATTTATTTGATTTTTTTTTAGTCATAATAAATGAGAATATTTAACATAAAAATAGGTGAAAATAAAAAAAAATATGGCAACATTCGTTCATAAAGTACTCAAAATATTTAAATCTGATACTTTAATCGAAAATTTTAAAATTCACCATAAGAATTATGCACTTGTACTAGTAAAGTGAGTCATTTGAAAATTTGTTAATTATCATTTTTTGCAAAAAAGTTGAATACAGTGGTCATATCTACCCACTGTAAAAAAAGTACAATTGTTATCGTTTTTTGTGATATAATTACATATTAAAGAGAAAACTTTATTGCCTTTACTGAAAACTGCAATATATTGCACTAACACAGGCAAAAACAACGATTAGTTTTTAAGAGCAAAAGCAAAGAATATGTTAAAAAGCCATCAGCATAATGACCAGTCTGCATTGAGCTACAGATTCATGAAACCACGTTTAGATGAAGCTGTATGAGCTGGAGAAGGGTTTTCAGAAAAAAACCAAGGATATAAATCGGGAGGTCAATCATTGGTACTGGAAGTAGTAGAAACAGAAACATTACACAAGGCCACTAATTCTTCTTACCAAACGAATAGGATGGGTAAGAGTGGCAGCAAGGCATACTTGGACACGCTTAGCGGCCCGCTGTGATACCACATAAAACATTATTCCAGTTCTATTCACCAGAGTCCCGGTCACCAAACAGAGAAACTATATACTAAAACAGTGGTGAATTATCTGGGAATAAGACTTGAACTGTAATTGCCTCATTCTAGTCAATTTCAGTATACAGCAAATATGACGGCCAGGACTACTGTGCAATTGAGTAGCCTAATGGAAAATATGGTTGTGGCATGGTATAGTGGTTAGAGTGCACGACTACAGCACAAGCGTCCCAAGTTCGAAACCCCAGCAGGAAACATGACCCAAACAAATCACCACCTGGTGGAATTCTGCCAAAAGTGGCAACACTGATTATAACATTTATGAACAAGACAAAAGAAGCAAAAACGACTTAATTTTAATTTAAAAATTGATTTTTTACTTTCTTTAATATTTACTTTTCAATAAAATCCATTAAAAAGTTCTGAGTAAAAAGAATAACAAACAAGACAAATAAAAGAAAATATTTTTAAACAAAAATGTTGCATTTCCTACAATTGATTGCAAACTGATATTGCAAGGCAAACAATTACAATATGAAATATCTATAGAAACCCTTTCGTTTTCGTTTTTTTTTTTTTTTTTTTTGCAAAATCTATTTGAAAAGTTTTCACAAAACTTCTATTTCTATATTCTATGACTACTATAACATCAATTTGATTTGTTAAAGAGAGGGGGGGGGGGGTGATTGGTAAAGAGACTAAAGCTGAAAGAATAAAGATTATTTCATCACTTTGCATATCACTGAAGTTTATTCATAAATTGTCGTCATTAGCTATCAATGCAAGGGTGGTATAGATAGAGTAAAAGAAAAAAGAAAATTAAATTGCAATTTTTGGTAATACTTTTTTCTTTTTCTTTTGTTTGTTACAAATTGATTCTATTTTTATCATGCTTGTTAGAATGTCGACTAAAATTTGTGTAGGTTTAATGGAAAAGAATTGATACAAAAAATATACAGTGTGAAGCATAATTCAAGGTACCCCAGTTAATATAACCAATAATAATAAAATTCGTGTCACTTTAATGCATTACAATCGCTTATTTGTTAATGTTATAGGAAAACCAAAAAGTATTATTGTATTGTACATATACGACGAACACATAATAAGCTAAGATTTTTGGTAACCACATATTTCTGCACAGCAAATGTCTAGGTACCCTTTATCATTTGGTACAAAGGAATATTGTCAACGCCATTACGAGTATTTATTAAAAATATTTCTCAAAATTCATAACGGTAAATTACAAACGTGTTTAAAGTATTTTTTATTGGTACCAGTATATGTGCAAAGAGGTCTTCGGTTCAATACCAGACCAGACCATCAGATAATTTTCAACAGCGCTACCACCTCATAGCACTGCTAGCGACTGGTTATGAGTATTTACGCTTTGAAAAACTTCTCTTACTAATGCATATGTCGTTCGGAGCCGGCGTTAAATTGTAGGTCCCTTTAAAGGAGTCTAAAAATAGAATCGGATGCAGCTCATTGATTGAGAGAAGTCCCCCTTGTCCCTCCTGGGATGTCGCGGGAATTATGTATGTATGTATCAAGAAATACTGTTATATTGTAAAGTGCTTATACAACTGTCTCGAAAATAATTGTCTATTGAGGAACTAAACGTTATTTTTGATAACAATAATATGGCAAAATCTTACTCCTTAATTGTCAAAATAACAAACAGGAGTAAGTCAACAATACAAAAAGTAATAAATAGGCAAATAGAACTGCAAATAAACCAAGATCAGGACGCTTTAGAAAGTTAAGTGCAGGAAAAAAAAGGAAAATAGGATCTATAATTAAGAATGAACCACTTAGAATAAATGAATGAACTCCATAGATTGCTAAAGATTTAAAGGAGTCTTTAAATAAAAGTGTTTCTGCAGACACCGTACGCAGATCAATAAAAAGAGCCGGGTATAATGCTCGAACAGCTCGCAAGAAGCCTTATATTAGCGAAACAAATAGAAAAAAAATAATAGAATTTGCAATCAAAGAATTCGAGACAAAATATTTTTTTCGGACGAGTCGAAATGGTTCGGACGGACGTGCATTAGTCTAGAAATAGGAAAACGAAGAGCTAAACTATCCAAAGAAAACTCGCAAAACAGTTAAGCATGAAGATGGTGGTACCATGGTATGGTGATGTATGTCAGCAGCAGGTTTAGCAAATTGGGAATTTTTATCGGAAACAATGAATAAAACAGTTTACTTTAATATTCTAAAAAAACCCTAATCAAAATGCGTAAAAATTACAAATTCGTAATGATTATTAGTTTCAAACAGGAGAATGTCCTAAACACACTACTGGTGATGTGAAGATGTGGCTTGCCTTCAACACTTCCCATCTGTTTAACACACTCCCACAAAGTCCCGATATGAACCTCAACGAATACTTGTGGTATCGTTTGAAAAACGATTGAAGAATCATAAAATTTCCAACAAAACTGAACTGAAGGACTTGTTCATGACTGAATGGCAGCAAATATCACCAGATTTCACATAAAAACTTGCATATTCGATGCCAAATTAGTTATATGATGTAATTCGTCTTAAAGGATATCCTACTAAGTATCAGGTACAATATTATAATACAATAGACAAATGTACATTTGAAATTCACGGTTTTCTTTTTGGGAGTACCTACACTTTTACTTTGCAAATATATACGGTTACCAGAAATCTTAGCTTTGTTTGTCTTATGCAGTACATGAATACTTTTTGTTTTTTTACAACATTAATAAATAAGTCATTATAATAAATAGAAGTGACACGAATTTTATTACATATTTTTAGCAAGAATATGTAAAATTGGTTACATTAACTGGGGTACATTTAATTATGCTTCACACCGTATATTAATTTATACACACAGTAACGATCTTTATTATTGGCACAGTAAGCTATTTCAACTTCAGTAGTGATTTAATGGTTTTATTAAATTTTTTATTTTGATAAGCTAATATACATATTAGATAGAATGATAAATTTCCTAAAAAATTCACTATTTCACCTATTAATTAAGAAAAAAAAATCAAATTTCGCTGAACATACGAACGAAGAACGATTCCCGCATTGTAGCGTAGCATCTTTATTTTATTATTATTTTACTACCATTTCTAATAATTAATATACTTTGACTTTTAATAATTATTTTATTCTTGAAATTGTTATTATTTGATAACGATTTTTTATTTTTATTTCTTCGTCACTCCTCTAGGAAGCATATTGGCTTTCCACAAAGCATCTATCTTTGTTTCAGTTTCTTCAATCAATTTGATATTTCAAGCAAAGTAGATGATTAATCCGCTGTAGCTTCCACCATATGATTTTTTGCGTAGTGGTGAAGATCTTTGCTAATTGGTGGTGATCTTTACTTTAGCATTTTAATTTTTTCCCAGTAGGTGGCGTATTTTCCTCATTATTTGTCTGATATTTGTCATCATCGCCAAAGGTATGCAGAGGTGGCTTTTTCCTTTATTTTTTAAATAAAGATGTCTCTGGAGGGAAGTCAAAGCCTTTTTATTATTAAACATTCGAAACCACAATAAAATTTTCTCTTCGTCATTTCCTCTGCTGGGGCTTGAACCTGGGCGGTTTGTGTTCTTATGCGTGCGCTCTAATCACTACTTTGTAGTTATTATTTTGTAATTGTATATCACTAATATGTAGGAGATGCAGCACTGCAATGAAAAGCTATCCAGTTGAGTGTAAAAGCTTTTATTTTTGAATTTGATGATCCTTTGCTGGAATATTGTGTATTTTTTGTACATAAAGTTTTGAACGGACATGTATAAAAGCGGCACACTCAACTGAGTGAGTTCATTCTACTCTTGCAGGTTGTTGTATGCGTTCGTAAAATTAACTATATTTGCTAACAGTCTTCGTGATAATATTTGTTGTTGTTGCCTGTACTTAAATCAGATTGCAGCAAAGAGCAGCACTTTTCTTCTGTTTTCACACGTACGTACTCACACTCATAGGGAAAAAATAAACAAAGAGAACTAAACAAATGGAAAAATACATAGCAAAATGGCCTGAGTGAGAGCTTTCAAATTACTATCACAACTGTAAAATGCATTTGCCGGATGCTGATATAAATGTAGTGGATTGCTGAATTTAATAAATCTGTTAGACGCGATGGTAGCTGCAAATATTTATATGCATGTGACTGTATACATTATATTTCAGCAGCTTGATTGAAGGGAAAACAAATTAAAAGAATTTAAAATTTTTGGATTTTTTTTTAATAAAAATATTTGTTATTAAATATGCATTTTGAAATAAATTTGTTAAAGCATCTTATTTATCTGTTCAATGATAATTCGTAAGGTAGCAATATGGCAATATATGCTGCTGCGAAATCCGGCTGGCTGGCATCAAAGGGTGTCATCAATTTTTAACTGTTTTGATGAAGAGAATGTAATGAAAGTTATTGGAAATACAAAAACTTTACGCGTTTATCAAACTGCCTTGTCTTGAATATGCAACCTGTAGCCTTATGACAAATAGGTGTTGCATACTTTTGAAATAGATATTCTGAGTCAGTTGATATGACAATATAAAACGCTTAGTTTATATATGATATCCTTTATTTTTGACTTTCAAAAGACTAACTTTTTTATTTTTTATGTAATTAGTGCTGAAAAAAAACCTTAAAATTAAACTAATCCTCTAATGTAGACAGAATTAAAAACCCACAAAATATAATTTAATAAACACTTTGCGTTTTCTTCCATTTTTGCTTTATAATTAAGTTTAAGCCCAGCAGCAACTAGAAATTCTAAAAAAAAAAAAATAAATATGTGCGGCAGCAGAGGTTGTAGATAAATGCGTCAATTAACCATGGCAGTAGAAAGAAGCTTAAAACGATTTTTTAATTAAAGACTACTTGTAAATGCCAAAGATTCTTTTTTTTCATAGACGAGCAAAAAACGTAAAAATCATTAAAAGGAAATCATTAATTTTCAACACCAGCGCAAACTAACAATAGAGGCCAGTACTGTGTGGCAACGCAAACAATAGTGGCTACTGCCACAAGAGTTGCAATAGCAACTTAACACACATAAACACAGCAACAGCAACGACAATTAGACCGAACTAATGCATATATTCGCTCGTCTGGCCAATAGATTGGATTCGCAGTTGGATTAGTTTCTTCTTTTTTTTGCTTTTTTTTTTTTTTCCGTGACATTTTAACTTTTCATGCTGGAGTTTAGAGCAGCAAAGAAACGAAAATCGTTTCATTTATTTGAAATTGTATTTGATCACAAGCAAATTGACAATTTAAATTGCATTGTGGCATGCCTTTGGGGTTTCAAGTGACCGACCAAATTTTATAGCTGTGCTGGGCTCTTTTAGCAAATTTCGTTCTTACTTTTTTTGATTTTTTTGGAGGAGTTTCTTCTTTATTTTTTTTTACTCGTAGTCAGCTCTTGTTCGCTAATTGAAATCATGGAAAATTTATATATTTTTTCTCCTCCCTACTAAAAATAAAAACTCTGGCGCCAACAAAACGAACATTTTTAAAGATTCAATTGGCATTTTATGAGCGTAGTTTGAACTTAAGAAGAACTATTTAAAAGTATTTTGTTAAGTTTAATTACCCTATAATTAAATACATTTTTTTTTTTTACTTTAATTTATTAAATTTGAAATTTTATATAGGAACACAAAGCCACACATAAAGTAAATTCTTAATAATTAAAATAAATTTAATAAAATTGCTTCAACTAAACTTAATCTCATATATTTTTACCACTCATTTCTAAAGGAAATTTAAGTAATTTATCAAGTCAAGGAGCTTGAAAGATCCGGAAAGAAACTTAAAATCTCTTAATATTCAGCTAAGTTATTAGCACATAAGTGAATGAAGGTCCGAAAAATCTATTTGTTACCCGGAATTCGAGATTTGGGGATGTTTATCTACTCGATAGTAATATAGTTTCCCAGGTGTTATTTTTTGTTGCACCTTATTATTAGACACAGTCTTCTGCTGCTTTACAGGCAGTGTTTCAAAAGTACCTGGCCATCACTGTTAAGGTTTTGCTACATACATATATATTTTTTTTCAATAAAATCAATCCAAAACTGTAATATAAATAAGTATAAATGTCCGCCGGCAAGGTATACTACTTTGTTTGTTTCTACTTTTTGATTATATGAAAGAGAATGGATCTTATACTGATAAATGTTTTATTTTATGTCGGCAATAATGCATGGAGTACAATATCAGATAAATGCCCGCCACTGTTAGCCTCATAAATGCGAGCCCTTTTGAGCACATTTTTCATTAGATTCTCACACATTTTACGCGGTATTTCATTAATTTCATCACGAATATTTTGTTTGAGTTGCTCCAGCGTTTCTGGTTTGTTTACATAAACCTTGCTTTTCAGATATTCCGACAAAAAGAAGTCCGGAGCAGTCAAATCAGGCGACGGCGGAGGCCAACCAACATCAACATCACCATTTCTTAAAATAATTTGTTGTGAAAAGATATCTCGCAGTAATTCGATTGTAATCCTGGCTGTATGCTATGTTGCACAGTCTTGTTGAAACCACATGTTAGTCAAGCCTAAAGCATGTAGTTGTGGCGTTAAAAAGTTTTCAATCATATCACGATATCGCTCCCTATTGACAGTTACCGTTACGCAGTAAGATCCAATGATTCCTCCTGACCAAATTGCACACCAGACTGTCACCTTTAATGGATGTAAAAGTGACTGATGAATAATTTGAGGGTTTTCCATTACCCAGAACTGAATATTCTATATATTCACATAACCATTCAAATGAAAATGTGCCTCTTCACTCATTATGATTTTTTCATGAAAATCGATGATTGATTTTGATTAAATATTGTAACGATTAAAACGCGTTGGTTTACTGAATTTTTTCCCATAACAAATTTGCCACATCTCTACTTTACGACTGCCAAATACGAACTGTTAAGATTAATGTTTACCAAAATGGCGGCAAAACAAACTAGTATACCTTCCCGGCGGACACCCTGTACAACATAATTATTTGCATAACAGTCAAAATTTTGTTTAACGAAAGAGGAGCTGGTTGACCAATTCGAAATGATACCTGACGCTTAGTATAACCAACATGTGTTCTAGAAAGTAAACTGTAGACTGCCAAGTATCAGAGGTACCGAATTCTTCTTACATTCGTATTATAAGATTGCATGAAACTTAATAATGATGAGCATGAAACTTTCATCATCATTTTTTATTCATTTCGTTTCTATTCAATAAAGATAAATAACTATGAAAAGAGAACAATAAACGCTCGATTGTTAAGAGTCGAGTATTATGAAGTTTGTGTGTTCACTTATACAAGAACATATTAATATTCACTAAAGGAAACAGAACATGTCTTGAATCAATGTCGATAAAGTTCATGCAAAATAATATTGTTACGAAAATAAGGTTAGACATCCTTGCGTTTATTACATCATTAAAATAAATAAACAAAAGCTACAAAAACAACTATACGTGCTGTTTACAAATAACCAGAATCTACAACAACAACATTAGTAGAAATGTAATAAATAAAACTAACGGCAACAACCATAACACGCAGAAAAGAAAACAAGGAACTGACAATAACAGACAATAACAAACAACAACAAACATCAGATTTAAAAAAAACGCCCAAGTGATAAGGAAAATCGTATTCTAGGGATCAAAATAAAGAACTTTGCTCAAGAAACCATACCTCTAAAATGAATTCTGATCTTCCTTATTTTGACCCAAAGGTCTAATTTTGAAAAATTCCACTTTTGCCCATTAAAAATGTGCCAATCGAGTCTAAATGTATGACCAGCCCCCAATAACTTTGGATAGCTGACCCACCCATGCTAGTGGCACACCCACTTGAACCTTCCTGGGAGGATGCCCATACAAAAATTTCAAAAGATCACCATTTTTGGCCCTTTACATGAAACAATTATTGAAATGGCTGTTTTTTTTTTTAATACAACTTAATAATAGAAAATAAACTAAAAAAAATATTGTTTGAAATCTTTGTTGCTCTCAAGTCTGGGTAATTTTGCAAGGCTCTCTGATGTCGTCGCCATTACAGCGTCTACATTTTCTGGTATAACTCGTTTGGAAACGCTAGCTAGCAATTGAACATGTCGTTCCGTTCATTGTATACATGTAGACCATTAAACGGTGGATCATCGTGATTTAAATATCCTTTCAATATATCGTATGGAATGCCTCGCGTGATTGGTAGCCCAAGTATGTTATTTATATCATTCAATTGATCATTTACGTGTAATTTTTACAATGAAAATTTATATCTGGTTTTTTATAAACTCTCCGTTGGGTCTTCAAAATCGGTTCCCTAGCGTAGAGTTTTCTTTATAACACAGTCGCGCTTTTCTTTGCTATCATTAAACAACATAGCAAGATATTTGTCTTATGCGCATAATATGAATTATCTTTAATTACTTGACCGACAATACTGCGTAAAGCAGGTTATGGAAACCGTGACCAACTAATGAGCTTTAAAAGTAAGACACTACCGTACACGGCAAAGCTGTAGTACTTGATATTGAAGTACATTGGCACATAACAATTAATTATAAATTCAATCAGAATTTGTAAATTTTCAGATGGATTTTCCGCTGTCACATAAAATCGTAATAATCTAGCGGTCTTGGTGAGACAGTGGAAATGTACAATTTTCCCTGCTTTGATGTTACCCAGATCCACCGAAACCACACCGCTAGAAATTGCATAGGCAATGTCGTATAAGTACTTCGAATCGGTAGAAAATTCAAATTTTTTTGATGCAGGGGGCATATTTTTCAACGCAATTTTCTCAAAGCCGTTCACCACCTGAAAATAGTAAAATAAAGTAGACAAATAATTAAAAACGATTAACAATTATAACCAATGAGTCATAAAAATTATTTACCGGAAGAATTTCACAAATTTCGATTTCATTGCTCAGTTTTCAGATTACCGATCTTGGTCCAGTACTGGTTGATTTATTCAAAGCTTGAAACAAATGCCGAAACGGAAGTTAGTTGAACTGTAGAGGGCAAATGAACCAATGCAATGGTCTTTTTAACAGCAATTCAAATCGTCGTATAATTCCACCGTGTGGCCCATGCATATAGCAATTGTAACGTTGAAAAAATGTTTAATTTGGTTGTTTTGTATTCAGCCGTTTCATGTTCCAGTCTTACGTGACCAATCAATTGAGAACTTGGTTCTCGTAAAATAACAAGATGCGGTTCTTTTACCATCGTATTATGACACTTCCCCTCAATTTTATCTCTCGTTACAGTATCACCTTTTCTACCATCGAATGCAAACGCTAACAAATTGGTATCGTCTAGCCGTTTGCGAAGCACTTCTCGTCTGCATTATTCTTTTTCTCTGCGAACTTTCAATTTATCCATGATGAGAGGTTCGTCATGCCGATCTTTCATTTCAAAATCTTGGAAAGGAGCGGTTCCCAATGCTGATGCTACTCTATCAGGCACACCAAATCTATCACACATTGAGGCAAAGTTAATCAATCGTATCTTGTTGTTGAATCATCTGGATGCTTTGTTGGCATTGATGGCATAACCGTTGCTTCTCGCTCTTCATTATCCATCACAAACGCATCGACTGTTAATCTTCTCGGATTATGTTGATCGTGCATAAATCCGCATGTACATACAGATGCCTTCCAATGTCAAGATTTTTTTTCTGAGATTTTACAAACTCTGGAAATGGGTTATAGTATCTTTGCTTGCCTTCGGCTTGATATTTGTTGAGCAAACTATTCAATTTAATTAATACACTATTTTTCGGCATTATTTCCATACCAAGTTTTTCCCCAATTCCAATCAACTTATTTGCTACTTGAGTAGTGAATGATTTATAGGAAAACTTTTTTGTTCTTTTTTAGCACGTTCGCTCAAGTAAAGATAATATCTCAAGATATCTAGCTCGGTTGGTAAATTAGATCTGTCAAATCAGAACACGCACCAAAAAGAGTAACATCATGCTTGGGTATATGACTCATTGGGTTTTTCCATAGTTGTTGACATTACTCTTGCTTCATCTTGCGATGTAGAGCATGGTGGATTCATTTCGCTAAATAAAATCAAAAAAAAACAAAACTTAATTAATAGCTTTAACCAAAGACCATAATCAAGAGTTTTCAGAATTTTTTTGTTGGCACTCACCTTGGAAAAATATTCCAAACACCAGCACAACACAACAAAAGATGTCACAAAATATATTAAATATATATTTTAAGTGTATTGGAATGTTAAAAAAATTTTTTTTTAACTTTTTTTTAAACTTTCTTTTAAAATTCTTTCTACTACGCTATGGAACCGATGTTGAAGACCCAACGGAGAGTTTGTAAAAAACCAAATATAAATTTTCATTGTAAAAATTACACGTAAATGATCAATTTGAGTGATATAAATAACATACTTGGGCTACCATTAACGCGAGGCATTCCATACGATACATTGAAATGATATTTATATCACGATGATCCACCGTTTAATGATCTACATGTATACAATGAACGGAATGACATGTTCAATTGCTAGCTTGCGTTTCCAAACGAGTTATACCAGAAAATGTAGACGCTGTTATGGCGACGACATCAGAGAGCCTTGCGAAATTACCCAGACTTGAGAGCAACAAAGATTTCAAACAATATTTTTTTTAGTTTATTTTCTATTATTAAGTTGTATTAAAATAAAAAAACAGCCATTTCGCTAATTGTTTCATGTAAAGGGCCAAAAATGGTGATCTTTTAAAATTTTTGTATGGGGATCCCCCAGGGAGGTTCAAGGGGGTGTGCCACTAGCATGGGTGTGTCAGCCATTCAAATTTAGTGGGTGCCGGTCATACATTTAGACTCGATTGGCACACTTTTAATGGGTAAAAGTGGAATTTTTCAAAATTAGACCTTTGGGTCAAAATAAGGAAGATCAGAATTCATTTTAGTGGTATGGTTTCTTGAGCAAAGTTCTTTATTTTGATCCCTAGAATACGATTTTCCTTGTCACTTAGGCGATTTTTTTGTATCCCTGCAAATCGAGCCGCCCTAATGTACATACATATAGTATGTGTATGTAGAAAAGAAGTAGTTCAAAATTCAAAATTACCTGTTTTTTCTTTGTCTGAAGAAACGCAAGAATCTCTTAATAAAATATTTATAAATTTAGAGAGCATAACGCAAGAAAATGTAGTAGAAGGTATGTTTAACTATCTTTTAATAAATTCTGAACCAGTGGTCACGGCAACTCGCAAGCCAAAACAAATGGCTGTGCCCATGAAAGCAAAATGTCTGTGTCTTTCATCATCAGATAAAGTGGATACTAATGAAGCACAAAGTGATAGCGAGTAATGTAACCTTAAATTCGAAAATGTGTTTTGCAGTGTTCTAAAGGTACCCGATCATCACCTTTAAGATATTTGCTAGATATTTTTTTTTAAGAAAATCAATTCAAAACTGTAATTAAAATAAGTATAATCTATATCTATATCTATGTCTATTAGGGAGAACGATTATTTATCGAATTTTTTCAAAAACCGGTTTTCGAATAATTCGATAAGTAGCACTTAAAATACCGGTTTTCAGTGAATCATAATTCAAATAACCGGTTAACCAGTTCTTTTTTTGTTTAAATAAAATTGTTCCTAATTCTTGGAGCGCAGAGCTGAACCACTTCGTTTTAAAAATAAGCAGAAGCTGATGGAGAGCTTAAAATTAAAGTGGCAATCAATACTAAAAAAATTCTAAAAAATCTCATAAAAACTATGCCAAAACGGTGTTCGGAGGCCATAAAAAACAAAGATTGTTACACAAAGTATTGAAAGTTGCTTAAGTTTCGAACAGCTACTGAAGAAGCTAACTTCGTTTTTGTTGTATTACTTGGTAGAGAATGCCATTAAAAGTTTGTTATTATAGTTATAATTTAGGGCTCAAGATAACAAGAATTAAATGTTTTACTTTGAATAAATCTATTAGTAATATACGAGTCCTTCATTGCCTCGACAAGAAAAGTTGCTTAGGTTTCGGACAGCACTGTATGTAATAGTGTGTGTGTGTGTCACTGTGGTACGTTAGGAAAGAAACCCACCTTCCAGCCAAGAAGTCGTCGGTTCAACCACAAGCCACATCATCAAACAATTTTCAACAGCGATATCGCCTCACATAATTACTAGCGACTGGTTATGTGTACTTACGCTCTGAAAAAATTTCACTAACTAATATATCTGCCGTTCGTAGCCGGCGTTTGTGGGTCGCTTTCAAGGAGCCTAATTGATCACTCCATATATAAAAATTATTATTTATTTAAAGAAGTTGAGAAAAAGTTATTGTTGCTTAAGTGCGCATATCGTTTACTATCTACTTTCACGTTCTTTGTGAGATGTTTGAGATTGCATATCTACAAAAATAACAACTAAATTTATACAAACAGTTAACCGATGAGCATATTTTCAATAAAAAAATATATAAACGTATACAAATTATACTTATTTAAATTAACCGGTTATTCGTGTCAAATAAACCGGTTTATTCGGTTTTCGAAAAATTAAGATTTAAAAAAACCGTATTCGACAAAACCAGAAAAAACCGGTTAAAACCGAATAATAACCGTTCGTTTTCCCTAATATCTATATATAAATATAAAAACGAATTATGGTTTGTTCGGATGTTTAAAACTTAAAAACGACTGGACCAAATTAGATACTTCCTTCTGCAATATTGTTCTTTATTGCTACGCGAAGGTTTAGGCAAAAAGAAAAGTCGAAAAATGTTCAATAGGTGATGCTATGGGCGATTATTCCTATATCTCTCTTCCTGTTAAAGATATTTGAAAAAAATTTGGAACGCCGACTCAGTGGACATATTCTAAGTTTCGCAGCTAATATGCACAAGATTGTATTAGTGGGCATGCTACGTCTCACAAAAAGTAAATATTGATTTCTGTATATCTTGAGAATGGTTAAGTTGGAAATTTTTGAATTTGGTCTGAATGACTTTGCACTCAGTACAAATTAAGTTTTAAAATGGGCGGAATTAGATAAGCGGGCGTGGCATCTGTCGTAAATAGTAACCAATAATTTTTTTATATCTTGAGATTGGTAATAGTAAGTGTATTAATTTAGTTTAATAACTTCATGGACATGACACATCATCAGGCAATAACTGGGCGAGATTTGGCAGTTCCCATTTGTACTAAATATGCAATTTTGCATCTGTGGAGAATGGTAACAGTTAAAACATCGTTATCTATCCATTCCTTTAAACTTTTCTTATAAGATGTGAATTTTATAAATGTACTTCACAAAGGCTCCCAGCAACGCAGAAAGGGTTACTCTAGTACAATATACAAATAAATTGCTTATTAACCAAAAGAAACTATCCGTTTATAAAAGAATTTACATAAGTTTTTTGAATAACTTAATAACCTTTTTATAAAAATGGTTTAAATTCAACAACATTTTCAAAGACAATATTGAAGGAAATTCATTTAATTTGTATTTTTCCCTTTTAATCTACTTTTGTAGTCTTATTTCTTTCTTTTTTTCTAAATACTCTTATACTCATTATACATTAATTCCTTGAATTTGTTGATTTTATTCTTTTTAGCAAAACAATTACCAAAAAAAAAAATAAAATAAAGAATAAAATAAAAGAATAAAATTAGAAACAATGAAAAATAAAAGAAAACAAGAAGCTCTTAATTAAATTTTAAACTCATTTATTTGCCAAAAAGAATAGAAAGCCTCAAAGTAAAGCGCACAAAAGTAGATTTTCTTAATGCTCTACTTTGTATGTTGACACACATATAGTGCGTCTTTGCTCAGCCCGCTAAAGGCGCAGATCTAAGTTGCTAGGTCAGGGTTTCTTTCGGGTTGATGAGGTGAAACCCAGATACTTCTTTCTTCTTTTTCTTTTCCTTCTCTTTCTTCTTTAATCTCTCATTTTCTCCTATGTCCTATCTTGTATTTCTTTATAAAAGGCAACCACAATTATAATAGTAAGTGGTTTCTGGTTGGGGTGCGTAAGTACCGCTTTTTCAATCTAACTTGAGCTTGTATGTTTACAATTTTAAATGTTTAATACTCATTTGAAATTTTGCATCTTTTAAACTTTGTTTGAACAATTATTGCGCACTGATGCTTAGGAAAATGATAGTAAACTACCATTGGCTAATGCACCGATAATTAGTGTATTTTATATGCCAATCGTGTGATTATACAATTTATTGGCTTATACGGCAACTCACAATGTTATTCTGCTTATTTATCCCAAACAAATGCAACCCTGGTGCGACAATCGGGTGAAAGCTTTATCGGCAATCATGCACCAATGTCAATTCCAAAAATACACCAATATTTATTGCATTCTGGTGTGGCAAAAGACAATAATCAACGACATTTATTTTTTAATTGATTTCTTTCTGTTATACGGTATTTATAATGGTCATCCCTTAAAATATGCGTTTTTTTAATTATTTATATGTAAATTACATCACCAAATTCCACCATTTCTTTTTTTCATTATTTTTACTTTTTTAAAAAAAGCGGACATCTGATAATCAAAGCCGATGCAATTTTTATTTTTTAGAGAACAAATCATCTCTACTTTAGAGGATTAAATATAATTTGTAATTATGTTGCAATTTAAATAAATAAGTATTTAAGTGATTAATTTTTTTTTTTTAATTTATTTAAATGTTTTCTCATATGTACCATTAATGGCCCTTCTTGTGAGCCAATCTCTGACTCACATACTCCTTCTTTTTATTTATCTATTCACCAAATGACCTTCATATAAATAAAGAGGACGCTATTTTCTTTATTTTTTTAAAGAACGAACCATTTTGAACACCAAAAAAAGAAAGAAAAAATTTAATGTACCACAACAGCTGATACACAGAGTTGCCGTAAACTAGAACAATCGGCTGACAGCGTTGGGACAATTATTGTCAATACATCGTTTCGCGCCATCTTGTGACTATAAATTTTGTATAAAATAAGACAACTGTGTGAATAAAGAGTTTTTAATTGGGACAATTTTGTTATTGTGCGCTAATTTGTCACAATAAAATTTGTATCAGGTTGGTGTATTTGAGTCGATCGTGTGATCCCAGCTTAATGTCGTAGGGTATCATATGCTAGAGTTGACACCATTATTACGTTCTTATATATTTTTATTACAGTTTTTCTTTAATTATCACTTTTATTCTTTTTAAAATGATGTCCAAAATACAAGTATATTGTACTTCAAAGTATAATTAAAATATTTCCTTGTCTGACAATGCAACAAAAAAAAAAAAAATAAAAAAATAGAATGGAAAGGATGGAATAAGAGTTGAGTAAAAGGTATTTCCAAGTTATCTTTTGCATTTTATATTTTAAGTTTAAAAGCAACAAAAAGAAATAGTAGATAATGTAGTAAAAACAATATTAGAAGATATCTGTTTGATTAAAATAAGTCCTCTTATAAAGTCTTTTAATTACAAATGTGTCTTTTGTAAATGTTCAGCAAATCTTCATGGTTTAGCAGACACTTTTCGCCTTTAAAGAAAATTTATTAAATTTTATTTATCTATACTGGATATGGCTTTTTCAGAAATTCTACTCAGTTGACATTTATCTTTCAAATCATCTACTTAAGCATACGATATTCTTTTAAAAGCATACAGTTTCTCTATTGCATTTTAAACTTATAAGAATTAAAGCTAGGAAAAGTTTCTATGTGACTAAAATTATGAAAAATATTATTATTATTAGAGCATTGTGTTCAATAAATTGTAAAATCGAGCTCTAATATTAAATGGAAATATCCGCATGACACTTCCCATTATCTGACACACACAAAGCCCATAGGCTAGACTTTGCTCAGCCTCACATTTAATGGACGGGTAAGTGTCAAAACGTAAAATTATTTAGATGAACCAGATAGACACAAACTTTATTTGCATTTTCTACAAAATTTAACGCTGCGAAAATTGGTAGAATTTTGTATTGGTCCGTTTAAAACTAGGATTTGTAACAACGACTATTTTGAGAAAAAATCGAAAGAAGAATTAATGTTTCAACAAGATAATGAAATTATTCACATATTCAAGTCCACAAACGACTTGGCATGGTCAGTTCCAAAACGCTGCGCAATCGGAAGGATCTTTTGTGTAGTCTCATAAGTTCAACACATCAGATTGAGGCTAAGGATAATGCCAGAAGTCTTATTTAGTGAGAAAAGATAAACCCCTTACGTAGTCACCATAGCTTCCCCTAGGAACCTCATCGTCTAGGCCGAAATAGCTGGGCACTCACAAAGTATGTGTACCTATGTCTCGGCATAAGTAGTGCACCGACCACCAATCATCCTCATCATCTTAAAAAATACAATGATAGTACCTAAGACCATAATACACAATTAGTATCCTGTATTTGTTCTCATTGTGCAGCAGTAGCCTTTTGGATGTACTGAGAGACAGCGTAATAAGCCACCTCGCCGGTCATATAACGAAGGCGATCCTCCTTCAGCCCAAAAGTTAATCCTACCTCTTGAGTACCACGTAGGGACCCCGAAAAATAACTCAGTGCTAATAAAAACGCTGCAAACTCCCCTGTCCCCCAGTCCCTCATGACCAGGGACCCAACGTAGAGTTACCCTGTTGTGAACATCATATTCATTGAGAGATGTTATGCAGTCCATAACAACCTTAGACCCAATCTCACGGGATGACAATGCCCCCAAGACCGTCTAATGACCTGACATATTATTGTATATATACTCAAGCCTTTGATTTTCTCCTCAGACATCGCCTAATGCAAATGAAAATGGCATAGCCCTCGCCAGGAATATCCAGACCCACCGTCAGTCTCTTTTGATCCTTCGGTAAACCAAACCTTGACACAACGCTGCCATAATTTGTTCAACCATAAGTTTCTTTTCTGTATTAGGATTCTACAGTTCCTACCCAGCATCAAAGTGTGCGACATTTAATAATTCATACCAACAAAGAGATCGACATCAAATAAGCATTGTATATGCTCCACCATGTCGTCAGCAGAAGACATTAGACAACCTAATTACTCTTTTACATGCTTTCGCCATCACCGAATTGTGCAGTGACAAGAGAGGAACGGATACTCATCGCACCCGTGATTGAAATGCAAAATGGATGAAAGATTTCACCCAATAGAGTCCACGCATTATCCTGATTCTTTCTATACCACCACGCTATTATTATAACGAAAGACAGCTTATTGAGGGTTTTAACTCATTGTTGGTTTAAGACCCTACGTTTTACCATAGAGGCGCTAACAGGAATAATGTGCCTTGTTGGTAATGAAGTGTGTTCCAAACACAATGCACGATCTTAATTGTGGCTCACACCTTAACGTCAAGTTTTTTGACCAACTTAATTATATATTTCTTTGTTTAACAAATTCAACCGTGGAGAGGTACACAGCTGAGCAGTGCGTTAAGATTGTTGATGACTTTTACGAAAATTTGTGTTCAAATCATTATCCATTTCGTGCACTTCGTAATTGATCAAATGTGTCGAAAATCGGGATAATTGTGCGCAAATTTCAGCAATCGGTTTCTGTAGAAATGTTGAAACACCTGTTGATGCTCGCCCAGTTCATTCTGCGGAAAACATTGATGTTTTTGGAGATAGTGTGGCGGAAGAGCCATCAATCTAAACTCGTCGTCGTGTTTCACGAACATCACTGATGCGAATTTTGAATAAAGATTTGAATTTACACGCTTACAAGTTTCAATTGACTCAAGATCTAACGCCTACTGACCACTTTAATCGCCGTCAATACACCGAATGGTTAGTTGAACAGACAGCAAAGCAAATCGTCTTCAGCGACGAGGCACATCAGTGGATTCGTTAGCAAGCAGAATTGCAGCATTTGGGCCAATGAGAATCCAGGAATGATTGTTTGGTGCGGCTTATGGACTGGCATCGTCATCGTACTCCTTCGAAAATGCGGTCAGCCCAGCAGTTGCCGTAAACGTTGTTCGCTATCGCGAGATGATAACGAATTTCTTATGGCCAGAAATTTAAGATATGGACCTGGACAATATGAACAATTCATGAGATAATTCAGCACATTAACTATATTTAACCTCAATTATGTCTCAGAGCCATTGAAAATATTTACCGATGGATAGAGATATGCCACCAAATCCCTGGCGAACATTTGGCCGATATTTTATTTCGCACATAATTATCATAAATCCTTCTGTCATAATGAAAAATATTAAAATACTTCTCTGAAAACTTTTTGTTTTATTTACAATTAACATCGTGCATCATGCATCATTTATAAAAGAAGAGTTTCCCCATGTGAGAGTCCTATTCAGAACGATTCTCAGGTATTTCGCTACGTCTAACAATTTAAAAATTAGATCATATTAATTATTTGGTAAGTTCATAGGGTAACTGAAACTGAATTACATACAATTTGGGTGATTCGCTCTCAAAAATTTTTTTGCGGAATTGTTTAATTCGGATCATAAATTGGTGTCGAATAATAAATGATACGTCAAATTACGAACTAATCACAAAGAGAATATTTTAAGCAAAATTTGTGTTTTTACTTGCGTAATTAAATGCAATTATGTACGTTTAAATGAATTGCAGTTACTATAGTTATTCTTATTATTAATATTATGAAATATATTTTTTAATATTGATTTAATATTATTTGTTTATTTTTGTTCCATTTAAAAACAATTCAAATCTCAAAGAGAAAATAATAAATAAAAAAAAACGAAATCTTATCTCAGGGAATTTGTTACATTGAGTTTAGAAAAACAGTTTATCCGAATGTCTTTTGAACTATAGAAACCGTGTGGGAAGATTACTTTTGAACTTAAAATAGAACAATTTTTTTAATGAAAATATTTGTAAAAAAAATATCTTTTGAATTCATGCTCAATTTTTTTATTGTTTTTTTTTTGTAATCTCCTGTGAGTTAAATAAAAAGAAAAATGTAACAAAAAACAAAAATTTCAAGGATTTTAGTAAAAAAAAATATGAAAATGAATAGAAAAAAGCAACAAAATTAACAAAATGAAGAGAAATTAAGAGAAATAGTTAGAAGGTCAAAAATAAGTTTAGAATGTCAAGTTTAAGTTTAATAAAAAAAAATGCTACAAAACAATATTTTAAAGGAAGCACTACTTAAAATATTTTACACTTTTTAATGAAATTATTAGGGTGACATTACCTTGTCTTTTATAAACTAATACAAGATTAAGATGTAGAAGTAAGTCCAACGATCTGCTTTTACTAACTCATTGGAAAAGTCAATTACTTGCTTACTTATTAAATGAGAGAGTATTAGATATGATCTTATCAGGATTTCGAAAAAAATAGGCTGAATTCCGCTTACAAACAGCAGAAAACAGAGTAAGAGAAGAATAGTCAATTGAATTGGATCACTAGTGAACTTAACATTTATTCGATTATATTAAAAATGGAACGATTATTATTATTGAAATTTGTTAAAATTCACTATAAAAATTGTGAAAATTTTGCAATCATATTCGTAAAATTGAAGCATTTTTGAGTCTTTGTGAAGTACCTTCCTGGCCAGAACTTGTGAATCTGATGGCAAAATTTGAGCTATTGGGACAAGTAAGTGTTGTGCAGAACTGAATTCTTGCACGTCGCTCACGAACAATTGAGAATATTGCTGTTGTTGCTCATTGTCCCAGGTTTGTCAGTTTGTCGTAGATCTTAGGACTTAGTCATTTCACTAATATTCCACTATTTTATATAAAGACTTACATATATAGGTCTTGGGGGTGGCGCGATGTAATGGTTAGAGCGCAGGCATACAACACAAATGGCCCAGGTTCGAGTCCCAGCAGAGGACATGACGAATTAAAAAATTAATTACGGTTTCGAATGTTTAATAAAGAGACTTCAGCCTCCCTTCAGAAAAATCATATCAACTTACCTATGGCGATGATGACCCACATCAGAGACGAATGACCAGGAGAAAATGCCACATACTGGGAAAAAACTACAATGCTAGGTAAGAATCACCACCACCACACTACTACCCACAATCATATGGAGGCGAGCCACAGTAGATTAATCATCTACTAAACTTGAAAATTAACTTGATTACTGAAACTGAAACAAAGTAATAGATGCTTTGTGTATAGCCAATATGCTCCCTAGAGGAGTGACCAGTGTTGCCATAATTTTTTTTAGAAAAACTGAAAATGTAGAAGAAAAACAGATTTTAAAGTTATAAAACTGCACGTACTTAAAAAAATACAAAATAAAATACATACTCGTATACCCGTATAATTTATGTCACAGTGTATTTTTTACTCAAGCAGAACATGACATTGTGATATACATAACTGATATGATATAATGACTCTCTGCTCGCATTTCACATTTTTTTCCTGACAAGCGGGAATCCGAGCGGGAAAACCAAATTCGAGTATCCTGAATCCAGTGATGCTAACCGTTTTCTAAGCTTAGCTCTTGTTTTAGAGATATGTCGTTATTTGCAAAATGGAGGAGGTTGCACAACATCTATTCGCGTAACACAAAAATGGCTCAATTTATTGAATAAGCAAAAAAATTCGAATTCCGCAGTAAAATTAACTTTAAGTAAAGGCTAAAATTTGTTTAATCTGTACAGTCGTTTTAGAAATATAATTTTTTTTAAGAACAGTGGGATCTCATTCTTACGTAAGTACATACGTATGAGTTATATTTTATTAGTGAATCAGATATATTATTCATACGTATTTACGTAGCGTGTAATGTGATTCCACTGTTCTTTTGGTAAAAAAAAGACGAAACTTTTTTAAACCTAAATGTGAATATCACACAATGTGTGAATACTGTCTTTGTTTAGGATCCAAAAAAAGGGATAATTACATTGTCGCATTAAAAAAGGTACAACAAAACTTCACCACGGTTACATTAAGCAAATGGGGATCACCAAATATTCCAAAATTTTAATTGAAATAACAAAATTTAAAGTAAAACCTAAAATGTTAAAGACTGCAAAATCTGCATAATTTACAAAAAAAAACTGATTTTTTAAACAAAAGTCTACAAAATTGCTCAGTGCTTAAAGAAACTGCAAAATACAGATAAATCTGCACATTTGGCAAAGCTGAGAGAAACAGAGAAAAAAAGCATAAACAGCTCTGAAGACTTCAGATCACACAAGGTCGCACCTATCAACCATTAACAAAATCGTGTCTTTGCTGATTGATTCCTTAAAATGCTTCCAACTGATGCGAAATTCAATCGAAACATCATCTTGAGAGATGAGGCCGATTCTCCCTTGAGAGGCTAATAAGCAGGTTAATAAGCAGAGTTGTCGAATTTCTATCTATCTGTGCTATCTGTGGTCAACGTGTAACTATTTAGTGCATTTTTTGGTTTTGCGGGATCCTTAGACCTACATTTTTTTGCTGGAACATTTATCACGTTTAATGATTTGACCGAGTCGTTTCTCGAAGAAGTGACCACAATAAGCTATCGAGATTTTCAATTTGAATACCTTTAGACTTTTTCATTTGTGTCCGTGTGAAAGATAAGGTCTATGCTAATGGCCCATGATCGATTCAAGATCTCAAAGATGGAATTCATGAAGTTATCGAGAATATACAGCTGCAAATGTAGGACTTGGTGATGGAAAGTTCCCGGAATTTATTCAGAAAATTTAAAATACAAGTTTATTCATCTAAATCTATATTGTCCCCTTCAAAGTAATCCCCATCGACTGCAACACACTTATGCCAGCGCTTGATCAAATCCTCGAAGCATTCGGTGGCTGTTGGTATGGTATTTGTTGAATTTTTCGTCAAAAAAAAGTCGAATAATGATGGCACTGCGCAACGGTGCGATATCATGGTGAAAAATCCCACAATTCTGGTCTTTTTAGTGCGAATTGATTCACACAAACGTCTCACAACGTTTATATAATACTTTTTGTTTACTGTTCTGGCCTTCTGGCGAAAATTCATGAAGTCCTACACCGTCTTACTCCATGAAAACATGTTTTTTTGTCTCGGCACATTTGGTGAACGCCATTCACTTGCCTGATGTCTGGATTCCGTGTTGTACTCATAAACGTCTTGTCTCCAGTAATGATCCTTTTCATGAATGTGGGATCGGATTCAACCTCGCAAATCATATTTTTTGCAACCTCAACACCAATTTTTCTGCTGCACGATGGAAATCAAAATAATTAACCACAATGTTTTAGATGGATCCATAGGCAATGTTCAAGTCCACCACCATCTCTCTGTTGGCTAATTTGTGGTTATTGACCAACATTCCTTTTACTTTTTGAATGTGTTCAATGCCGATGGTCTGCCTATGTGTTCATCATCTTTGAATAACACACGACCACTTTTGAACTGCCCAAAACCGACCGTTTTCTTTAGAGAATCGTTGCCGAAACGCCTTTCCAATATTTCCAACGTTCGCGAACCATTGAATACGTTTTTACGCAAAATCTTATACAAGTTAATTGTCGGAAATTGAAAAACATTTCTAAAATTGTAAAAAATCGCCAACAACTAAGAGATAGATATACTCTTGGCTACGTAGTTTTTGCAAATATCCAGCTATTATGCTAAGATTTAGCAGGAATAAAACCAACAAATGTATCAACTTAACAAAAAAAAAAAAAAATCAAATCGGAATGATGGGACTGCCACACTGGGGTTACTTCGGGAACTTTTTGATCGAGTTTTTGTGATCGTGCAAGCGTAGCCATAGCTGCTGTTTTATTGATATAGTTAAGAAAATAAGGTTGGGCATCACAGCGTTTATTACAACGCTAAAATAAATAAACAAAAGCTGCAAGAATAAATATACCTGTTGTTTACAAATAACCAAATCGACAACAACAAACATTATTAGCAGAAATAAAATAAATAAAAATAACACAGCAACAACAACAACAAACTAACAGCAAAGAAAACAAGTAAGAATAAACAAGCAACAACAAATACTAAAAGCTGAAAGAGGCAGATGCTTACATACGCATGACTACAAAAGAACTAAAAAGAAATAAAAAGACAGAAATGAAATCTACCTGAAATATCGAGAGGTTCGAGAGCTTTCGATGTGTTGTTTACTCAGCCGTATAAAAAGCACATCGATGCGAACAGCAATCAGTTAATGTGTCGTAAACTCAGCGAGTGCAGTTGAAGTAAAGTTAACTCAGCGAATGTGTTATTGGTGTGAAAAGAGTTTATAAGGAGTAAACTCGTGAAGCTAGTAGTGAAGTAAAAAACCAGTTTATTTGGAGCTAACTCAGTAAAGAGAGTTAAGTGTGAATAACCTCTGGTTGAAAAGGTTGTGATTGAGCCTAAGTTATAACTACGATCGGGTTGGAAGATATTTAAGTGGAAAGATCTGTCGAGTAATTTTGTTGATTACAAGATTGTAAACAGATAGAATAATTAAGAATAAAAATTGTTATTGCCTGTAAAAAGATTACAAGCAGTGGTGCACATAACTGTGTTGAATAAAGGATTTTAATAAAAAAACCAAACACAAAATATATTTTGGGTCCGCCATCTAAGGTTTTTTTTTCAACTAGTGATTATTTTGTGAATGGTAACACTTAGCTCATGTCTGATTTGACAGATATTTATCCTTCCGCTGAACGAATATGGTTGTGTATACGCTTAAACAACGCTGGGAATATAATATATAAACAAGCAAAATTGTCACATTTGAGGCACAGAAAACCCGCACGCATACACTGAAAAGCCGATACATCCAAGACGAGTCACTGTTTTGTGCGGATTTTGGTCCAGAGGCATAATTGGGCCATTTTTCTTCGAAAATGAGCAAGGAGTGACCGTTTCAGTCAATGGCGATCGTTATCGGGCCATGTTGAACGAATTTTTGTTCACAAGAATTGAAGAGGAGGATATTAGCAACATTCGGTTTCAACAAGACGGCGCTACGTGCCACACAGCCGAAGCTACACTCGATGTTTTGCGCCCTGTTTTTGAAGATCGCAGTATCAGCCGCAGAGCTGATGTCATTTGGTCACCACGGAGCTGCGATTTGACACCGTTGGAATATTATTTGTAAGATGCCGTCAAAGACAAGTGTTACGCCAACAAGCCAGAGACAATTGACGCTTTAAAGGACAACATTCGTGAAGCCATTGGTGAAATACAGCTGCACACAATCGATAATGTGCTTAAAAAATTGAACCGATCGTGTAGGCTACTGCATGGCCAGCCGAGGCAGCCATTTGAATGAAATTATTTGCCATTATTAACCGGAAGGAATGTACTTTCAAATAAAAAAAAGAAATTTGAAAAAATATTCAGTAGCTTTTTTTCTATAGCATTTTCAAAAAAAAAAAAAAAAATTTTTTTTGGCGGACCCTTTACAATCTACCAACTCGTAAAAACACGTTTTTAAAAAGGAAAAACGTAACAATTTTGATTTTCATTATAAGTAGCATACCCTTCTCTTTATAATTAAATAAATATCCAATTAATTTGCTTAAAATAAAACTCGTACTCATATTATTGGAAGATCTTGTCTTGAAATATTTTGTTTTCTTTTCATACGATTGGCAACATATTTTTCCTTTATTGAATACAAAATAAAATATATATTTGCTTACGTATGGACGATAATTATAAAGCAAAAACAAATTTCATTTTTTTTAACATGCCGTACATTTAAATATCCTCTTGAGGTTTTCATACAAATTGGGAATCTTGTTATAAAAATCATTTTATCACCATTTCTAGCATTAGTTTCAGCACTGTAGCTCTTACTAAGTGTGCAACCTTGACCTTCAACAAGACGCATGTACGAGTATGCATAACATTTAGCTGTTGTTCACGATTTTGGCAAGTTTTAAACAAAACTTTGAAACGCAAAGCAAAAAGAAAAACAAGAAACAAGAAAGTGTTGAATAACAAAAACAGAATTTTCAATGAGACTGCCCGTAATGTGGTTAGAATTTTAATACATTTTGTTGTACAATATACAGATATTTAGAGCTTTAAAACATTTCATAAAAAATTCGTTTTTAAAGAATCGTAATCCGACCGAATAAAATGGACATAAAATATTACATGCTTCTGACAACCATAGCAGCTACTCGTATTACAAGTTAAAATTGCTTTAAAAATTATAAATATTTTCTTTTACACAAATACTGCTAAAAGTTATACTTTTTACATTCAATATGATTTTATTTTAATAAAGACTTTAAGAAATTTATTAAAATTTAAGTTTAAATATAAAAGCTTTCATAAAAAATAAACTTAATTTACACGCTTGAAGTAGCTAGTTTTTGTATATTTTTGTACACATCCATACATATTTGCTTAATCCATCGTAAAATTTCCTTCTTAAAAAGGTGAACAGTCTTGCTAAAACAAGAGATTTTTTTTTCGTCTTTTTGTGCATTTTTGAGTTGAAATGCTGAGAAGGTTAATTAATATGCCAGAGGTGTTTTACCATAAGAATATTTAGAAAACTTACTTACGAATACAAGTAGTGCTCTTTCATCATCATCGTCATCTTATTCGTCTTCTTATTTTTCATGATAAAACAAAAGAAATATTTTTGTTTTGTTTTTTAGTGGAGAGTATCACAAAAGGGGTTTTTTAACGAAAAGTAACGAGGCCAAGTGTGTTAATCATTAAAAATATGAATCTAAGAAAACGAACATAAAAATAAAAATATTTTATGGAAAAAAATTAAATTTAATTTCGTATTACTTTCACTTCAATGGATAAGTTTTTGGTTTACATTTCTATTCATCATTAATTATATAGGTTGAGCAATTTAAAAGTTTAAATTCGAATTTAAATTCGGTTATTTCGAATCTGGCAATAGTTATGTCATTTTATGCTGTTACAAAATCCAGTCTATCATCTCCACTGAACGAAATGAATCGATTAACGCTTGAGCAACGTTAAGATTTATTGAAAATTTATCATCATTTGAAATCATCTTTTTGGATGAATAAGCAAAATTGTCCCATTTAGGAGTCAGAAAACCCAAACGTGGTCTTACAAAAGCCAATGCACCCATTAGAATAGACTGTTTGGTGCAGCTTGCGGCGCGGAAGCATCACTGGCCCATATTTGTTTGAAAATGAGGATGGCGCAACCATTACAGTCAATGGAGACACCTATCGCACCATGATAACCGATTTTTTTATGCCCGCTCTTCACGGTAATAATGTGAACGATGTTTGATTTGAACAGGATGGTGCCATTTGCCACACATCTCATGCCACAAACGATTTATTGTGTAAAACGTTTGGTGGCTGCTTAATTAGCCGAAAGGGTGATGTCAATTGGCCGTCAAGAAGCTGCGATTTGACACCGTTTGACTATTTTCTGTGGGGCGCCGTTAAAGACATATGTTGTGCCGACAAACCAGAGACAGTTGCGCATTTGAAGGCCAATATTCGTTACGCCATTGCCGAGATACGACCATATGCACTCGAAAAAATTCTCGAAAGTAGCCATATAAATGCAATAATATTTCATTTCTATCCGGAGCAATTGTCCTTGACAACAAAAGAATAAATATGACAAAATTTCAAACCGTTTTTGTTTTATTGCATTTTAATTTTAAACTTTAAATGGACTACCCGTTACAAAAATTAATATCTGCTTTATATGTTAGATACCACGCCCACTTGTCCAATTCCAGTCATTTTTTGCCTGATAATTTGTATTGACTATGAAGTCATTAAACGTTCTCAAGATATACAGAAATCACAGCCATTTTTCAAATTCCGCCCAATTTTTGTGATGTTTTTTATTGACTATGAGGTTATTCAGACAAAATACTGAAACTTAGGCTTTACCCAATTTGTCAAATTCTGCCCACTTTTTGTCTGATGATTTTTCTTTTCTATGAACCTGTTTAAGCCAAATTTAGGGAATCTTTCTACTGCCATTTTGAAGATATAGACAAATAAGTATACAATTTGTATGGGCGTGGCACCGCCCACTATTAATTTTTAAAATTTATATGGATACTGTAGGAATTTCAAGAAAATTTGTTCAGCCGTTTAGCTGAGCGGATCAGGGTCTGCAATCAATTATCCGGATTATCAAAGCCGCAGTGTATATTCAAGTTATTTGAAAAGCCCGTAATAAAAAATGCGAATGTATTCCTAAACATCAATTAAGATTTAGAAGTAAGCACAACACAATTGAACACACACATATAGTGGTAAATAGCATTAAAATGTCTCAAGAAGAAAAAAAAAACTGCGCCGCACTTGTTACTGGCTTTTCATGGGCGTTTCTCAAAATACTCCCATTGTTCATTGTCATCCCGTTGCATTACAACGCTCGGCATCATGTCGCAAAAGTTGCCAAACGATTGTCAGAAACAATGAAATACAGCACCCGGCGTATTTGCATCGTATATTCATCATCAATAAAATCCGGGTGGGTTTAAATGGGTTACTCAATGTGATGCCAACCCTGGATTTAAGAGCCTGCTTTTGACATATTTTCTTATTAAAAAAGCATTTTAAACCTTTACAAATGTTTATATTTTGCATGTCTTAATTTTAATATATCGACATATGAAATCCAAAGAGACATAAGTTACATTAAAAAAATTTAGACGATAAGCAAACAACTTTTTAAAAATGAAAAAAAAAACAAACCTTTTAGATTAAGAATATTGTTGACAAGAACGTTGTACTTCGAGAGGAAGAAACATTATCAATCACAAAGTCGATTTTGAATTTTTTGTAACTTAGAGCTTTTTGGATTTTATATGTGTATGTTTTGAATTGTAGAATAAAATATGTTTTCTAGTAATAAAAAATAAATTTTTGCTTTTTTAAAGCATATTTTTATAAGTTTTTTGTTAATATTTTCGGATTTTTAGTACATATTTTATTCGCATAAAATAATTTTTTTAAGAGCATAGTTCTGGTCTTTCTGATCATCATCTGTTATTTTAGTTAATTTTAAGATTTGATACGTTAACTGTTTATTTGTTTTAATAGTAAAGATACAAATTAAATAAATGCTACAAAAAATATTTAATTTAAAACGACATGCTTTTGGATTTGCGATCTACTTCTTATTAATTTTCATTTATACACAAAAAAAGAACAACAAGCTTACATCGCAATATTAGAACGTTTTTTAAGATGCTATTGTGAATGACCTTAATATGTTTTTGGTTTTATAACTAAAACTATTTAAATATAAGTATGAAATGCCAAATACAGGCTGCGTCAAATAAAAAGTGTACACCCTCATTCTCTAGAATTAAGTTTTTGTTTTTTTTTTTTTGTCTTTAAACATGCGATGAATTGAAATACTATATAATATATTTTCTTAAGATTGTATTAACGGCTTTACTAAATCCATAAAAGACAACAACAAAATTATTACAGCATTACATTTAAGTTATACAACAAGAATGAAAATTACTCTATTTTTTACGCGTCAAAATAAAGTATACATACAGAACAAAAAATTTATGCCTAAAAAATTAATGAAATAAAAATATCTGGGCAATGATACCATTTTTTAAAATGTGGTCGAGTACAATAAGAATCTGCTTTTTAAATCTTCAAAATACCTTCAAAATCCTGACTTACAATCCAAAAATCGGTTTTCCGTACTTTCAATCATTTATAAGCTAATAACCTAGCTAGCTGTTAACCGATTTTAAGATGTTTAGAAGATATGGAACTAAGAAGATTAGGCACTTTAAATGATACCTTACTTAAGTAAACTTGTTGAATCTGTGTACATTGCTTAAACAAACACAATTTTCATCCAACTTATTTCAATTTGCTCAAGCTTAGAGATGATTTTAAACGCTATTTTATATAGGGACGGTATTATTTATGAATTCACTAGAGAAGTACGTTTAGTTATGCATACAATGATGCTTAGTCGTTTATGATACAACGGAAATTTAATAAGTTAAAAAGAGTAATTAAATTAAAATATTTATATTCATCGCCTTTTTGAAGGATGAAATAAAAACTTAATTTTAGAGAATAAGGGTGTACACTTTTTTGACGCTGCCTGTATGTACAGCTTGTCAAGAAAATCTTTTTACATAGTGAAAAAATAAATAGGTTTGACTTTTATCGTTAAAAAGAATAGGTTTTTTTTTAATTTTTTTTTTTTTTTTGTTAATTCAAGTTCATATAGATATTAGCTAACAAGCACCAGAAAAGAAAACACTAAATTTTAATTCAAAAATAATATAAAAAAAAAAACAAAAAAAAACTAAAAGTTTGCTGTCAAGAAAATACTTTTACATACAAGCATAACATTAATAAATGGAATGAAAGTATTGGGTTGCAAGAAATTCAATATTTTGTATGGCCAACAATGGCATCAGCTCAAGTGTTACGTTTTAACCTTTCTAAAACGTTTAAGTCCGTTTAAATTGCGTTAAAATAAAATAAACAGCGTTATTTTTATTGTTGTACAGTTTCTTTATTTACTTCACTATAACTTTTTTACTGTTTGTCTTAATACAACACTTAATATTTGTTTAAACAACACTTTTATTTCCGCTTTAACACAATTTTGTTTATCGACAGCCAAACGATAACTAAACTGACGTGTAGGTAAAGCAGCCCTTTTATATACTTAATTGCCTACAGTTTGGAAGGTTCCGGAAATATCGACCATCTTCTATTTTCATATGCTTTAATTCAAATGTTATGTAAAGATGATCGATGTAGCAGTGCTGCCAAATTGACAGGGTGACACAACATATACCAAAATCCCACAATACCGTGTCGTATTCTTATTTTCGTAACAATAGCTTATAGACGCCTTTTCAGGAAAGATATAAGCTATTTCACACATTCGGTTGAAATTATATACCATTCTTCCACAATTACAAAACCTAATCGACCTTGGTTTTTGGGACGCCTTTTGGCAGCTCTTCTTTTAAGATAAGTGTATAAATTTTCAATTGGGATTAAATCTGGACTTTGAACATAAGTATCTAATATTTTGCAACAGTTATAAAGAAGCCAAGAAACGAGTCTATTGTTTTGGTTTATTATCCTGATACAATTTGAACTTCGCCTTTCTATTATTATTATGCCTAATTTTTTTTAGCTCTGCTAATTAAATGCCATTTTAATATGTCCAGGTATTAATTTGCATCAATATTGTTCAAAAATTTCCTACTCCCTTACTAGAAATGCATCCCCACACTATTACCGAAAGTTCTTCATATTTTATAGTTTGAATTGTGTGTCGACTTTCCAACGCTTTTAAAGGTTTCAAGTCGCCAAGCTTGGAAATAAGCGATAGAGCAAAATACACTCGCCATTCTTTGTGTTGAAATGTGAGCAGTGTTTTTTGACGCTACTCTATAAAAAACAGGCGTTCTTTTTCAATACTTGCCCTACAGCTTCATGGGAAACTTCTTCTACTCACCAGAAAGTATTATTGTGGATACCAATGGATATTTGTCCACTTTTCTTCGTAACGCACGTTCTGTTTTCTTCTATTATTAGGCGGGAGCTATGGTGAAAGTATTAATGTTAGCCTATTTTCGTTTTTAGCACGTCTTACACTTTTGACATACAGTAGCTTGTCATCTTATTGAGGACATTTCCAACAAACTAATTTCCATCATTTTCTATTGTGATGATTTTTAAAGTACCATATATTCAGCTTTTTTTGATAATAAAGACAAAAACTTTAATTTAATCGTTTCAATAGTTACCTGTCAGCGAAATCTACCAGACTTAAAAAAACATAAATTGTAAAAACATTTTCATGACAACAACAGAATTTCGGGATTTCTTTATTTTTTTATCTCATTTCCTTATCCAAAATTTTAAGTTATGTGTTCTTGTTCTGTTATTTGTTAGTTAATAATCAGATTATTAGAGAATTAATACAAAAATATCAACAAAAAAATTAATCAGAAAATCCGTTTTTTAATGTTAAAAGTCAAAAAGAGAACTTTTTCACTATGTAAAAACATTTTCTTGACAAACTGTATATCAACTATATATCATTATTTATTTGTTACTATTTATTTAATAGTTACTATTTTTTAATAATAAAATATCTTAAAGTCTTCAGTATTTACATTTATTATTTTCACTTTATTATATTACATGGTATCGTATAAATTAATAAATATGTGTTACAAATATGTAGTTTGTAGAAAAGAAAATTTTAAATTGTTTGTTAGTTTTTAGTTACGCCGCAATAAGTTCTCTCAGTGTACTTCTATCAACAATGTCGCTCACTATCTTCATAAAATCTGTTCGTTGTTTGTTTGTCATCAGTAGAAGAAGCTCTAAAACAGATCTTTTTTACTTTAATTAGTACCGTTTAAAACGAATTTAAATAAAATTTCTTTAGTATTGATTTACGCGTCGGAAAGTGTATATACAGCGGAATTAAGTGCTGAATTTAACAAATAATTTTGAAACGAACAAACATGAAGTGGCAGTTGTGTAAGTGATGTTTTTTTTTTCATGGCTTTAAATACTGATAACACAGTTCGAGCGCAAAAAAAAATAGAAAAGAATATCAATTACTTCTATTGAATTTATTTATGAAACGAAAATATTTTGATTATATAATATTTTTATTTTAATTAAAGTTTTAATTGCTGTCATCACTACTGTGACTCAGCACTCAACAACGTATGCTAAAGTGACCAGCAATTATGGTCAGGCTATTGAAAGAAATTTATTCGCTTCCGATTTCTATAACGCTGTGGCCAGTGAAAAATTGAATGATAATGTTGTAGTATCTCCTGCTGCTGTGCAAGTCTCTATGGCTTTGGCTTTTTATGGCGCCAAGGGTAAAACAGCTACCGAAATGCAAAATGGTTTACGTTTGGGTTCCAGCGATCCTGAAGTAGTGGTACGTCAATTTGGCGAATTTCAAGCAACTTTCCCACGTGATAACAACATACGCTTGGCCAATAATATTTATATTAACGAAAATCTTGAGTTTAAGCAAAAGTTCAAAGATATTGCCCAGCGCAGCTTTGAGTCCAATATTGAAAAAGCCGATTTTCATCCTCCCTATAATAAGCGTACTGCAGAACGCATTAACAAGGCCATGGAAGCAAAGACTGGAGGCAAGATTACTAATATATTGGCACCTGAGCAGCTAAATGATCTCACCGAAGGTGTTATCGTTAACGGTATTGCCTTCAGTGCCCCCTGGCAAAAGGCCTTCCGCTTGGATAAGACTTCAAAGCGTAGTTTCTCAGCTGGTCGCCAATCTTTTAAGGTGGATACCATGTGGACATTAAACAATTTCAATTATGGTGAATTCAGCAATTTAGATGCCAAGGCTGTTGAAATGCCCTATCAAAATACCGATTTCTCCATGGTGGTAATTTTACCAAATCGTAAAGATGGTTTAGGTGACCTATTGAAAAACCTTAAAGGCAAAAACTTGGCTGCCATTTTGGATGAAGGCCTGAGCAATCAAAAAGTTGAAATCTATTTACCCAAATTCCGTGTTACGTTTGGCGTGAGTCTAAAAGAACCTTTTGAGAAGGTAAGGAAACATTTACGTGCATTCACTCAACAACTCATTTTATACATAGAAAAACATGAAATTCTAATTCTTTCACAGCTGGGAGTCTCAACCATGTTTACACGCAAAGGTGACTTTGGCAACATGTATCGTATGTTTGTCAGCCACTACATTAATAGTGCCAATCATAAGGCTTTTGTAGAAATAGCTGAGGATGGCAGTGAACAACCATTGGAAGCCGGTGGTAACTAGAAATGCATATTTTATGATTATGATTAAACTTGTTTCGATTGACAATTTATTTTCTTGTATTACAGGTCTTAAGAACATCTTCTCTCGCACAAAGAAATTTGAAGCTGATCATCCATTTGTTTTCTGCATTAAACACAAGGATTCTGTCATATTTATGGGTCATATTGCCAATTATGCCTATGCCTAGTGATGTCTTCTTGTTCAAAGTCAGAATTAAATAAATATGTTATTTTTCGTTCGGGTTCTAAACTATAAACATTTTGTTAAATAAAATATTTAGATAATTTCAATATAAATATTTAATATTCAACCATACATTGTGAAGCTATGCAGTACGAATTAAAAACATTCATTCTATTGTTGTTTTCAAACTTCTTTTTCTTTAGGCGTTTTGTGATTTGAACTGTTTGAACGCATTTTATGAATGATTATGTCGGTGCTGGTGTTCATGAACCCAACCGACACTTGTCGATCCCACTGAGTAGATCGTTGAGTGTCTTCCAGGCTGAGATCACGGCCATTGTCATATGTGCTAAGATCAACCTAGACAGTGGGCTCAAGGGTAAGACCATTAACATATTCTCCAACAGTCAAGCTGTCTTAGGGGCACTTGATTCGGATAGTATGACATCTTGACTGGCCAAATATTGCTATGATACGTTTCAGAGGCTTAATAAGTGTTTAACACCGTGGAATGAAACAACGGTAACATTGGTTAGAAAAGGTTCCATGGCACCCTACATTAGTCCGGAACCTTACTGTGCAGCACCATTTACTACCATCCTCAATCTAATCAAGGATTGGGAAATTGCCAGATGCTTAGAACACCGAAAGGATCAAACGAAACTTCACCACTCTAGGGCGGTGATCAGTCCACAATTCTCTCTTCGTTTTTTGGTTCTCCAGTATGTCATGCCGGACTTAAAACTCCTAGCCAAGTTTCTTAAGACCACTGTGGACTAAAAGCGCATCTGAATTGGATGACGGTCACAGATGTAGATGTTTGTAGACTATGTTCACAGGCATCAGAAACAGCAGAACATATACTGCGTGAATGTGAAGTTCTTGATAGGTTTAATTGGAAATATTTAGATAGACCTTGGGTCTCACTCTGTGACATATTCATCATTATGATTTCAAATCTGCTAATGTTCATTAGAAAGGCAGCAGACCTACTAAACAAACTATCGACCGGAAGTGGCACAATAGTTACCATGGGTCGTAGTATCCTGAAATAGTGCAACCGATCTGCCTCATTACCCTTTTCCTTATTAGCATCAAGCGTCACTTTCATCTGATGCATCCATAAACATTGACTTTTTGATGCTGTTCATGGGCTGGCAGCGTACTTCTTCGAAAATGACGTCGGCCAAGCAGTTACTGTGAATGGTGTTCGCTATTGCAGTTTTCTTGTAGCCAGAAAGTGAGAATTTTGACCTGAAATACGTGTGGTTCTAACAGGATGTTGCCATTTGCCACACAGCCTACGAAGAATGGTTCTTTTTACGGGAGAAATTCAATTGGCCGCCACGATCATGTGATTTGACACAGTTGGGCTTTTTGCTGTGGGGATATTTAAAAAAGAAGTGTACGTCAATAGGTCAAAAACAATTTAAGAGCTAAAGGATGACAATAACGACATTGAACCTCATTATGTCTTAGATTCATTGAAAATATTGACCGACGGATAGAGGTAAGCCACCGAAGCCGTGACGAGTAGTTCTCGGATATTTTGTTTTACACATAATTGCCATAGACCGTTCTGTCATAATGACAAATTTTAAGATAATTCTGTAAAAACGTTATGTTTTAATTACAATTTACTTTGTGCATTTTGGCTGGATCACCGTTTATTGTTTGACCGGTTTTAACCGGTTTTTTCAAAATCTTCATTATTCGAATACCGAATAAATCGGTTGATTTAACACGAATAACCAGTTAACTTAAATAAAAATAATTTTCATACGTTTGTATATTTTTTTATTGACTATATGCTCATCGCTTAACTATTTGTATAAATTTAATTATTATTTTTATATATTTGGCAACCTTGAACATCTTACAAAGAATGTGAAAACCACGATTTACCGAAAAAGATATGCACTGTTGAGCAATAATATTTTCTCATCTTCTATAAATAAATATTGATTTTTATATATGAAGAATGATCAACTCGACTAATTGAAAGCTAATGAACCCAAAACGCCGGTTCCGAACGGCAGATATATTAGTTAGTGAATTTTTTCACAGAGAAAATACACATAACCAGTCGCTAGTAATGTTGTGAGGTGATATCGCTGTTGAAAATCGCTAGATGGTGTGGCCTGGGTTTGAACCGACGACTTCTTGGTTGGAAGGTGAGTTCTTACCCAACATACAACAGTGACAAACACAATATTAAATCGTAGTGCATAAATTTGCATACAGTGCTGCTCGAAATCTAAGCAAATTTTCTTGTCGAGGAAATTTAGGACTCGTATATTACTAATTGATTTATTCAAATAAAACATTTAATTTTTGTTATCATTGGCACCTAAATTATAACTATAATAACAAACGTTTAACAAAATTAGCTCCTTGAGTGGGTGTTCGAGACTTAAGCAACTTTCAGTACTTTTTGTAATAAACTTTGTTTTTTATGGCCCCCGCACACCGTTTTGGCATAGTTTTTATAAGATTTGTTAGAATTATTGTTAGTACTGATTGCCACTTTAATTTAAAGCTCTCCGTTAGCTTCGGCTTATGTTTAAAACGACGTGGTTCAGCTCTGCACTTCAAGAATTAAGAACAATTTTATTCAAATAAAAGAACCGGTTAACCGGTTATTTGAATTATCAGTAACCGAAACCCGGTTTTTAAAAAGTGCTACTTTTCGAATTATCGGAAAACCGGTTTTTGAAAAAAGTCGAATAATCGAGCTCCATAATTTTTTTGTAATTTTTTTTTTTTGTCGAAAAAATTCATTACATATTTACTTAGTCTTACTTAAGTTTTAACAAATTTTAACAGTTTAATGTATCACAGTCACTTTATAAAGTAGTAACAACTCTTTGAAAATATCATTTTAAAATTATTACGAAAAAATAAAAATAAAAATGCCAAACAATTATGCAAAACTTCATAGTAATTTAGTACTTCCTACACTTGTTTTTACTTTTGCTGCATAAACTATAGTTGTTGGCAGACAATTGTTGACAGCACATACGAGTACATACATTATTTTAACGATGGAATAATAATAAATTCATTGCATGGAACATGTTCTCGTATAATTTTAATTGTCCCAAATAAAAATTACTATCCAACTACAATTGTTACTCATATTCCGAAATGATTTTGCAAAAAAAAAAAAAAAACATGGAAAAATAGAAAAACTTTGAGTGCCAACAGCTACAAAAAGATAAAAAAGAGTGGAAAATAGAAATTAAAATCCGCACATGCCTTTCCTTTTTTCGTTTTTATTTTCTCCCTCCTTTGTTCAGAAACAAAAAGATAATGACATAAACATGCGCTTCTAACGTTGGCATCAGTGTTAAAGTTAATGTTAATGTTACTAAGCAGTTATAAATTGAAATTCATAATTTCATACATTTATACATATGAGAGTATGAACGAGTATTCATGCTTTTCATAACTATTCATACATTTATTTCATTTATTTACTCATACACCCAGAAATGTGAAATCCTGTAATAATTCTGCCAACTGTGACAGTTAAGTATATGTTTATATGTATAAGTATAGTGTGCAACAAAACTATGCAGTCTCCTACGTCGTTTAGTGAAATATTGTTTATCTTTATTCGCCGAAACTTCTTATTAAGATATGTTCTACAATTCCTTTTATCAAGCACTACAGAACTTAATATTTTCATAAAAAGGTTTAATCAATTATTTTCATTCACATCTGTTTCCCGTAGTAAAGCGTAATTGATTAAACGTTTTCTGTGTTTTATTGGCCACAAATTTTCGCCGGGTCAATCTTGCACCAGTAATTTCAGTCCATGGCAGCATTCTAACATGACATTCAAAAAATGTGTTCCGACCATAAAATAATCGTAATTTATATAACACATTTCTCACCCAGCACGAATTTCGATAATAAAATTAAATGATTCTCAAGCTTCATGCGGAAATGTCAGGGAGGGAGGTTAAAGTCTCTTATTAAACACTCGAAATCGCAATTAATTTTTTTTTTTATTTCGCTATGTCCTCTGCTGGGCTTTCGCACCTGGTTCGCTTGTGTTGTATGCGTGCGCTCTAAACACTACGCTACGCCACTCGTTATTATGCTGATTTGATCAAGGCATTAGCAGCCTTCCTGAAACCTTGTTTGGGTACTTTGGATATTCTTCCTAATCACATTCTTAATTCTATAGACTAGGAAACCCTGGGCAAAAACTGTAATAATTTCTGAAATTTCAATCCTTTTAACTCCTTGCAGACTTTTAGCTCCATGCAGACCTTGACTTCGATAGCAGCTGTTTGACAAAGTTCGTAAGTTATGACTTTTAATAATTCTTTTACACGAGTAGCTTAAAAATTACCTTCCAAGTTACACTTCTTTTTTATTTTCTGAAAGTTATTAATCACTTGTAAATAAAAAATAAACTTTTAAATTAAAAAATAATTTCAAATACTTTTAGGCCTCACTGTAGATACACATTTTGTAAACAAATTACAAAGAAAACTAAGTTAGTGTTTTGGGAAAAAGGAAGACGAAGAAGAAAAATAATTGAAAAACGACAAATGTAATAGAAATACAAAATATCACAGCAATGCCAACGATGACTGAAACGTTAACAATACAACTTTAGATTACATATCGCATTTTCCGCCAAAACATTCATAGTTTGTTAATAAAAAAACAACAGCAACAACAAAAACACAGAATACTCGTTTAGATACAAGACTAAAATGAAATACTCACAGGCATAAAACAACTGAAGTCCTTAACTGTGTTCCTCCAGTTACAAAGTTGCTTGTTTGTAAATGTTGTGTCAGTTTATGGTTTACACTCGAGGAAAAAATGTTAGAAAAACATTGTTGATTGTTGTGTTAAATTGAAACTTTTTTCTAAGGCTGCAGATTTTTATATACAATCACCCTTTTTTTAAACAAATTTTATCCATCATCCTTACTTTATACTGAATATTTTCATGAAAAAAAAATATTTTTTTTTTTTCATTTCAAGCCAAATTGATTAACATTAATTTTTCGATTGTAAATTATTTGTTAGCCACATAACGTTTTGTACTGTTACAGGCTAAACAACTTTTGTAGCACATAACGCCGTAAGTATGTGTAAATGTTGTCCCATGATTCTATTTCTACGATTTTGGACAATTTTATCAACTACTGTTTTTATTTTTTTCTCTTTTTTTTCTGAAATGACAAGCTAGAAAAAAGTGGAAAGAGAAAAAAAAATTGAGAAAACTGTTTGAAAATTAACAAAGTTTTCTTTGTACCACCATTAGTTGTAATGTGTGTTTGGAAACATGTGACACATTTTTTCAAACGCTTTTTTTTTTGTCCGCACTATTCTATTCAGTGCTGTGTTCACTTCTTGGTGGAAATGTTAAGAAAATATCACACAAAACATGAAGAAACACAGTTATGGAAAATGTGTTCCATTCATTCATTTTTTCATCTTTTTTTCTCAAATTAATAGAAAGTGTCTCCTGGCATGTTGATGTCATTAAAACAGATTGACGACGTACAGGCAAGTGAAAAACATTATAGAAAGGAAATGAGTAGAGAATATTTGCAAAAAGAAGAATATTTCCTTCAGTAAAGACACTTCAAGTCTTCTGGAATAGTTTGGAATGGCTTGCAGTAATTGAAAATCATAGACATATTTTAGTAAAAAATCTCGAGCTATAATTAGGCGAAGTGGAGCTAAAAGATATGAAGCAAAATTGGTAAAAAATTTATTTCACTCTAAGCAGCAGCTAATGGGAAAGTAAAGCCAATATAAATGTTAGCATTCAATCTTCTTACACTGTAAATCTCACCAACAATCCAGACAAGACTTGGTGGCCATTGTCAAGCTAATGACAACGGATCAGCGGCACTCGATTTTTGAAATACCTGCAGCATCTCATTACGCCTGGAGGTAAGATTGGTAGTCCCAATACCGGTATCGTAAACTAATCAGTCATTAGTTTTCAAATAATCTGATTATCGTAATGCAGCTTTATACCTCTGACGGAGCAAGAGGAATCACCAACTGTCACATGCATACTTCAAAAAATAAAAACAATCAACAAAAAAAGGTTAATTAACCAATCAGCTTGAGGAAATGTGATTCCAAGCGGTAATAAGCAGAGTAGAAAGAGTGCTCGAACTAAGTTCGTTCGTAAAGAGCGATTTCTCTTGCGGGCCGAATTTTAAGAGAATTTAAATACGACTCGTCAGAAGAATAAAAAAAAAACAAGTTGAAAAATAAAATTCGAAACGCAAACGAAGTCAAAAAGCATCAAAACGAGTTGAAAACAAGCAATTCTTTTTAGTAAATGTTGTTTGTGTAATAGAGAGAGAGAGAGAGAAAGAGAGAGAGAAAAAATCATATAAATAAGTGTGGGTAATACTTATTGGTCGCTGCTCACAAAATTTACATACATGCACACAACATGCAATGAATTGCTCGTTTTCGATTCTTTTTTGCTTATTTTTAATTCGTTCGCAGTATAAAATTCGTGCCCACGAGTTAAAATTTAAAATTTTCAAAATTTGTGCTCACAAGTCTAGCAAAAAATATGATACATTCTTACGAATTAAAAAATAAAAATCAAGAGCAAAAGTTATAAAAACAGCGAACCAAAGATAATTCTGCTCACGAGCCGAGTTTTTACATACTATGGTAACAAATCACCGAGAATATGTTTAAAATATTTCCAATTAATTTCTATTAAAATCAACACAATTATAATGACTCTTTTACGGCACTGATTACTTTTATTTATTTTAACGATTCCGGGAATCATACGGTCATAACATATTTTTTTCACCTACGCCAGTCTAAAGCCAATGCCTTAATCTAGATCCAAATCATACTATCGAAAACAGCTTCTTTCTCCACCTGTTTTCTCCAACGGTTCTTTCGCTTCTCTGCGGGTTCCATCCTATGGCTGGACAGACTCGCTTTCGGGCTGCCATCGGTTTTACCAGGTTGCGACTAAACCATTTTATTTCATTCGCATATTTTGTTTTTTCTAATATGAACTTGGTGTGATACTTACCATAAGGTTAGGTAAGGCTCCTTGGGTCGGCCGCGTTAAGCTAGTACACTCTGACGTCCAATATGATACTCCTAAGAAAGAACCAGAAAACTCATCAATTCCCAAAATCAGAGACAAGAGAAATTGAGTCTTATCCTCCCCAAACTTGAATATTCAAATAATATTTTGATTTCTACACCGAGAAGTGTTAATAATAAGCAACATAAATTTGTGCATGTTTGTATTATGTATGAATACCTATTTTTTACAGCGTTTTAACTTCAGTGTATTTATATTTTCAAGTGTCTCTCCTTTTGCGCACCCCTGATCCAGATGCCACAGACGGAGCTTCCGTAGTTCGGGACAGTCTCCAAGAAGGTTTTGTACCGATTTCTTTTCCTCCTCATCCTGAGAGCTGGTACAGTAGTCAAACCTTGGATAAGGTTAAACACACGTACAATCATACGGTGTCCAGTAACTCTACTAGCAAAAATCCTAATCAAAGCCCTCCCAAAAGAGTCCTGGTCCCTTTTACTGACAGAGAGTGAATATACTGCCACTATTCATCTATATATATATAACGCCTACGAAGTGGCATGTATGTTCTCCTAAGACAGAGTCACCTCATAAATGATCAACTAGTTGCACATTCACCAGCAAATTCATTCTCTCGAATGACACCATCAGTCGGGACCATACCAATACGATATGGTATCGCCCAAGTTAGACCAATAAGCGATTGTAGCTAAGGAGACATTCCAGTCCAACTACGCTGGAACTGCGAGCATCTATCGGCGGATGGCAGTCCACGTTGATATCAATATTCAAAGTTGTGATATTCGATTCTCGATTACAATAAGCGACCTTATCGATGCATAAACTTTGGCCTAGAAGACAGTGCAGCTATCATTCACTCTGAGTGTGATCGATTATGTGCCCGCCACTGTCCTCGGGCCATCGTTATAAATTGAGATCACATCGTCCCGATGAACAGATCCCGTAACGTAGTCCCTAAGAGATATGATTCTTGCCATAAAGAAGGGTTGAATATTGTTTGCTAGCCAGAATATTATCGGAATGCTGCGTAGACAGTGGCTGATAAAAGCCCAAATGAAATTGATATCTTTAACTCCTGCATTCCTCGACCCGCAACGATAGATAAGCGGAGACTTTACACAAGAGAGTTAAAGATGTGAATTTACGTATTTGAAGAGATATGTGGACTACTAATGTTCAACGTCGCAAAGATAATGCCGAGTTAGCAAAAGAAGGAATTTTAAGGTTTGATGTCTTCGACCATATTTATCTACAAACCCGCTTTGCACGTCTTTGCTTGTATAGAATCCAGCTTCTTCTGCATGTCGCAACATTCGTCAACGATAGATAAGTCGCGACTTTACACAAGAGAGTTAAAGATGTATATTTACGTGTTTGAAGAGATATGTGAACTACTAATGTTCAACGTCGCAAAGATAATGCCGAGTTAGCAAAAAGAAGGAATTTCAAGGTTTGATGTCTTCGACCATATTTATCTACAAACCCGCTTTGCACGTCTTTGCTTGTATAGAATCCAGCTTCTTCTGCATGTCGCAACATTCGTCAACGATAGATAAGTCGCGACTTTACACAAGAGAGTTAAAGATGTATATTTACGTGTTTGAAGAGATATGTGAACTACTAATGTTCAACGCCGCAAAGATAATGCCGAGTTAGCAAAAGAAGGAATTTTAAGGTTTGATATCTTCGACGATGTTTATCTACAAGCCCGCTTTGCACGTCTTTGCTTGTATAGAATCCAGCTTCTTCTGCATGTCGCAACATTCGTGTACTAGGAGGCAAATATCGTCTGAGTCAAGGCCCTCCAGCCTTTTGTTATGTTGCCAAGTTATACAGTCAAGACCAACGTAAAACAGTAGTGTGGAAAAAACACAAGCTTCAATAAGGATAAAATGCGTCAGCTTGCCCGGATTATGTCAATAATTTTTCCTGGAGTAACTTTGCTAACAAAAATGCGTTCCAAAAAGCTGAGAGTGCAATGGTTTTAAGAGCCTTTTCGAGATCAATAAAAGCAATGTAAATGGTGAACGTCATTTAACGGATTGCTCAATAATAATTCGAAGTTTGTTTATATGATCTACACATGACCTAAGTATACTAGCTTGTCCATTACGCAGCACTGACTTTAAAGCCTTATAGAGACGTTTATTAATAACTTAATTTGCTATGCTGATAAGAGTTATTTCACACCACTCAAAGCATTAATGACAATTAAAAAATTATAATCAATTTGACCGAAATTACCTTAATATCCCACAATTTACTCCATCTCTTTTTCTCTCTCTACAAAAAATATCATTTACCTATCACTCACCAGAAATATAGAAATACACACTTTGCAATTTTCTTTTATGCAACAATTTTGTTTTTTTTTTCTTTTTTATTACTGTTTAATACTTTTTGCAAACTTTGTCGGTTTATAATTGTTTTAAAAGGCAATTATTTATGATTGTTTTTCCTTCTCCTCTTCATCATAAATTACGGCGGTTAGTTAGTGGAGAGAGAAAAAATTATTGCTGAAGCAACAAAGTAAATAATTAAAATGACAACAAAAGTTTTCAAGTCAAACTATTCATTATGGCAGTTAGGAAAGTTAAATTTTATAGTGATTATAGAAATGAATTGTTTCTTTTATACAGAGTACTTTTGGACTTGATATTGTGTTTTGTTTGCGGTAAATAAATGAAACCAAAAATAAAAAAGTTTGTGATTTTGGTTTTATAAATCCAATTTGCTTAGATTTTGTAATTAAGAATTTATTTCAATGGAAGCCGGAATCCTGTAATAAGGTTTCTGGTACCCAATATGCCACGTTTTTAAAATAAACAAAAAAAAATTTAATATGAAATATATACAAATTTCTCGGGGTAACATACGTAGGTAAAAACGTTTATTAAAAGAGTTCCTAGATTGCAGTTAAAATAAAAGTTATTTTGCCTTTGGTTTTATTAACACAGTTTTGTGTACCACTGCCTGTAACCTTTTCACAAGCAATAACAATTTCTATTCTTAATTACTCGCTCCGTTCACAGCTTTACTACAAAAATACTCGACAGATATTTCTACACAAAGATCTTCCAACCCGATCGTTGTTACAACCTTTTCAACCAAAGTTTATCCACACTTAGCTCTCTTTACACTGAGTTCAAGCCAATAACTCGTTCGCTGAGTTTACACCAAATAAACTGACAGCTGTCCGCATCGATGTACTTTTTATATTGCTGAGTGAACAATACTTCGAAAGCTCTCAAATCTCTCTCGATATTTCAGTAAGATCCCATTTCTTTCTTTTTAGTTCTTGTGAAGCAGTTCAATTATAAACAACTTGTTTGTTTCAGTGTTTATTGTGTTATTGTTGTTTCTTATTTGTTTCGCTGTCTGCTGGTTTTGTTGTTGTAGTTCACAAGCACATATTTGTGTTTGTACCTTTTGTTTATGTATTTTACTCTGTGCATTTGGTGCTCGATGGTCGTTGTTAGTGAGGAGTATATTTATCTCTGTAACATTTTAATTTGTACAACTCAATTTCGCAACAATATTTTTCCAACTAAATTTATTGCTTGTAGATTAAAGTATTGGCTTTCTTACGCTTCTATATATAAGGGTTGGCAATGCCCCGGGTAACCCAATTAAACCCACCTGAGCTTTATTGGGTATTATACTTAAACAAAAAACCTGGCTGGGTTTTTTTATTTTAAGTGGTTGGTAGTTTATTTACAACAAAAAAAAGTATAATTTACGTATCGGGAGTACAAATAAAATCGGTCCTTTTTTAAGCTCAAAAGAGATAATGATGAACAAATTTGTCAAAATAAAGATGAATGAAATCACTGCTTAAGTCTTTGGATTTGCGAAATCCGTTCCAGAAAAACTTCTCGTCTTTTGAGACAACCCAACTTTAATGCTGATTTTATATTTCTTGAAAAAAAGTGATTCGGTGGGAAACTAACAGATATTGTATACGTCGAAACAGCCAAAAGGCAGAGGGAGACCAATATTCGGAGAATACGATGGGTGCGGCTTTTAATCGTTTCTGACAACAGCTTAGCAACTTTTAAGACATGACCCTCAGCGTTGTCATACAAAATAATAACTTAATCATGTATGTGTTTGTACTCCCGCTATTCTTCTCATAATGCACTGTTAGAACAAAGTAATTGCATCTATAGTACACAACGCAGCCTTGGTCGGATCAAGAGTGTAAAATTGCATTATAAAGTCAAAAACCCACCAAAAAGCCATCAAAAAACCCTATAAAGCCCGGTGGGTTGGTTTAAAAAAAGCCCTGGTTTTTGCCCACCCTGCTATGTAATGCCTAGGATTCTTTGCTAATTACATCTTGAATTTTGAGTACTGAAGCCCCCTCTCTCCCACTACGGGGTAGCATGACTGAATGCTACCGGGCAGGTCTACGTTGGGGATAGTGAAACGCCTCGTAGATGTAGATGTATGTTGCAGTCGCAAATAATCAAGAGAGTCTGTGGGAGAATCTGAGTGTCAAATTTTATGTATCGAAGATGCTTGAAGAAACAAAGCGGGTACTTGACGCCTTAAAATAACCAATAGCCATAGTCAGCGTCTCTTGGCATGTAAGAGACGGCCTACATAGAGGACTCATTGGCACTCTCAGCAACACAATCGGGTGGTGCAAACGAAAAAAGATTAGTGTAACCGCAACAAATACTGATTCTAATAAAGCGACTACCTTCTCAATGATGACCCTTAGCTTTAGGAAATGGTCAGGATTCAGAAACTACGACGTACAATTTACTCTTCATGGGTCTACACGAAACTAATTTTTCACAGAGAAGCGAACTCCACACAAATGGCAACAAAATTCTGCTGTACTCAGGTAGAGCCGCTGGTCAACCTACAAGTGATGGAGTTGGAATTTTGTTTGCCAAAACCGTAATAAATGGACAAATGGAGATGACCCTCCAGAAACTTGGCTGTCATTCAATGTTGCGCCCTCATGGAACCTGCAGACATCAATCCTTCTTCATATTTTTGTAGTCAATTTTCCGCAATAATTGCATCGGAGAACAGTGTCGATATACTCAGACTGATAGGTGACTTCAATGACCAAATGTTATCGGAATATTACTAGCGACAGCAACGTAACGCAGTTTATGTTTTCAGTTGGGGTATGACTCAGTTTGTCCAGGGTTGAAACAAAGATCTGCGTCCTTTGTGTAATATCGTGTAAAAATAAGAGCAAAACTTTATTGTGAACCCTTAATTCTACTTAATAGTGCGCTTAATCTAACACAGATTCGAGGATCCCTCTAAATTTCATTACTATGGTTTGGGTATTTTCAGAGTTTAGGTATCTCTTGAATGGGTAGGCTTGCCACGCCCATTTTTGGTGAGGTTGTCTACATTGACTCTGCGAACTTATCCACCAAATTTCATTCATCTGCGATCAATATGTCACTATATATCCAATTTTGCCGATTTTCAACGCCCACTTTTTGTTAAATCGAACATTTTTTCTACAAACCATCTACACCTGATAAGCTTATCAACGAAAAAAAGAATGGTGAAAATCGGCTCTGTAGTTTTTGAATACATTTATTACATACAAAAATGGGAAGTTTTTTTATATACATACGAGTGTGTATATAGATGCGGTGCTAAGCCATTTGGTTTAAGTACAAAACCAAATATAAATATTCAACTATTTAAACTTTTTGTACAAATAATTCAGCACCCTTTCCTTTTTTTGTTTTCAAGTTAAACTGTTTGTTTTATTTGAAATTAATAAAACGTTTACTTAATTAGTTTTAGTTCTAAAAGCCTTATTATAAGTACAAAATAAATTTCATATAAGAAGGAACTTTCCTTTAAGCTTTACTACAATAACATTAAAAGTAATAATAGATAAGACTCTTTTTTACGTTACTACTTTTTATACTACTCTTAATACTTAAATAGATTTTTTTCTCTTCGTTTATATAACTTTTTATCTTTTTAAAGTTAAAGTTTTGCCAATTTCAATAATTGGTAATAAATATTCATATCGGGTATCTCTATTCGACAATTGAAACTAAACATACCCAATGGAAGTTCAACAATGTTTATCGCATATAGAAACACAAATTTCTTTATTTCTCGCTGCAATAAATAAAAGGCATCATAAAAATAAAAATACAAAAAAAAATAGATAAAAAACAAGAAAAAATGGGAATCATATTGTAAATTTAGTATCAGCTGCTTAAGCCATTTATTCTTAGTTGCTGTTGCCCTTACATTTTTGATGCAGTTTTTTGTTTTACAAAAACTACTTGTTCTACTAAAACTACAGTAAAATACCTGATAGCTGTGCTACAAGTTACAATGTACGAGTATGATTGTACTACAAAAAAATAAGTGGAACTTGAAAAACCGTTCAAATTATTACCAATCATGCTAAAAAGCCACCTCTGCAAGTGTAAGGAAATCGAGATGCTTAGAAGTCGAAGAAAGATCGAAATATGACCAAAAAATGAAGCATTTTTGTCTCCTCTTAAGAGGAGTGGATATGCTGAGCCTTTGGATAGATCATACTTTTAAACTATCGGATTTTATTGGCAGCGGACATTAGAGTAGCCCTGCACCAAATGAGCAAAATGAGCTCAAAGTAGAAAAAAATAAGATTTCAGACTAAGTTTTTCAGGTTTTCATAACTTATAGTTTGCAACAGTGATCTATTTGGCAACCGATTCAACAGCTGATAGTTGCTTTTTGTTTAGTATAGTTTGATATTTCATTATGGATAGACTTACACCAGAGCAAAGCTTGCAAGTGGAATTTTTTATCAAAACAATGGCTCAAAATTTTGTTCTCCAATGAAGTCCATATTTGGTTGAATGGGTACATAAATAAACAGAATTGTCGTATTTGGTGTGAAGATAATTCACAAGCTTTTGGCAAAACACCATTAGGTCCACAGAAGATTATTGTTCGCTGTGCTGCCATGTGGTTCCAACAGGACAGAGCCACTTGTCACACAGCGCAATTTATTTGCTCAAAGAAAGTTTTGATGAAAGAGTAATTTCACGTAATTTTCAAATAAATGGTCTTAATATAAATCAACTTTCGAAGAGTTATTGATGGAAAACCTCAGCATATGCTGCGATAAGTTTGTGGAATTAGTATTCCACGTAACTGTAATTCTCGACCACTTTTTCGTACATTTCGGACGGTATTTCGGTGTTATCTTGACAGATGTTGGTTTTTAAATGCTTTAACGTTGGAAGATCGTCAGTGTAAAAAGTCTAAGTGCGTTATAGCGCATGATTGCGGTGGACAATTTACGTAGACAAATCAGCAATTACGCAACTGAGAAATTTCTCATACAATAAAGTCAAAATCGATCATTTTATGTGGCTCGTGGTAACGTTTCGTTGAAACCACGTATCGTACAGCTCTTAATCTTTAATTGTAGGCCAAAAAATTCGGCTAATATACGGTCATAGAGCTCTATATTACGTTAACCATTCTTTCAGTGTCTTCTTCAAAAAATACGTCTCTAACACCTCCAGACCATAAAATGCACCAAACAATCAATTTTACCGGATGTAATGGCTTTTCCATCACTTTCAATCACTTTTGGGCTCTCTGAGCCCCATATGCAACAATTTTGCTGGTTGACGTAACCACCGAGTGATTAATTGGCTTCATCGCTGAAAAAAAATTTTGTTCGAAAAATCTAAACAAATTATCTAACATGCAACACAAATTAACCAGAATTAGAAAAACTTATCAAAGAAAGGGCTTGGGAATGGGTCATGCGGCCACTGTTTCGCTTAAGCAGCCTAGGACGGTTAATTCTGAGTGGCATGTGACCATTCGTTTGTCGGAAGTTTTCGGAGAAATTCGTAAAACCTACAACCGGAAACGAATCATTCTCCGTCATGACAATGCTAGCTCTCACACCCTGCATCAAATAGGTGAATAGGTGTTTGAGCAGTCAAAACATCGTATTGATGTCTCAACCTCCATATAGTCCTTTTTTGGCACCCAAAGACTTCTTCTTGTTCCCGAACATCAAAGCTAAACTGGGTAGTCAACAATTTACGAGCGCCGAAGAAGCAGTTGAAGCGTTCAAAAACCATGTTTTGTGAGTGTCTCAAGAGGAATGGAAAAACTACTTTGAGAAGTGGTTTGATCATCAAGGGAAATATTTTGGAAAACCATAAAGCCATTTTCATTTAAAAATATTCTCGAATTCGTATTAACTTAATTAAATTAACGTCAATTAACTATTTTCACATCACATTTAGCAATGTAATCACCATTAAATTTTTATTTATTTATGTTTACGACACAACGTTAACACTCTTATGTTATTTCAGCTTCAGCGTCAGCCGCCAGTCAACGCAACGCTCAACGCTCTAATTTAGGTTTGACTGTAAGACATTAACACTGAACGTACTTTCTATGACACAACAGTATGGGCACTTGTACCATCAATTGAAGCTGTTCCTGTGAATTTTTTTGGCACAATATGCGGTATCCAATCTATGAAATTGGTCAATCAAATTTCAGTACTTGAATATGTGAACTATACAGAATTTTACGTTGTGTAGAGTTTCCAATACATACATACATACATAATTCCCACGACATTCCAAGTGAGACAAGGGGGACTTCTCTCAATCAATGAGCTGCACCCGATTCTGCATATGCATTAGTTAGAGAAGTTTTTCATAGCGTTAATACTCATAACCAGTCGCAAGCAGTGCTATGAGGAGATATCGCTGTTGCGAATTATCTGATGGTCTGGTCTGGTATTGAATCGAGGCTCTCTTGGTTGGTAGGCAGGTATCTTACCTACCATACCACAGCCGCACACAATAGTTTCCAATAATAAAACCTAAACATACATACTCGTATATAAATTCTTTGATCATAACAAAGCTGAGAGCATGGTTTGCATATAAGCTTTAGCTTCTTAACGTTTTTAACACTTGATTGATCATATAGATATTCCGTTTGCATTGCTATAAAAGATGAATGATGAGTTCATTTTCATCTGCTTTGTTTAGAGTTCACTTTGTCCATTTGTATTCTATACAATTTTATAACGGTTATCAACGCAAAAAAAATGAGAGAAACTAAAAAACTTTCAACAATTGTTTTCGTTGGGAATTTAAAAAAAAAAATTTTTTTGCTAACAATAGAAATATTTTTTTTTTTTGCTGCAACTTTTTTTTATTTGTTGTAATACTCGATGCAGTCAAATGGTTTATATTTTAACAACATCGACACTAGACAAGAGCCAGAGCCAGAGCTAAATAAGCAACAAAAATTTTAAGCATGACCAGCATCATTATCATCAACATCACTGTGAACAATGCACCAGTGTGGCCAGCAACAAAATTCAACGATATTGCTTTCAATATCTCAACTTCAAATGATAGTGAAACAGCCACGCATAGTTCTTTCAATGGATAGACTGAATGGCACATAGATAGGCAGACGGACAGACAACTACTATTCAATATGACCGACAAAATTATTATACGCTTATTAAATAAGGGACAATCTAGTGAATAATTAAAAGGACCATAGTTTTTTCCTTTTTTTTTTGAGGGGCATAAAAGCAACAACAACAACAATATCCTTTGTGTCTGCAGCAAAATAAGGATTCATTAGAATCATGATAGCTTTTGATGCTATTTATTGTAATTCCTAGAATACTTTACGAATTTTTGCTTTTCTTTTTTCTTTTTTCAGTTAAAGGACTTTGTTATGAAATGAAATGAAATGGAGCCGAAAATTGTTAGCAATTTATTGAGAGAACATTTCTAAGAATATATAATGAATTTTGTTCCATTACATGAAGAAGAAGTTGCTTTTTCTATAGAAATACTGGTAACACTGTATACTTAATGAGGCAAGAAATGTTTGTAGGAAAAAACAAAGACAAATTCAGAAAAATTAATTACAAAATAATTATGAACACTTCTCTTCTCTTTCCATCATTCGTTGTTATCATAATTTCGTTAAGAAATGAATGAAATAAGATAAGGAACTATTTAATACGAAGATGAATACATAAAATGATAGGTATTTAATTAATATTTATGACCATGTTTAACTGTTTTTGGTATGATGTAATACAAATAGCTTAGAGTAATAAATATAACTTAGGTGTCTCGAATGGAGGACACTAAAGGAATATTTATGTCAATAGTACGGTGTTCACTAGGTACTGAATTGGATGGACTTGTTTTTATCTCTAATGGATAGTTTAGTGAGCGCACAACAGGCCGAGCTTTTGCCAAAGAGTATGTATCTTGTCTTCAACTGACCTAATGATTTAATGAAAGTGAAAAGTATAAAAAATTTCGTATCATAAATCATGGATATTTTGTATCTTAATTATAAAAAAAAAAATATTAATGGAAAACATGAGCAATATATGTATACTGTAAATACAAGGAAGACCAGCTTCGTCTGACTGCTTGGCATATTATAGCCTTAGTGATGACTCCCTAAGCAATAATTCCGAATCCTAGTTCTCAGAGCGGGTTATTTTTTTTTCTTGGGATTAGAAGCCAAGCACCACAAATCATAGTACCTAATTTATTTTAAGTATTGTTACGAAAATAAAAATGCCCCAAAAGAATACACCACATCAGCGCCTTTAAAACTGTATTGGCGTATTTTTTTTTTCTCCATCACTCCTCTGGGAAGCATATTGGCTTTCCACAAAGCATCCATCATTTTGTTTGAGTTTCTTTAATCAGTTTGATCTTTTCAAGCGAAGTAGATGATTAATCCGCTGTATTCATATGATTTTTGCGTAGAGGTGAGAATCCTTGCTAATTGGTGGTAATCTTTACTTTAACATTGTAATTTTTTTCCCAGTAGGTAGCGTGTTTTCTTCATCATTCGTTTAATGTTTGTCATCATCGCCAGAGGTATGCGGTAAGTTCATGGGGACTTTTTCTTAATTTTTTAAATGGAGTTATTTGGAGGGAAGTTGAAGCCTTCTCTTATTAAATATTCGAAAAAACAATTAAATTTGTTCTTCGTCATGCCTTCTGCTGACACTCGCACCTAGGTGTTTGTGTTTTTATGCGTATGCTGCCACCCTGTCAATGCCGTACTTATTTGTGTATTTGACAGCACTGCCAATTCGACTATCTTTGTGTGTTACATTTGAATTAACGGAAATAATTCGAATGTTGTAGGAAGAACACGAACATTCGGAAGTCATTTAAATTATATACTCGTATATAAGGTGGAGCCTTATGTATAAGTGGATAGTTATTGTTTTGCTGTCATAAAATAAAGTCGTGTTTAGGCTTAAATAAAAGTGTTGTATAAACGAATATTAAATTGCTATATTAAGATAAACTGTATAATGATAAAGTGGGAAAATAAAAACTGTTAACCACAACAAAGTGCTGTTTAGTTTATTTTGACGCCATTTTAAAGAACTCAAGCGTTTTAGTAAGATTAAAACGTAACAGTATTTATGGACATTCGTTTTAAATTTACTCATGTCGTAAGTGGCAGGAATGACTTTCGAGGGAAGATTATTCCGCAAACGAACAGGAGAAATACGAGTACTGAAAACATGACTATACTCAAATTGTAATTCATAAATGTTTATATTCATATTCATTCATACACATTGCACTGGCTACTCATAGGCACTCATACTCTATAGCTTGAAGTGCTCGTCATACTCATACTTATCAACAACACTCTTGATTGATACTCATTTACACTCATTGTGCGTAGACAAAGCAAAATTAGTATAATTCGTATATGAACATTTAAATACTCCTTATAAGGATGTGTGTTTAAGTGTTTTCTTCTTCTTTTGAATAGCAAATACTTATATTCATGATTCGAATCATTTATGAGTATTTTCTTAGAAATTAATCTTGGACGCCACCCCCAATCATGTCATATACTTCTAAGCAAATTTTTGTTCATTTAAATTTGTTTAAATGCTAAAAAACAAAAACATAAAAGTTTCAAATATGTTTCAACAAAAACAAATTGGACAGGATGTACAGGAAATCTCTAATTTAGTCACTATGGGTTCATTTCCTTTCCAAATCAAATTTAATTTTGAAATTCTAGTGAAATTATGACAACAATCAAAACAAATACGAATACATTCCGGTTTGTTTGTTAAGCATTTGTATTTGTATTTGTATTTGTATTTTCACTTCCTTTTAAGGATTTTTCTCATATTGTTTTTATTTTATTTTTATTTTTCTTAATAAAAACAATATTTGTTAAATAAGTTTCTTTGTTTCTCTTATTTTCTTTCTCTCTCTCTCTCTCTAAATATTGACAATAATTTAAATATTAGGTGAACCATTTAAAAGTTTAAATTTAAAAACGCAATGAATCATAAACGGTTTGAAATTTAGCCAATTTTTTGTTTATTTTTTTTTTTTGTGAAGTACAATTGTTCCAGTTAGAAATGATATATTATTTCATTCATATGGCTGCCGCGCCTAGCTTCGCAATCCTCCATTCGATCGAACCAACACTTGTCTTTAACGGCGCCAAACAGAAAATAGTCCAAAGGACTTCAGAATTTCGACTAATTAAATGGCCATCACACGTTTGATGCAATATATCGATTGTGGCATAAAGTGCGTAGCAAGTTGCACTATTCTGTTAAAACCAAACATCGTTTACATCAATATCATGAAGAGCGGGTACAAAAACATCAGTTATCATAGTGTTATAGGTGTCTCCATTGACAGTAATGTTTGCGCCATTATTGTTTTCAAAGAAATATGAAACATGATGCCTCCGCTCCACAAGCCGCACTAAACAGTCACTTGTAATGGATGCACTGGCTTCTGTAAGACCACATTTGGGTTTTCTCAGCGCAAAATATGGCAATTTTGCTTATTAATATACCCACCAAAATAAAAATGAGCTTCATTCGAAAAGATTATTTTGGCCAAATCGACATCATCGTGCGGTTTCTCGTTGGTCCATCTAGCGAAGCGGATGGTCTCGGGGTTTTAACTCTTGAACCAACTGAACTTTGTAAGGCGTTATACCGAGATCTTTTTGCAAAATTCGACGTAAACTGGTGCGTGAAATATTCAATTCTTGAGAACGATAACGAGTTGATGTTGAGGGATTCTCACACACACTCTCAGATACAGCTTCGATATTTTCGAGTGTACGGCACATCAACAATGAATCCAGTTTCATGAACTTTAGCAATAAACTTGCGTATACCGGGCACTTTTGATCCTTCTCTGTGACCAAATTTTGTTCAACATTTTTGCGAAATTTCCGATCAATTGTCTTTGTTTTGGAAATAAATTTCCAATAAATCCTAACGCTGATCAAGCGTAAATCGATTAATTTCGAAGTGGATATAATATACTGCATTTTGCGACAGAATAGAATGACATAAGTATTGACAGATTCTTAATAATCGCTGGTTCAAATTTAAACCGTTAGGTGGCCCACCCGATATAATCAAGAAACAGAAAATATTCTTAAAAAACAAACTTATCACTTTCAGTGTAGCTCTGCAGCTGCAAATAATTATTTAGAAATTTTCATATACTTTTGTAGCACAAAACAATATTACTATTCAGCAAATACCGACTGTATATCCTATATAAATGTGTACAAAGTTATTTATATAAAAAATAATATTCTTTTGTTTATAAAGCATATTATTCACACAACTTTTGACACTTGTCTTACAGCAGCTAAAAATAAATTTAAAAAAACAAAATGAGAGAAATACCCATAATATACAGTAACAAAAACAAAGAAAGAAAAAAAGGAAAAGAAAAACTAAAGCATTAAAGTAAAAGGATCAAATGAATATACATATGTATGAACAGAGCATAACAATAAGAAAGATGAAGCATCCTTTGTATGTCAATAAATATTTGTCCTTACACACACGCTTCCTGAAAATGTTTGTTCATGCATGTCTCGATGCGTATAATTCCTTTCTTCTTCTTTTGAGGCTTTTATTTATTTTTGTCCATATTGAAAATGATTTTTGTGGCTAATGCCTTGAAAATCTTTTTTTTTAGTTTCAGCAAAAGAACAAAACAAAACCATAAAGAAACCTTACAGGAGTAATTTTACAAATATTTGCCTTAATTTCGCAAACAGGAAAAATAACAATTTTTTTCTGTAAATTAGAAAAGAAAAGCCAAATAGATGTGAGAAATGCCAAGGCTACTTAATGATGAATGATTTTTTTTTTTTTTTTTTTTTTTTGAAAAAAGGCTTTTTATAACAGTTTCCTTTAAGCTTAAGCATCTAATGTTATTTAATTTATTTTAGTCCCTTAACATAACATTCTCAAGGCCCTTATATCGGGTGATTTTTTAATCTGAGTTAAGAAAAACATAGAATTGTACGAAATATTAATTTCAGTCTATAGAAGGATCTATAGAATTCAAGATGATTTCATGTAAATGTTGGCCGCGGCTACGCCTTAAATGGTTCATACGGGCTTAATTTTGGCATACTCTCTCCAATATATCGACCAGTATGTCACGAATAAATACTTCAATATTGGCTTCCAGTGCGTCAGTCGTTGCGGGCTTGTCCTTATAGACATGAGCCTTAACATAGACCCACAAAAAATAGTCTAAAGGCGCTAAATCACACGATTTAGGCCAATTAACCGGCACCAAACGTGAAATAAACTATTCACCGAAGACGCCTCACAATTGGACCATTGTTTCACTTGTTGTGTGGCATGTGGCACCGTCTTAGTGAAACATGACAGCGAAGTCCAGCTCTTCTATTTTGGGCAACAACAAAAAAATTTTAATCATAGCATGGTAGCGCTCACCATTCACAATAACGTTCCGGCCTTCGTCGTCCTTCAAAAAGCACGATCCAATAATGCATAATAGATACCAAACAGTGCTTTTTTCGACAGTTCTTGCAATACTTCTGGTTGTTCTTCACACCGAAAATGGCAATTTTGCTTTTTCACATACCCATTCAACCAGATATAAGCTTCGTCGCTGTATACAATTTTCAGATAAAAAAGTAGATCTTCATCCAACTGGATTTTGATGATAAAATTCAATAATCTGCAAACGTTGTTCATTTGTAAGTCGGTTTATGGTTAAATTTTAGATCAAATTGAACATGTTTGACAGAAGCATCTCAAAAAGATAGTTGCTAAAAAAAATCACCCGATAAAAGACACTGCTTTTTTTTCCTGATTAACTTTTCATATCAACCAATGTGGTGTTTCTGTAAGACAAGTAAACTTTGCAAAATATTCAACTTTGGCTTTTCTTATAGAAACACCACAGCAATATTTTATTATCCGAGCATTTCTCTTGAGTACAGAACCAAGAAACAATTGAAAGTCTTTAAATCTAGAGACTGGGCTAAGTTAAGTAGCAGTTCGTAGCCTCATAAATGGATTTTGCTATAATGACTACACATGTGTACACCTGTGTATCATAACAAGGCTTTTAATTTAAATTTGTCTAAAAACTTTTAATTATACAAAGTCTTCCAATAGGAGGTAAAAACAATAGTTTTAAGCGAAATTATGGGATGTTTATTAATTTTAAAGGGGAAAGGTATGCTATTAATAATGGAAGACAATACCAGCCAAATAGCCGTCACAGCTATGCCTGTAAAATTGCATTCTTTTCATGAAAATTTCCATCAACAATTCGAACATTTGTGGCTGTATGTCAGTGATAAATTCAAGACTTCAGGATTCATTTTGAATCGATGGTGGGCAATTGACAAAAACTTTATCTTTCGCGTAGCACCAAAGGAAATATTATCAATTATTATGTTTAATCGTATAATCTCATTAGCGAATTTTGATCGCGTCTTCTAAAAACCCCACAGTCAGCAAACTTTTCACGAAAAAGATAGCTGTCTTGTTAAAAGTAAACGTCATACATATCAATATATTCTACTTCTGGCCCTACAAATTCATTAGCTAAAGGATTCCGAAATGCTTCGGAAAGTCTGTTCATTCTACGCAGGGTGGCCAGAGATCCATCTTTGACTCTGTGCTTTGGCTAGAGATTCAGTGTTGATTTCCCGGATCGGGATTGTTGGTCTAATGGGACCCTGGTTCTGAGTGTGTTTGATTTAAGCTGGTATACTGCTGGTTAAAAAATGAATGACTGTGTCGATGCTGCTGTTCAACCAAGGCTCGTCGAACCCACTAAGAAGGTCAGTGACTCTCTTCAATAATGAGATCATGGCCACTGCCATATGTATAAAGATCAACCTCGATGGTGGCTCAAGGATAAGACTATGAATATATTCTCTGACAGCCAAGCTGCCTTAAGAGCACTTGGTTCGAATCGTATTTTATTTTATTTTATTTATTTGGTCTCTGGATATTTAATTGCGTACAGACAAAAATTGTATAGTCTAAGAAAAATACGAAATTTACAAAATGAAAATTTTTTAATTCAAATACAATATAATTAATTTAAATACAGTATTATTATTCCCTTCAAAATCAATTAAACGATATAAATTATAAAATTGTAAGCATATCTGACGAAAGGAATCATTATTGGCATATAAAGATCTCTGATATTTAAGGTTTATTAACTGAAAGTAGCGGGAACATTAAAAATATTTTTGTTTAGAAGAAAATCGGACTCAACATCACCACGTATTAAATTGAATAAAAAACACTTAGCATTGTTCTCAGGCTTTTTAAAGTAGGCAGCTTAATTAGAGCGAGTCTGAAGCACATATGAGTTCCATCCAAGTCCTCTCAGACAAAATAAAAGAAACTGTTTCTGTACTGATTCAATAATGTTAGAATAAGAGTGAAAGTAAGGATTCCAAGGATGGGTCGAACCAAAGATGTATATAACTGTTTCGTTATGTATGGATCGCAAAATTCCTTCGACCAACGCTTCATAAATCCCAATACTCCACTAGCTTTATTAACCATCATAAAAATATGATCAAAGAATATTAGTTTATGGTCCAACAAAATTCCAAGTTCATATATAATAGAAACCATTTCTAGGGTTGTTCCTTTAAAGTGATAAGAAGTATCAAGCTATTGTGAACGTAAAACGAGATGATATTCAAGTCCAATAAATTAATAGCACACCATTGAGAAAAATATTCGATGTCTTTTGCAAGAGATGATTGACCAGAAATACATACATAAGAACATTTGAACTGCAAATTATAGATGGTTGGTCGTTGATAAATAATGTAAACCATACAGTACCCAAATGACACCTAGACTGGTCAAAGATTGCGAAGATACTTTGCAAAAGCTTTCGCTTGGAAATAAGCTCCATTTGTTTGGGTACCTGGACACTGTAGAGTAGCTGATAAGATAAAGCGGAAGCATTTCATGACACTGTATATCGGCCCAGAACCTTGCTCAATATAATCAAGGCTTTCGAAATTACCAAATGCTTGCAACTCTGGAATGCTCAAAGGCGGTTTCCTAACTCTAGAGCGGCGATCAGTCGGCAATTTGGGCATCGTTCTGAGATTCTCAAGTACGGCAGGCCGGACTTGAAACTCCTTCGGATTTTCTTTTGGCCACTGTAGACTAAGAGCGCAACTGAAGAGTATCATCAGAAGCAGCGGAACATATAATGTATAAACGTGTGTTTCTAAATAGGTTTTTGACAATAGAAATTTTTTATGTTGTAATTGTAGGTAACGGGTGTCGTATAGGCAATATTTTTCCAAAATCATAAATATCACTCATGCGCTCAGCGGAATTTTCGGCAATTACAGTAAAGGTATTTTCACTATATTGGGAATAAAATATGTATTTACCAATCGATTTTTATGAATTCAGCTTTATTTTATTTATATTTTATGAAACCTTACGAATAAATAGTGAAACTGGTAATTATTTGCTGCTTTGTGTCTCAATAACTCCGAAAATATGGCTCAAATTAAAAAAATCATATTAGAATGACTTAAAGCTGGTATAATTTGGAATTTTTTAACATATGGCTTAATGAAATCGAATAAGTCATTTCAAATTTATCATAAGATGTATGAAGCAACCTCTTCAAAAATCTCATATTTTAGAAAAAAATTCTAAAAAAAAAAAACTTATCCATAGAACCTGCCATGTTCATGATTTTTGAAGTTAGGCGTTCATAGTGCATCAAAAAATTATATTGAATATCAAAGTTATTTTTGCTTGTTGCATAGTGTAATCGGTAAAATTTTTATATATACAATATTGTTAAGCTTAGTAGAAACAATATCAAATGATATACGTTTAGTCCCTAACTGTGTCTTGCTTCTATTTCGCAAACTTTATATTGGAAAAATATTTATGTTTGAGTCTAGCTTTTGGTTGTTAAACAATGATGGCTTAATCAATTCATAGTATTTAGCCTGCTGATTGCATAAATATATTTTTTTCCATTTTTCTTAAATTTATTTTTAAAAATGTATGTCCAAAGGTATAGTATCTTTGAAAAGTAGTCTTATATAAGTTTCGTAATTATTTATGAATAATAATTAAGCCTTTTCTTTTGCTCTTTGATTAGCTTTCTTATCATTTGTTAATTTATTATATTTTTTTTTATTTTAAATAAACTGTAAACATTATAAAATTGTTATTTTAAATTATTAATAAACTAATTAGTTTTATTTAAATTAATTTCATATATAATATGTAATATTCTTTTTTATACCACATGCTTACTAAACATTGTTGTGGCATATTACGAGTAGACTAATAATTACCGGATGTTGTACAACACTTTGCACATATAGTTTGCCGTTTTTCAACAGAAGGGAACAATAGCAATTTAATTGTTTCATAAATAATTGAAATATAATAGACAATGCTGTTAGAATGACATGTTAACAAATTGTATTTATTTTCTACAATTAAGATATTTCCCTTTTGCCAATAATCAATTATAATGACAGCGGATAAATATTCATATTTAGAATTTATTGTTCTAAAATATAATCAAAATCGTAGGCCAATATTCATAGTGAAAAATAAAATATACTTTAGAGTTGACTCTAAATATAAAATCAGCTGAAATTGTTTTTAAATAATTTAAAAAAAAAATGATGATTTCAAGTCTAAAATAAAGGGTTGGCAAATTTAAGGTTAAATTGGCTTAAAAACACATTTTTTTTTTTGACAAATTCAGTTTTATTCACACTAATATAAAGTGTCCGTCATCTAACGTTTTTTTTTTTTTAACTTGTGCTTAATTCGTAAATGGTAACACTTAGCTCATGTCTGATTTGACAGATAATTAGTTTTATCCTTCCGCTGAACGAATATGGTTGTGTATACGCTTAAACTTCGCTTCGCTAAGTGGGCCTGCGATCGACTTACAGAAGATGCCGATTTTGCCAAAAAAATCATCTTTTCAGATGAAGCTCATTTTGATCTTGGCGGGTATGTAAACAAGCAAAATTGTCGCATTTGGGGCACAGAAAACCCGCACGCATACATTGAAAAGCCGATACACCCAAGACGAGTCACTGTTTGATGCGGTTTTTGGTCCAGAGGCACAATTAGGCCATTTTTCTTCGAAAATGAGCAAGGAATGGCCGTTACAGTCAATGGCGATCGTTATCGGGCTATGTTGAACGAAATTTTGTTCACAAAAATTGAAGAGGAGGATATTAGCAACATTTGGTTTCAGGACGGCGCTACGTGCCACACAGCCGAAGCTACACTCGGTGTTTTGCGCCCTGTTTTTGAAGATCGCATTATCAGCCGCAGAGCTGATGTCGTTTGGCCAGCTCGGAGCTGCGATTTGACACCGTTGAACTATTATTTGTGGGGTGCCGTTAAAGATAAGTGTTACGCCAACAAGCCAGAGACAATTGACGCTTTAAAGGACAATATTCGTGATTCACATTGGTGAAATACAGCTGCACACAATCGATAATGTGCTTAAAAATTGGACCGATCGTTTAGGCTACTGCATGGCCAGCCGAGGCAGCCATTTGAATGAAATTATTTGCCATTATTAACCGGAAGGATTGTGCTTTCAAATAAAAAAAGAAATTTGAGAAAATATTCAGTAGTTTTTTTATAGCATTTTCAAAAAGAAAAATAATAAATTTATTTGATGGATCCTTTAAAATAGAAATACGAGAATTAATAATGTAATATAATTTCCACCTCTAGCACGTCGGCAGACGTCCACTCTTTTCACAAAATTTGGAACCACTTTTTGCAACCATTACATATATTTTATATTTCTATTTTGTATTGGTATGAATAAAACTGAATTTTTCCAAAAAAATGTGTTTTTAAGCTAATTTACTTCCTAACCTCAAATTTGCCCACCCTATATATTATTATTGATTCCCATAACATTTCATGAAGGACCATGGGGACTTCTCTTAGTCAATGAGCTGCACCCGATTCTATTTTTAAACTCATTGAAAGGGAGCTACAGTTTAACGCCGGCTCCGAATGGCAAATGCATTTAGAGAAGTTTTCATTAGTATTTATACTCAGCTACTAGCTAATGTTATGAGGTGATACCGCTATCGAACAACTTTATTCTTTCTTTTTTAAGATGGTCTGACCTGGCATTGAACCGACGACCTTCTGGTTGGTATATAAAATAAATTTATATAAAATAAATTTAAGCCGTTTGACCTATGTATAGTATAGCTTCTCGTATTGTTTATCACAAATTCTTCTTCTTGTCTATCTTAGAAATGTCATTAGCTCTGCTCTCCATAATATCTAACAGCAATGCAAATTATGGCCGCCTCTATAGAATATAATTTTCCTTTGGAATGATACAACAATCAACCGAAACATAAGATGCGAGCTTAATCCACACCTGGGACCATGTAATTTAGGGATGATATCTGTTTTTACATACAACCATCGTCACATGTCTGGTAAGTTTAAATCTCTGAAAAGTAGAGTTGCAAAAACGGGTCTGAGGTTGAGTATTGAAACATGCAACGCGCTGCAACAGCCTTAACAACGCCAAATTTAGAATGGGTACAGTAATATCGAGTTGAAAAAGGTTAGTTATTTTTGCTACCTTGGCAGCATTCTAACAAGGAGCGAGCAGGTGAGTTCCACCCACCCTCGTGCTACGAAGCCTTACCAAAGGTATTCCAGAGACTTTGGTCCCTACCTGATTTTTGTTAGGATCTAAAAGGCAGACAGAGCGTGTGGCTCGGGTGCTGTGACCCATATCATGGCAGGAGTTTGGATGGTTTCTAACCAGGGTTGGCAACCCACTGGGTAACCCAATTAAGCTCACCCGGGTTTTATTGGGTATTATATTTAAAAGGTTTTCGTAGTTTATTTACAACAAAAATAGGTGTAATTAATGCATTGGTACTAAAAATTTATTTGTTCCATTTTTGACCTCAAAAAGATAATAAAATAACAAATTTATCAAATTGCTGCTTACATCCGTCTCAAAAAAACTTATCGTCTTCTAAGGCGCTCCAACTTTGAATCCGATTTTGTAGTTTTTCAAAGGAAATAATTCGGTGACATGTTAAAAAATAAACTCATACCTCTTCATATGGCCTATATGGTTTCTAAAAATGTAGGCCGTAAATTGAAATGCCTTTAAACGAGTTGAATGTGTGTTGCATTTTTCTTAAAAAACGGAGAATCCACGTTTTTTAAGCGTTTTAATTTGCGTTTAAGGTAAAAGTGTTCCATGATACCAACAGGCTATTATAGCGAAATGTCATGTAAAGAAAGCCCGTATAAAGATGTGTGAGTATATTGTACCTGCTGCAACAGCCGACGGAGCAATGTTTGATAATTTCTAATAATTGTTTTGAAACGTTTGAGACATGAGGTCGGGTCTTATCATGCAAAAGAATAACTTTATCATGTCTGTCTTTATATTCTGGCAGTTTTTCTCACAATGCATTATTCAAACAAAGCAATAGCAGTGTGCTTCGATCACCCCGTTTTAGCTGTTCATAGCACACAACGACGCCTTGATCTCAAAAAGAGTAAAGATTTGTATTATAAGTAATAAAACAGCGTGATTGTATAAGCAAACAACAAATATTGTCCACTTGAACGAAATTTGGAAGCATTTATAAAACCCAATAAAAAGCTCAATAAAACCCGATGGGTTGGGTTTTTGCCAACCCTATTTCTAACACTTCACCAAGGTGAGAAGGTTAGAGTTCCTACAACACGTCTTTGAATTTGGTACTCACTTGTGATTATCATGGGTGGGAAGCATTGGTAGGAGTTATTCCACCTGTGCCTCGGGCATCGTGGGGGATACCAGCACGGCCATACTCACGTAAACTATGACATCACCACCTTTGGATTTTGATCTATACGTGAACTGCACACTGGTTCGTATCCCAAAGGCAAGTTAACCTCCAGACTGCCTCATTTACTTTTATTACTCAGATTTACATTGAAACATTTCACAATCTTCTCTTGTCCTGTCAAGGAGAGCGTTGTTCATGCCATCTTTCATTAGTCTCTATTTCCTTGTTCTTCACTACAACATGCAACGGATTTAAGTTAAACAGAACATCTAGTACATCCGTCGGACATGGTCTTTTCACACCAGTTATGCCAACGCATATAATTCTCTGTATTTTGTCTAACTTTGTCTGGGTTGTCTTTAAGTTTCCTCTACTTGCTCATACAATGAAACCATCGTTTACAATTGCAGTGCAGTATTCTTGAATTGCCACCTCAAGATTTCTCCGTAAGCCTTCAGCATAAATGACATAAAGGGCTAAAATCTATAAAGTGTTTTGATTGGAAGAGAAAATTGTAATCCAATTGATGATTTTGCATTATCTGGGCAGAACAGAATTGTTTTCTTTTTTTAAGACAAAATAAGATCGTTTTTGCTTTAAATCAGTATTTCATTTGTTCACAAATTTAAAATAATATTCCTTGACAAACTTTTCAAGGCATTAGATGTGAAATAAAACACGTGCTAACTTTGGTGAAAGTTTTTCTTCTCAGGGTTGGTCTCCATTGTTTGTTGAAGAGCTCAGAACCATAAAACGATTTAATCTTTTCAAGGTAATCGATGTGAATGAAAAGATATCTATTCCAAAAAAAACTGTGCTTATAAATTTGATTCTTTGATCTTAATTTATAAAAAAAAAGAAATAAAATTGTAGTCAAAATCTTCTTGTCATTGCCCATTACACCGAGCGATCAAAATAAAAATTTATGAAAATATTTTTCCATACAAAAGTGTTTCTCAGTGTAGTTTCTTAGCACCTATTTCCTGTATTTAATTGCAAAACATTAATTTTATTAAACTTAAAAAGTTTCTTTCTTTCTTCCTTTATTTCTTCCTCTAACATGAAATGTAGAACAGTGCTGTCATGTCATGTAATTCCGTGCGTGGTAACTACAAACAAAAACCAGAAAAATGTTGAGAAACTGTCTAAAGAATTTTACAAATTTCCTCTATTGATGTTGTTTTTGTACTCATTTTTACTGCAATGCTTTATTAGAATATTTTATTATTATTTTTATTGTTTCTGTTGTTGTTGTAGCTGTTTATTACAGCAAACGAGAAGCGAAAAACTGAAATTCGCATTCAACACTTTGTTGGCACGTAAGAAAACAACTTTTCCTTTCTTTACGTTTTAAGCTGAGTTTTTACTTTTTTTTTTCTAATTTTAAACGTGTCTTGATTTTTAGACCATTTAAGTCTTAAAAAGTATTATTTTGTTTCACTTTATTTTCTTTTATTGTTATTGTTATTGTCTTTATAATTTTAGTTGGTGGTCTTATTGTTAATAGTATTGGCATTGGCATAGGTGGGAGGTATCATTGGTTTTTTTGTTGTTGTTTAAAAGTAATCACCAAGAAATGTGTTTGGAAAAGTTTTCACTGAACTTTTGACAGCTTGTTAGGAAATAGAACAAGAACACCAATCACACAAAATAAATTCCTATAAAATATTTTCCTATTTTAGGTGCCATTGCTTTTTAAGCAATTTTTTTTACTATCACAAGCTCTTCTGTTATTGAAAGGTGACCAAATTAAGCTGAAAGTTAGATGCTTTTTATAAAATTGAGTTTTGATATAAAAAAATATGTTTTTAAGAAATGTTATAGAAAATAAAAAAACAAAAGTAGCATATATTAGTTACTTTACTAGGATTTAAAAGACTAAATTTAGTCTCTACAAACACAACAAATCAATTTTATTAAAACACTGTCGCAGTAGTATTACATTCCTATGACCGAGTGAAAGGTTTTGCACTGGAAAATCAGGAATTGTTTTTCGACATTTTTCAAAAGATTCAAAGTACATGTTTTAAAGCTTTAGAGAAAAAGCGTAAAATCGTAGAAGTTAAAGACTTTTGAACCTAATGCATAATTTACCGGTTTTTTCTAGAACGAAAGATTAAAACACCTGGCCTGACAATACACCAACAAAACTGTTAACAGCTGACATCGACACTAGAGCGAGGAAAATATTTTCAGCACTGAAGCAATTTTGTTCGGGTAAGCCTTAAAAGAAGGCATTACAATCAAGTTCCCTGAAAAAGGCAATTTAGTAGACTATTGCAACTGAAGGATCATATCGCTATTGAATTTTATATGGCAAATAAGCATATTAGAACCACGACTAAGAAGTACGTAAGCGCGTTGCCAACCATAGAGATCATGCGTGCTTGAGTGTGATTCTGCAACAATCGGATGAATGGAGGACACCTCTCTATTTGAGATTTATTAACTTCGAAAGGCCATTAGGCTCGATTCACCACGATGCAACAGAGTACAAAAAAAAACTTAATTTTTCTTTCACTGTGGTTCTCTCATTATATGTGTGGCTCTCTTTTTGAGCGACACTGTATTAAAGTAAATAGTAATTATTCCCTTAGTTATTTTGCATTTTAAAGGGAATACGTACGTATGCGTGATATTTAATTAAATAATATTACTCATACGCACACTATGTCAGTAAATAGTGTATCTTAGATGAAAATATGTAAATAAATAAAATTAATTATTATTAAAAAATATATAAAGCGTGTTTTTTATAGAGGTATAGAACTTTAAGTTGGCATTATTCATCATGAATAGACCCACGCATGAACAACGCTTGCAAATAGTGCAATTTTCATTTTTCCTAAGTGAACTGTTTTTTCAATTTTCAATTTTTTCAATTTTCTTAAGCGAATTTTGTTTAGCGATGAAGTGCACTTCTGGTTAAATGGTGAAAGCAATCCTCAAGTGTATGTGGAAACACCGTTACATCCAGAAAAACTGACCGTTTGGTGCGCTTTATGAGCTGGTGGGATCATTGGTCCGTACTTTTTCAAAAACGATGGTGGCCAGAACGTTACAGTCAATGGTGATCGGTATAGAGCCATGATTACTAACTTTTTCGTTCCTGAATTGAATAACCATGATATCCTGGAGTTGTGGTTTCAACAAGACGGCGCAACATGTCACACAGATCGTGCCACAATAGATTTATTGAAAGACACGTTTGGTGACCGCCTAATTTCATGTTTTGGACCAAGATCTTGTGATTTAACACCGCTAGACTACTTTCTGTGGGGCTATGTAAAGTCATTGGTCTATGCGGTAAAGCCACAAACGCTTGACCATTTGAAAGACAACATTCGTCGTGTTATTGCCGATATACGGCCACAAATGTTGGAAAAGGTCATCGAAAATTGGACGTCCAGATTGGATTACAGCCGCACCAGCCGCGGTGGTCATATGCCAGAAATCATATTTAAAATGTAATGCCACAAGTTTATCTTCCGGATAAATAAAATTCATGTCATTCGAATAATCCATCGTTGTTTTATTGCAACTTGAAGTTCTATACCTCTATAAAAAAGACCCTTTACATACATGCGCAGAATAATTTCCGCAATTAATAATTGCAAAAATTCGATTAATAAAGTTTCATGAAAATATAATAACATTAAATCAAGTATGAAGTCCCATTAATAGGGTTTTACCTTATGAATCATTACGGATGAGAATATAAAAATATGAAAATTAAAATTAAATAATGCACAGCATTATTGATTATATGATACTCTACACCATAGTCTATATTCAGGAATAATTACTAACAGCATTTCAGTTAATCTAGCAAAGTTATTCGCTTGAGGTACAGATATTTATTTGAAAATTTTGCTAAAATTATGAACAATATTGTTTTTGTAAAAATATATTTTTTTTTAATTTTATAAATTACTTTTTTTTCTAATTTTATAGGCCTGAAAGACGCCTTAGAAATCTTTGTATACCACTACCATATTATTTTGTGCTTAAGCAAACTTAACAAACAATATCATAATCATTTATTTGACAAAAAAAATTTCGGAAATTTATTTTTTATGAGATATTTTGCACACTGTGTCTTGACGCTTTTTGCTTTGCTATATATAAATAACAAAAGTTAAAAAAATAAGTAAAAAATTGAGATCAAAAAACAAAAAATAAAAACCTCGACTTATCAATATCCTACACACAAACCTTTTTTAATTATCAAATAAAATTTTTTTATTTCTTATCATATTTGTGCTCGGTTAAGTTTGGTTACAAGTTGTCAGCAGATGGCTCTAAAATGTAATACCTCTGGTAATATAAAATGCTTTTGACAACACTATTGCTCATTTGAAAGGTGATATTCTTAACTTTACTTGGTTAGAAAACATGATTTAAATCGAATTTTTTTTTTTTTTTTTTAGACCAGCATTCAGGGTTAACCCCTACTCATGCAGTGCATTGTGCTGGTACTAGGAAAATAGGTTGTGGGAAGGAGGATAGAGTGAGTAGTGTTTATGGACGTTCGATTTGAATTTGCTTATGTCGTAAGTGGCAGAGAAGACATTCGCTATAAGATTGTTCCACAAACGAACAGTGCGACCAAAGAACGAATTCTCCCTATAATGCGTTGTGTGATTCACTGGATAATCAACTACAAAGGGATGCGCTCTACAAGAAATACGAGTGCTACTAGGAATTAGTTCCCTAACTTCGTCAGAACACATTCCGTTATAGTACCGATAGAACAATGAAACACACGTCACATTGCGACGATGCTCTAACAAATCGATAGAGTTGGCTACCCTACCGTCATTAATAAGAAACTTCGCCCTCTCTTGTACGCGGCCGAGAAGCTCAAAAATAGACTTTGAAGCACCGACCCATACATGAGAGTTGTATTCCTATTTGGGTCGTATATAGGTCTTGTAAATATTACGGAGATCAGATGGAGTGAAGTAATTCTTACACAGTCTTATTATGTGAAAAGCTATTTACGTTTAAAAATAGGTGAAAATTCGCAACATTACCGTCATATTTTGCTTTTCAATTACAAAAAAGGTAAGAACACGTCAAAGGCCACTGCACAAAGTTTTAAAGCTTACGCAGATGATGGTGTAACTAGAAAAATATGAGCAAAATGGTTTGTTTATTTTCAATATGAAAATTTTGAGGTTAAAGGTCGATAAAATCATGGAAAAAATTTTGAAAGACCAAACAGCACATAAGCAGCAAGGACATTGCTATTAATCTAGGCATTCGTAACCACTAGTTATCAACCAATTGAAGAAAGCTCAATAGACAAAAGCCTTCATGTTCAACATGAATTAACAGTGCAAAATGGAATTTAATAATTTCTACAGAGAATGAAGCAGGATTGAATAACTAGAGCTTCGTTTTCTATCCACATCAGCCAAAAAATGGGAAAGAATGGATAAGCGGGTATTGCTTAACCGGGTAAAAGCTATTTATATACATATGCATTCTTATAAATAAGTTGTTTATTTTTGATGGTGTGTTTTTTTCCATATAAAATGTGTGCATTACTTTAAACTTTTCTTGTAGGTATACAACACAAAGGCTCCCAGCAACTCGCGAAAGGTTACTCTAGTTACAGTGTAAATACTAAAACAACGTAATTGTACTAACAACTAAAAAAGCTTGTTGAATTAAACGAAAGGAAGGAAGAAGGAAGCAGTTATAAAACCCCAAAAAAAACCATTAAAAAACCAAATAGAATCTGTTGGGTTGGGTGTTAAGAATAACCCGAGTTTTTGCGAACCCTGGACCATATGCTGATCCCACTGAGATTGTAAAGAACCTTAAAGGAACTATAATTGTACGTACATACGTCCACAGCCTGAAAATCCCATTATGATAAGGAGAAGGAGGAGGAGTCTACGGAACATTCTCTTTGCTTTTGCCCAACATTTAAATATTAAGGCTGTCTTTGCTTTCGTCAGAGTTATGCAAAGGTTGGTTTGAATAAATTCATTTCTTCATCAAAGCGACAGAAGCTGACCGGGAGTTGTGAACTTTACTACGATAGTAGATACATCGTAGCACTATGCGACCAACTCTTTCGATCCAAGAAGCCAAGTAACCTATGGAAGTGCCAGTTTGGTAAAAGCACGAAACTGGTATCTACTTTTTGTTTCTTTTTCTTTAAATGAGTCATTTGCTTTAAAAGTATAATAAAATAATAATAAACGGCTTGAAAAAAGTCTATATTCCTCGATTCAAGACAAATAATAACGTTTTATTTAGATTTTGGTTCTAAGTGCTAGAGTTTAGTGATATTGTAGTACTATTCTAATACCAGCTTGATCAAAAAGTTCCTGGAATAACCACCGTGTGGCAAGTCCCACCGTTCTGATTAGAGTTTTCTTTTTTTGTTCGTTAAGTTATAACATCTGTTGTTGATATTTTCTCTAAATTCTAGTGTCATAGCTTAACATTTGCAAAACCTACCTAGCCAAGAGTACATCTATCTCCAGGTATGTTGGCGATTTTTTCAATTTAATAAATGTATTCAATTTTGCGTTAAAAACGGATTTAATGTTGCGTGAACATTGGAAATGTTGGAAAAGTGTTTCGGCAACGATTCTCTAAAGAAAAAAGTTGTTTACCAGTGGCACGAGCGGTTCAAAAGTGGTCGTAAGTCAATCGAAGATGATGAACGCAGTGGCAGAACATCGACATCGAATACCAACGAAAACATTCATAAGGTAAATGAAATGCTGGTCAGTAAGCGCAAATTTACCATCAGAGAGATAGTAGAAGACTTGAACATTGCCTATGAAGCCGTCCAAGACATTTTGGTTAATGATTTGGGTTTCCGTCGTGTAGCTGCAAAGTTGGTGCCAAAAAACCTCAATTTCATGCAAAAACGAGATCGTGTTGAAGTTGCAAGAGACATGATTTGCGAGGCTGAAACCGATCCCATATTCATCAAAAGGGCCATTACTGGACACGAGGCATATGTTTATGAGTACACCGTGCAATCCAGACATCAGGCAAGTGAATGGCGTTTACCAAATGAGCCAGCACCAAAAAACCACGTCGTTTTCAGTCAAACTAGAAGGCAATGCTCACGGTTTTCATAGATTACAAAGGTGTAGTGCATCATAAATTATTTCCAGAAGGCCAGACAGTCCACAGAGGGTATTATTTGGGCGCTATGAGATATTTGCGTGAAGCAATTCGCCTAAAAAGACCAGAATTTTGGCAGAAAACTCGTGGATTTGGCACCATTATAGCGCACCATCGCACAGTACCATCGAAATTTTATTTTTATTCGAAATTTGAAAAAAATGCAACAAACACCACCCAACGGCCATCGAATTCACTTTTTTGGCTCCCTGTAACTTCTTTCTGTCTAATCGAGTTAAAAAAAACATTACAGGGAACGAGTTGCAGCAGCTGAGAGAATATAATGGCAAAACCGCAGGAGGATTGGATCAAGCGCTGGCATAAATGTGTTGCGGTCGATGGTGACAACGTTAAAGGGAACAATATAGATTTAAATGAATAAACTTTTTGATTAAAGTGGTATTTCCAGAAATCAACCCAAAACTTAATATGCAACAATAACCTGTGTTGGTGATGTAGGGTATAAAAAAAAGACTACGAAGCAATAATTTTTTTTACTGCTTTTAACAAGAACGAGAAAAATGAATAGAAAACCAGCAAGTGAGAGTGGAAACAAATTTCTTTTTGAAGAAAATAAGTTTTAAAACTTTCCACCTGTGGTCATAAAGTTTTTCAAAATATGGTGTCATAATACGCTGCTGCTGCTACACCCAAAAGAATGTTGCTGTGGCAGAAGCCAAAAAATAGAAATAAAAATAGAAATAAAAATAAAAAATATATATAAAATTCTAATTTGTTAAAAAGAACTTTTTAAATATGCATGAAAAATGAAATTTAGGAAAAGTTGTTTAAATTAAATAAATTATTTTGTTAATTTATTGCGGTTACAATTTGTGTACTTTTTGGGGAATATTTCTTTGCAAAGTTATAAGAATTTTAATCTAAAGTAAGTGTTAGTATTACATAAGGTGAATAAAATGTTTATTTGACTTATCTATTGTTTTACGTTGATGACCTCGTTATAACAATACTTGGGAAACATGACAGTACATTGTGTGACCTCATGAAGTCGGCTCTGGGTGAGATGTCAAATTGGTGCACCCAAGAAGGGCATTTACCATCAACTTTGCTAAGGAGATTAATTTTTCTAGATGTCATTCTGGATAGCAGGCTTAGTGCAACTTGCACATTGGTGCCAACCAGAAAAAAGTGATAAGAGCCGTCTAGGTAAGTCGCTCTTACTACGCCGAGAATGACACTAAGGATATATACTGCTATTAATTGGCTCATTACCACTTATGTGTTTATAACTTGGTGGAGAAAAGCAGGGTATAACAGGGGCAATGAGAACATGTTCAACAGCGTCCTTGGAGGCCATGTGATAAGAGGTTGCGGTATGTTTGGCGAAGTCTGTCCATTCTACGCAGGGTGATCAGAGAACCATTATTGGTCTTGGGCGTTATGCCTTTGAATCTGTGCTTTGGTAGGAGATTTAGGGTTGAATTTTCAGACCGGGATTGTTGGTCTAATGGGGCCTGAGTTCGGAATGAGTTTGATCTAAGCTGGTGTACTGATGGCTCCAAAATGAATGACTGTGTCTGTGCTGGTATCCAGGGACCCAACAGAGACTTGTCGATCCCACTGGGAAGATCGCTAAGTATCTTAAAGGCTGAAACCATGACCTTTGCTACATGTGGTATCAAGGCTAAGACTATTAATCTAATCTCTGGTAGCCAAACTGCCTTAAGCGCACTTGGCTCGAATCGTATGGCATCTAGTCTGGTCCAATATTGCTACGATATATTGCAAAAGCTTTTGCTTAGAAATAAGTTCCAGTTGTCTTGGGTACCTGGACACTGTGGTATAGATGGTAATGAAATAGCGAATGCATTGGCCAGAAAGGGTTTCATGACACTATATGGAGGTTCGGAACCTTGCTAGGCAGCACTACTTAATATAATCAAGGATAGAAAAATTGCCAAATGCTTGAAACTCAAGTAACTTCACATCTCTAAGGCGAGGTTAAGTCTGCAATTTGGGTGTAATTGTGAGGTTCTCAAGTATGGTAGGCCGAACTATGAAACTTTTTACGAAGTTTCTTACATGCCACTCTACAGTGGCATTAGAGACAGCGGAACACATATTGTGTGAATGTGGCTTTCTTGATAGGTTTAGGTGGAAATGTTTAGATGGGTGTCAATCGGTGGGCATCTGCATAACAAACTATAGACCGGAAGGAACATAATAAATCCTATGAATCGTAGTGTTTGGTCGATATGATCAAAATAATAAAATATTGTTTAGACAACATTTTTAACCAAAATACAGTAAAACTTTAGTTTTTCTTGATAAGGATGACATCAAGTTAAAATAATGAAGGACCAGTCCTAGCTAAGATAAGTAATTCAAAACCTTTAAACAGTGCTCAGACTTAAGTAAAAATCTATCTTTTTTCTCCTTATTTCTCTTGGGGCTTTATACCCAGCACTCATTGTCTTGTTTCAGTTTTATGAATCAGTCGATTTTTAAGCCAAGTAGTCGTAGTTAATCTAATGGAGCTCGCCTTCATGATATAGTGTAGTGATGAAAATACTTTCTTAGTGGTGGTGATGATCGTTCATTACCATTGCCATTATTCCGCAGTATTTTGCGATAATTTGAGTGACATTTATCATCATCGCCAAAGGCGAGTAGGAATATCAGAGAGCGCTTTCTTTAAGTAGATTTGTTTTGATGGAAGGTTGAAGTCTCTTAACTAAGCTCTGTAGCTCGCCTCCATGTGATAGTGTTGTGATGAGGATAATTTCTTAGTGATTGTGATGATCGTTACTTAACATTGCCATTATTCCCCAGTAGGTTGCGATAATTCCACTGACATTAGTCATCATCGCCAAAGGTTAATTGGAATATCAGAGAGGGCTTTCTTTAGGTTGATTTGTTTTAAGTGGAGGTTGAAGTCTCTTAACTAAACATTTAAAATTGTGTTCTTCTTATCCTCTGCTAGGGATTCAAGCCTGGACCGCATGTGTTGTATACGGGCACTCTAACCACTATACCACGCCACCTACAAAATCGATAAATAACACTATGCAAGAAGCAATTTGCATTTGATTTTCAATATATTTATTTGACCCGCTATGGTCGCCTAACTTCAAATCATTAGCACTTCAGATTCTATGGATAACTTTTTTTTTATAAATTTTTCTTCTAAAATGTGAGATTTTTAAAGAGGCTGATTCATATCTCTTATGATAACTTTGAAGTGACTTATTCGATTTCGTGAAGCCATAAATTCCAAATTTTACCAGCTTTAACTGATTCTAATATAATTTTTTAATAATAACCACTATCTTTGGAGATATTGAAAATCAAATAATAAAATAAAATTTTTTTTTTTGAAAAATTATGAAATTTTTTATTTCTAAAAATTTGCAAAAAATATTTAGCAGTTTCACTAGTTATTCATAAAGCTGCACATAATATAAATAAAATAAAACATAATTCATGAAAATCGATGGGTATATATTTATTTTTTTCCAATAAAGTACGTAGTTTTGAAAATAAAAATTTTTATTTTATTGTATGTAATTGGTGTCGTATGTGCGATATTTTTAAAATTCATATATATCACTCATACGCTCAGTGGGATTTTCGGTAATTACAGGGAAAAAAATTTTCAAAACTAGATACTTTAACTTAATTGGGAATAAAATATATATTTACCCATTGATTGTCATGAATTATGCTTTACTTTATTTCCATTTTATTTAACTTTAAGAATAAATAGTTAAACCGGTAAATATTTTCTGTATTTATTTTTATATTTCTTGTGAATTTTTAGAAATAAAAATATCATAATTTAAAAAAAAAATTATAATATTGTTACGTTTTTACCTTTCTAAAAACGTGTTTTAATGAGTTCGTAGATTGTAGTTAAAATACAATAAACTTTGTGTTTGGTTTTTTTATTAAAATCCTTTATTCAACACAGTTATGTGCACCACTGCTTGTAATCTTTTTACAGACAATAACAATTTTTATTCTTATTTACTCTGTTTGTTTACAACCTTGTAAACAACAACAATTACTCGACAGATCTTTCTACTTAAAGATCTTCCAACCCGATCGTAGTTATAACTTAGGCTCGATCACAACCTTTTCAACCAGAGGTTATTCACACTTAACTCTCTTTACTGAGTTAGCTCCAACTAAACTGCTTTTTTACTTCACTACTAGCTTCACGAGTTTACTCCTTATAAACTCTCTTCACACCAATAACACATTAGCTGAGTTAACTTTACTTCAACTGCTCTCGCTGAGTTTACGACACATAAACTGATTGCTGTTCGCATCGATGTGCTTTTTATATGGCTGAGTAAACAACACATTGAAAGCTCGCGAACCTCACGATATTTCAGGTAGATTCCATTTCTTTCTTTTAATTTCTTTTTAGTTCTTTTGTAGCCATGCGTATGTGAACATCTACCTTTTTCAGCTCTTAGTGTTTGTTGTTGCTTGTTTATTGTCTGTTATTCGTTTTCTCTGCTGTTTAATTATTGTTGTTGCCGTGTTATTTTTTATTTACTTTGGCTCTGCTAATGGTTGTTGTTGTAGATTTGGTTATTTGTAAACAGCACGTATAGTTGTTCTTGCAGCTTAGGTTTATTTATTTTAGCGATGTAATAATCGCTGTGGTGCGCAACCTTATTGTCGTGACAATATGTTTCGCAATAACTCCACAAATATGGATTATATTAAAAAGGATATTAGAATCGAATAACTTATTACAAAGTTATAATGGGATGTATAAAGCAGCCTCTTCAAAAATCTCATATTTTCGGAAAAAATTCAGAAGAAAATTATCCATTAAATCTGAAATGTTGATGATTTTTCAAGTTAGGCGACTATAGCGGATCAAAAATATATAATGGTTATCCAAGGTTAGAATTTTTTTTTCCATTTGTTGCAGTGTAATTTTACTTCACTGTTCAAAACTCCATATAAATCAGTAAATCACTCCCCATTGTCAGTTACCGTTACGCCGTTTTCAGTTTCATAGAAATAAGGTCCAATGATTCCTCCTGACCAAATTGCACACCAGACTGACACTTTTAATGAATGCAAAGGTGACTGATGAATAATTTGAGGGTTTTCCATTGCCCAGAATCGACTATTCTGTTTATTTACATAACCATTCAAATGAAAATGTGCTTCGTCATTCATTATGATTTTTTGCATGAAAATCGATGATTGATATTGATAAAATGTTTTAATGATTAAAACACTTTGATTTACTTAATATTTTTCCGTAAAAAATTTGCCCCGTCTCTTCTTACGACTGCCAAATATGAACTGTTAAATCTACTGTTTACCGAAATGGTGGCAAAACAAAGTAGTATACCTTCCCGGCGGACACCCTGTATTATTCAAATTTTTTACTTATCCAAGAAATGCTTTGTTATGTAGAGTGTCACACAGTCGGTTAGGTACTATAACTATCTTACTCGTTTATACACAGTATGCTAATTTTTGATATTCTTTTCATCATCGTTTGTTTTTATTTGCTTACTGACAGCCACAAATTAATTGCTTTATTATTTTTTTGCAACGATTTATCTTATATTCTTTCACCTAGAAAATACATGGTTTAATAATCCATAGCATTAATCCACTATAATACCAATTTGTAATTACTTTTGCGTTAAACTTTTTTTGATAAAAATTTATTAATCAAATTATAAAAATTAAAAGCCAGCCGCTTAAAATTATCATCAGAACAGTGGATTACTTATGCAGTTTTGCAGTTAAAACAAATAAAACTCAATGCTATTATATAAAGATTATTTAAACAGTTTTTTTTAATTCAAACACCCTACATCCTCATTAGTAATAAAAATGTTTTTCTGATGCTTTTTACATTTTAAATAAACATCTTTGAATTTAACCAATCGCTTATGAATTACTCTCTAAATTTTTTCATAGGTTTGTTGACGTCAACCTTGCATTTAAATAGTTTCATTAGAAACCTTACTTAAGTTGGTACCCGATAAGCTGGTACGTACTGTACTAATCTGTCAGCTGGCAGGTTGTAGATTCGATTACTGTTAGAGACTCTGGTCACCAAGTCGAGCATTATAATCTTATTTACCTTGTTCGTAATAGTTGTGACATAATTTAATATTGTATTTTAATTTCTTAATAAATAAATAAATCTTTCTCACAATTTTTGTTAGATGTAGGTTCTACGAACATCGGTCTATAATTTACCAGTATACTGTTACGAAAATAAAAAAAGAATCCTAAAGCAAAGGTACACCAATATTAGTACATTTAAAACTATAAACTTTATTATGGCATTTATTGTATTGATTTGTTTGAAGGCTATGGTCACCGTGTCAATGCCGTATTACCCTGTTATTTGTGTGTTAATAATTGCGTATTTAATAGAGGTACCAATTAAATTTTTTAGTTACTAAGATCTTACATTTGAGTTAACGTAGATGATTAGAAAGTTGTAGTATATGCAAAAACATTTGAAATTAATGTCAATTTACTATAAAAGAAGGCACATTATGCTTGGCCAGTCGGTTGTAATTTAGCAGTCAATAAATAAAGTCGTGAGATTATGAGTATAATCATGACTCATAAATTCTTATACTCATGCTAATTGTAATAGCTACTCATACGCATTCAAACTCTAAAGCTTGAAGTACTCATCGCACTCGTACTTATCAAAATTTATGATTCATACGCATCTGCACTTATTGTAAATAGATGATGCAAAATGAGTATGACTTGAATATGAGCATTTGAATACTCATTACAAGTTTGTGTGTTTCCTTTTTCTTTTGATTATCTAATACTTATATTCATGAATATTTATTAGTGTTCATGAATCATACGAATCATTTATGAGTATTATGAGTATTTTCTGAGAAATGAATAGACGTTTTTAATCATAATCATTGCTACTTATACTTATGAATCATCGTTATTGTGAATATGAATGATTAGTTGAATTTGAATGATGTGTACTAGCTTATACTCATAAATTCATTAGTAAACATGAGTAGCTAAAGAGCAATTCATTACTAATCTCTGATATCCATCCAAAGTGATGAACTTTTTATTCTTCGCGACTTCTTTTTCGACCTGTCTTCTCCAGGTATGGGCGGCCTTTCTTTTGGATTCTAAATTACTGCTTTTAAGCTATGTCGTTATGAGGTTTTCTTAGTGTATGACCAATCCAGTTCAATTTGTGTCCTCTTATTTGGAACCATAACACACTCTTTGTTATCGTGTTGGGCCAAGAAATTCTCATAAATATCTGCAAACATCTGTTAATTAATACCTGTATAATCTTTATTGGGCGAGGTGCGGTGTTCCAGGTTTCACAACCTTACCTAACGCTCGAGTCAAATATTCTAGTTTTAACATTCGATGAAAGTGAAAACGATTTCCAAACGTAGACAATCGCCCTGATACTTGCTTCGCAAACTGCAGCCCTGCCTCACACCCTTAAGTGCTGTTATTCTTTGGCTAAGTTGCTTTCATGAAGAATCCGACAGCTTTCCCTTTATATAGAGCCCTTATAAGATTAACTAACTTCCTAGGGATGCCTTTACATTTCAATGCGGCCCATATAATTTCATGCGAGAGTGTATCAAACAGTTTATAGTGTGAAAACTAAATAGACTCTTTCCAGCCGCTCAGAAATTATGCTCGTTAAGAAGCCACTTGTCGCTCAAATCAGCCGCTTCCCTTCTTAACGCTTTGATGCTCATTGATTGGCCTTACGCTTAAACAGCTACACTGTTTAGTTCTTATATTCTATTCCATTAAAATTTGTAATCCTTTAGAGATTTAACCAAGAACACCAAGACTTTTGAACGAAAAAAATTGCTAAATTTTAATTAAAACATCAAGACCTTTATGAATTAAAAATAATCGAGATCTAAGTCTGAAATATATTGTTAGAAAAATTATGTTCGATACCCCTGTCGTCTGTTGCATTGCCAAAAATAAATAAACAAAAAGCACAAAAACAACTATAAATAAAAATAAACGCCAACAACAAAAGCAGGCAGAAAAACAAAAAACCAACAATTAGAAATAACAACAAAAACAACAAGAACCAGATGTGCAGATTCGCATAGTTTCAGAAGAACTAAAAAGAAAGTAAAGAAAAGAAATGGAATTAAATATTGAGAGATTCGAAAGCTTTCGAAGTATTGTATAAGTATCGATGCGGACAGCAATCAGTTTTATTGGTATAAACTGAGCGAGTAGAGCTTGTTGGTTTGAACTCAAGTTGGAGCTTACTCAGTAAAGAGAGTTAAGAGTGGGTAACTCTGGTTGAAAGAGTTTTGATCGAACCTCAGTTTTAACAACGATCAGTTTGTAAATTCTTTAGGAAGAAAGATATAACAGAGAGAGTAACTTTTGGAGATTGGGGTAAGAAGGATTAATATGAGCGTCACACTCACAAGTGACCTGGTGAAGGTCTCTGAATGGGGTCGTGCGAACAGGGTCGATTTTAATGCACGTAAGACTCAATGTTGTTTTTAACACACAGGCGTGGTGGTGTGCTGTCATCTGTGTCAATGGGTAGTGTGGATATTGAGGAATCAGATGCTTTTGGTGGTCTGTGCATGAGAATTCACTGTGACGTTCGTTGGAATGATCACATATTTCAAGTGTCGAAAGAAGCATTCAAGCGCCTTGGTTTTTTTAGACGGTGCAAGAAATACTTCACTCCATCTGATCTCCTTAATATTTACAAGACCTATATTCGACCCAAAATGAAATACAACTCTCATGTATGGGCCGGTGCTTCAAAGTCTATTTTGGAGGTTCTCGAGGAGAGGGCGAAGATGCTCATCAATGACGGTAGGGTAGCCAACTCTATCGATTCATTGGAGCACCGACGCAATGTGGCGTGTGTTTCATTGTTCTATCGGTACTATAATGGAATGTGTTCTAACGAAATTAAGGAGTTAATTCCCAAAAATCATATATTTTTACGTAGTACTCGTATTTCTCGTAGAGCGCATCCCTTTGTAGTTGATTGTCCAGTAAATCGCACAACGCATTATAAAGAGAATTCGTTCTTTGGTCGCACTATTCGGTTGTGGAATAATCTTCCAGCGAAAGTATTTCCTGCCACTTACGACATGAGTAAATTTAAATCTAACGTCCATAAACACTACTCCCTCTGTCCTCCTTCCAATAACCTATTTTCCTAGTACCAGCACAAAGCACTGCATGAGTAGGGGCCATCCCTGGGTGCTGGCCTTATATAAAAAAGAGTTATTACAAATATTACTTCAAATTTAATATATATTTCCATTATATACATACGCATATTTGTGCGGACTATAGAAATTCTTTAACCCTTTAAATATTTTTGTCAAATATAGTAGGCATTAAATGATTGAATGTTTCATTATAATTTTACTAATAATAGGTTTAATAGGTCTGTGCCCAAAAAATATTTCTAAATAATAGGCAATGCAACACACGCTAACAAACATTATATTAACTATTAACTGAATTCTTTTTGATCCTGAAAGGGTTAAACTATTAACATAATATTATTATGTAAGAAGAAAGAACGTTTGTAAATCATTATCAATTACCACATTCACGTCCTGCAATAATTTAATCAATTTAATTATTTGTATTTCATTTTAATTTATATTTTTATATTTTTTTGTGTATTAAGCCTGTTATGTTTTAATTGTATAAATTATTAATAAAAAAAAAACGTCATATATGTGCTGCAAGAAACAGGGGTGCGGCTGAAATTTGCACTTCAAATATATTAATTTAAAAAAGAACACAAATAATATTAATTAATAATTTAATGCATTAAATCCGTAGGCTAATAGGTTGCCAAAGGTTATTAATTATAATTACTTTTCCTATTTTAAATAAAGGGTCCACCAAGTACATTTTTTTTTTTTTTTTGAAAATGCTATAAAAAAAACTACTGAATATTTTCTCAAATTTCTTTTTTTATTTGAAAGTACAATCCTTCCGGTTAATAATGGAAAATAGTTTTATTCAAATGGCTGCCTCGGCTGCCCATGCAGTAGACTACACGATCTGTCCAATTTTTAAGCACATTATCGAATGTGTCCAGCTGTATTTTAACAATGGCTTCACGAATGTTGTCCTTTAAAGCGTCAATTGTCTCTGGCTTGTTGGCGTAACACCTATCTTTGACGGCAGCCCACAAATAATAGTCCAACGGTGTCAAATCGCAGCTCCAAAGTGCCCAAACGACATAAGCTCTGCGGCTGATAATGCGATCTTCAAAAAAAGGGTGCAAAACATCGAGTGTAGCTTCGGCTGTGTGGCAAGTAGTACCGTCCTGTTGAAACCAAATGTTGCTAATATCCTCCTCTTCAATTTTTGTGAACAAAAATTCGTTCAACATGGCCCGATAACGATCGCCATTGACTGTAACGGCCACTCCTTGCTCATTTTCGAAGAAAAATGGCCCAATTAAGCCTCTAGACCAAAATCCGCAACAAACAGTGACTCGTCTTGGGTGTATCGGCTTTTCAATGTATGCATGCGGGTTTTCTGTGCTCCAAATGCGACAATTTTGCTTGTTTACATACCCGCCAAGATCAAAATGAGCTTCATCTGAAAAGATGATTTTTGATTCTGCAATATTACCATAATTTTCAAAGTAATGTCGCAATATTTCCCAGCGTTGTTCAAGCGTATACACAATAATATTCGTTCAGCGGAAGGATAAAGCTCATTATCTGTCAAATCAGACATGAGCTAAGTGTTACCATTCACGAAATAAGCACTAGTTGAAAAAAAAACGTTAGATGGCGGACCCGATATTAGCTTCTCTAAAGAGCATCCTGTCATTTCAATTGTAAGACACTTTTTTAAAACCAATTACGTGAAACAAAACATATCGTGAGATGTATGGCATCTAGCAGTAGTAATAAGCCGAAACCACAAGTTATCCTCGTTTATTTTATGGAGTTTTCGAAACGAGCGGATTCAACTCCAATGACTGTACGGTTATGCTACCTCTTGATTTACATAGCGTCCTACCTATTTACACTTTAGCCACCTCGGAGCTGCGATTTGACACCGTTGGACTATTATTTGTGGGGTGCCGTCAAAGATAAGTGTTACGCCAATAAGCCAGAGACAATTGACGCTTTATATGACAATACTCGTGAAGCCATTGGTGAAATACAGCTGCACACAATCGATAATGTGCTTAAAAATTGGACCGATCATGTAGGCTACTGCATGGCCAGCCGAGGCAGCCATTTGAATGAAATTATTTTCCATTATTAACCGGAAGGATTGTACTTTCAAATAAAAAAAAAAATGAGAAAATACTCAGTAGTTTTGTTATAGTATTTTCAAAAAAAAACAAAAAAATTATTTGGCGGACCCTTATTTATGTATTTGTTAATAACTTTTTTTTTTTTGTTATATTTAATTTTTTTGAAGCTCCGATGTTCTTATAAAAAGACTATTCATTTAGAAAAGAGAACATTAACAATGAAAACGAAATTGCTATTTTATATACCTACATAAGTTTTTATGTGTTGTCATCATATCATATCATATCATATTCGAGTAAATTCGAGCAATGTTTTGCAAACGTTTGGCAGTTCGAATTACATATTCTTTTACAATTTAGTTGATTTTTGTGAATATATTTTTTTATATACAATCTATATATATATATAGAAGAGGACTATAAAATGCGTTGATGCACTTAAACGAAAGGTGAAGTCAATAGCAAGGTTTTTATATATATTTGCGGTGTTTGTAGGTCCATTGGTTCGTGTTGTCATTAGCGTTGGAGTGAAGCGTTTTGTGTTGCATAAGCTTTACTTGAAACCGAAATTTGTCACAGCATTTAAACTTTGTTTGAGTTAATGTATACATATTCATATAAAAATGAATGTGTGTTTGTTTGTATGTTTGAGCCTTATATACAGCTAAGCCGCTGAACCAATTTTCTTTAAATTTTTGCAGTATCTCTCTATATGTTTGGAAGGACATACCAAGTGTGTATCTATTTGTCTACATCTTTAAAATGGTAACAGAAAAATTTTCTAAATTTAGCCCAAATAGATTCATAGTCAAGCCAAATCATCAGACAAAAATGGGTGGAATTACACAAATGGGCGTGTTACCTCCCATACAAACTACATATTGATTTCTGTATATCCTGAGAACGGTTTAAGCAAAAGCTTCTGAATTTGGTCTGAATGACTTCAAAGTCAATACAAATCATCGTGCAAAAAGTGGGCAGAATTGGACAAGTGGGCGTGGTACCTCCCATACAAAATAAATATTAATTTCTGTATATCTTGGGAACGGCAATAGTAGAAGTTTCTAAATTAGAACCAAACAACGTCGCGCTCAATACACATCATCAGTCAATAACTGGGTGAGATTGGATAAGTGGGCGTGACACCTTCCATTCATACTACATACTTGATTTTGTATATGTGGAGAGCGACAACTATTTAAGCTTTGTTATCTAGCAACATCAGCCAAAAAGCGGAAATTACAGAAATCATACTGGATAGGAGATATCTATAAACATACAGGGTCTTTCTGGGAGGTAAAAACGATTGGATTTTAGGCGGAAGGGCACAAAATGGGCAAAAAGTGTAAAAAATTTAACTAAGATAGCATTTAAGATAATAATTACGCTGGGGTTAGCGAAGCACGCCAGGTTTCACCTAATACATACATACATATATAAGAGTGGCTGCTTATAACTTTTTTTATTGTATCACAACTCAACACATACTCAATCTTGATTAACAAGTTAAGAATAAGGCCAATAAAGAAAAATTCAAAAAGTTTAAAAAGTTTTGAAAAAAAAACTCACAACTAACAAACAGCGAAAAAAAAACGTGCACGAAAATTTGATTCCCACATGTTCATTAAATCAATTTTTAACTGTGTTTTCAGATTAGAGTTTCCATAACAAGTTGCCGTTGACTGTCTTTGTGGCACGAAAAACTTCATATTTTATTATGTTTTTACCTTCTTCTGTCTTTCAATAAAATAGCACACAAATTATGAAATATTCTCTTTTGATTTGCCCTGTTATTCTTCGTTGAATTGTCAAGTCTTTAAAGATTTATGAGCTTTTTTTCTAATTTCATCTATTCTTATACTGCAACCACAACTGCCAGGAGTAAAGAGCAACAAATAAATAAATCATATTCATATTCATATTCGTATTCATATTCATATTCAACGATTTGTCGAAATGATAATATTTTTATTATAATCATCGGTACTTACGTATATTCATATGAGTGTAGATTTTAAATTTAATATTTCGTTTTTACTATTGAGATTTATATCATCGCCATTAAAATTATTCATATGGGACTCAATATATCAGGGTTTGTTAAATACTTTTACATAAATAAAGTTATTGTTTTTGGCATGTATTTCTGTAATGATCATAATTCAAGTACAAAATTCAACAAGCAAAAGTTCAAAAACAAAAGCAACAGAAAAAATTTATTTAAATATGGCTCATCTCTAGAAAATTTGTTTTTATAAATACAGGGTGGATAGTTTATCGGTTTTAATTTGAACCAGCAGTTATTTCGAAACTGGCAATACTTATGTCATCTTATTCTGTCCAAAATTCAGTATATTATTTACACTGAACGAAATGAATTGATTTACTCTCAGGCAGCGTTGGGCTTTGGATTGACAATTTATTTCCTAAGCAAAGACAATTGGTCGGAAATTTCCAAAAAAAAATGTTTCCAGATGAAGCTAATTTTCATCTTGGTGGATACATTAATAAGCATATTAATGCCATATTTGAAGTCCAGAAAACCCAAACATGGTCTTACAGAAGCCAATGCACCCATTACGAGTGACTGTTTGGTGTGGCTTATAAAGTGGAAGCGTCATTGGGCCATATTTCATTGGAAATGAGGACGGCGCAACCATTACGGTCAATGGAGCCACCTATGGCACCATAATAACCGATTTTTTTTTTGTGCCCGCTCTTCATGATATAGATGTGAACGAGTTTTGGTGTCAACGGAATGGCGCAACTTGCCACACATCTCATATCATAATCAATTGATTGCATCAAACGTTTGATGGCCATTTAATTAGCCGAAGCGGTGATGCCAGTTGGCCGCCAAGTAGCTGCAGTTTAACACCGTTGGCCTCTTTTCTGTGGGGCGCGGTTAAGGACAAGTGTTATGCCGACAAACCAGAGACGATTGAGCATTTTAAGGCCAACATTCGTGTTGTCATTGCCGAGATACAATCCCATACACTCGAAAAGGCTATCGATAATTGGTCCGATCCAATGGGGTACTGTGCCGGTCAGCCGCGGCATCCATATGAATGAAATAATATTTCATTTCCAAGCGGAACAATTATACTTCACAACAACAAAATAAATCTGGCCAAATTTCAAACCGTTTTATTTATTTTTAAATTTTTATTGCATTTTTAAATTTAAGCTTTAATATTGCTTACCCTATACTTATTAAATAGCACAAACAAATTTTGATTCACCTTAATTTAAACTAGTTTTGTGAATGAAATTTACAATAAATTATTTGTCTTATATGGGTGTGGCATGAAGTAGCGCACGCATAACAACACAAACTACCCAGGCTCGAGCCACAGCAGAGAACATGATGAAGAACAAATTTAATTGTGGTTTCGAATATTTAATAAAGAGGCTTCAACTTTCCTCCCGACAACTCCATCTATAAAAAGAAAAATAAAGAAGCCCCCTGACCTTTTCGCACACCTCTGGCGATGACATCAGACGAATATGATCGCGAAAAACACGCCACCTACTGGGAAAACAATTACAATGCTATAGTAAAGATCACCACTAATTAGCAAGGATTTTCACCACTACGCAAAAATCATATGGAGGAAGCTACAGCGGATTAATCATTTACTTTGCCTAAAAAGATCAAATTGATTAAAGAAACTGAAACAAAGCACTTGTGCTTTGTGCCAATATGCTCCCTAGAGGAGTGACGGAGGAAAGAAAAAACTTGCCTTATACACATTTTTAATATTACCTCCCTTGGAATAATATGGCTTTTGCAAAGCATTGTCATCTTACTCGCTAGTAAGATTCTAAAGTTCTGTGTTGCTGTTGTTGTCTGGCCAGAAAATCCTGCAGTTAAATTTGAGGCAATTTTTGCTTAATATCTGCCGCTTTTACATAATTGTGCTCAGTACTAGCCAGGTTTTCTTCCGTAGAAAGTTGTTGTATTGTTGTAGTACGTTTAGTACGTTAAATATTCTAAGCTTGCTTCGTCAGTATATTTGTGAGCTTCTCTAAACTTATTGTGATTCATGTGAATTCTCGCTTTCGAGCCTGTTATTTAAGTATGTTTTTACATATCAAAAGCTATCTACGTCTTTGATGTGTTTTCTGTGCTAATTGTGTTAGCTCTCATGGCTCAAGTCTAACATTGCGCACTACTAGCGGTTGCCCACAAGAAGGGGTCCTATCAGCCTTAATGTGAAGTTGAGTTGCTGATGGAGAGGCTACGAGGGCTATGCAGACGATAAAAAAAAAAATTACGTTTCGATAAGTAAAATTTAAGATTACAATTGCAGCAACCCGGCGTGCTTCGCCACCCCTATTTTTGTAATTTTCTTTAACAATTATCTTGGTTATAATTATAATAATAATTATAAAATAAATTTAATCCTTTTTCCCCATTTTAGCCTCATCTGGTTCAAGATAGCTTGTAGTTACTGCTAGAAAATCTCTGTAAGCATTTCAAGATAATCGGTTCTACTTTTTTAGTCTTCAAACTAACACACATTCAATTTTATATATAAGACGCATGTGTATGTCTATAGCATTTGCTTGGTGCGCTTTCTGCAATACACGTATTTTGGCTAATGTGTATAGATAACAAAGTTTAAATAGTTGTCGTTCTACGCATATACAAAATTTAAAATTTGGTATGAATGGAAGGGCCACACCCACTTACTGATGATCTGTATTGTTCATGATATTATTTAAACCTAATTAAGAAACTTTTACCATTACGGTTCTCAAAATATATAGGGTCCGCCAAATAAAAATTTTTCCTTTGAAAATGCTGTAAAAAAAAACTACTGAATATTTTCTCAAATTTCTTTTTTTATTTGAAAGTCCAATCCTTCCGGTTAATAATGAGAAATAATTTCATTCAAATGGCTGCCTCGGCTGGCCATGCAGTAGTCCAATTTTTAAGTACATTATCGATTGTGTGCAGCTGTATTTCACCAATGGCTTCACGAATATTGTCTTTTAGAGCGTCAATTGTCTCTGGCTTGTTGGCGTAACACTTATCTTTGACGGCACACCACAAATAATAGTTCAACGGTGTCAAATCGCAGCTCCGAGGTGGCCAAACGACATCAGCTCTGTTCAAGCGTATACACAACCATATTCGTTCAGCAGAAGTATAAAACTAAGTATCTATCAATTCAGACATGAGCTAAGTGTTACCATTCACGAAATAAGCACTAGTTGAAAAAGAACGTTAGATGGCGGACCCTTTTACAATAATTAATATGTACTTTCCGTGGGAGATACCATGTCCAATTCCGTCTCTTTCACTGATAATTTATATTGACTATCAAATCATTCAGACCAAATTCTGAAACTTAGCCGTAACTGTTCTTAAGATATACTAAAATTAATTTATATGGTTGTATTGACTATTGGGTCAAATTTGCCAGCTCTTTCTCTTTCCATTTTGAAAATATAGACAAATAAATATTGACTTTGTATGAGCGTGACACCGCCCAGTCGGAATTTCTGAAACTTTTATAGCCTAAAGATTATTCCAGACATACAGAAAATTAATGTAAAAATTTGAAGAAATTCGGCTCAGTAGCTTAGCTGCCTATAAGGTACAAACAAACATACCAACATTCCTTTTTATACAATATAGAGGATTATTATAACGCACGAACAAAAACATTTTCAGCATTTAAATTTTAAATTCTTTTAAATTTTGTAGCCAAAAAAAAGTAGAAATAAGCCTAAGTTAGCTACGACAGCAAAAGTAGTCTTGTAGCCGTGTAGTTATGTTGCTGCCAAAATAATTAGATTCATACTCGTATAAACGTGTGTATTTTATTTTTTGTAGTTTATAGCCAGTAGTCAGCCGTCGTCTATGTGTTTAAAGCATAAGCCTTAAAATAATTTCTTATAAAAAAAACTATAGAATTCATTGTAAATATTCTAAAAACTTTTATTTATACACCTCCATACATACATATTTATTTTTTATTTATTTTATTTAACGTTTAAGATTTATGTTGAAGTTCACATACTGAAAAACTTAACGTCACCTCCAATATATGTATATACTCCCATGACTCATACATAAATAAATATTTACATTAAAAACCCATTTCATTAAGTAGAAAACAAGTTGAAATGATTTTATTTACAGTTCATTGAATTTCTGAGAAAATTTTGCAGGAAAAACAAAAAATCTCTTCCTTTTTTTTGTGTAAAGAAAACCTTAACTTAAGTTTACTTTAGCAAACACTAAACTACAATATTTTTTTTTCAACTTAACTTTCCTTTAGTTTTTCCCATTTATCAATATTCGCTGGCTATAGAAGCAGCTGTTTTTAAGCTGCATTAATTTTTGTGGTGGAAAAACTTTAAGAAAACTGTCAAAGCAACAGTCGGACAACGTGTCAAGCAAAAATGGATTTTAACTTTCCAACTAAAAATAACGATTATTTCTCACGATGATATCAGATGCAGCAATTGATGATGACATGGGTTACTTAATCCATTACTATTCTATTCTTTAAAACTATCGACACTCACTGATATGTTGTTGGTGAATACCCTCATGATTACATTCGAATGAAGAAAAATCACAAGTTTGTGCAAAAACAAACAAACAAGCAAACAAACAATCACTTGTTTGTGTATGAGCTGGAGGAGAATGTGGGGAAACAAAATTTATTTTTATAAATCACAAGTTCATGTTGCAGGTTCAAATATTTGTATCATTTATCATGTCACAAATGTAGAAGTTGCATGCCACGAAGTAACTACGAAATCAAAAAGTAATATTTTAGTTGAATGTAAGTATAGTAAGGGGTTAAAGAATGGCAATTGTTTTCAGTAAGTAAGTAAGACTTACTTTACACAAAATGTGTAAAGTATCTGCAAGTGCGGTTAATAATGGATACTTAGAGCCTTAAAGGCTTTCGCATAAAAGCCATATTGATTAAATTTTCTCAGGCCACTCAGCGCTCCAAGTACAGATAAAAAACTATACCAATACCAAAACAGTAGGTTTTTTCTTTGATTAGCTTGCCAGCCAACAAGGTATGTAAACAAATTTTTATCACCCATGTTATAGGTTAAAACGATCAGTGATAAATATCTTTCAGGTTGACTTCAAAAAACTGCATCTAAGAAAGTACAAAAGCCGGAAATCTTTCTTTGTCTGAACACATCAAAAAGTTTAAAAGAAAATGGAAAAAATCAACTTTAAAAATTTTTTTAATTCTTAGCGTGAATCTTTGAAAATGGGTGTCAAAACGAATTCCATACGAATCCACTTGATTGTTTTCGCACAGTGAATTACAATGGAAACCAAATGGTAAGAATTCGGGCGAATCGGAATAACGAGAACAAAGAACAAAAATAAGAATATTCAATATAAATGTGAAGTCCACACTTTTAAATGCGTGTGGGACATGGAATGTTGTCCACTGTGACTTACAACTTATACAAGTCTTTGTTGATAATTGCCTTAAAATATTTTTCGTATTAACTAGACTAAGAGCATCTGGGATGCACTCTCAAGAATGGGGGTTCGCTTAATTCAGGCACAGTACGCTGAATTCAGGTGTAAAGATTCGCGCTTTATGACGCCATCAATATAGTTTCAGGTGTCCGTCAGGCATGCATCCTTTTCCCACTCATTTTTCTGGTGGTAATTGACAAGATACTTCGAACAACAGAGGCATTATTTGGCACCCACTTAGTATGCAACATCTTAACGACCTAACTTATACTGATGATATTGCGTTGATATCTACGCAGCGAAGCCACATACATGACAAACTGTATAGATTACGAATATGTTCTGAAAAATACCAGCTGCGCATCAATGTCAATAAAACAAAAGCCATGAGCGTGAACAACTCATAAACCTGTTGAAGAGGTAGAGAATTTTATATACCTTGGCAGCCAAGTCATACCAGATGGCGGTGCCAAAACGGATAACGAGACCCGACTTGCGAAGACAAAAGGGATATTTGCAAGCCTTCGAAAAGTATGGCGGTGCCGGCAATTATTATCCTCAACCAAAATTCGAATATTCGATGCGAATGTAAAATCTGTACTCCTTTATAGAAGTGAAACTTGGATTATGTCAGTGGAGGCAACGCACAAACTACAAACTTTCATCAACCGTTGTCTGAAAAATACTCTGTGTATTTCGTGGCCCCTCAACTGGATTTCAAACTCGGAGCTTCACAGACGATGCAGACAAACACCTATTGCACTGGAGATACGATTACGAAAATGGCGCTGGATTGCGCACACATTGCGACAGCCGACAGACAATGTCGCAAGAAAAGCTTTCGACTGAAATCCGCATGGCAAGCGAAGCCGCGGTCGACCGAGAGGCACATGGCAGAGAAGCCTATTGGAGAAGATAAAGTCTGTTGTACGCAGATTAAAGGTAAAAAATTTAATTTGTATCTCACTATGCGCCACTTGACGGTGCGTGAACAATCGATAATAGACAATATCAAACGATATCAGCCCTGGAGCTGTGGAACAATTTGTGCAAATGGAAGCAGAGCTTAAATATACAGTAATCAGCGCCTAAATGCTAAAGTTTTTACTTTTCTGTAAGAAAATAAGAGCTTTAGTCATTCATTAAAAGGCTTAGGAACAGCGCTAGTTCGGTTCCAGCCCTTATAAAGAATGACCAAACATGCACAAACGGCCTTCTGGCTAAAATGTTTGCAGGTAATTCGAACTTGGCGGAAAGAGTATCAGTGACTATTCCTAGTATATACTTTCGTGCCCGTTCAGTTAAAAGGGTTCTTGCAAATCTCAACGTTAATAAGTCTTCTTAGCCGGGTGGCATTCCAGCGTTGGTCCTGAAGTGCTCTTCAACGCTTGCACGGCCAATCTTTTCAGTACATCTTATAGTGCGAGTATTTTTTCATCTTGCTGGAAAGTTGCCAATGTAACGCCAATCCCTGGAGAGGGTGAGGCTAGTAACCCTAAAAACTTTGTTCAGCACTTTCCAAAGTTATGGAAAATATGATTAATCGCCACCTTGTGAAGTATTTAAAGTCCAACAATTTGCTGAGCAATCGCCAATATGATTTCCGTAGGAGTCGCTCTACTGGTGATCTGCCGGCGTTACTCTCTGAAAGGTGGAATAGGCCCATTCATGGATTTGGCGAGAACGTGGTTGTGGCCCGGATATTTCCAAGGCGTTTGATGTTCGTTAGAATGGCTACATACTTCGATTGTCTATAGAAGCATTCAAGTGCTATATCAGACCTAAAAAAGAAATACAACTCTCATGTATAGGCCGGGGATTGAAAGTCTATTTTAGAGCTTCTCGAACACGTATAGGAGAGGGGGAAGGTAACACTAGCCAAGGTACACAGACGGAGTTTATTATATCGCTAAACTATATAAACAAAAACTGCAAGAGCAACTATACTTGCTGCTTAAAAGCAACTAATTCGACAACAACAAACATTAGTAAAGATAAAGTATATAAAAATAAAGCGACAACAATAAAAACTAACAGCAAAGAAAACAAGTAACAGACATAAACAAGCAACAACAAATACTAAGAGCCGAAAGAGGTAGATGTTCACATACGCATGGCTACAAAAGAACTGAAAAGAAATTAAAAGAAAGAAATGAAATTTACCTGAAATATCGAGAGGTTCGAGAGCTTTCGATGTGTTGTTCACTCAGCCATATAAAAAGCACATCGATGCGAACCACGACCCAGCGAGTGCAGTTTGTGTGAAGAGAGTTTATAAGGAGTAAACTCGTAAAGTAGAAAAAAAAACAGTTTAGTTGGAGCTAACTCAGTAAGGAGAGTTAAGTGTGGATAACCTCTGGTTGAAAAGTTGTGATCGAACCTAAGTTATAATTAAGATCGGGTTGGAAGATCTTTAAGTAGAAAGAACTGTCGAGTGATTGTTGTTGTTTATTGTAATTGTAAACAGACAGAGTAATTAAGAATAAAAATTGTTAAATATAAATTTGACGTTATACCCTGTATTCCAAAATATATATGCCTCTGTAACCCGAAGCAATGAAAAAACTGCAATTGACTTTAAAGAAAAAATATTTCAAAAGCTGTGTTGATGTGTTAACTACTGGAGCTAACCGTATGTATATATGTGTGTTGATCTGTTTGGTTACACAGATTTTTGTTTTAACAGTCTTTTAAATTTTTTAAAGTCTTGAGAGCCACAATGGATTGTTTTTGACTTAAAATTTTTTCTTCCATTTTTTTGCTTAAGCATAATAGTTTGCCTCCTCTTGCACTGCAATTACATGCGATAATTTCCTTAAAACGATTCAGACAAATAGACCATCTGTCTTTAACACATACATATGTATATACAAATAGACACATACCACACAACATACATATGTAAAGTCTTACAAATACACATATGTGTTTAAAAGTGTTTGCGTGTTTATATGTGTGTATGTGCTATTATTCACTTTACCTTTGAAATTGTTTTTCTAACGAAATTTCAATTTCTTCTCAATTTTTCTCTTCAATTTTTGTGCAATTTTTCCAAAAATTTATTTTCAATTTTTTCTTCCGAGTATTTCACAAACACACCAACGCTTTCTTAAACATAAGCAGACATCGTTGTTTTTTTTTTTTTTGCTTTTTTTAGTTGGCTGTTAAAGGAATATGTCCAAAAATCCGAACGTTTAATGTTCTAGATGATGGCTGTTTGGTTGCCTGTTTATTGGTTCAATGTTTGTTTAACTGTTAACATGATTGTTGTTGTTGATGTTGTTGTTGATGTTGTTGTTAAAACAAACGATTCAATTGCAAGCCCCATTATCATCGCAAACGATAGATTAGATTCTTTTTCAACTTTAATAAACTCGTAATAGAAAACTGGAGTGTTTTCTTCTTTTTTTGCAATTTTCAATCTATTGCAGAAAAGTATGCAATTTTGATATCAAAAATTAAAAGTTTATATAACGAAAATAGTTTTATAAGTTATTTAAAGTTTGGACAAATAAAGTGGGTATTCAAAAGCGTCAGCTTATTGGCTCTGAATCCACGATTGAGCGGATCGGACTGTAGAGATTGGAATTTTCTAGATTGTTTTTGAAGATTCCCAAATAAGCAGAAAAGTCGTTTTCGAAACGCTATTGTAGTCCTCTGCATCATACGCGATGTTAAAAACTGTAAATCACTGATGCCAAGCGAGCGTATTGCTTTCGACACTATCACAGCCACCCCATCTTCTATTGTGTTTTAATTTCTCTTATGAGAGATCACACATAATGAGTCCCGCGAGAAATTATTGTTGTTTTATTTTAAAGGAAATTGATAGGAGAGTCTACTACATAGGTAATTTTAAGACCATATCTCAATTGGTGCACATAATATTTAACATTAACCGTCAGTAAAAGGAGGGGGAGCGCTATCCTGGTGACGCGCTGGGCATATGTGTAGCAAAAAAATTAACTAAATATACTCAAAAAACTGCTCTAAGTATCGGGTGTTTTTTTTAGAGGTTCGTAACTTTAAGTTGGCAGCACTGCTTTATTTGATAACTAATTTAACAGCTGATGTTTCCTTTTTTAGTTTAGTTTGATATTTCATTATGGATAGACTTACACCAGAGCAATTTGCTTGCAAATTGTTGAATTTTTTTAATTGAATTTTCATTCAGTGGAGATGATCCAAACACCCTTACATCCACAGAAAATTACTTTTTGGTGCGCTTTATGGGCTAACGAAGTCATTGGTCCACTTTTCTTCAAAAACGATGATGGTCAGACCGTTACTATCAATGGTGAACGGTATAGGGACATGATTAGAAATGCTTTTTTACCTCAATTAGATGGCATTAATCTTGCTAACATGTGACTCCAACTGGACGGAGCCACGTGCCAGACAGCTTGCTCTACAATTGATTTACTCAAAGAAACTTTTGCTGACATAGTAATTTCACTTAATGGATCAGTTAATTGGCCACTAAGATGATGTGATTTAACAACATTTGATTATTTTCTTTGGGGTTATGTAAGTCACTAGTCTACGCAGTTAAACCAGAGCCAATTGAACATCTGGAAATTAACATTCGAAACTTGTGAAAATTGGTGTTTCAGATTGCGCCTTGTACTCGACTCATAGCAAGCAATGACGCTTAAAGCAGTGGTTTAAATTGAGAGAATTATAACCAAAGAAGGCGAAGACAGTTCCCCCTGCAAGAAAATAACGTTCTTTAGCATGGATCAGTTAATTGGCCACTAAGATGATGTGTTTAACAATATTGGATTATTTTCTTTAGGGTTATGTAAAGCCAATTGTCTACATAGCTAAACCAAAGCCAATTGAACATCTGGAAATTAACATTCGAAAAGTTATTGGCAAAATAGGGCCGAATATTCTGAGATAAGTTTGTGAAAATTGATGTTTCAGATTGCGCCTTGTAGTCGACTCATAGCAAGCAATGACGCTTAAATTCAGTTTTCTCTAGTATTGTGGCATTACAATGAAGTTGCCATACATAACTCACTTTGCTTGTGTCATAGTCATAAGGATTCATCAATGAAATTTTTCACTGATGATTTTTTCATACAAATGCCGCCTTGATATTGATTCTATGATGATGATACATAAATGAAAATATCATAGTGACAATGTCTTTTAAATACGCCAACACCAACATGTATTTGAGTGACTTTGAAAGCAGTGGTTAAAATTGAGCGAATTATAACCTGTAAGGAAATAGCATTCTTTAGGATAAGCATGGGATAATTATTATTGATTATCTTTATGGGAAAAACGAAAAGCAAACTTATTCAGCATTTCAATGATCAAATTAAAGAAAAAAGGCCATATTTTCAAAAAATAAAATGTTTTTCAACAAGGCAATGCCAAAATCAATTAATTAAAGTTCGGATTGCTTCATCACGTAGATAATGTTTGGCCAGATTTAAATTCGTTTGATTATTATTAATTTCAACACTTGAAAAAACTGGCGCGGTGGTAAAATATATGCCAATTCTGAATAATTGGACTTAGTGCTTGATTGCTTTTATAAGGATCTAGACAGTTCACACTATAAACAGATGGGGATGTATGATGGTACAGGAGCACACAAAACTGTCAGTTGTTATACCACATGAAATATTGCCCCCAAAGCTGGCCATCAAGTGCACAATAACCGGCATTGGCATTAGCACAAAGGCCTCGTCTAGAAGGAATATTTCTCGAAATTCAGCTATTAACCTGATATTAAGTGTCGATAACTTAGATAAACCATCAGGAAAGGGAGAGCCAAATATAAGAAGTCCTTATAGAGCCAGAGAAAACCATTGGTAAATGAAGCAAGCCACGCTTTTCTCTTCCTCAATCGATCGACGACAACAAAATAAACAGTGTATCGATAATATCGAATATCACTGGGAAAAAATAATCGGGCTGAATGGTAATTATGTTAAGAAATAAACATATTTTTTATCCAGTTTGTTATGTTTGTTTGCTGAAGTCGATTAATTTTAGAACCACCTTCATATGTCACTCTACCTTCCAATAGTTTTTTTAATTACTTGCTTCTTATCCTCATTTAGACACACACATATCTCTTTAATAACCCTTAATAGGGTTAGTTTAGGTTAGGTTGGGTTAAGTTAAACCGGCAGCCGATTCTAAGACCTAGCCAACTTAGGCCGAAAGAACCTATTGTGATGCCGCAGAAAAATAATGACCCCAAAAAAATACGTTACTACCTTCCTACATGGTCCAAGCCAACTTCGATTATGAAGCGGCTGACACAGCCAACTGGGACCTCCTTAAAAGCGCCAGACACTTCGAAGTAACAAATCAGTCATAGTTCAGTGTAAGTATCGCCACGGTGTCCAAGGCATGAGGTAAAACAATGCATCCACATATGGTTGAAATCGCATATGAGTACTAAATTCGAAGACATGTTATTTGGACATGACTTCCACATTGGTAAAGTATCGAAGACTATCTAAACTCTCATCGATTTATAGTTACGGCACCCGTTTAATAATATAACAGCCCACGATTTGGGTATAAGCCATAGCCACCACGTTGCTACCACAAGGGGGCGTCACCATAATCGGGGCAGCGGCCTGGTTCACTGGTGCTCCGACTTTGTGGTACCATAATATAGCCTCCGGCTAGGCTTCGTAGTATAAGTACTACTTCTAGCGTAAGACCCATATGACTCCGGACTGGTGGCCAATAAAGACAACAAAAATAGAAACCACCAATATTAAACAACAACAAACAAGCGAAGAATCGCACAACCATACAAACGACACAATCATACAACTTGAGTACTCCCAACACACCGCAGATTATGCCACAAGAGCACTTATTATTCCCTAACCATAGTATCTCTTATATTAAAAGCACTACTAGCAAGCTCGCCCAGCCTTTGTATAGACCGGTCTGTCCCTTATGCCGCATTAACGCCCACCACATCCCTTGCTGCGATGACTCCTATTGACTCCAAATTTAAATAATGTCATCTTATAGTGAACACCTTCCCACACCTACAATCAGCAGTTGAACTAAGGCCTTTACTATACAAAAATGCACCGAGCAAACCATGTCCCTTCAGTAAAAATCTGAGACTCAAGCGGAAGCCGAAGAATGAACACTATTTCGGTCAGATATAGATATGAATTAATAAATTTTTTTAACATAAACTGAAACGCAATTAAGTTTGTATAATAATTTATTAAATTTAACTCTATGAACTCATACTTAAAATATTTATTTTTTTAACCACCATATTAAAGCAGGTCACTTCAGAGTGCATTCACATTTCAAGTGTGCACTCTGAACTGGCATTTTAATTCAGATGAGTGCCTTTATTATAATAACAAAAAACAATTTTATATTCATTTTATGTTTTTTTATATTTTTTTAATTGCATTTAAAAAACAAAAACAAAAATTTAGCACAGTCTTGTTTTAATTAAATGATGGGCTTAATAAAATTTTAGTTCATTATATCCTGTTAATGGAATGTGAAAAAAAGCAATTAAGAGGTATAAGTTAAACTGTAAGAAAGAGGGAAAAAAGTTAAGGAGAGGCTTTCCTTTACCCCTATCTAATTACAGAAACTGTAAACCAAATACAAGGTATCTTCCAGTCATCGTTGTCAGAAGCTTTGAAAAGAAAATCATCATTTGACAAGAGAAAAATCATATTTTGAAACCAAAAGTCATCTTTTTTTCAAATATTTTTTACAAAAACATAAAAGTAACAGCAATTAATATGAACTTAACATGAACAACATACAACATACAACAGACATAAAGTTAAAAAACATGTATATGGTGATTTTTATTCTATTTGATTTTGCAGTGTCAAAAAAGATTCGTGACAAGCTTGAACAACCAACGCTTGCAATTCTTATAATTTTAGAATAAAATTTTGTTTTGTGTGAGAAATTTGTTTAATATCGAGAAATTATCTTCAGCTTCGAAGCTCATATTTGGCTCAATGGGTACGTCAGCATAAAAAATTGCCGAATTTGATGTGAAGAGTAGCCAGAGGAACTTCAATAGCTGCCTATAAGCCTTGAAATATGCTCTGTTTGGTATGATTTGTTGGCTGGCGGCATCATTAGGCGGTACTTTTTCAAGAACGGAACGAGGTGCAGTGCAATGATCATCGACCTTTTTTTTAACAAAATATCATATCACAGGTACTCGACACCATGCACTTATCGTGAGGTGGAATGTGGAGAACAATTTATCTCACGTTTTGGAGAAGTTCATTGGCTGCCAAGATCATGCAATTTGACCCCACTAAACTAGACACTCAAAGCCTTCCACAATTGCGGCCCTGTAGAACAATATTAAAGTAAGATACCAGTAGAAGTGCTAGAAAAAGTGCATTAAAATTGGGTCAAATACAAGTAGCTTCGGGCAACATTTACATGAAATAATATTTAAAAAATATTTCATTTACTTTTGCAAATTTTTTGTATTAAAAATGTAACCTATTTCGCCATTTGGTTTTATTTAAATTGACTTTTGAGAATATACGACCAACTTTTTCGGAAGAAATAGGAAAACTCATTAAAAAGTCAAAGAAGGTAATTTTCTATTTATAATTTTTAAATGGTCAATCAAAATTTCTTCATATTCAAATTCATCGATTTTATAATTTTCACACTGTTTTCATCTAAAGAAATTTCATTGAAAGTAATTAAGTAGTATGTATAAGCAAGCATACACCACCATATTTGCAAATTATACATACATAAGTGTTACCTTTTCGTACAAAACTTTTATTTTTGAAAGTATGAAACTTTAAGAAATACTTTTATATTTCGTCAAAAATGCTATTCAAATTACTCCCTAGCATAGAGTATATAGCAAATAATAAAAATTTAGCACAAGTTGATTGACACAAAATTATTTGGTTTTAAAATTTTACTGTTATTTCTTATTTTTAGAAAAATTATATTTTGTTCAAACTAAAGTATCACCATTTTTAAAGTAAAAAATCATCGTTTCATACAAAAAATCATCAAATCATATTTTGGTAAAGAATCATCAAAAATATGATAAAATCATTAATCTGGCAAGGCTGTTTCTAGTTAATAGAGGTCATCCGGTTGAATTTTCAATTGCAGAAGTGGCTGTCAATGTGAACGAATAAATCGTTCAACAACACTTGCAAATGCTAAAACTGTTTTATCGAACAATAAATTTCTACTGTTATTTTCATTAAAAAATTATTGTCAGTAATGAGGCCCATTTTTGGATGAAGAGGTACTTTAAAAAGAACAATTTTAGAATTTGGGAAAAATAATCTTTTTTATAAAACAAAAAGAGCAAATAATAAATAAAATAGAAAAACGTAAGAAATTTCTTTTGAATTCGTTGCTACAAAAAATTTTATCACAATATGTTTAAAGTCATGTTTGTGCTTTGTTCCTTGGTAGAAGAAACGGAAGTTATAATAACATTTTTATTGCAAATTAAATGTATTTTTTTTTTTGTCATCAACATTTTATATCTTTTTTTGGCCCGAAAATACTCTAAGTGGTATAAATACGAGGGCGGATTGACATTAAAGCTACCTAGCGCTAGATGGCAGCACAAACACAAAAACTTTTTCTTTCTTAGAAATTACGATCTGTCAAACGTCAGCTGTTAAAATTTTAGCCAAATTCATCGATTAGTTTATTTGTTGTCGTCGTTTGAAGTGAGCAAGTTTTGTGTTTCTTGGAAAATGGAAAAAAGTGAATTTCGTGTAGTCATTAAACACTATTATTTGAAAGGCAAAACGACGAAAGCAACAAAAGAAAAGCTTGATAAACATTACGGCGAATCTGCTCCGTCATATTATATGGTAAAATATTGGATTGCTAAATTTAAACGGGGCCGAACAAATATCAAGAAAATCCTCGATATCGTTATGAATGATCGCTGGGTCAAAATCCGTGGATTGCTGAAATGGTAAACATATCATATGAACGTGTGTTCAACATTTTGCATGAACATTTGCATATGAAAAAGCTATCGGCAAGATGGGTGCCGCGTTTGCTCAGTGTTGAATAAAAACGAGTTCGACAGATCACTTCACAGCGGTGTTTGGACATGATAAAGCATAATCCTGTTGATTTTTGGCGTAGATTTATAACTGATGATGAAACGTGGGTCCACCACTACACACCTGAAACCAAAAATCAATCGAAGCAATGGGTGGAAGCTGGTGGAAGTGCTCCGAAGAAGCCGAGGACAGCGAAATCGGCTGGCAAAGTTATGGCCACTGTATTTTTGGATGCACACGGAATATTGCTCATCGATTATCTTGAAAAGGGATCCACAATCACAGGAGAGTATTATCGTGCATTATTGGATCAATTGGTTGATGCAATCAAGGAAGAACGACCACATTTAAGCAAGAAAAAGTGCTCTTTCTTCAAGAAAACGCACTGGTTCACACAGCATTAGATACGAGGCTAAAACTACGAGAAATCTACTTCGAATTGGTTGATCATCCACCTTATAGTCCAGATTTAGCCCCCTAGTGACTTTTTCCTGTTGCCAAACTTGAAAAAATGGCTCGCAGGAAAAAGTTTCATCTCAAACGAAGAAGCGAATACCGAAACTAGTGAGTATTTTGAGGAGTTCCCAAAATCGTATTATTCAGATGGTATAAAAAAGTTGGAAAATCGTCTTACTAAGTGTATTGAGCTTAAAGGAGACTATGTTGAGAAATGAATGATTTTTGAAAAAAAAATGTTTTTTTCCTACTTATCAATATCAATCCGCCCTCGTATAGCGTTTATACCTATGTTTGTACAACAGCCAAAATTATGGTTTTTGTTTTAGTAATTTTTGCCACATTTTTATAATTAAATTCCAAACTACTTTGTGTAGGGCATTTCTAAAAATCTTTTTAAAGCCACAATAATTCATTTTCTTTTGTTTTTTGGTTTTTGTCTTTTTTTGTTTTTGTTCAGCTATTTTCTCTAAATATGAAACATTTATTTTCATGTACACCTTTTTTGAGGTTTTCATTATAAAATATTTGGCCATTATTAACAAGACATGCAAGGAAAGGATAACAAAGTATAAGTCGATCAAAACCGACTAAACAACCGACCAGTCGCTCAAAGCAGCCTTACAATGCAGTACTCTCCTCTAATTCGTCCTTACAGCCCTTATTTCCATATGGCTGTCGGCAAATACCACCTTAATAAAAAAGTTCCCGAAATAATCCCCCCTGTGGTGGTGCCACCGTTTCGTAGCCAAATAACCGTAAACTAACCATCAGAGAGACAGCGGAGGACTTGAACATTGCCTATGAAGTCGTCTAAGACATTGTGGTTAATGATTTGGGTTTCCGTCGTGTAGCAGCAAAGTCGGTGCCTCAATTTCATGCAAAAACTAGACCGTGTTGAGGTCGTAAAGGACATGATTTGAAAGGCTGAATCCAATCTCACGCGACGTTGGTTTACAAGTACGACACGTAATTCAGACATCAGGCAAGAGAACGGCGTTCACTAAATGAGCCGAGAACAAACAAACCACGACGCTTTTAGTCAAAAAAGAAGGCAATGCTGACGGTATTCGTGGATTACAACGGTGTAGTGCGTCATGAATTTTTGCTAGAAAGCCAGACATAAACAAAGAGTATTATTTGGGCGCTATAAGACTTTTGCATGTAGCAATTCGCCGAAAGAGACCAGAACTGTGGGCAGAAAACTTGTAGATTTTGCACCATAATAACGCAGATAATGCAGAAGGTTGTGATAGTTCCGACTACGCGAATCGTTCGGAAGTTTATGGGAACGATGAATCAATTTAAGTTATAATATAAGACTACAGTATATTGATTAGCGCTGTGGTTTTTTGTAATCTTTGGAAATTTATGAAATTTGTACTTTGAATTTTAGTTTTTAAGATAAAAACTAAGTTGAATTGTACCCAATTTTGAATTGAGAATAAAAAATGAATAATAATAATAATAAAAATCAAATTCAAGTATTTGAAATTTTACTGGAAATCAACTTGCATTCCAATAATATTTTCAAGTAAAAAAAATTAAAATTTTGCTACAACTTTTATAAATAGTACGATTTCCTATATAAAACGCATCTAAGTTTTACTTATTTTTCACTTTAATTCAACGTTTGAATTGAATTATATTAACACTCTAATGTTCGACTCGAGTTTTCGTTTTGCTGGAATACACTATTGAAATAAAGTGTAGCAAAAGTCAAACTTGAATCTATGACTGGAAATAAACTTGTTTTACTGTTGAATTTCAGCTAAAATGCTTATTGTATAATTAAAACCCAAAAATTGAAATAGTTTAAGAAATAATTATTTCTTTTTACGCTAAATATTTAAATTTGCTAAACTACTGCCAACATATTTTCTCTACTTTCTATTTTATATTTGCATTTGGTTCTTCTTAAGCCGAGTGCTACATAAACAATTTTGTTATGAAATCATAAATTTACCAAAAGCCTACACTTCTGACAGCACTGTAGACACACATTTTACCAAAAGAACTTAAAATGTCTCTTGACGGTGTAGGTCATAACAGCCATTCATAAAACATTTTAAAAGATCGTGTAAAAATATTTAAAAAAAAATGTAAAAGAAACAAGGAAAAAACTTGCATTTATTCATATGAGAAAATAAATACGATTAAAACACGTTTTTATTGTTGTTTTTTTTGTGAAACTTTTTTCTTTTCTGTGTCAGCGAGAAAAACTAAATCTAATGCTACAAAACCAAGTTAAGCACCAAAAAACAAAAACCATCTCAACAAGTTAAGCAGGCTGACAAGTATAAAGACAAAAAAAAACTAAAACAAAAACAAAAACAGCGCTGACAGTGTGATGTGCTTGTTACTGTTGAATATGATGATTGTGAATGACTATGACTCTGAGGTTGTTAATATGAATGAATATGGGGTTGAGTACAAATGAATATGAATATTTTTATTTGGGTTATGTTTTTCATATTGCTTTTTTGTTGTTGTTTTGTTATTTTAATTTCTAACATACATTAAGTCAAAAAGGTGGTTTTGCTTAAAATAAGAACAAAAATATTTAAGCACAGGTGTGGAATGTTTTACTTTGAAAGCAAAAAAAAATTTTATAAATTTTTGTGTTTAAACATCAAATTAAGCACACATACACACACAAAAACAGTCTGACTTTCTATTTTATACCCTACACTATGTAGACAGTGAATGTCAAAAAATATAAAAACCTTTATAATTCTAGTTTAAGGTTACAGTTGTTAAAGCAAACTCTTTTTTATAATAAAATTTAAATCCAATTCTTAGTTTCATGAAATTAATAACCATTCTGGGATAATTGCGTATCATAAAAATACGACTTTCTCTCCAATTTGCTAAAATTAAGATTATGCCACATGTCTTTATTTTGGTCAAGGCACAACAAATGCATTTCTGATAAGTCTGCTAAGCCGGAAATAGTCAGGCAAATTTTGTGACAACAAACAGACTGTACAGTATCTACACCGTATATCGACAGAACCTTTGGTATTAGAATACCCACAAAAGACAATTAAGCCCTAAACTCCATCCTTCCAGATGACGCGTTCTCAATCTATGTTGGCGTTTCAAAGATTGAATCAAGTACGGGATGAGTTTGACTCTGGAGTCTCTTTCACAGAGCCTACAAGGACACAAGAAGTGTTCGGGAATAAAGTCTCAAGGCTACGTCTATAAATATTTGAGTGAACAATTTTCGCACCGATTAATGCTCTTAATTCCAACGTAATGTAGTTGAAATATCTTCTTAACTCTTTTCATTCATTGTTCCAGCTTGGATTACCTGATATGTATATATCTGATATGTATATATTTCAGGTTATAAGGGATTACTGGGAAAGAAGTTTACAAACGAGTGTACAAATAACGGGTTGTTATTGGAAATCTACATGATGGTAAAGATATAACTAAGGTGGACTTAATACAAATATCAACACTTCCAGAATATCCAGAATACTTTGACCAAAAAGAAGAACACAACTCTTATCACCCGGTTAATTTAGTCTTTATTAGGTCTAATTTATAGTGTGGGTGCAGGTGGACCGCCACCTCGTGAAACACCCTCGATTAAGCTAAATGGTCTACTCTCTCCTGCACAACCCTCTTTTCCATCTATGAACTACTCTCAGGTTAATTCTCTTCTGATTTGCTGACTTAGGCTGGTGGTTGTACTCTGGTGAATAACTTCATTGGTCACAATTTCCACCGTCCCAATATATATCTGTCAGGTTTTCAAGTATGCTCCTTGTCCGTTGCCTTTAAGTTGGTGGTGTAGGTCCCGTTGAGAGCACTGGTCTGGCTCTGAGCACCTGTCCCTATGAAGGCTGGCGTGGCCTCCCTGCCTGCGTAGATAACCACGGAATCTTTTACAGTGATTACACATACAGACAAGTATAGCGGCTTAAAGTGGAAACTATTTCTTTATGGATAAGGAAAACTCTAGGTCTCTAAGATTTCTGCTCCCACGCTTACTTAGCAAGTTCCCCTTTTGCTCAACTTCAGGGTCTGCTCACAGAAACTTCCGTAAATTTTGTTGCTAATCCAGATACCTCCGCTACTGCTGTGGATTCAGTGATGGTTACTGATACATCGTCTATATCTACCGCGGTCAGAGCTAACAATCCAATTCTAACTGGTGTCAAGACATTAGGAATCAAGTCGAAAACGTCAGTCCAGAGTATCAAAGCACCTTCAGATACCAACCCTCCTTCTTATGCACAAGCTAAGGTGAGCGCAAGTATAAGGGTTTATAAGATCGGCATCCTGAATTATGTCTAGATTAGCCTTGTCGACCCGGCTCTTCTATCTGAAGACGAAAATGGTAGACTGACCTGGACTAAGGCCCACGTGGATTAACGTCGTCCTGCTTGCTCAAAGCCGGACGCTTCTCAGAAGAGGCAACGCGGCCAAAGATTGCTTCACAACAAAGATTTCTAAATCTCTTAATGAGGTTGTTAGGGAAGGGTTGACTTGGGCTGTAATTGACAATAGCCACCCTGCAAAACCCAATGAAGATTCTTATCATATTGGTTACGAGAGAGTGACCAGCTGACCAACTTTGACATATTTTAACTTTTTTTAATGTCATTTTTATGTCATGTTGGAACAATTCGGTAGTTGTGAAATATTTTTTTTTAATTTCAACTAACTAGAGACGCATTCTAATTTTAAATTTGTTTTAAAGGCAAATTTAATTTAAAAACAATTTCAAAAAAAATCGACTTACAGGACTATAAGAAGTATGTTTTTCACAGACCTACTCTTATAAATGCATGTATATAGTAAATGTTTTTATTTTTAATAAAAAGAATTTTCATTTAAGTTACAACTTTTCAGTTTAAGAGTAACCCTATGTCTAGTCTACTCAAGGTGTATATAGGACCTATTGCAAATAATGACACTACTTAACAATTTCTAAAGTAAAACAAAATATTGCTATACCCTTCGGTCAATAACGTAGGTATAGGGTGTGACAAATTTAAATTCATGTCATCAAAACGTTTTAGTCTATGTTCTTTGATCTCTTAAGTGTTTATAATATGTACGAGGATGCACTACGTATACGTAATATTGAATTTGCTTATTCTAGTATATTAATATAACTCATACGCCCAAGTCGGATATACGTATGTTTAGTAATATTTACAAAAAATTGCTAGAAAATTAAAAAATTTAAAATTTATCACATACAGCACTTACATTTCAGTTATACTTTTCGTATTAAACAACGTAGGTTTAAACATAAATACAGGGTATTCGCCGGGAAGATATGTATCTTATATTGATAAAGATACGTAAAAGATCCGTAGAAATCCAGATATCACTGTCATATACCCCGTAGAACATCAACCAGTCCGCTGCGCTCTTTATCTCCGCGAGACCTCCGCCTGTAAGACACTGCAGTGGTCCAGCAGTTTAAAGGATTTCCTCACCCCGTATACAGGAATAACGTTTCCGCCCCAACCCCTTCCGAGGATTTTGATCCATCCGTGTCAATCTCAGCAGTACCGAGTCCAATTACCGCTTCTGTTGAGATGCACACGGACAACATTCTATTCAGGAAGGGTTTGGGTGTGCAATAATCTATACCCTCAGGGATCGTATCCAAATATCTAAAGATGGCCGCATGCCCGTAGACCATGTCCGACCATGCCACTGCCATCCTCAACCTTATCGCAGACATGCCCGCCATCTGCCTAGCCATCAGGTCCGCCGGAAGCCAGTTCAGCAGTACAAATAAGGCCCTCGAATGAGTGGACCTGAGCGCACTTGTAGTCATCAGTGCTGCACTCCGCAGAACCCTATCAAAGATCCTGCAATATGTGGATTTTTCAAGGGCCAAGTTAGGCCCAGAGCATAACTTATACAAGTCTCTAAAATCCACAGGGGTTGTTAGCTCTTATCCCGCTATGCAAAGTTATATTAATGTCGAAAGCCATTAACTTTACATCCCTATAACCTATTTCCTGTAAGTAAAGATTAACAATATTTTCATTAAGACTGTATTTGTTTGACAATTTTATTTTCTTGAAATACAAGAGCTCCATAAAAAATCAATATTTAACAGCCTTGTCAAAAGTGTTACAATTTGGGCTTAATATTATGGCATTTTTGTAAATTGGAAAAAAAATGTTTATTTTTTAATAACTTTATCGTCTTTTCTCTGTAGCACAGATGAGGCTTATTTTGTTGGATTTTTTTTTTTTTTTTTTGAGCAATAAAATTATTTAAAGTAATTGCTCTCATTTGACTGAGTTTACAAACAAAGTGGTAGGTCTGATGTCTTTAAGGTTAAAATTATAAATAATATTTATTAGAGTTGTATATGTAGAATGAAAATAAAAATAAGTTCTTACATCCGCCATAACCAGCAGGAAAATAAAAACCCCAACACGTGGTTTTTAAAACTGCTGGATGTATTACAGAACAGTCACAAGACTAAGTAAATTCATGAGTGGTAGGTTCAGTTGAGAAAAAAGCACAGTGAATATCATAGTAAAGTGAACGGCATTAACCATCTTCGAAAGTTCATTGAAATATTCGAAGCACCGTAATCGGAGATTTTATGTTTTTAAAGGAGAAGTAGTGTCACTGTAGGTGAAAGATGGTATTCTCCTTCCTCAAATCAATATAAATACGTCATTTATTGTTAAATGGTAGACCTATCCTCTCGACAAGGTCTTTAAACTAACAGCCATCTATGACAGTCGACAACAGAGCATATTTTTAAGCTTGCACCAAACTTTGTTAGAGCAGCTCTATTTTTTTTTAAAGTTTGTTTCCTATGAGATTGGAGTCAAATAAAATAAAAAACGAACACAAAATTAAGTTCAATTTAAACTTGAAGCGCAGTTTTCAGAAAATGTTGTACACAACATGGCGCATAAACGGATTAAAAATAAGAATGGATAATAATAAGAATAGATAATAGATAATAGATATAAAGGATCCGCCAAATATTTTTTTTTTTTTAAACTGCTATCCAAAAAAAACTACTGAATATTTTATCAAATTTCTTTTTTTATTTAAAAGTAAAATCCTTCCGGTTAGTAATGGAAAATAATTTCATTCAAATAGCTGCCTCGGCTGGCCATGCAGTAGACTACATGATCGGTCTAATTTTTAAGCACATTATCGATTGTGTGCAGCTGTATTTCACCAATGGTTTCACGAATATTGTCCTTTAAAGCGTCAATTGTTTCTGGCTTGATGGCGTAACACTTATCTTTGACGGCATCCCACAAACAATATTTCAACGGTGTCAAATCGCAGCTCCGAGGTGCCAAACGGCATAAGCTCTGCGGCTGATTATGCGATCTTCAAAAACAGGGCGCAAAACATCGAGTGTGTAGCTTCGGCTCTGTGGCACGTAGCGCCGTGCTGTTGAAACTAAATGTTGCTAATATCCGCCTCTTCAATTTTTGTGAACAAAAATTCGTTCAACATGGCCCGATAACGATCGCCATTGACCGTAACGGCCACTCCTTGCTCATTTTCAAAGAAAAATGGCCCAATTATGCCTCTTAAGCAAAATCAGCACCAAACAGTGACTCGTCTTGGGTGTATCGGCTTTTCAATGTATGCGTGCGGGTTTTCGGTGCCCCAAATGCGACAATTTTGCTTGTTTACATACCCACCAAGATCAAAATGAGCTTCATCTGAAAAGATAATTTTTTTGGCAAAATCGGCATCTTCTGTAAGTCGATCGCAGGCCCACTTAGCGAAGCGAAGTTCAAGCGTATACACAACCATATTCGTTCAGCGGAAGGATAAAACTAATTATCTGTCAAATCAGACATGAGCTAAGCGTTACCATTCAGGAAATAAGCACTAGTTGAAAAAAAGACGTTAGATGGCGGGCCCTTTATATACTTTTTGATTATATTTAATGTATTTGGAATTTTTTCAAGGGGATTATATATTTACATCATCTTTTCTCCATTTTATATTATTTAGGCACACTTTTTGATACTCCAATTTAATTCTAAAATTCTTAAAAATTATATAGACTATTTCTTTTGCTGCAAACCCTGATTTTTTGGTTCATCCAGCAGCTCAACTCTTTTTACATATATTACGAGAAATGTTCGCTTTGTCAGCATGAATTTTTATCAACAATAATATAAGATTCTGCCCCAGCATCATAGTCATCTTAATCAAACACAAAAAATTGTTGCATTCCCCTTGCCCTTAAACACTCTTATCGTTTCATAATTGACTAAATGTTCGAAAAAATAGGTAAAGGACTGGAAAAAAAATGCAATGGCAATACCCCGTTTATGCACTAGGGAGATCGATTTTTCGAGTTTTTTCAAAAACCGGTTTTCGAATAATTCGAAGAGTAGCACTTTTTAAAAACCAGTATTCGGTTAATAATAATTTAAATAACCGCCTAACCTGTTCTTTCATTTATATAAAATTTTTCCTAATCCCTGAAGCGCAGAGCTGGACCACATCGTTTTAAAAATAAGCAGAAGCTGATGGAGACCTTAAAATTATAGTGGCAATCAATACTAACAATTATTCTAACAAATCTCATAAAAACTATGCCAAAACGGTATGCGGAGTCCAAAAAAACAAAATTTATTACACAAAGTACTGAAAAATGCTTAAGTTACTCAAGGAGCTAATTTCGTTTTTGTTGTATTACTTGGTAGAGAATAGAATTAAAGGTTTATATTATAGTTATATTTAGGTGCCTAAGATCACAAAAATTAAATGTTTTACTTTCAATAGTTCTTAATTGCCTCGACAAGAAAATTTGGTTAGATTTCGCGCAGCACCGTATGTATTGTAGGGAAAATTTGCTTAGATTTCGAGCAGCACTGTATGTAAGTTTAAGCACCACGTATTTAATAGTGTGTGCGTCACTGTTGTTAGATAAGAACCCACCCTCCAACCAAGAAGTCGACGTTTCAGTCAAAGGTCACACCATCTGACAATTTTCAGCAACGATATTAAAGGGTCCGCCAAATAATTTTTTTTTTTTTTTGAAACTGCTATCCAAAAAAAACTACTGAATATTTTCTCAAATTTCTTTTTTTATTTAAAAGCAAAATCCTTCCGGTTAGTAATGGAAAATAAATTCATTCAAATAGCTGCCTCGGCTGGCCATGCAGTAGACTACATGATCGGTCTAATTTTTAAGCACATTATCGATTGTGTGCAGCTGTATTTCACCAATGGTTTCACGAATATTGTCCTTTAAAGCGTCAATTGTTTCTGGCTTGATGGCGTAACACTTATCTTTGACGGCATCCCACAAACAATATTTCAACGGTGTCAAATCTCAGCTCCGATGAAGCCAAATGACATCAGCTCTGCGGCTGATAATGCGATCTTCAAAAACAGGGCGCAAAACTTCGAGTGTGTAGCTTCGGCTGTGTGGCACGTAGCGCCGTCCTGTTGAAACCAAATGTTGCTAATATCCTCCTCTTCAATTTTTGTGAACAAAAATTCGTTCAACATGGCCCGATAACGATCGCCATTGACTGTAACGGCCACTCCTTGCTCATTTTCGAAGAAAAATGGCCCAATTATGCCTCTTGAGCAAAACCGCACCAAACAGTGACTCGTCTTGGGTGTATCGGCTTTTCCATGTATGCGTGCGGGTTTTCTGTGCCCCAAATGTGACAATTTTGCTTGTTTACATACCCGCCAGGATCAAAATGAGCTTCATCTGAAAAGATGATTTTTTTGGCAAAATTTTCAAAGTAATGTCACAATATTTCCCAGAGTTGTTCAAGCGTATATACAATCATATTCGTTCAGCGAAAGGATAAAACTAATTATCTGTCAAATCAGACAAAAGCTAAGTGTTACCATTCACTAGTTGAAAAAAACACGTTAGATAGCGGACCCTTTACCTCACAACATTATATTTAAGCTGTAAAAAACTTCACTAACTAATATATTTGCCATTCCGAACCAGCGTTTGTGGGTTTGGGGTCTTCCAATGAGTCTAGTGGATCATTCTTCATATATAAAACTCAATATTTATTGACAGAAGATGAGAAAAGGTTATTGTTGCTCAAGAGTGCATATCGTTTTCGATCTACCTTGGTTTTCACGTTCTTTGTGATATCTACAGAAATATCTACAGAAATAATGCCTAAATTTATACAAATAATTAAAGGATGAGCATATTGTCAATAAAAAAATATACAAACGTATTAAAATTATACATATTTAAATTAATCGGTTATTATATATCGTCTGATTAAAATGTTTAAAATTTTTTTGTTATATTTCACTTGCTAATAAACTATTGTAACTGGAAAAAAATATTCACTGTGTTATTCTTCAGTTTTCCTAAAAAAGTTAGGCACTTTTTTTTACAAAATAAATATCAAAAAATTCATCAAACTTGACCAAAGTAAAGTTATAATAAGAAACACAAAAATTTGTTGTGTCAGAGAAATTTGTAAAACTAATCTAAAGGTTTAAAATTTCATTTTTAATTACTTCGTTAAAAAATAAAATATCGGTAGATATGAGAAATGTGCTCTCAAATAGTGATGTTGTATATAAACAACAATTGATGAATGGGTTAAGAACGAACAGCTAATTGCATATGCTCGGCATCGAAACGGTTTTAGCAGGAGAGGCCACATAATACGTCAATATGGATATCACTTAGTTGCACCCTAACTTTTGCCCAACTATCCATATAGTGCCTTATAATCTATCAGTAAATATTTTTATTATTTCAAATTGGTGATAAATGGGCTTACATTTGAGAGATGTGCTGAGAGCGAAGTGAAGTTTGGCATGAAAAATCTCATAGTACTTCTGTTAACCCTCAAAAGATATTAAAAACAAAATTTGCAATTTTTTTGTTATTTTTTAATAAATTAACGTCTGTTGTTAAAAAAAAGCGTAGAGAGCCTAATACAAACTCTCACGTATTAAGACCTTGTGGCAGCACCAAATTTGTCAGCTAGTGAACGGAGTGAATCTGGCAACACTTTAGAACACAAAAGAAAAAGAAAACAAATATTAATTCCTCGCGTCGTCTTTGCTGCCACAAATGTAGACAATTCTTCTCACAACTTAATTTGAATTCTTTTATACTTCCAAACATGAAAATAAAATAATAATAATTTTCATAGTTTAAGAGTAAAACAACGCTTTTTATTTATCACAAACCATAACCTAATCATTCTTTTGAACAAAGAAAGCATAGGCCTTGCATAAGATCATTATACTTATTTCTATCATTACAATCCCTTTTTATCCCATGACTTGTTCAATTTTCTTAATTCCATCAGAGTTTTTTACGGTCGTCCACACTCCAATGAAACTCTACATATACTTTGAAGTGATTTGCGGAGGATATGACCAATGCATCTATAATTTTTTTTTATTTTCGCTATAATTGGCCTATCGTTGGTTTTGTTAAAAAAAATCCGAATTCAAAATAATATTCGACTAAAATACTGGACATGTAATACGCGGGAACTTGTTTGTCTAAATTTAGATCTTCTGTATTGTTTCACTTTCGTATATTAACAAGAATTTCCCATAAACATTGAAAATACATAATTGCGGACCGGGCTTTACCAAGTTTTTATTGTCTATTCTATTGTATTTTGTCAGTTACTATCATCATACATCCCCGAACATAGAAAGAAAAACGCTTATGTAATGAGTTCGTTATTAAAATAAAAATAACTTCGTGTTTGGTTTCTTAATAAATAATTCTTTATTAAAACAGTTTGTGTTTCACTGCAAGCAATAACAATTAATAATTTTAATTACTCTCTGCTTACACCCTTTTTATGCAAAACAACAACAACTATTACGTAGATCTTTCTACCCAAAGATCTTCACACTCGTCTTGTATCGTCGATCACACAGAGTTTATACCAAACTTTCTCCACAACTTGAGTTTACCCCAATTACTCGTTACTCTGAGTTCATATCCAATAAACTCTACTCGCTGAGCTTACACCAAAAAACTTACTACTGTTCGCATCAATGTGCTTTTTCTATGGCTGAGTAAATGACATCTCGAAAGATCTCCACATTCTCTCTATTTTGGGTATGATCTTATTTTAATTTATTTCTATTTAGTTCTTATAAGGCAGTTCAATCGTAAACAACTTGTTTGTTTACATTCTTGTGCTGTTTTGTTTCTTGCTTGTTTCTTTACTGCTTATTTTGTTGTTGTAGGTTTTATTATTTGTAAACAAGTTATTGTTTCTTATACCTGTTGTTTATTTGCTATTGTTGAAGTCAATTGCCTTGAGTAGGGTTACGAGCTCGTTTAGCAGGCTTAACGGTATGAAATGATCGTTTTTTTCTTGTGAAAATGAAACACTAATTTTTAACGGGAAAATAAAAAACATTTTATTCAGCCTATTGGCCATTGCTGGCTACACTTTTTTCTCATCTTTCACTCCACATCAATAAAACTGTTTGCTTTTAAATCAAACCAGTTAGTCATCCAATTTGCGACTTTCTCGTAGGAATCGAAGTGCTGCTCGGCCAATGCGTGTCACATAGATGAAAACAAATAATAAACGGAAGGAGTCTAATCTGGTGAATACGGCGGGTGAAGTAGCAGCTCCCAGCCTTATGCTTTGATTGTATTCTGAACCGGTATTGCTTTGTGTGCAGGTGCATTGTCATGTTGCAAAATTACCTTGCCGAGTTTTGTGGCCCATTTTGGTCGTTTTTCGATCAACGCATAGTTCCAATTGATAATTTGTTGTCGGTAGTGATCTGTATTAACGGTTTCTCCAGGTTTTAAGAGCTCATGGTACATCACAGCTTTTAATCGCCAGTAGCAATTCAATGCAACTCTGCAGCACTTTTCTTCAAATGAAAACAAAAAATTAATACTTTCCGCAAATCATCATTTGAGTTGCTCCAGCGTTTCTGGTTTGTTTGTATAAGCATTGCTTTTCAGATATCCCCACAAAAGAAGTCTGGAGCAGTCAAATCATTCGTTGAAATAATTTGTTGGGGAAAGAAGTCTCGCAATAACTCCATTGTAATCCTGGCTGTATGCGATGTGGCACCGTCTTTTTGAAACCACTTGTTAGTCAAGCCCAAAGCATGCAGTTGTGGCTTTAAAAGGTTTTTAATCATATCACGATATCACTCCCCATTGACAGTTACCGTTACGGCGTTTTCAGTTTCAAAGAAGTAAGGTCCAATGATTCCAAATGAGCAAACTGCACACCAGACTGTCACTTTTAATGGATGCAAAGGTGTCTAATAAATAATTTGAGGGTTTTCCCTTGCCCAGAACCAACTATTCTGTTTATTCACATAACCATTCAAATGATAATGTGCCTCGTCACTCATTATGGTTTTTTCATGAAAATCGATAATTGATTTTGATAAACTGTTTTAATGATTAAGACACGTTGGTTTACTGAATATTTTTCCATAATAAATTTCTCTACTTTACGACTGCCAAATATGAACTGTCTAGGCTAATGTTTACCAAAATGGCGGCAAAACAAAGCAGTATACCTTACCGGCGATCATATATAGGAAATCTAATTGCCATATCTTCGGAACCACTGGGCCGATTTGCAAAACTTCACATAAACCACCTACAGACCATCCCCAACGTACCCTGAAATTTTTGTTGAAATTCGTCAACCTGTTTCCGCAGTTAGTGGTACCATCAGAGTGTACAATTCTTTTTTATATAAGAAGATTTAAAAACTACAACACAGTTCAACTCCAATATTTAAAACAAAGTAAATATTCGTATTCCATTAAAATATTATTCTACCCATCAAAACAAATGAATAAAAAACAATCGCTGTTTATGCTCTGGGGTGTGTTTAATTTGAAAATATTTCAAAAATACTCGCTAGCATTTCAAACCAAATAAATTTCAATATGTTTTAAAGAACATACTCGTATTCACTCTTAATAATTCATAAATTTGAAAAATATTGTTTTTTTACATATTTTTTATATGATTTTATGATGATGTTGTACTGCTATTACTATTACGATATAATTTTACAAACAACATTCATAAATTTCATTACTTTTCGAGATACATTTTTTTACAAAAAAAAAGAACCTCTTTTTAGTTTTGCAACTCTTGTCAGTAATAAATTTGATTATGATTTATGTTGACACTGTGTTTTGATATGAATGCATAGAAAAATAAAATAAAAATATAAGAAGAGATCTTTTTCAAATACGAGACATAGGTATGTATGTATGAATAGTTGGTTGGTCGGTTGGTTGGCGGGCCCATACTATGGTTGTTTATTCACACAAAATGAAACAAATGTAGAGAATTTATCAACTGAAAAATTTTTCTAAAAAATATGTTATAATACGTATGTACATACAGTATGTCAAGAATGAGTTTACACATAAAAAAATAATCTTTTTTAAATATAATTGGCAATAAATTGTCAGGGTATGTTACTACTACTACTACTTTGTCTATAACAAAGACAATTTATGCAGAAAGGATTATGACCAAAAAATATTCCAGTTTTTTGTAAATCAGGGAAAAAATACAACAAAAACAAATATTACCTAATTTTTTTACACACCTATTACTTTTTACTCAATTCAGCATGTGTTTTGTCGTTATGTTTGGAGTTAGTTATTGTTTTCTGCAATTTTATTAATAAGTTGATCATAATTTTTTAAATATAAATTTTATTTATATGAAAGATGATACAAAATAGGTTATCTTAGCCAATTTATTAGAAATGTCTTCAGTGACAAGAAAATCGAGAGAAATCGAGCAGACAAAAGCGGTAGATTGAAGTTAAAGAGGGGAATTGGCCCTAAGAGCATAATAACTAAACATGCAGAGCGTATTATTATAACAACAATTACTCAAAATCCTCAAATTTTCACAGGCACACTTTTGAAAGAGCTTGAAGAGGAGTGTGGTGTTGCCGATTGTCATTAAACGGTTCGGCAGTTAGTTTTAAAGTATAAATATTAATCAAGAGCTGCACATAAGAAATTATTATTATCTGCAGCAAACATAGAAAAGCGTTTTCTCGTCGCCATTATGAACGTTTAACAACCGTCTGACGATTGGGATAATGTTATATTTTGTGCACAAATGAAAATGGTATGGTATTACAACGTGTGGTGAAAAACCTTAAGATCGCTAGAAAAGAATATTATCATTCCAAATGTTAAATTTTTTTGGTGTGAAGTTTTTTATAGAAACAACAAGGGCTGTACGGCAATACTAAGAGCGTTTAAGGACCCATTTCGGGTACGTCAAGGACAACAAACCACAATTTGAATTTCATCAGGACAACGATTATAAGATTAATTCGCATATAGAGCGGATGTAGCTTCTTTATAACCGCGGAAAAGTTATAGACACTTCTGCACAAGCCCGCGACTTGAACCCTATTAAAAATTTTGGGGTTTTTTTTAAGTAGCTTAACGTCGACCAAAGAACATTATAGCATTTAAAATGCAGTAATGGAAGAATGACAAGCACACCGACAGATTATGGTCTCATAAAGTTGGTTAATTGGTTGGGAAATATACTACAATGTATAATAAATTCAAACCAAGATCCATATCAAATACAGGGTGTCCGCTGGGAAGGTATACTACTTTGTTTTGCCGCCATTTTGATAAACTTTAGTCTTGACAGTTTATATTTGGCAGTCGTAAAGTAGAGACGTGGCAAATTTATTGTGAAAAAATATTTAGTAAACCAACGTGTTTTAATCGTTAAAACATCTTATCAAAGTCAATAATCGATTTTCATGAAAAAATCATAATGAATGACCAAACACATTTTCATTTGAATGGTTATGTGAATAAGCAGAATAGTCGGTTCTGGGCCATAGAAAACGCTCAAATTATTCATCAGTCACCTTTGCATTCATTAAAAGTAACAGAGTGGTGTGCAATTTGGTCAGGAGGTAGCATTGGACCTTACTTCTTTGAAACTGAAAACGGCGTAACGGTAACTGACAATGTAGAACGATATCGTGATATGATTGAATATTTTTTAACACCGCACCTGCATGTTTTGGGCTTGACTAACATTTGGTTTCAACATGACGGTGCTAAGAGTACAATGGAATCAATGCGAGACCTCTGTCCACAACAAATTATTTCAAGGAATGGTGATGTTGATTGGCCTCCACGGTAGCCTGGTTTGACTGCTCCGGATTTCTTTTTGTGGGGATATCTGAAAGGCAAGGTTTATGCAAACAAACCAGAAACGCTGGAGCAACTCAAACAAAATATTCGTGATGAAATTAATGTAATACCACGTGAAATGTGTGAGAATGTAATGAAAATGTGCTTAAAAGGGCTATCATTTGTGAGACTATCAGAGGCGATCATTTATCTGATATTGTATTTCATACATAATTTCCGACTTTAAATAAAACGCTTATCAATACAAGACATTTTCCAAACTTTGTGTAAAGAGTTATTTGACAATACGATATATAAGTAAATTCTCTTATGTGTTTTGAACTGAATTTATCCTATTTTTTATTTAAAATTTTAGAAAATATGTTTGTATATTATAATACATTTAAAATATTTGTGTTATGAAGCAAAAGGTGCCATTTTATTGCTGGTGAAGTTATAAGTACTTAATTATTTTCAATGTGTAAACTCATTCTTGGCACACTGTATATTGTATATAAAATTTATTCATTTAAACATTTATTTCTAGCATACATACCTACATTTATACATTTATCTGTTTGTAGGATTATTTTTATACAAAAAAATTAAATGAAATTTAATAAGAGATAAACGTTTTAAATTCTTTTTTCTCTCTATACTGGTATTTGTTTAAGCTGTGTTGACTGTACATTATTAATCCAATTTTCTTTTCTTTGTAACTTTTTTTTGTTTTTGTTGTTTTTTTTTTAATTAGATTTTCATTTCTTTTGACACATTTGTAATTTTATTTCATTTGACACAAATTACTTTTAAATGTTTTCTATTTATTTAAAAATTCTATTTCATTTCACTTTAATGATATTAGACTTGTGGGATTCATAATAAGTAAGAATAGTTTAGTGAGTTACGTTGTCTATCTGATCTAGTATTGACACTATTCTAGAATGTCTTGCTATCTTAACTTTTTTTTATTTTTTTTCCATTATCCATTGATGGTAGCATATGGCTTCCACAAAGTATCTTAATTAGTGTTGGTATCTGTTAATAAAAAGAAAAAGGGGTAAACCCGTTCGCCTATATCCAGGCAGCGATGGTAAAGTTTGTTAAAACAGTCCCTGTACAGAGACGGCCAACAGCTTCTGTACTTTCATTTTAGTTCTTATGAAGCCATGCGAATGTAAATATTTACGAGAACTTGTTTGTTTCAGTGCTTACTGTTTTGTTGTTGTGCTTCTTGTTTATTTCGTTGTCTGTTTGCCGTTTATTTTTATTTATTTCATTTCTGCTTATGTTGTTGCCGGTTAGGCTATTTGTAAACAAGTACGTTTGCACTGTTTGTTTATTTTTTTAGCGATGTAATAAACGACAGGAGTTCTCAACCTGATTTTTGTGACAGTATATATATGAGCTTCTCCATGCTGACTGCAGTGTTCGAATGCCGCTCTCACTTTATATAGCCTATTGTCGGTGTTTATTTCTGCGCCGTCGTTTGTAGTCGTTGTATTTTCTACATAGCAGAAGTTATCTCTACATACTCAACTTGCACGTAGTTATGCAAGTCGAAATCGTCAAATTTTGATTTCAATTAATCATGGTTGTGGTGGTCGATAAGTTCTTTTGAAATCACGATCGCACCCAGATCAATATCATCCATATTTTCAAACAAAAAATCATTGATCAAGGTGTGGGTAATGATTTTCATCAGCCGTAACATGAATTTTGACTTCATTTTTGAACAGCAAACAGTGCATTTTTCTATATCTAATTGGGTCTGTAGGATCTGTTGCAGATTGGATTCACTTGATGTAGGGAATATTTCTTTATTAGCAACAGTCGATTTGATGGCTAATTTTTAAATGAAATTATGATATTTTTTAAAAATATGCATTTCACTATTTTGCTTAAAATATATTTAATTTGATGCGAATAAAAGAAAGAAAAAAACAAATTTAATTAACGGCCAACAAAATCGTTTTACAAAACTCGGTATCTGAAGAGTGTGTTAAAATGAAATAATATTTAGTTTCCACTTCTAAGCTGGCAGTAAATCCATTTGTATTTGTTCTTTTTCGTTTTTTATTTTTATTTTTTGATTTTATTTAATTTTGTTTTTTTTTTAACTTTTATTCAATTTATTTAAATTGATTTAAAACTTAAAATAAAAAATAATAAAGCATATCAGAGTAGTTTTATGAAACAACCCAATAGAAAATTTAAAAAATTTTAACAAAAATATTAAATTTTAAAGCCACAAAACTAATAAAAAAAAGTCTTCAAAAATAATATAAAAACTTTAAAGCTTCACTTTGTGGAGTTTTTTACTTTTTAAATTTCATCAAAATATTTTTTAATTACAATGTTCGTCTAGGATATGATTGCTTTTATTATGTTACCAACTAAGTAACATACTTCTTCCAGCATACGTATCGGGTGTCTTTTTACAGTTACACAAGTTTAAATCATAATTAAAGAAAGAAATATATTTTTAGTATCAACGAAACGGGCTTTGTTGGATAGAAAATTTTATGACATTAATGTTTAAATATGATTTTAACCATGTGGCCGCCACGTCTAACGCGTACGAGACGCAATCTGGAACACCAATTGAACAAACTTTTCACAGCATATGAGGACGTATTTCGTTAATAACTCTACGCATGTTGAGTTGCCTCTGGCAATAGACAAGGGACTCTGGCTTATCGACATAGACAAGTGATCTTGGTGGCCAATTACTTGGACAAATTCCTGAAATCACTCTTTCATCAAAAGTTTCTTTGACATGTAGCTCCGTCATATTGGAATCACATGTCATAAGATAAATGCCAGCTAATTGATTGTTATACTGTTCTTCATTTATACAGGGTGTCCGCCGGGAAGGTATACTACTTTTTTTGTTTATAATTTTTGATTATAGGAAAGGGAATGAATCTTATATTGATAAACGTTTTATTTAAAGTCGGGAATTATGTATGGAATACAATATAGAATAAATGCGAGCCATTTTGAGCACATTTTTCATTACATTCTCACACATTTCACGCGCTATTTCATTAATTTCATCGCAAATATTTTGTTTGAGTTGCTCCATTGTTTCTGGTTTGTTTGCATAAACCTTGCTTTTCAGATATCTCCACAAAGATAAGTCCGGAGCAGTCAAATCAGACGACCGTGGAAGCCAATCAACATCACATTTCCTTGAAATAATTTGTTGTGGAAAGAGGTCTCGCAGTAATTCCATTGTAATCTTGGCTGTATGCGATGTGGCACCGTCTTATTGAAACCACATGTTAGTCAAGCAAAAGGCATGCAATTGCCGCGTTAAAAAGTTTTCAATCATATCACGATTCGCTTCCCATTGACAGTTACCGTTACGCAGTTTTCGGTTTCAAAGAAGTAATTTCCAATAATTCCTCCTTACCAAATTGCGCACCAGACTGTCACTTTTAATGAATGCAAAGGTGACTAATGAATAATTTGAGGGTTTTCCATGGCCCAGAACCGACTACTCTGTTTATTCACATGAAAATATGCCTCGTCACTCATTATGATTTTTTCATGAAAATCGATTATTGATTTTGATAAAATGTTTTAACGATTAAAACACGTTGGTGTACTAAATATTTTTCCATAATAAATTTGCCACATCTCTACTTCACGACTTCAAGACTAATGTTTACCAAAATGGCGGCAAAACAAAGTAGTACGCCTTTCCGCCGGAAACCCAGTACTAGTACTCTGACTAAGGAGATCGAACGGTTATTATTCGACCGGTTTTAACCGGGTTTTTTGGTTTTGTCGAATACGATTTTTTTTAAATGTCGATTTTTCGAATACCGAATAAACCGGTTATTTTAACACGAATAACCGGCTAATTTAAATATGTATAATTTTTACATGTTTTTATATTTTTTGCTACAAACACGCTCTTCGTTTAAGTATTTTTCTAAATTTAATATATAACGCTTACCTGGAACGTCTCATAAATAACGTGCAAGCCATGGTAGACCAAAAAAGATATGCAGACTTGAGCAACAATAACTTTTTCTCATTTTCTGAAAATAAATATTATTTTTTTATATATGGAGAATCGTGATCAACTAGACTCATTGAAAGAGACCTACAATCGCCGGCTCCGAACGGCAGATGTTATAGTTAGTAAAGTTTTTCAAGCGTAAATGCGCATTACCAGCCGCCGCTGTTGATAATTGTCGGATAGTGTGGCCTGTGATTGAACTAAGAACTTTCTGGTTGGTAGGCGGGTACCTTACCTAGCATACCACAGTGGCACACACTATTAAATACGTGATGCATGCATTTATGTTTCAACACATGTCTTCCGAAGTGTGAAATATTTGAAAATTGATTGAAAGTATAAATTTAGATATATTGCGTGTCCTTAAATACTACGAGGAAAAAGCTCTTTGACATAAGGAATTATTAACCACCTTAAATATAGTATGTTTATGAGATTGACATTATTGTACAACAAGGAAAACCTGATACTATTTCAAGCAGTCTCTAGGCACTGGCAAGTAGAACTCTTACAAAATACGCTGCAAATGAATCACTGGATTAAGTATTAGGACCTTGCGGTGTCGAGAAAGAAATTCCGGCCTAAAAAAGCCGAACGTTTATCAATTTTATTTGCTAATGCAACTAGAGGTGAGAAGAATTTTATTTTAGTAACAGAACCGTTTAACCGGTTAATTGATAAATTTATAACCGAAAATCGGTTTTTTTTTAATTGCAATTTTTCAAATTATTCGGAAACCGGTTTTTGTCAAAAGTCTAATAAACGATCTCCCTAATTCTGACCATGATCGTTTTTGAAGGGATATGGACCAATAACTCCGACAGCCCATGGTGATATTGCATAATCATATATTTTCACGCAGTACTTGTTTTTCCCTTAGGACACATTCCTTTGTAGTTGATTGTTCAGTGAATCGCAAAACGCATTATAGGGGGAATTCGTTCTTTAGCTCAACAGTTCGTTTGTGAAACAAACTTCCTGCGAAAATCTTTGCTGCCACTTACGACATGAATACATTTAAATCAAACGTCCATAAGCCCTACTCCTTCTTTCCTCCTTCCCGCAACCTACTTCCCTAGTATGAGCGCAATGCGCTGCATCCAGTAGGGGTCATCCCCTTGAGCACCGGTATCAAGTGAAAAAAAATCAAATCGCAAGCTTTGCTCTGGTGTAAGTCTATCTATAATGAAATGTCAAATCAAACTAAACAAAAAGCAACTATCAGCTGTTAAATCGGTTGTCAAATATAGCAGTGCCGCCAACTCATAACTATTATGAAACTCTAAAAAAAACACCCGATGCTTATGTGAATATTCACACATGTTTTCTAAATTAACCATCTAAGTTTCTCTACAGTTTTGTTTCCATGTGTTAGCCATTTGTATGGCCATGTAACAATTTAATCCATCAATCAATCTTCATGGATGTTGTTTTATATCTCGTTCAGCATGTTTTACTTCATTTCAAATTGGAATAAAATTTTGTTTCTTTTTTTTTTTTTGTTTTATTTTATTGAAAAATTTTTAAATTGTTACAAAAACCAATTGTGTTCTTATACGGTTTTTTTATTTTAGTTCATTGTATTGCATAGAGGGGAAATGTAGATATTTTTAAAACAATTTAAAAAGTAGTTTAATTTGTTATAAAAATAAAATTGAAAACAAATTTATTTCTATCACGTTTTATCAGTGAATAGGAATAATATTTGTATTGAATTTTACTTTGCACCATCAATTTAAATATTTCACAAATAGTATAGCGAGGTCTGTTAAGGACACCAAATGGATAGATGTCTAAAAAGATTTCGTCATACCAGCAAAGTCCTTAAAATTACATTTAAGGGTAGAATATTGAAAGTGAAGCTGTAGACATCTAAACACGTTGAACATTTCTTACCTTTCAATAGGTCAACGATTTTTCACACTAACAACTAAGTAATCAAATGCGTGTTTTTCACTGTTCCTAGGTTAGGTTAAGTTAGTCCGCTAGTCCACCGAAAACAAAATTAACTACAATTAGCATTATATTGCCGCTTTGAATCAGAACCACAGCCGATAAAACTCCTTAAAAGGAAAGAATTAAAAAATGATTACAGCCACACTGAGCTGTGTTTTAACGAGTTTGAAAATAGAGTAGAGGGGAAATCTCCAGAAGATTAAGTGTCGCACCAATGTCAAATTTCAAGACCACTGCTCTATGCCTTTCTACGGAAAAAACTGTTGATTTCCATCTTGACGACAGTGATAGGAAAAATGTTAAATGTCAGAGTAGGAGGTGACAGACTTTACATCCATCTAGCCCTCCTAGGAAGTTCCTCAGCTTTTTAGTTTCCAGCGATATCTTTATGCCTCGGGACACAAATTAAAGAAATGATACATGTATTACTGAAAACTTAATCTCCTCCTTACACCGAAGAACTAAAGTCGACTTACAACTAGGCGACACCGGAGGCCAGATAGCAGCTTAAAGAAGAAAACTCTGTTGTAACCCGGGGATCTCTCAGCATTTTACATGCCTTAAGTCGCTAAAAATCTGCTTCAAAAAAAATGCTAGAGGTCGTTGGAAATCTAAAGCAATTTGCAAAGTTAGCATATTCGGAAAAAAACCAGCCCCGCACTTACTGCGAAGACTGTAGTACCAAAGCCTATAGAAATTCTGCCCCCTTCCAATTTAGGGAAGAATTTCCTTTAAGATAAAATAAGATGCCCTAAAATGCTGCTATGACAACTGAGAGATTGTCTCCATTAGTCTAGTGCTCTCAGCCTGATCCCGCTGTAAACCAAAAATAATAAAATGCGGAGATCAATGTGATGTTAGTACAGAATTAGCTGCATTAGGACATGTCCTACAAACACCAGTGACACCCTTTGCATTATTTCCAAATTTGCCTTCTACAAAGCCAAACAACCATTGTACATCCAGAGCATCATTTGTGGATTGAATCACCAGTCGACCAAACATAGCATTACAGCCTAGCAAGAGCTCGACCTAGAGGCAGATGTGTCTATCCGCACTTAAACTGCACAGGGCTTTAATAATTGATATAGTCCTAAAATTGTACAAGGCGCCTTTACTGTCAATGAAGGCGGCTAAAGTGAATTGCTTTTCATTATCATTGAGGTATAAAAGTACTGCCACCTCTCGATCTGTTGTACAGCCCAACATCTAAAGAGTGGTCCAACCAGAATGCTCGATGATAATCGTAAATAACACAAAAAGTTTTCAGAGAATTATCTTAATATTTTTTATTATGATAGAAGGATCCATGGCAATTATGTGTGAAACAAAATATCAGCCAAATGCTTGTCATGGCTTTTGTGGCATACCTTTATCCGTTGGTCCATATTTTAAGTGACTCTGAGTCATAACTGAGGTTAAATATCATTAAAGTGCGGAAAAATTTCTTTACTTTTTTTTTAAATATCCCCAAAATGAGGAGTCAAACGGTGTCATATCACATGATCGTGGAGGCCAATTAACATCGCCACGACATGAGATAACACAGTCATTGAATGTTTCGCGTAAGATATCTTTTGTTTTATTGGCTGTGTGTGGCAAGTGGCATCGTCCTGTTGGTCTATATCCTCAATTTCTGACGACAAAAAGTCCGTTATTATCTCGCAATAGCGAGCACTATTCACTATAACTGTTTAGCCGACCTTAGTTTCGAAGAAGTACGTCCCGATGACGCCTCCAGCTTAGAACAAACTGGGCGAGCATGCACAGGTGTTTACACATTTCCTACAGACCCGATTTTCTGAAATTTGCGCACTATTCTCCCAATTGTGGACACATTGGGTCTATTATGCTGAACAAAAAAATCACGAGGTGCACGAAATACATTCTGATTTGAACGCTCATTTTCATAAAAGACGCTCAATTGTGTACCTCTCCATGGCTGAATTTATCAAACACAGAAGCAAAGAAATGCTAAATTAAGTTGGGCAAAAAAATTGACATCACAATTAACATCGTGCATTATGATTGGACCACCCTTTATACAGGGTGTTATATCTTTGAAAATTCAGGACGACAACTCCCTACCTAGTTTCTGATTGGCACTTAGATACTTTCTCCTAGGAAGTTGATCAATGCCTCACATGTTCCCAGTATATACTCTACTGATTCGAGTTCCTCGTCACAGAATCTGCATATCGGGCTTGAAACTAATCCCATTTTACTCAAATAATCATTTAGCCTGCAATGACCGGTCAAAAGCCCGGTCAGTTCCCTCAGGTTGTCTCTGGACATTCCTATTCAGGATTCAAATCTTCTCCTGTATAATTATCCAAAAAAAAGTTTATGTTGTTTTGAATTCGTACGACAAGAGAAAAGTACCCGCCTCTCATTATCTTCATTTTTGTTGAGTATGTCCTTCAAGGCCCCCCTTCCCAGTCCACATAAGGGTTCGGCTCAAAGAGTGGAGTGGAAGCTGCCTTTCTGGCCAGTTTATCAGTTCTTTCATTTAACCGAATTCCTACATGACCCGGGACCCAGCATAAACTGCCCTATTGTTTTTGCCCAGCTGGTTCAATTTACCTAAATATTCCCACACTAGCCTTGAGTCAACCTCATAGGAGCCAAGTTCCCGAATGGCTACTTGTCCTCTATATTTCGTCTCCAGATTAAATTGAGCACATCTCTCAATTGCATAAATTTGCGCCTGAAATATGCTGGCAAGTTTACCCATAGGTTCCGAATATTCCCTCCATCTATGTACCGCAAAATGGTCACTTCTCTAAGAGAGTATTCAATCTCCAAGCCTTTCCACTCACTCGTTTTACACAGAAAATTCGAAATATGTTTTGTTTTAATTGGCAACTATAAATGAAACACGGATTCATTACAATACACCAGAAAACAAGAGCATCAAAAATAGTATGATTTTTCGGGTGGAGGTATATCAAGTAAAGTTGTCGGCTAAAACTATTATGGTCAAAGTTTTCAGAGATGCAAGTGGTGCTATTTACTAAGAGTTTTTCAAAGGGTAAAAAACGATTCTATAACGTAATTATTTAAGACTTTATCCATCTCATGTAGCAGGTTTTTTTGGCTTTCAAATACTTTTTGCTGCCATTTGTATTGATTGCCCATTTATTTATTTAAAATATTTGTATTAAAACATGAAATATTTTCTTTTATTATTGATGATGCAATTATTACAAATCCTTAAAGGACTCCACATACATTGCTCAAGTCAATTTCCTACTTCAATGTTGACATAATAGGGGTGTAGTCGTATATGTCCCAGTAAAACTGCATTTGCATATGATTTTCTTAATTTCCAAATGTAATTACAAAATAATATTGTTTTTCTTAACTTTACTTAAGTGGGCGATCAGAAACACTGCTAACCATACAGTTGGTCTTGTTAAACATGAAATTTTTATAAGAAATGATTTCTTGGATTTTTTTATTTCGTTCAAGTCACCAGTGTGTTCATTGAATGCAACATCACAATGCATCGGAGTAATATGTTTAAAAGACGATAACCAATATATGGACGACTGACGACTCCATCAATAGACACATTTCATTCGGACCATAAATAAATTTTCAGTTTCATACACAAGACTTATACAAGCACAAACGAAAGAATTCCAACTTGTCAAACATATCGAAGAGTAGAAATTAAATGTTTAAGTAAAAATCGAAAAGAAACAAAAACAAAAAAAACCTCGACAAGATAATGGGAGTTTCTGCCAAGAAAAAGACAAACAATTTCTCAACTTGTCTGTGGGTAACTTAAATAAACATGTAAACGATTGTAGGAAGAAGATTAAATAAATTCTGGTAAAATGGAATGGAAACTAAAACAACAAACAGCCAGTAAAGATATTTTAAAAATGACAATAAAAAACAAAAATATTGACTTTCATATGTTTGAGGAGGCTTAACATAATCATCGAGAGTTTACAGTATACTCGACAAAAAATGTTAGTAAAGGGTGTCCAGAAATTAAATTAAATTAAAAATTAATTAATAAAATAGAAAACTCAGTTTTTAGCCTTTCAATTGTTATTTTTTTATTGAATCATAAAGTCCATAGGATAGCGTTATTTATGAAATAAAACATCGGGCAATTGACCACCACGGCTTTATATGAACATACGCACTCGTTTGTCGAAATTTTTCATGACGATATTGCATAAATGTGGCAGAATCTCCTGCTTTAATGCACGGATGATTGCGGGCTTGTTGACACAGACCTGGGACTTAAAATGACCCTATAAAAAGAAATCCAATGGTGTTAAATCACTCGATCTAGGAAGCCAATTCTGATCATCAAAACTACCTGGAAATATCTCATGCAGTAATTGAATTGTTTCATGGGCTATATGACATGTGGCACCCTCTTGTTGAAACCACATATTGACGACATCAATATCATCCAGTTTCGGCAGAAAGATTTGTGCTATCACGTCCGGTTATCGACCACCAGTAACAGTGACTGCTTGACCTGACTTATTTTCAAAAAAGTATGGACCAATTATGTCACCAGCCCAAAATCAACATCAAACAGTGACAGGCTGTGGATGCATTTGTTTTTCTACAATCACATATGGGTCTCAGGACCCGTCTCTAAAGATTACAGTCTCGCTGAATTTTTTAATTAATCTCTTCACAGTTGACGAAGTTAAAACACAGCGGCCGCCATTACTTTGCATAAATGGCGACTAATTCAAATCTTGCGTTAATTTTCGGACACCTTTTAGAACATACAGTCATTAAAAACAAAAATTATTGGATCAGAAATATTTTTGCTTTCTCTAGTGGACATAGGACTTCAACCAGATATTACCATCTTAATTTATTGTTTGCTATACTTAGCTCCTTCTTGCAGTTATGTTATGTTTTGCTATGTTAATCAAGGCCTCGGCATACATCATTCAGAATCTACTAGGGAGTTCGGACGGTTATTATTCGACCGGCTTTAATCGGTTTTTTTGGTTCTGTTGAATAGGGTTTTTTTAAAATCTTCATTTTTCGAATACCGAAAAAACCGGTTAATTTAACACGAATAACCGGTTAATTTAAATAGGTATAATTTTTATACGTTTATATATTTTTTATTGAAAATATCCTTATTGTTTAACTATCGGGTCCGCCATCTAACGTTTTTTTTTTTTCAACTAGTGCTTATTTCGTGAATGGTAACACTTAGCTCATGTCTGATTTGACAGATAATTAGTTTTATCCTTCCGATGAACGAATATGGTTGTGTATACGAATAGAGTTGTGTTACAGTAAATGGCGATCGTTATCGGGCCATGTTAAACGAATTTTTGTTCACAAAAATTGAAGAGGAGGATATGAGCAACATTTGGTTTCAACAGGACGGTATAACGTGCCACACAGCCGAAGCTACACTCGATGTTTTGCACCCTGTTTTTGAAGATCGCATTAACAGCTGCAAATCTGATGTCATCTGGCCACCTCGGAGCTGCGATTTGACACCGTTGGACTATTATTTGTGGGGTGCCGTCAAAGATAAGTGTTACGCCAACAATCCAGAGGCAATTGACGCTTTAAAGGACAATATTCATGAAGCCATTGGTGAAATGCAGCTGCACACAATCGATAATGTGCATAAAAATTGAACCGATCGTGTAGGCTACTGCATGGCCAGCCGAGGCAGCCATTTGAATGAAATTATTTTCCATTATTAACCGGAAGAATTGTACTTTCAAATAAAAAAAGAAATTTGAGAGAATATTCAGTAGTTTTTTTTTTTTTGATAGCATTTTCAAAAAAAATTATTTGGCGGACCCTATATTTTTATAAATTTTATTATTTTTGTACCTATGACAACCTTGAACGACTCACAAAGAACGTGAAAACCAAGGTAGATCGAAAACGATATGCACTCTTGAGCAAAAATAACCTCTTCGCATCTTCTGTAAATAAATAATGATTTTTATATACCCACAAAAGTCCGTTCCGAACGCAGTTATATTAGTTAGTGAAGTTTTTCACAGCGTAAATACACATAATCGCTAGTAATGATGAAAGGTGATATCGCTGTTGAAAATTGTCAGATGTGTGGCCTGGGATTGAACCGACGACTTCTTGGTTGGAAGGTGGGTTCTAACCTAACATACCACAGTAACACACACACTATTAAATACGTGGTGCATAAATTTACATACAGAGTTTCTCGAAATTTAAGCAAATTTGCTTCTCGAGGCAACTAAGGACTAATAGATTTACTCAAAGTAAAACATTTAATTTTTGTTATCTTAGGCACCTAAATTATAACTATAATAACAAACCTTTAATTCCATTCTCTACCTAGTAATACAACAAAAACGCAATTAGCTCCTTGAGTAGCTGTTCGAAACTTAAGCATTTTTCAGTACTTTGTGTTACAAACTTTGTTTTTTATGGCCTCCGTACACTGTTTTGGCATAGTTTTTATGAGATTTGTTATAATAATTGTTAGTATTGATTGCCACTTTAATTTTAAGCTCTCCATCAGCTTTTTAAAACAACGTGGTTCAGCTCTGCACTTCAAGAATTAGGAGAACCAGTTAACCGGTTATTTGAATTATTATTAACCGAAACCCAGTTTTTTAAAAGTGCTACTTTTCGAAAAAAAGTCGAATAATCAATTTCCCTAGAATCTGCACAGATTATCCTGAACACTTCCTAAAATAAGCTGGTGGTACCATAGAAGTGGTTAGTACTCAAAGTTAAAGAGATTCCTCTTTAAGTACTATAAGAGAAGAATTCTCCCTAGACTCATGGTCCAATCCTATCCATTGAGTACCCCATAGAAACACTAAAAAATGGCTCAGGCCCAAAAAATCCGTTGAGAACCTCCCTTCGCCAAACAGTCAGATCTTCCGTTCCCAGTCAGATATTCTCATTACCCGTGAGCCATCACAGCGTAACCCTATTATGTGCGCCCTGTTCATTGAGAGATGTCATACATTTCATAACAACCATGGACTTTAAGATTAAGATTAAATGCGCTAAACCATGCATTCTGCGCATGACAAGAAATTGCAATGATAACGCACCTGCACACAAACCAAAACTGGTTCAGGATACAATAAAAGCATTAGACTAGGAGCTGCTATTCCACCCGCGGTATTCACCAGACTTAGCTCCTTCTGAATACTATTTGTACAAACTATTTAAAAATTTTTAATTTGTGCTCACGAGTAGAGCAATAAATATTTTGAGCCAAAAATATGATTCGCGCTCACGAATTAAAATATAAAACCCACGAACATCAGTCATTAAAACGAGCAAAAAAAAACTTCTGCTCGCGAGACGAGTCCTACGTACCATGTTGATGGTTGTCCCGGATTAATGCATGAATTTTTCCGTTTATAGCATGACCACCATATGCCTCGGCAAGCATTCGATGCGATTCTGCAGCACTTTTCTCCAAATGAAAACAAAAAATTAAAACTCGCCATCTTTAACACGATTAAAAAACTTGATCTTGTTTGTTCACTGATGTGATATATGATGTATACTAAATATGTTTGACAGATGTCATTGCCAACATAAAAAAATTAAGGCTCGTTCACAATAAATGTTTCCCTGGAGACATTTGTATCTTGACGCTCAGTTGGTATAAGTGTTTTCTATATTAATTCCTAAGCTGAATTTTCCAGCTAATTTCACAAGATCATTCGCCTTATTCTGCATACCGGACACTTTATTTGAAAGGACATATACCACCATGATCAGAAAGTTCCCTTTTATTCAGAAAATTAAAAATACAAGTTTATTCATCTAAATCTATATTGTCCCCTTCAAAGTAATACCCATCGACCTCAACACACTTATGCCAGTGCTTGATCCAATCCTCGAAGCATTTTTTAAACTCGGTTTTCGGTAAGTCCATCAGCTCTTCCTGCGATTTTTGCATTATTTCCTCTCGACTGTTGAAACGCGTTCCCTGTAATGGTTTTTTAATTCGATTGAACAGAAAGAAATCACAGGGAGCCAAATCAGGTGAATTCGGTGGCTGTTGGTTGGTTGTTGATATTTGTAGCATTTTTCGTCAAAAAATTTCGAATAAAGATGGCACTGTGCGCCGGTGCGTTATTATGGTGCAAAATCCACGAGTTTTCTGCCAAAATTCTGGCCTCTTTCGGCGAATCGCTACACGAAAACGTCTCATATCGCCCAAATAATACTCTTTGCTTACTGTCTGGCCTTCTGGCAAGAATTCATGATACACTACACCGTTGTAAACCATGCAAACCGTGGGCATTGCCTTCTTTTTTGACTGCAAATAGTCTCGGCTCATTTGGTGAAAGCCATTCACTTGCCTGATGTCTGGATTGCGTGTCGTACTCATAAGCCTACATCTCTTCTTCAGTAATGATCCTTTTGATGAATCGCTAATCATGTCTTTTGCGACCTCAACACGTTCAAAATTGTAAAAAATCGCCAACATAAATAGAGATAGATGTACTCTTGGCAAAGAAGTTTTTACAAATGTCAAGCTACAAGCGGGAATATCAACAACAGATGTACCAACTTAACAAAAAAAAAAAAAAAACTCAAATCGGGGTTATTCCGGGAACTTTTTGATCAAGGTAGTAAATCTAATAATATGTTCACATATATTGTTCGTTGTTTGAATTACTTATACAAATTACTCCGTTCATATTGCACTATTGTAATTCGCTTAATAGTTCTTCTTTTTTTAATTTTGCTTATTGGATTACTATTTTCCGGTAAATTCTGTTTTATAAGTTTTTAAAAAAGGTTAGGAAATAAATAAACACCTTTAACATTGACAAAAAAGGTTAGAAAGTTAAATGAAGGCATTCAGCAAGGACAAACATGCGATAAAAAATTAGAGATCACATTGATTTTGTAGCAATCCTCAGGATAATCGAAACTGATTACTTAAAATTTAGGTAAATTGCGATTAAGATTTTGTTTTGGGTAATTTTAAAATCCGTCTCATATTTGAAGGTTGAATTAAGAATTAGAGAGCCAATTATCGTGTGAACACGGCGTTATAGACCACCGCGAATTAGGCTGAGAAAAGTTTTAAACTTTTTTTTTTTGTTTCATTATGATGCCTCCAACACTTTTCATTTGGCTGTGTTTTATTCCATATCATCATTTCCTCTTTGTTTTTGCACAGAAACCTCTATTTTAAACTTCTAAATGCAGTATTAGTGAAAACAAATATTATCCACCCCCACAAACTAAAAAATAAATGAAATAATCTTTAATGTATATGAACATATATACATACATACATAAATACATAAATGAAAAACTAACAATAAAAAAATTGAGTAATTTCGTTAGGATTTATTGTAGAAACAAATAAAAACTCAATTTTTATGCAACATTTAATGGGATTTTCATTTATTCTTGTAAAAATATTTTGACAATTTGCCAATATGTATTGATTGGAAATATTTTTTAGGAAAACACATTAAAGCATTGTTTTCATTTGGGAAATTTCTATTTTAAATTGTAAGCCGATGAATTTGTGAGCAAGTATACAATAATTAGTAGAAAGAAAGAAACAATTCAGTTATATTCTTAAGACTTATGTATTTATTAAAAGAATGGCATCTTAAATTACATATACAGTCACACAGATTATATTATATACCCCTTAAAAATATTTTGATATTAAACATACTTAACTTTTTTGCCTGCCATCAGAACCGAAAAAGGTAAACTTAATCCCATAACTCAATATCACATTATCCCAGAAATTTGGATTTTTGTCCGTTTACTGCAGTGCAATGTCCAGTAGCTTTTTTTCGAGTTCGCTTTTCTTTCTTGGTTCTCTACTATGGATTCTCTACTATGGATTCTCTACTATGGACAGTTGCCATTTTGCAATGTATTACGATTTTGTACCGTTTCTGTTTTAGATGTTTTAATCACAACACTTTTTATTATCGGACAACACTACGAAAAATATTGGATGAACGACCAGTTTTGGGCTTGCCTGCTAAAGATTTCGGCTTAGAAACGTTTTAAAGAATTGCTTGGACTGTGGACTTGGCACCACCAACAAATTTAGCAATTGCATTTAATAAATTCTCAGCTTTTCTTAAATTAACTATTTGCCCTAGAATTTTAATGCAAATATCCTTCGATTTTCGTCGTATTTTCGGTTAAAATAGTATATTTTTTTATCGGTGACAAGAAAACTGTTAAACTTTTATACAAATTTTAAATGGACCAAATCAATATAGAAATTCTTTCGTTAAACTTAACAAAATATTATATCTTTTCAAGTCGCACATATAATTATCTGTGTTGTTACATATCTTTTAAGTGCTTAAGCGTGTACTTAGCGGGACTTTTTATGGTTTGTTCAGAGGTCTGTGTCATTATATTCTCAAATGTAAAGGTAACTTCGATTAGATATGTAAAGTTTTTCTTAAAAACCATTTTTATTGAGGGATACGTATTATTATATATGTGACTGTATCTCTTTTGGAAAAAAGAAATGTTTCTAAACTTTTAAATTTAAATTAGTTTTTATTAGATATGTGGATACATATTAGGTCTGTTTCTTTACTTTTTGGGTAAGGTTCGGTATAATGAGAATAAACAATAATTTCTCTCAATTAGAGAGAAAAATGTACAAAAGTACGGGAACACAAAAAACCAAATAATTTACCAAAAAAAATATTTGACAATTTTTTTATAAAAACAAAAAAAACAAATATTTTAAAATAAAAAATACGAATAAGCAATTCGACTTATGTTTGGAAAGAACAAAAAAGAATTTGTTTTAGTCGTCCAACACAAGTTTTTTATCTTATCTTCTTACAGTGGGTTTGCTTTTAGGTGTGTCTTAGGACTATTCTACAGTACTACTTACCATTATCAAATCGAAGTGATAGATTTCCATTAAAATTTTTAGGAAAATATACCCTTTTATTATATCCTTCTTACTTTTTATATAAAGGGTCTGCCATTTAACGTTTTTGTTTCAACTAGTACTTATTTCGTGAATGGTAACACTGAGCTCATGTCTGATTTGACAGCTAATTAGCTTTATCCTTCCGCTAGTTGTGTATACGCTTGAACAACGCTGGGAAATATTGCGACATTGTTTTGATCGATCGACTTACAGAAGATGCCGATTTTGCCAAAAAAAAAAGTCATCTTTTGAGATGAAGCTCATTTTGATCTTGGCGGGTATGTAAACAAGCTAAATTGTCGCATTTGGAGCACAGCAAACCCGCACGCATACATTGAAAAGCTGATACACCCAAGACGAGTCACTGTTTGGTGCGGATTTTGGTCCAGAGGCATAATTGGGCCATTTTTCTTCGAAAATGCGTAAGGAGTGGCCGTTACAGTCAATGGCGATCGTTATCGGGTCATGTTGAACGAATTTTTGTTCACAAAATTTGAAGAGGAGGATATTAGCAACATTCGGTTTCAACAGGACGGCGCTACATGCCACACAGCCGAAGCTACACTCGATGTTTTGCGGCCTGTTTTTGAAGATCGCATTATCAGCCGCAGAACTGATGTTATTTGGCCACCTCGGAGCTGCGATTTGATACCGTTGGACTATTATTTGTGGGGTGCTGTCAAAGATAAGTGTTACGCCAACAAGCCAGAGACAATTGACGCTTTAAAGGACAATATTCGTGAAGCCATTGGTGAATTACAGCTGCACATAATCGATAATGTGCTTAAAAATTAGACCGATCGTGTAGGCTACTGCATGGCCAGCCGAGGCAGCCATTTGAATGAAATTATTTTCCATTATTAAGCGGAAGGATTGTATTTTCTAATTAAAAAAGAAATTTGAGAAAATATTTAGTAGTTTTTTTTTTTATAGCATTTTCAAAAAAAAAATGTATTTGGCGGACCCTTTATAAATGAATATTAACCATTTCAAAGTATGTTTTTAAATAAAATACTATCCTCATTGTTTCATAACACCATTGGATGATTTTAGAACTATTAGCATACTGACTTAACATCTTGTTCAAAATTTTTCAGACCATCCATAAGAACGAGATTTCTCATTATATGGTTTTCGCTCTATTTTCTTACTATTGTTATCACTGAAAGGATTATTCCCAACAACAGTATCGCAATAACGGAGGCATAAGCTGCATACTTACTTTAACTTTTCATCTACCTCATGAAAACTAATACATTCGTTAATTTTTGGTAGGTGACAGTAAATGGAGTGGAACTCACAATTTATGAATTCTTAATCGAGTGGTTTACGTGCCCAGCCTTAACTATCACGAATGTCAAACAATACCCTTGAATATCATTTTGAGAATTAAAACAAACATCGAAAAATCACACAAGGTCGCGAAGCTGAAGAGATCAGCTGGTCCAAGGCATAATATCGCGAAGATAACGTGTAGAAACCACTCACCAAAGACCTTACAGCGTCGGTTTATAAGCTTCGGGCATTCACATATGAAGCGCCCAACTGTCTTTCCTGCTTTACAGCTGCGACAGTGATTGTTGTACCATAACCCTACCCTATGGTAAGGCTTTCCAGTTGGTCAATGGCCTATAAGCACAGCCACCTGTCTAGTCCTATTACTTCTACCATGACCAATGAGCTATCAAGTGTGCCTCACATCATACTTAGGCAACGTCTGCCTCTTGGTCCTACAGGAAAAAAAATGTATATTGACTAGAAATAATCGGCTTAAATTCAATTCTAGTAAGGCGAGTAATTAATGGTGTTGGTTGTTGTTTGGACTGGAAATTAATTATACTGAAGATTTCAGGGTTAATATTTAACTTAATTCTGTTTGTAAGCACTTTAAAATGCTTATGGGTCAGAAGCCACACTTGAATTGCATATGTTATATCTAAATCATGTATAGTGACTTTAAGCTCGATAATATAAAAAGATGAAGTAAATAGTAAATAAAAAATATAAAATTTTTACATTTTTTTTAGTTTTTGAAGAAAATATTTTTTATTTATTATTTGTCAAACAACAAATATGCCCGAAAAGAAGAAATACGGGTAGTTTTGAAGAAGAAGAAGAATAAATAAAAATAAATTGGGATCACGAGGGCGCCCAATGTAGAGTAAAGAAGCAGACCTATTATAAATATTATAAAGTAAAAAAGTATTTTTAATTTTTTATTAAATTTAAATTTCTTTAAACCCCATTTTCTATAAACCTTCTCCCTTACACTATACATGTATACATACTATATATATTGCCATAAACATATTTGTTAATTTGCATATTCAATTGATAACATATTGTTTTAATAATAAATGTTTTTTACAATTTTTATTTTGCATAAATTTTGAATGCTTTTACCCAGACCACCCGCCCCACAAAATGTGTTTTGTAAATATTAGCTTTTTGAATCCATGTGCAAAACATTGAAAAATAAAATTTTTACAGCGATAATTAGCGGTTTTTAGCACAAAAAATATAAATAAATTTAAATTTTATTACAGAAATATCTACAAATAATAAAAATTAAAAAAAAACCTTACATACATATATTCATTTATTAATAGATGCAATAAATCATGCACGCGCAAACATGCATGTGACAAATAATATAGGGAACAAAAATTAAATTAAGAATATAAAGCTGGTCAACTGAAAATGCTGAATGTGTTAAAATTAAGATTCGAAATCCTACTTAGGTTAAGATTATGTTTTCTTAGTATGTAGGTAAGTGGGCGTAGTGTAATATGGGCCTTTAAGCATTTTAATAATTATGCTGAATTTTTCCATACGTCAGAGGTCACAAAATAAGCCTGTAGGTTTTAACAAAAGAAAAATACAACAAATTTTTTAAAAGTATTCTTCCTTTGGAGTTACTATAGCCTCCCCCGGAAACTTTATCCTCTAGACCGAAATATCAAGGCACTCACAAAGTACATGTTCATATGTATCGCCATGTAGAATCTATACTGATCAATCGTCGCATTTTCCAAACTATGCTCATGGTATCTATTATTATTATTAAGTTGAGTCGGAGAGGTCTATATGACCTAAAAAGATCTATTTCGGGTCAGATCCCACCAAGGCGGATGACTGTCAAATCAGTCTGGAAGCGCCCATCGGAGCAGTCATCAGAAGATTACCCTCTACTTTGTGTATGAAGACAGTTATATTCTCCAATTGGTAGCCGACGAACCTGTTCAGGCCCAATAAAGGGCTCCATAAAGTCCCTCTCCAAATGTTTGCCAAAGCAACACACCAACCTCCTCCCTACACAGGCGACACTCCGAATCGCCACCATACCAAACATAGGCCGAAAAAATGATATCTGAGAGAGAAATGGCCTGTCAGGAAGCCAATAATTGTTATTTTGCCCACATGGTGCAACTCCCTATTATAGGTTAAGGGTCTCATTAGCCGCTTCGCCTGCCTCAGACACGAGCATTGACAGCATAGCCCATGCTTCCAATTAGCTACGCTTTCCCTCTGGCCATGTAACAGCTAACACTACAGTCCTAGTACTAAAAAACCAGTGGCAGAGCCCTGCCTTGCCAGTTCATCAACGAACTCGTTTCCCATAATACCAGTGAGTCCAGAGACCCAACAAAACGTTACTCTGTTCCTCAATGCCAGTGTGCTAAAATTCGTATTGCACTCGAGTACCAGTCTCGAGTCTATATACTCCGATGAAATGGCCCTTAGTGCCGCTTGACTATAGAAGTACTCCTAACTCCACGCTCTATGTTAATTGTGAGTCACATCTTAACGTCAAGTTTTTTTGTTCAACTTAATTTAACATTTCTTTGTTGAAGTGTTTGACAAATTCAACCATGGTAAGGTGCACAATTAAGCAACGCGCTAAGATTGTTGAAACCTTTTACGAAAATGGGCATTCAAATCAAAATGTCTTTAGTCCATTTTGTGATTTTTTTGGTCGGCATAATTGACCAATGTGTCCACAATCAAAATAATTGAGCGCAAATTTCAGCAAACCGACTCTGCAGGAATTATAGAAACACCTGTGCAAGCTCGCCCAGCGGCTTATGGACTGGCAGCGTCATCAGAACGTACTTCTTCGAAAATGAGGTCGGCCAAGCAGTTACCGTGAATGATGTCCGCTATTGTGAGCTGATAACAGACATCTGCTGGTATTTTCATTAAAATCGATCAAGTTGTTTTCAAGTTATGATGAAATATATTGACATTGCTAGCATATTTTGGGCGAAAAATTTGCCGCGCCCATAAAAAGAAAATTGAGCCCGATGGAAAACACCCGAAAACGGATTTTATCATAATAAAAAATATTAAAATAATTCTCTGAAAACCTTTTGTTTTATTTACAATTAACATAGTGTGTTTTGGTTGGACCACCCTATAACAATGGTCGTGCCCTCGAGACCACTGTGCAGGTTGATCTCCGCAGAAGTTAGCCCAGTACCTTTTAATTTGCGCTGCTGAGATGTTCAAATAGTAAAATTCATGACAGATATTTGAAGCGGTCGGTAAAAAGAAGTGTATACAACGATTTTGGTTTTGGCAAAAACCCCACCAACATGCAGTTTATTTGATAAAAAGTTGCATTAAAAACGTACTTTTGGAATACCAACTAAAAAGCGACATTTGAAGAAATTACTTTGAAAATTTGAAAGAATTTTTCCTATTGACTTAAGGTGAACACAATTGGTTTTTAGTTAGAACTGACTGACTGACTGACTGATTGATTTTCAACACAAACACAATCACACTGGATTAATAATAGATACTGGATGTCACTGAAAAATCTCTTTTTAAAATCGGTTAAATTTAAAAAAGGTTAAGTTTTGTAAACCTTAATTGTAGTGGTTTATGGTTCACATATGGAGCTTTTGGCAAACTACTTTTTACAACATTTATATCCCAGCCAATAAATACAATAAAAAACAACAAAATGTATTAAAGTACCAAGAAATATATGTACCAAGTATTTTATAAAAAAGGTACTTCCGTCACTGTTTAAATGAATATAATATACTAGAATCAGTAATTAGACCATCAGTTTGTTTTTGTGTATTGTGGCATTATCGCAGTATGAAACATTTTTATTAGACAGAGATTTACCATTTTAACGCTGCGACAATAAAATTGCAATTCATAGCCCAAATACGAGCACAAATACATACATAGATAGACAAACAGACGTTTGAACATAATTTTATATTTAAAATTTAAAACCGCCATTAGAGATACAAAAATATGTTCATTTTCTATATCCCGTTCACCTCAAATTCGATTCAATTTTATTTAATTAATAATTATGTTTATTTGCCTATGCATGCACACACACGCACATTTGCTTGTTTGCTTGTGCATTTATTTATTTGTATTATTGGTGTTTATTTTTAGCTTTAAGGTGGTAAAAATTGTTGGTCATTATATTTGTTTAGCCGCAAATGGTATTGATTTGGAAACGCGGCATGAAAATTGTTTAAAAATTGCAACAAAAAATAAAAATATTTGACAAAAAACCAAGATAAAAAGGACTAACAAATTTTAGATAATAATATGACATATGTCATTGGTGGTATTTCGCTGTTAGAAATTAAAGTTTATTGAATAATTTAAATATTGAAGAGATACTTAGTAAATGAAAAAATTATTTATTCATTAATTTTTTTTTTAAGGGGCCAGTCTAATACAATGATATTGTTACCTTCGAACCTTTTCTTAGAACACTTTGCAGTACAACACCCATCAAAGTGGCTAATTATCTTCAGGGCAAGGTAGCATACACGTTCGCAGGATTTTATTATAATCTGTTGCTTTCATAAGTTTTTGTAGGCGATATAGTGGCCCAATACTACAGGGCGCCCACCGGGAAGGTATATTACTTTGTTTGTTTATAATTTTTGATTATATGAAAGAGTATGGATCTTATATTGATAAATGTTTTATTTAATGTTGGCAATTATATACGGAATATAATATCAGATAAATGCCCGCCTCTGTTAGTCGCATTTACCTTTTTCACATTTTTCATTACATTCTCACATATTTCACGCGGTATTTGATTAATTTCATCACGAATACATTGTTTGAGCTGCTCCAGTGTTTCTAGTGTGTTTGCATAATCAACATCAATCACCATCACATCCCACAATCAACATCACCATTCCTTGAAATAATTTGTTGTGGAAAGAGTTCCCGCAGTAATTCCATTGTAATCCTGGCTGTATGCGATGTGAAACTACCGTCTTGTTGAAACCACATGTTAGTCAAGCCCAAAGCAAGCAGTTGTGGCGTTAAAAAGTTTTCAATCATACCACGATATCGCTCCCCATTGACAGTTGCCGTTACGCAGTTTTCGGTTTCAAAGAAGTAATTTCCAATGATTCCTCCTGACCAAATTGCACACCACACTGTCACTTTTAATGGATGCAAAGGTGACTGATGAATAATTTGAGAGTTTTCTATTGCCTAGAACCGATTATTCTGTTTATTCACATAACAATTCAAATGACAATGTGCCTCGTCACTCATTATGATTTCTTCATGAAAATCGATGATTGATTTTGATAAAATGTTTTAACGATTAAAACACGTTGGTTTACTGAATATTTTTCCATAATAAATTTTCCATATCTCTACTTCACGTCTCTAGTGCCAAAAATGAACTGTCAGGACTAATGTTTACTAAAATGGCGGCAAAACAAAGTATTATACCTTCCCGGCGGACCGCCGAAGTATCAAAACAGCAGATGTGCCAACTTAACAAAAAAAAAATCAAATTGAAACGATGGAACCGCTACACGGGGGTTATTCAGGAAACTTTTTGATCAAGATAGTATAAACCAAACTGAACATGTTTGACAATAAGTTGCCAAAAAGAAAGTTGCTAAAAAAAAATCTCCCAATACATATGTGAAATTTTTCATACCACTTCAGTCATCTGAATGCCACTCTCACTCTATTGATACTGTTGTATACATGTGTTTATGCACCGCCGTTTGCAGTAATTGAACATCTTAAATAGCAGAAGCTATCTACTCTTGTAGCATAATATTTTCCGTGCTAATATTATTGATTCTCATTGCTTTGGTTTTCTTGATATTTATCTCAAGTCCCATAATTTAGACTGCATGTTGAGACTAGAATAGTATCATCTGCATAGTCCGAATCATTTTAATCCATTTTTCTTTGAACAGCCTTCGCTATTATATCATCCAGCACGATGCGAAATGGTTGACTACTAAGAACTGAGAATGCTGCATCCTAGTACACCGCTCTAATTATTCGAATTTTCTTTCAGTGCTTCCCAAATGCCAGTCCGTCTGATGGTATCAAATGCTTTCTTAAAGCCAACGATTTATATTATTCCATAATAATGTGTAGAATGTTGGCCCAATCTACGTAACTTCTATTTGGTCGATAGTCTCGCAATATGCTATCCATTTTGCCCTGTATCCTGTGTCAAACTGAGTAATTCTTCTTCAGTTGTTATTTGTCGAAGTTATTATACGAAATACAGAAATAGGATGACATTTTTAAATATAGTTTTTCTTTTAACAAATTTATATGCAAATGAAATAATTTTTTCTTTAATTTAGAGTAAGAAAAAATTTATTCAAGTGAATTAATTCGATATACAAAACAAAATCACTATGATTTATGGTTTTTGTTGAAAAATAAATGATCCCTCAGGTATTTTCTATTGAAATTTGCCTGCAGTGTAAAAAGGCATGTCTATGTGTGTGGCTGTGTATGTGTGTGTGTTGTGTGAAAATATCTGTAAAATATAAAACAAACAAAAAAGAAGAAAAATACGCTGCTATTGTTATCGTTAAAAATTTGCAAATACAAATAAACACTCAGTTTCACATATCGCTTAACATTTCACAGTTATGTGTTTTGAAGAAATGGTTTAATGGTTTATACCTTCCCCCCACTCCCCCTTATTTAAAATTTTTTTAAGCAGAATTGTGCATTTTTACCCTCCGTGAATTTTCAGCCTTCATTGTTTTTTTTTTTTTTTTTTCTTTTCTTCTCACATGCCACTAAAACACCTCAGGGGACTGATTATGATTATTTGATAAACGTGCCACCAAACGTTGAAGAAAACAAAAAACAAATGGAAGCAGAATAAAAAAGGAAATAACAGAAAACAAAATTTGTTAAAGATTTACACCCTAAGCCAAGGTGTGTATTTGTAATGAGTGGTGAAAATGTATGGATATTTTTGTAATCTAAAATCTAAATTGTTATATATGATTTATAAAATCCATCTTGACTGACCATACATCATTGTCAGGTTTATTTTATTGCTCTTTATTTGAAAGAAAAAGGCAGGCCCATTTTGTACTAAAATAAGTTAATACGTGAATTGCTTATAAAAATAATATTAAAAAAACAGGTGGATTATATATGTAGTACATGCGTACATACGTATTAATTTGTTAGGCTGTGTAATGTAATATAAAACTAATTTTGTACTCCTTTAAACATGTGCTTTAGTAGACTTTAAGTGAATTGAACTGCATGAGTTGCGTTTTTATCTCAGTATATAAAACTGTAGATCAGATCCATTGATTAAGGAATATCAAAAATGTTAAGTCAATAAGAATATCAGCTCAGTTCACAAAATGGGCATTTAGACGGTAAATTTATAGCATTGTTAACATTTGCTGTTAATTGTGAGCAACACCTTTTGCAAACTACTCAACACACAGCTGATTATCAAAAAATTACTTCTACTTCATTCCTTGAAAAGTACAGTCTGTCCATTTTTTATTGAGTTTTTCTCTTTAAATACATTTTTTATGTTGTACGTTTCCATGCTTTCGACTTTATTTGTCATTGTTTTTTTTTTTTTTTCTATGATCAGCTGTTCATTTGCTTAAGTGTTGGTTAAATATAAACTATGGTTTTGAGTGTGGAATAATTGCCAAATATTAGCAAAGGCATTTCTGTATATTTTGTTATTGTGCAGTAAAAAATACCCAACCATTTGCAAATGCCATGATGCCAGAATATTTGCCCAAGATTGTGAACTGAGCTATTTTTCGTGTGCCGCTTTAGTATGTGTACCATCTGAAAAAAAGAAAAAGCGCAATTGATATTTTATCAAAGTATTGTTCATCGTTAGCCACTACTTCTTTTCCATCTTTCTAGTAGCATATGGATTCCACGCTAAAAGAACTGCTTCGGTTTTGTGGTAAAGAATATATCAAGCCAATTTCTGATACCCTGTTCTGAAGTGAAGCGTATTCCAGTAAGAGCGTTTTGCATCAATCGAAACAAATTGTAGTTAGAAGGGGCAAGATCTGGGATATAAGGCAGGTGAGCCAAAACTTCCCATACACTGTTTTCCAAATAGTTTTTGACCGGTCTTACAACATGTGGCCGAGAGTAGTCATGATAACAGATTATGGCCTCGTGGCTGGTCGAATATTCTACTCGTTTTTCGTTAATTTCTCTCTTCGAACGAATCAATTGTATTTGGTGCAGGTCCCCTGTGGTCATCTGACTCGATTTCAACAGCTGATAATACAATACACCCTTTTGATATCACCAATTACAGAGCATTACCTTGTCGTCATGGATATTGGGCTTCGGTGTTGATTTGGCTAATTGGTCGGGATTTACATATGACTTTTTGCGCTTGGTGTTATTGTAATGTATCCATTTTTCAAAAACAATAACAATATGATAAAAAAATGATAAAAAAAAATTACTTCTTCCGACATGCAAAATTGCCTTTCGAAGTCTCTCAGCTTCAATTCATATGGGACCGAAATTCCTTGCTTTTTAATGAATCCCAATGCTTTTAAACGTAGGGAAATGGCTTGTCGTGTGACTTCCAATGATAGTGCAAGTACTTCTTCTTCTTCTAGTATTTGACAACAATCTTCGTCGAGTAATGCCCCCAATTCTTCATCTTCAACTGTGTCCTTATCTTTTGTGTCAAAATCACCACTTTTGGATCGCGCAAACCATTGTTCACAAGTTTTTTTGAGTTGGTGTATTTTGAATGTAAGCTTCAATCAACAATCAATGACTTTCAACAATCAATGACTTTGTTTACACGTTGGCGTCTATCGTATTCTGAATTATAATGACAGATGTTTACCCTCCAAAATACCATAAATATGTTGTACGTACACAGCGAAAATTCGCAGCGAGAAGAGAAGGAATATATTTACCGCAGTGCATGCAGAAACGTAAAACGCAGTGCACTAAAAGCGGTGATAGACGAGCTTTCTACAAAGGGGCAGTCTGCATCCGAGACGCACAAAATCCAAGATCTCTATAGAGCTACGAAGAAACTCAACAATAAAAAAGGAACACTGACACGCGCCATTGAAGGACGAACGCAGGGAACTAAAAACATCAAAAACGTAACTAATCAGCATCTGGATAGAATATTACTAGAACCTTCCAAGCACATGCCCATTCTAAATCAGCATTACATACAACTGTCTTCAACATGACGAAAGCGTTCCACTTAAATGTAGAAGGAATAGCAAATACAATAAGATGTCTCAAAAAAAACAAAATCCCAGGACTGGACCCTTCTGTAAGTGGCCAGATTTTAGTGCCAGTCAAAGAGCGATTCTGGCTAACAAACATTCTGGATATAGACAGAGTGCGGAAATTGGAGGAGTATAACACTTCTCTCCATGGTGAATAAGGTTTTAGCGAATATTCTAAATAAAAGACTCTTAGAGGCTCCCCAATGAACAAGTGGGTTTTTGTGCCAGCAAGTCCTGCATCAAATAAATGTTCTTTGAATAATAACGGAACAGATGAACGAAAGGCGGTAACTGTTATAGCTAACTTTCGTCGACTTCGAGGAAACCTATTCTTGTATCAATCAGGCAATATATGGAGAATTCTGAAAAGCAAAGGTTACTCTTAGATTTTGTTTTGCATATGGCCGTAAGTGTTTAGCTATTGCTTGTAGGGATAAATTGTTGTTAGGATCAAATATTTACCCACTTTTGAGTAATTTTTACCAGTCAGCTGATCGTATGGGCTTCCAAATATTCAAACACTGGAATGGGAGAAAGGCAATGATATATGCATGCACTTAGTTGTGCACTTTTCGCTTAAATAGAAACGAACTTATACCACTATTCTTAGAAGAACTTAGACGTACTCTCTACAATATTACCCAAAAATGTAAGAGAAATCTGGTACCATTCATATTATATTCGTTGCCAAAGCTTCAACATGTTCCACGAAGTCCAATTATATTTTTCAAGCGTTTTTTTACTCGTGTTCAAAAATTCTCCATTGTACTGGAATAAGGGCTTTAGGGTGATCACTAATTTAACTTACATTTCGGTTACAACAGCCATTCTTTGACAATTTAGCGGTCTGACTTGGATCACTAACTTACTAAAAAATGACTTTTTCTTTTGGGTAAGGGTTTGTGCCTCCAAAAAATGTTCTTTGGCGCCAAAACATGCTATTTTCATTTTTATATTAAATATTCATAACATAAATGTTACTCTAAAGTACTCTTAAATAGGTAGCTTCCCACTTTGAAATTCATAAAGTTAATGTAGGTTTAGCAAAGTGATTTTAAGCTAATTATCGGTGCCGTGGTGTAGTGGTTAGAGCGCACTCATAACAATACAAACGACCCAGGTTCGAGCCACAGCAGAGGACATTACGAAGAAAGAATTTAATTGTGGTTTCGAATATTTAATAAAGGCTTTAATAAAAAGGCTAAAAAGGCTTCAACTTTTTCCCTCCAGACAACTCCATCAAAAAAAAATAAAGAAAAAAGCCGCTCTGACCTTTCTCGCATACCTCTGGCGATGATGACAAACATCCGACGAATGATGAAGAAAAACACGCCACCTACTTGGAAAAAAGTAAAGTTCACCACCCATTAGCAAGGATCTTCACCACTACACAATAAAAAATCATATGGGGGAAGCTACAGCGGACTAATCTAATATCTACTTAGCTTGAAATATCAAATTGATTAGAGAAGCTGAAACAAAGCAATAAATGCTTTGTGGAAAGCCAATATGCTCCTTAGAGAAGTGACGGAGAAAAAAAAATAAATCGTATGTGTGCAAAATACAACATTAAGAAATTTTACTCAACAAAAGTCTGACAAGTTTTGTTAAGTTTTTTTGTATATGGCAGTTAAAACTTAGATAAATGAAAATATATTACAATTAGATTGTTATAAGTTCTCTGTTTAAATTACGTATGTTTTTTGTCCGCATATTTCATACTGCCAGTCATTATTTTGCTTATATTCTGTGTACTTACAAACCGGAAGAATGCCTTTTTGAATTTAAATTTTCTCTGGTACAAAGGTACAAAGAGCACAGATGAAGAACTAAAAATATTCCAACCCGGTAACCAATAAAACCAGGTTTATAGGATGGAATGGTCACATGAAAAAAAGGTAAAATTGTGCAAAAATACTCAAATAATACAACAAAAAAAGGAGGTGAAGCAACACATATTGTGGTTTTGTTAACACAATAGCTTTGGTTGTGGCATGTAGCGTTGCAACAATGCAATGAGAAAACAAAACAAAAAAATTGTCAAAGAATGAATGTACGTATGGAAAATGACAATATTGACAATATTTAACTTTAAATATAGGAAATTAAAAGGGATATGAGGCAATAATGGCCATAATAAAGGACAAAATGATTATAAAGTAAGGGAATCAAACAGATTGCAAACATACAGAAGAAAAAAATTTACATGTGCCAAGAAGAGATGACAACAAATGCGATATGTATGTAAAATAAGCAAAATAAAAGACTTCAAGTATAAAAATAAAAAGAAGAAAAATTTGTAAAATAAAATGGAAAAATGTCTTTTAAATAAACATAATGAATGAGATGACATGTCAATTGCCAAACGATACGTAACAGGTCTCGTTTGTGTGGTAGTAATGATCACAAGTAATTGGAATTGAATTGAAATGAAAATTGTCTTGTCTCACATTAAATACGAAAGGAAATGAGCATAAAAGGCAGTCTAAAAAAGAAAAGCTATTCTGTTTTCAGTTAACCCTAAGCCACGGTTTTTAAAGAAATTTTTGTAGGAAATTTTTTTTTTTGCATTTTTATAAAATAAATATTGAATTACATTTAAAATTTATGCCTTAACTTTGTTAAAATATACCCATTAATTCCAATTTGTTTCATATACGACAGTTTTTATAAAAATCTTAAAACATTTTCTTTATCACCAATAGTTTTCATATTATGTACTGTAGCTCACTTACTTGTACTTACTTAAATTCTACCTCTTTACTGTAGATAGTGTGTCACAGTGTATTGTAACGACGCACAGTGTGTCGTCTACAGCCAACTAGCTTAACAAAAACAACATTAACAATTCTGAAAATTGTTCATATAGTTAATCAGAGCACACTAAAGATTCTACACGGGACAAAAATGCCGAGGATTTCCGAGAATTAATTTTTTGCAAACCAGGACTCGGAAACACTAATGGCGGAAATAACGCGCGTAACTTTTTCAGGAATCCTGAACAGAATGCTGAAATTTCAGTATTACATGTAACGTTAATAAAAAAATTCAGCATTTAAAAAAGTTTAGGGGTCTTTCACAAGATACCAGGTCACTGTATTACACACCTTATATCCTTGTGCGTAGAGTTGATAGGTAAAGTGTTTCTTTTTTTAATGATGACTACACAGGAGACAATTCTTCTGAAGAAGAATTAAGTATAAGTATGTATTGTCTCGGTAAAATCTAGTTCTGGAAACAGTTAAAATGATTAAAAACATTATTAGCAAATGCGTTTAAATTAAAATGCGTCACCAAATAATTTTATCCAGCTACGAGTAGCTTGTACTAGATGACACACTGTGCGATATTATGTCATTCCAAAATATATCAAACAGGAAAAAAAAAATAAATTTAAAATTATAGTTATTTTCTAAAGCCTTAAAAGCAATAACGACAATAACAAAACGATTATCCTTAATAACGCAGACAATGATTATAATGAAAATCATAACATTCCACTCCATACCAGCTAAAATAGACGACGGTATTAAGTATACAATTTTATACATATAGAGTTAAGGCATATAATTTTTAAAAAAAATGTAAAGGGTGTTTTCAAAGGATCTAAGACAGTCCACATCTTGGAAATGTCACGCACCCAAGTGCTTTAGTATAAGCTCCCATAGAGTGGGACAGTCGCAGACAAGATGTTGTACTGATTCCTCTACCTCCTCATCCTGACAGCTCCTACAGTAGCCATGACCAGGACGCGCTCTGAGATGCGACCTATCACACATTGCCCGGTAATTATGCCCAAAAGAAGCCTGATCGACGCCATTCCAAACCTAAGAAGAGAAAAGATCAAAGAAAGAAAAGATCAAAGCGTTGTGGATAATCTAGAAGTGGGGATATTGATCCGCCTGTGTTCCAATTTGCTCCGTGCTCACCAGTCCATCAAGCTCGAGAGTGTACACAGAGAGACATGCACGTTTCTCTCCACCAGAGCTAGAGAGGACCCCTAGTAGCATACTCATCAACATCCCGGCTGGAGTTTTCTATTTAAATGTTTTCGTAGTTTATTAACCAGAGAAATAAGTATTATTTACGTATTGGGAGTACAAATTAATTTGGTCCGTTACTCAAAAATTATAATAAAATAACAAATTAATCAAAATAAAAATTTGTCAAATTATTATTTACACCCTTTTCCCACCCCTAAGCCAATTTCTGAATCCCGTTTCAGAAAAACTTATCATCTTTTGAGGCGATCGAACTTTGAAGCCGATTTTACATTTATTGAAAAGAATTGATTCAGTGAAATGGTAAAAGTCAGAGGAATCAATGTGCGGAGAATACGGTGGGTGTGGCATTTGGGCATTTCTGACAGTCGTTTGCCAAATTTTGCGATATGAGGCCGAGCTTTGTGATGCAAAAGAATAACTTAATCACGTATTTATATTCCGGCCGTTTTTCTCATAATGCACGGTTCAAACGAAGTAATTGCAGTCAGCTAGAGCAACCCATAGTACCGCACATCTCCTTGATCCAACCAAGAGCGTAAATCTATATATATATATACAGTATAGCAGTCAATAAGCTGCACCCAATTCTATTTTTAAACTCTTTGAAAGGAACCTACAGTTTAACGCCGGCTCCGAACGTTAAGAGTATTAGAGAAGATTTCAATAGTAAGTAATACTCATAACCAGTTACTAGCTAATGCTATGAGGTGATACCGCTGTCGAAAAACTTTTGCTTTTTTAAGATGGTCTGGCCGTGGTATTGAACCGAAGACCTTCTGGTTGGTAGGCGGGTGTCTTACCTACCATACCACAGAGGCACACAATTTTATTTTGTAAATTCAATACCAAGGTTTTATGTATATGCGGTTTTCATAGATCCATTGGTTCGCGAGTTATTAGACGTTAGAGTGGACCCATTTGTATTGCATAAGTGTTACTTGAAAAATAAGTTTGTTACAGCATTTAAGCTTTAATTTAGTGCATGGCTTTACCATTGTTCAACTCGGCGGTGCCACGCCCATATAAAATTTTTATTTATATGTCTATATATTTAAAACGGTAAAAGTAAAAGCCCCTAAATTTGGTCCAAATAACTTTGTGCTCAATACAAACCATAAGTCAAAAATTTGGCCGAATTGGATAAGTGGAAGTAGCACCTCCTACACAAAGTAAATATTGATTTTTGTGTACGGTAATAGTTTAGGGTTCTGAATTTGATTATTACACATCATCAATCGAAATATGGGCGAAATTGAATAAGTGGGTGTGGCATTTCCCATTCAAATTATATATTGATTATTTTATACCTAGAGAATGATTAGAATGAAAGGTTCTGAATTTGGTCTAAATGACTACTTAGATAGTACAAACCATCAGTTAAAAAGTAGGCGGAATCGGAAAGTGGGCATGGACCTCCCATGTAAATTAAATAAAGATTTTTGAATATCTTGATAATTGTTAGAGTTGAAGTTTCTAAATTTGGTTTAAATAACTTGGCAGTCAATACAATCCATCATTTAATAAAATGTGCAATTTTGCATGTTTAGAGAACGGTAACAGTTAAAGCTTTCTTTACCTATCCACATCAAAAAAAAGCAGGTACAACAAGAAGGCTACCAGCAATCCGGGAGGAATTACTCTAGTAAATACTAAAAATTTTACTAACAAATAAAAAATTATGTGAAATTGAACGTAATTAGGAACAGTTATAAAACCCAATAAAACCCAAATTAACCCATTAAAAAAACGCCATAAAACCCGGTGGGCTTTTTAAAAAAAAACGGGTTTTTTCCAAAAAAAAAAATTATGTGAAATTGAACGTAATTAGGAAGCAGTTATAAACCCAATAAAACCCAAATGAACCCATCATAAAACCCAGTGGGCTGGACTTTTTTAATAAAAAAAAACCGAGTTTTTGCCAACCCTGCTCGAAACGGATATCAGTTCAACGTGATTCCGTTCCAGTCGGGCCAGTAAGCGAATGCAGCTGAGGTGACATTTCGATTTAATCACGCACGAGTTGAGAGCACTGATTGCGGCAAGACTGTCTACGTAGATCCTAATAGTCTTTGAGGTCTCGAAAATTAATTCCCGGATACGCTCAGCAGCCCAGTCTATAGCGTAAAGCTCCGCCTGAAAATTAATGCAATCATTAGTTTGAGAGAGACTCTGAGATCCAGATCATCGGGGTAGAAACCCGAACCTGTACTCCTTTCTGTCTTCGAGCCATCGATATAGACTGCGACTGTGTCATATCAGAGAACAGAGGATCGTTAGCTCTACCGAAGTTCAAAGTAGAATCAGAACCTTCTGAGTTTGGTCTAAATGACTTCGTAGTCAAGGCAAATCATCAGGCAAAAAGTGGGTGGAATTAGACTAGTAGGCGTGGTACCTCCCATACAAACTATATATTGATTTCATTATATCTTGAGAATGGTTAAAGCCAAAGTTTCAGTATTTGGTCTGAATGACTTAGTAGTCAATACAAATCATTAAACATAAGATGAGCAGAATTGAGCAAGTGGGCGTGGTACCTTGCATACAAAGTAAATATTAATTTTTGTATATCTTGAGAGCGGTTAATTAAAATAGAAACTAAGATAGCGGTAGCGCAGCAAGCCGGGTTTAGCTAGTAATGAAATAAAAGTCTCATCGAAATCATAGCTTTATATGTGTTTTATATAACTTTTCTTTTGAAACCGAAAAATGGATAACCCTGTACGAAACAGGGCACGTATGCGTTTTTATTTTAATTTCAAATATCCATACAAAATGTCATTCACTCGCTCGGTTGAGATACTTACGATTTAAGTCAACTTATGCACTTTCATTTTCTGATAATTCTGGTCTGACCTGAACATTGGCATCGCTTGTGATGATACGTTTTTTAACAACTAAGACTGTTAGTGCTAAACACTCTTCGGTATTTATCAAACCTGAATGTAGTTTTTGAATTCGTATGTAAATTAACGAGATTGTTTGGTCAAAAGCCTACTAATAATAGATGCAAGTTGTTGAAAATTTGACAAGAGAGAAAATGGCAGCAGTGTTGCTTTTATAATTACAACACTGGAAATACAAAATCTTATCGAATTATTGAGCTTTTTCTAAAAGTGTTACAAATATTGCCACCTCCAAAAAAATACCCTTTAGCATGTACGAATGTATGTAAGAATTTAACTTAAAATTTGTTTGTCTCACATTAGAATACAGGCAGGTGTATATAATAAGTGGACCTAAAAAAATGGGTAGAAGGCACTATGGTTGTATTATCTGATGGGACATCATTTGTATTTATGGTTGCACATGTATTTATGTGTGAATAAATTACATAATATCGTAGACGTTTTTTTAATCCAAGGACCAAGTGGGAAAAATATTATTAAAAGGTATTAAATCATTTGAAAATCTAGTGAAAAAGAGAACTTCTTTAAAACAAGTAGAGAATTTATAATTTTATAAAAACAGCGGCCCACTATCTTACGATTTATCTTTCGCTTCGCTTTATGTTTCGTATGTAATTCAAATAAATAACTGGATTGCCGTATAGTAACTCCACAATAAAAAGTGTTAAATGTAGAAAACTTAATATGAATAATATAAATGTGGTACCACTGGAACTTGACGGTAAAAAATGTAAACAAACTCAAATACAGTATCAAAAATCCGTATTCGTACAACCTTAAAAAATATATTAAATTATATATATAATTAAAACATCTTTTTTTATTTATTTTAAGAAATAACGCCTCTTGTTATTTAAATCGTATCAAATATTATTTTCATTTATTTATATTTTTATGGATTTTGAAAATGTATATGAATAATGATTCTTCATACTGTAAATAAATTAATAAACAAATTAATAAAAAAAAAAAATTATGAAAAAAATTTTACTTATTTTATACGACAGTGGCTACAAATTGAAACCTTTACACTGACTAAACATTTAGTAATGAAGCCAAGTAAAAGTAAAAGCATTCCAGAGCGCTCCAGTGTGCAATTCATAAAACTCGGATGGTTTTAATTTAGTTACCCAGTGAGCTGCCAAACCTGTTACAGACTCGTCCACCAAATCTACACACTTCGTCGCGATATCTTTTGCTAGCTTATCATCGTTTCCGTTACCCATTATATTGTAGAGTTGGGTTCTTTAGCTCTTTTAATGAGCTAGTTCGTTCACTTACAACAAAAAGCATATGCGTAAAACAAAAATTTAATTTATGTATGTATGAGTGTGTTTTTTTACATACATATTTTGTGTTGTAAGTGAACAAACTGGCTCATTAAAAGAGCTAAAGAACCCAACTCTATTATATTGCACTGCCCAACACAGTCTAGCAATGTATTTGCCCAGAAGCGACGTCTCGGCCTGCAAGATGAAACTACCCTTGAGATAATGTAAAGCCCAGCCAGTGTCTTTACAGTAGTCTGACTGTTTACATATATGACCACCATCTCTCCCTATGGATATCAAAGACGCCCAGAAAACAATTTTTTTTCTGTCACTCCTCTATGGAGCATATTAGTTTTCCACAAAGCATCCATTACTTTGTTTCAGTTTCATTAATAAAGTTGCTTATTTCAACCACTGTAGTTCTCCTCCATCTGACTGTGTAGTGGTGAAGATTCTTACTAAGTGGTGGTAGTGATTTTAACTTAGCATTGTAATTTTTTTCCAGTAGGTGGTGTTTTTCTCCTAAAGTTGGTGATTATCTCCAGAGGTAAGCTGCAAGATCAAGGCGCTTCTTCTTTATTTTTTTAGTTGGAGTTGTCTGGATAGAAGTTTATTCAATTTTTTTGTTTTTTTGGACCGCTTGTGTTGTTATGTGCGATCTAACCAATATAGCACGCCACCCCTTTAGAAAGTCCATAAGATAGCCATTATTCAGCAAACGGACTCCCGTAGTAGTGCTCACCACTGTCTTCAAGCCAGCCGTGAAGATCGCGTGGTCATCCATCAACCTATTAACACTTAGCTATTGTTTCCTATAAGGAAGTGACGCTAGGACTTCCTATCGAAATCGCATACCCTGACTATATAGACCGTGAAACCCGGAGTATCGTCCAATGTACACCGAAGACGAACTTCTCCAGAATAGCGGCATATTTTTAGAAGGCTCTCATCAAAAATATTCAAAAGGCTTGCCGCCAACCTTTTCACTGCCACCTCCAACGGAACCAAGTTCAGAATCATGTCCAGCAAAGCCTTTGAAGTGCTTCTGGAGGCACGTGATATGCTCAGAGAGACACATATTTACACTGTATTCATTAGTCCCTCTGACTCGCCGTTCCCAAAATCCTCCATCATATGATTTAGCCATATATGACCGCGTAGCACTATATCGACTTCAGCACCCTTAGACAAAGAGCCAGTCTCTTCCCACCTATGGTACTCCTTACCGCCTACTAGCTAGATAGGTAGAAGTGGCTGCTTCCAAAAGAAGAGCACACGTAGACACACGAATGACTGTTGTGGTACTGGTACCACGATGGATCCACGATGGACTGAAACCACTAAGCCTACAAATGTCCGCACTTGACAGCTCCGCAAGCCCTGTCGCATGGCTGAAATCGAGGTACCTTTTTCTTCTGCCATATAACGTCTGGCATGTGCACAGTAGGTGAGGATTTGTTTCCTCATCCTCCTCATCCCTGCAGCTTCGGCAGCAATTATTGGCCAGTTGACCCAGTTTCAGACTCCTAAGTGTGCTTCTTGGGAGACTGGGCAGATCTTTAGCGCTTTTGAGATCCAGCTTTGGTAAGGTTTGCTGCGCTATCTTAACCGTCTCGAAGCTGCCCATGCATCATAGTAAAAGTAAGTGAACTTAATTTGCATTAATAATTGTCCTCAAAATAAACATTATTTGACATAAACATTTAATTATTTTAAAGAACTGCATGTTTATAACTGTTTATACAAAACAATTCAAACTACTTAACAGCAGCAACAACAACAACAACAATAACAACGATAATTCTACTTATAAGAACTGCATAACATTAAACTCTCAGTTTTCCAATGCAATTTCAATGAATTATGACTTATTGCGGTTGCTCTTGAAAGGATACAAATCAGATATTAAGGATATTTCGTAATTACACTTTCGCTGCTAAAAGCGAGGCATTTCATAACGAATTCCATGGCTTTTTCGACTTTTACAAAACATTTTTTATTTTATATTTTGTTTCTTTATTGCATAAAAATAGTGCAAATTATAATTTTTATAATTATTTTGTAGAATTATGAGTTCTGTGTGTATAAAATGCTCCCTGTACTAGTGCATTAGCATGTTAATGCATTTTTTTTTTTTTCATAAAATGGAAAATCTCTTCCATCGACATTTAATAATTACAATCATGCGAACGAACACGCGCTGATGAAGCAACCACTTATAATGGAAAAAACTTTAATCCTCTTAAGTTACTCAGATATAGTGCTGATATTGTTGTTACTGCTGTTGTTGCATTTCATAGAACAAGGTTATTGGTTGTTAATGATAATAATTAATCTAAGGTCATGTTACTTACGTACATATACTATATGTACATACTGTTGGCGATTATACTCTCGTTCTAAACATCGTTATCTTTGCATTTACTTTTTTAAGTGCATTAACCATAAATGAACTTATGCGTTGGAGAAAAGAAATTGTATCCTTTTGCTTATCTTAAGGAGTTTAATGCTGAAGGATGATGATAATGATTTTGAAAATAATTATAGATTCTGTTTTACTAGATAGATTTTAAGTGAATAATTAAACGATTTAATGTGTATTATGGTAAAAAAAAAACAAAATTTTGAAATTAACTTCAACAGAAAAGAAAACTAAATATAATAAAATAAGTGGTTTTAAATGATATTGTGTGCCGCTGTGGTATGGTACGCCTACCAACCATCTTAAAAAAAGAAAAAAACGTTTTTCGATAGCGGTATCACCTCATAACATTAGCTAGTAACTGGTTATGCCGGCGTTAAACTGTCCCTTTCAATGAGTAGGTCCCGTTCAATGAAAATAGAATCGGGTGCAGCTCATTGACTGAGAGAAGTCCCCATTTTCCTTAATGGAATGTTATGGGAGTTAATAATAATAATAAAATTGAATATATTTTAGTTAAAAAAAAGTAATAACAATGGAAAGTGTTTAATATTGAGAAAAAAAATCGACTATTGGTATCGAAGGAATTATACGGTTTATTCCTAAAAAATGTGTAATGAAAATAAAATTAGATTATTGTTACGTTTTTACCTTCTAAAAAACCTGTATTTATGAGTTCGTAGATTGTAGTTAAAATAAAATAAGTTTTGTGTTTAGTTTTTAATTAAAATCCTTTATGCAACACAGTTTTGTGCACCACTGCCTGTAACCTTTTTACAAGCAATTACAATTTTCTATTTCTTAATTACTCCGTCTGTTTACAACTTTGTAAACAACAACAATTACTCGACAGATCTTCCAGCCCGATCGTAATTATAACTTAGGATCGATCAAAACCGTGTCAACTAGAGGTTATCCGCACTTAACTCTCTTTACTGAGTTAGCTCCAATTAAACTGGTTTCTTACTTCACGATTCACTTCACGAGTTCACTGCTTATAAAAACTCCCTTCACACAAAGTTCAAACCAACAAACTTTACACCACATAAACTTATTTGTTTTTCGCACCCATGCATCAAATAATAAGAGATTTAGTTGCTTTTTCTCTCTCTCTCTCTCTCTCTCGATGAGATTGTGCGTGACGTTGGCATAGACCTTTTTATTTTGTTTTAAAAGCAAAATAATATTTTTTACATTAAAATGTAAAATAAAATGTACAATAATTAATTATAAACAAAAAAAGCAATAAAAATAATAAAATTAAATATTAAATTGAGGTATTGAGCTATAAAATGTATAATAACGAAACTCTGTAGAATAATTTTCTTTTTTTCTAATTAACTTATTAAGTCATAGCATTGCGTATACGCAATGTTCACTTTTTCTGAAAAATTTAAATTTAATTTTATACATAAATCAAATTCTAATTGACGTGTTTTTTAGGCTTTTTCTTATAAAATAATATATTTTTCTTATAAAATGATAAAGTATTGAAAATATTTTCAAAAGTTAATTTGTCGTGCTTTCAAGGACTTTTACAAATTCTCGTAATTTAAAAAAATTAAAAAAATTTTTAATCGAATTGTTCAACCAAGAATGAAGTCTTGAGGGGGTAGCATTATGATTTGCAGGTGTTTAGAAATAGATAGGTTAAGCAAATGCGTTAATTTTTCGGGAAGAATGGACGCTAATACAACACATGTTAATACTTTGCTCTAAGGTTTCTATGAAAGTTTAGAAATTTTGTTCAAAAGTGTTTCGGACATCATTTTTAAACTTGGATCCAGAGTAACGGCTTCAGAGTTCTTGACTGAGCAATCGAATTTCCAGATATAAACGTAATAGAACATGTATCGGTAAAGGTCAAGCGTGCAATTTCAATTGCATTGTGAAGACTTTTGCAAAAACATAGTCATGTTCACTCCAAAACGTATCCAAGTAACAATTAAGTCAAAATAAGGAAATCTAAGAATAATTTATCAGTCTTTTTATGATTTTTTTAGTTTTATTTAAAAAGAAAATAATTCTTTGCAAAAAGTTAGCGCTTTCTAAAAACATTACCTCTCCAGTAATGTAATATAACAACAAATTACAATAACAAAAATACACCGACAAAATTTGTTGGCATAATCTATATTTAATTATTTATATATAATTTATATTTATTTATACAGAAGGTCCTCGGTTCAATAGCATGCCAGACCATCTGAAAAAAGAAAAAGTTTTTTTCAACTATTACATCTGCCGTACGGAGCCGGCGTTTGTAGGTCCCTTTCAATGAGTCCAGTTGGTCCATCATTCTTCATATATAAAAAATTAATATTTATTTGCAGAAAATGAGAAAATTTTATTGTTGCTCAAGTGTGTATATCCTTTTTGATCTAGCTTTCACTTCCTTTGAGAGACGTTCAAGGGCGTCATATAAAAGTTAATCCAACCATAAAGCAGGGAGAATATTTTTGTTTTTTTTTTTTGTTTTTTCTCGTCATTCCTCTAGGAAGTATATTGGCTTTCCACAAAGCATTCATTGCTTTGTTTCAGTTTTCTTAAACAAGTTGATTTTACAAGTTAAGTAGATGATTAATCCACTGTAGCCTCTAAAATCGATTGTGTAGTGGTGGTCAATATCCTTGCTAATTGGTGGTGGTCTTTACTTTAGCATTGTAATATTTTCTCAATAGATGGCGTTTTTTCTATGTTTGTCATCATCACCAGAGGAAAACTGGATGGTTAGGGGGGCTTCTTCTTTATCTTTTAGATGAAGTTTTCTGGGGAGGAAGTTATAGTCTCTTTATTAAACACTCGAAACGTAACCATAACTGAATTATTTCGTCATGTTTTTTACTGGGACTCGAACTTGGCTCGCTGGTGTTGTTATACGTGCGTTCTAACCACTAAACCACGCCATCTCCTGGGGGGTCACAATCCAAAATTTACAAACAGAAAATTAGCCCATATATAAAACCTCTTGAGACCTGAACATGAAGCGATTATGATAATAGTTTATTTTCTATATATCGTTTTCTTTGGTCATTAAAAAAAAAAAAAAAATTATTCTCCAACTCTAAAAATAAATGGCGATAACTTTGGTAGAAATGCCATCTGTTGATAGTTTTACGAACTCTAGAGTCTACACCAAGAAATACAATACCAGCAGGTACGCAATAATGTCACTACGTGTGATACATAACGATAATTTAAAGTACAGATATGTGTACCCGGGGTCTCAAGAGGATAAGCAGCACCCTACTGTACATACATAGGTAGATAACTGGCCATCATGACCAACTGTTACATAGGCTGTTACCCTCAGCTGAACTTTCTAATATTTCTTTAAGAAGTTCTTATTTTGCATTTTTTTTTTTTTAGTCTTTTATAATGATAAGTATTTATTATACAGTTTAATACTCATTTATATAAAATTATTTTAATAAATATTAACAAAGAATATTAACTTAAAAAACAGTAGGGGTACTGTTCAAAAAAAAATAATATTTTATATTAATAAATAAAAAAATCGGAACAATGCTTGTTACAATTAAATGAAAAACAAAAAACACAATAACAATCTTTTTTATTTTATTCTTATTTTACGTTTTATTTGATGTATTTACAATTTTACAGTTTTACAATATATTTATTAAAATATTTTGTTCGTTTTGTAAGCTACATACACATAAAAAAATATGAATTTATTTTTTTATATATACAATAACAACTATGAATGCACTTAAACAACTACAAAAAGGAAGGAAGTACAATTGCATTCATTTTGTTTTTATTTCATTTTATATCATAACTGTTTTTATAGTTACTCTCACTCTCATTCATTTGCTGTACATTTGTTTATTTTTGTTTTAATTTTTTTTTTATTTTTTATAATTATTAACTATTTCGACGATACTCACATATGTGCCAACAAGGCCACCAAATATGCCAAACAGTACCAATAAAATATTTTTTGTTAATTTTAGTTTCAGCGGCCCATAGCCGATGCTGTATTGTACACAAATTTGTAGCAAAGCTGGAAATATTATACCCAATATGGATAAACAGAATGAGCCAACCAATGACAGAAATAGAGATAAATCCGGTATGAGTACAGCAGCACAAACTGTTTGGTAACAAACAAAAAAAAAGATGATTTTTTTTTATTAAATAACATATCAAAGAACATTTAAAGCCATATACTATGTTGTATAGCAGCAATACAACAATTGTTATGTAGCTGTAGTGTTGGTGTTGGTGGATGGCATCAACTTACATGTTAATAATACAATACCAGAACGTATAAGCATTTCAAAGAGCACATGTTTTGATGTGTCTTTAATTCGTTTCGACAAGTATTTGTGCCAAATAATATCGGCTGTTACATATCCCTGTAGAGCATATGATATCCATGTTGTAATGGCGAACAATATTTTTGTTACTTGTGCCAAACTGTTGGGGGAAAAAACAAACGAAAAATAATGCGGGTAAAAAATAAAAATAATTTATTTAAATTTTATCTGTTCTTTTTGTAGTTGTTACAATATAAATTAAATGAAATAAATGTTTTATTTTTTATTTTAATTTATTGCTTTATTCACACAATAATAAAAACCAATACTTTTACTTGTTACGATGTGTTTTAAGAGATAAATTTTTCTTATTCTTAATGGTGGCTGTTAAAATACAAAATATTATGGAGAATATTAAATTGGAGATTAACAACATGGACATTAACTTGTTTTCAAACAAAAATTGTATGCTTTTCGTATATATCAGGTCACTCAGTAAGTCCGTAGGATGGCACATAGATGGCGTTACTAGAATTTTGTCCATATGATTTTTATTTAGTACCAATCTTCAATCGATACGTGTATAAATTTGACAGCAATATGACTAACTACTGATTCGCAAGTTATAGCATTTTGTGTGAAGCGTTTTGTGTTATTGAAAAAAAAATGGAAAAAAGTGAATTTCTAATTTTGATAAAAAATTCAGTGGAAACCAAACAATGGCAACAAATGATGAATTTAAACGTGATCTTACCAGCACAAATAATGCAGAGCGCAGTGGACGCTCAAATGAGGCTGTTACTCCAGATTTTATCAAAAAAATCTACAAATTGGTTATAAATGATCTCAAACCTAAGGTGCACGAGCTAGCTAACATTGTAAAGATGTCAGATGGTAGTGTTTCTATCATTTTACACGATCATTTGGTTAAACGAAAGTTCTGTTCAAAATGGTTGCTGCATGTGCTTACAAATCGTGCCACAAATCGATGAAAACAATGACAAAATTCAATGAAATAGTCTTTGAATTGCTTACCCACCCACCGTATTCTCCAGATTTAGCGCCCAGTGACTTTTTCCTGTTTTTAGATCTCAATAGAGTGCTTGCTAGAAAGAAATATAAGTCAAAAAATGCAGCAAACGCTGAAACTGAGGCCTATCTTGACGAGAAAGAGAAATCGTACTATAAAAGTGGTGTCGAAAAGGTCGAAAATCGCTATACTCGTTATACCGGTCTCGAAGGCAACTGTGTTGAATAATAAAGTCGAGTTTTGTCAAAATTTTACTTTTTTAATTTACTTATCGTACGGACTTATTGAGTGACCTGTTATAATAAAAAATTTGCTTTATTTAAATAAATTTATTTTTTTGCTTAAAACCAAAAGGTATATAATAGTCCTACAAGCCTGATCATTTCATATTCTGAAATATAAAACGTTTTAAGTTGGTTTGCACTTCCCATCAAAAGATGGGAAACAATTTCATGGTTAATACTTTTATGTGGAATAAATCTTTGACATGATTTTTTCTGTGGTGGCCAAAGTTATTGTTCAGATAATTGTCAACAGAGTCTTAGGTACTAGTATTATAACAAACTCTACCATCGATTGCGTTAGTAGCGTCCATATATATGTCAAGCAATCAATGGAATAGTGTACAAAAGTTCACAAAAGTTAATACCACTTATAAGCTTCAGAAACACTAAGTAGATCAATAAATAGACAAACTAAAGTCCTGCAAGGCTGTTTTATATCTCCGCTATTTCATACCATTGCGCTAAATGCCATTTTGATAATAAAAAACATGGGGAGGTGTTTACTATATGATGTTAATTATGAGTTATCTTTTAGCGCACAGCTTCTCAGATCTTACATTAGATTTGAGCAATATATCGCAGCGATCCTACAAAAAACAATCCTTTGTTTCAATATAAAAAATCAAGGGCTACTACTAGATTTGCTAAATTGGAAGCCTAATGTCCAAAAACGATGGGTCAAGAAAAAATTTCTACAAACATTCGAGGTTGCTATTGGCTGGCAGCCACTTTGTGTTTGTGCTCTCTTTTTCAGAGCATTAAATTAGTCATTTTCAACTTAAATGTCTAATACACTTTTCTCTATACCACGAGGAATGTTAACCGCTTTACCCAGAAACATGCAAAAATCAATGTTAAAATGTTAAAAAATGTCATATAGTGGAAGCCACAGTTCAACAGAAGAAGGCGTTCAAAAGCTAAAACGAAGTGAGAGGAACATATTCCTTTAATCTATTCAGGTCGGCTTTCTGCTCTGATGATTTTGACCTTAGGGTCTCTCTCACACTGCCTTATGTTGCACCTTTTTTTCTTTTTTTCAGGCGGAGGTTTCCGCTATAGACAGGCTCGCTAGATATATTGGGGAATTTAATCTCGAGGCCTCTTGGACTTTTACGATCTACGTGGGCAAACTCGCGGCAATTCTCTCACTATCCCGTCATCTGAGGGAATGATATTGCCGAAGAATGCGCGCCTAGGGGGTCCTATATGGCTCAGGCAGGGAGACGTACATGCCTCTCTGGTTGCGCTGTCAGGCTTGATGGACATATGGGCACTAAGCAGGATGGAACCCAGGTGGACCAATATCACCTATTATAGAATTAACAGCTTTTGCTTACTCTTTGTATGGTAAGAACTAAGTCACGTCTTAGGCTCGGAAGGGGATTGATCGTGCTTCTTGTATGATAGGTCGCGCATGGGACGCCCTGGTCATGGCTACTGTAGGAGCGGTCAGAGTGAGGAGGGATAGGAATCGGTACAGCACATTCTCTGTGACTGCCTCGCTCTATTATAGCTGTCAGTTCCATGATCTGCACTGTCTTAGGGATGTGTCACTGTCGAAGTTGATTGACTTTATCCAGGGTATCGGTTGGCTTACATGAGGAACTTAGGAACTGATATTTCATTTATTCATGTGGGCTTTCTTCATAAGTCTGTTCTATAGCGTTCCCGAGTGAGTTTACAAATTGCGAGTGACTCACATAACCTAACCTACGCCCGATAGAACTTCAAATTGTAAAAAAAATAACACAAAAAATAAAATTCTAATCGAAAAAATGATTCTATTCGCAAGATCAATATATGGCATTAGCATTTGAAAATGATTTTGATTTTTCAAGCATTGTTAGCCGTATATCACTAGTAACGCGAACAATGTTGGCCTTCAAGGCGTTATTTATGGCCGGTTTATTTCACGACTTTGGAGGCCAGTTGGTAGGTTCATTTCTCGGAATTAACTTTTCGCCAAATTAAGATTTTAATAAGTCGATTGTTGCAGTCGCCGCATGGCACGGAGCGCCATCCTGTTGAAACCATATTTCGCTCGAATCAATTTTGTTTATATTTGCAATTAAATAATTATTGATCACAGTGCGATAACGATCTCCATTGACTGCTCCAGTTTCGTTTTTGAAAACGGTGCGTACGTTTTTCTGAATATAAGTAATGAAGTCTGTAGGAGCCTCATCGCTGAGCGCAATGTTGTTGTTAAGTTAAGCAAATTGATGGCTGATTTTCAAAGTAAGTCTGGTTAATTTGGTAGCGTTGTTCAAGAGTCAATCTATCCACGATTATTTTCCAAAGTTTATTGATCATAAATGACAACTCCTTTGATAGTTACCCCTTTCGTAAGGCTTATAGTGCTTAAGAAACACCCTCTATTTATATGTGAAAAATTTAATTTGCTTTACAATAAATGCAAATTTCGATGAACTTTTATAAGAATCTATGAATTTTCTTTTGTCATATAACAAGTTTTGTGATGGCGTCTTAGATATTTACCCATTACGCTAATTTCCAATTTAACCACAATACATAATTACCAGAAAAAAGAAATCAAAACATTCCACAAATTAATCCACATCATTGACCATAAGCACAAGGCATATGCTTTAGCCAAATCTATAACAATTAAAAATAACTACCAGACCCTTTAAAAATGTTTGCATGTATGTATTGTTTCTTATAATCTTTTGCTAAAATATTTGATTTTTGGCTTAGTCTTCTATGCTAATAATCATTATCCGAGATACAGATAGATGATACAAGATAATAACGTTACTTACATTTCTTTTTGTGGTATATTTAATGTAACACTGCCCAATGAATCCGCACCGTATTTCCAGTAACCAAAGAAGCCCAAAACAAAATATAAAGACAGCACTATGGCCATGCCCATATTCATAATGCCAAATGGTTTTAAATAGGCCTTCGGCGTTGCCATGTTTTCTTCGATGGCTAAAATCTTAAAATAAAAAAAAACAAAAGATAAACAAAAATATTTATAAATAAAGGCCAAACACAAAAAGAAAGAGAAAATATTTAACAAATTTATTAAAAACCCATACCATTTAGGTCAAACCAAGCGTTTAAAAAACAAAACAAAAACAACAACAATAATAATAATAAACGAAAAGAGCATACAATAGCAAATTATTAAAATAAACAAATTAAAATGACCATAAAACAAACAAAAAAACAACAACAACAAAAAGACTAGAGGAAAGGAAGGGAGAAAGAAAAGAGGAAATAAACAGGATGAGTATTTTGTATCAAAAAGAAACACAGAAAACAAAAAACAAAAAAAACTCAAGGCCGAAAGAAAGGACAACCAATTAACAACAAATTTTATAATTGGTAATGAAGAATTTTTTAATACAGTATTGTCACTGAAATCAGCCTACAAGTCATTAAAATGAAATATAACAGAAAAAAAACTAGAAGAGAAATCCAATTTGTATGTGGGTTTAGTAGTTAAAGTCCTCGTATATAAAATTGTAGAAAACAATTTAATTTTTTTATCTCAACTTGCAGCTAGAAGATGACACCTACTCATACAGTACGTTGTAGTCATGCCAAATAGATTATAAAGCGTGGTCCAACCATAATGCACGGTGTTACTAAACGTCAAGTTTTTTGCCCAACTTAATTTGACATTTCTTTGTTTCAGTGTTTGACAAATTCAACCATGGCATGCATTTCGTACACTTCGTAATTTTATTAGTCACCATAATCGATCAAATGTGTCCACAATCCGGAGATTTGTGCGTTTTAGTTTTAGCAAACCAGGTCTGTAGGAAATGGGGAAACACCTGTGCATGCTCGCTCAGTTTGTTTTGCGGAAAACATTGCTGTTGTTCGCGATAGTGCGGCAGAAGAGCCGTCAATTTCAACTCGTCGTCGTGTTCAACAATTGAACATCTCAAGAACATCATTGATTGCCAGAAATTAACGATATGGACCTGAACGATATGTGGTTCTAAAAGGATGGTGCCACTTGAAACACAGCCAACATAACAATGGCTATTTTTGCAAGAAATTCAATGGCCGTGTTAGCTCATGTCGTGGCGGTGTTAATTGGCCGCCATAATCATGTGAACTGACACCGTTGGACTTCTTTCTCTGGGAATATTTGAAAGAAAAACTGTACGTCAATAGGCCAAGAAAAATTCAAGATCTAAAAGATGAGATAATTCGGCACATTAACGATATTGAACCTCAATTATTTCTCAGAGTCATTGAAAATATGACCGACGGATAGAGGTATGCCACCGAAGCCGTGACAAGCATTTGACCGATAATTTGTTTCACATAATTGTCATAGAACAATTAATATCGTGCTTTTTGGTTGGACGGACCACACATTACTTTAAATGAAGTTGGTACTCTTATGTAAAAATATGAAATTATTGGGAAAAAATTGTTGAGTTCAAATTATTGGGTCGCTATAAAACAGTAAAAAACATGCTACATGACGACAATGTTCACGCGGTTGAGAAGTTAAAAAACGGACATCATAGCACTAGCGCATACATTGGAGTTGTATTCTAATTTCAGTCAGATATACATTTTTTTTCGCTGCCTCTCTGCGGAGCAGATTGACTTTCCAAAAAGCATTCGTTGATTTGTTTCAGTTTCAATAATAAAGTGAATTTTTCAAGCTAAGTAGATGATTAATCCACTGTAGCTCCCCTCTATATGATTGTGTAGTGGTGAAGATCTTTGCTAAGTGTTGGTGGTAATCTTTACTTAGCATTATAATTCTTTTCCCTGTAGATGGCATTTTCTCCTGTCATCATCGTCAAAGATAAGTTGCAAGATCAGAGGGGCGGCTTCTTAAGATGAATTTGTCTGGAGAGAGTTTGAAGTCAGTTTATTAAACACTCGAAACTGAATTAAATTTTTTTTCGTATCCTCTGTTGGGATTTGAACTTCGGTCGTTTGTGTTATATACCTACGTTCTAACCACTACACCATGACACCAGTGCAAATAATCAGTCATAAAATGGGTAAGCTGGTAGGCCAGAGAGGCTTATTTTTTTTAGATGAAGTTGTCTGGAGGGAAGTGAAAGTCACTTGAAACTATTAATAATTAAATTTTTTCGTCATGTCCTCTGCTGGGACTCGAAGCGCTTGTGTTGTTATGCGTGCCCTCAAACCACTACACTACATCACTCACAAGATATGAGATTTTGTATACTTGTGACACGGTTTCCAAAAATCTGATGCCACTGCAAAAATGTGTACGTTTTAACATTTTAGCATATGTTTTCCTATAACGTATGTTTTTTTAGAGGTTCACAGTTTTGAGTTGGTAACACTGCTTTATTTGACAACCGATTTAATAGCTGATAGCTGTTTTTTGTTTAATTTGGTTTGGCATTTCATTATGGATAGACTTACACCAGAACAACGCTTGCAAATTGTTGAAATTTTTTATCAAAATAATCAAACTTCAAAATTCAAAATGTTGTTCTCTGTCGCATTTGGAGTGATGATAATCCACAAGCTTTTGTCGAAACATCATTACATCTACATAAAATTACTGTTTGGTGCGCTTTATGAGCTGGCGAAGTCAGTGGTCCATATGTCTTCAAAAACGATAATGGTCAAAATGTAACTGTCAATGGTGACAGGTATAGGGACATGATACATTCATACCTCAATTAGATGGCTGACATGTGGTTCTAACAGGACGGAGCCACATGCCACGCAGCGCACTCTATAATTAATTTACTCAAAGAAACTTTTGATAAAGGAGTAATATCACGTAATGGTCCAATTAAATAACCACCACATCGTATATTTTAACATTTTTATTTTGCAGTTTCGAAACATGGATCTGATTACGTAGCATACTAACTCCAACCGAGGGTTTCTCCTAGGATATATCAATCCGGATGAGTGAGCCCATGTGATGAGAGCACGTCAAATATTGGGCCATTTAAACGTTATATGGAAATCTTCCTTAACTTCCACATGTGTAAAAGTAAATCTTTTTAATTCATGGGACACATCTAAATTGCAACGCAACTTGATATTCATTAACAAACGTCTGAGCAGAATACTAAGAATTTTCTAGTTTACTAGTGAAAAAACCAAATCTCGATTGCTAACGAAATACGGAAGAGGAAATGGAAATGGATTGTTCTAAAAAAGAAAACTACAGGCTTATATTAAGCGAAGACTGCTTGACGCAGAAGTTTAGGGTTAGGTTAGGTTACGCGAATCGCTCACGATCCACGAGTTCACTCGGAGGCCATATAGCCCATTGTGTTACCCTTTAGAAGACAGACCCATTAAAAAGGCTGAAAAGAGGGACATGGAACAAAGACGATCACCTAAACCTGTTGGTTCACGCAACCTTCGACAGGGTTGAAGTTGATCAAATTCGACCCATCCTTGAGACATTTCAGACCATGGAAGCAACCTGAACTGAGGTGCTTTAGTCTAAACTTCCGTAGAGCGAAGTAGTCACAGTGAAGGTGTTGTACCGATTCCTTCTCTTTCTCCTTACCCAGACAACTCATACAGTAGCCATGCCCAGGGCGCCCCATGAGCTCCGAAGGCACATAACACCTTTCTCAAGCGAATCTCAGCATTACGCTTCCACTAGAGCTTTGAGTCCAAAATCACAACCAGGCACTTAGTCTTTTTCAAAATTTTCATATTAATGCCATCCAATTATGGTGGACTAAACTCTGGTATCTTATACCGCCTGGTATTTGCTTGGTTAAGCCACAGGCTATTCTCCCGTTAACTCGCCGACGTGGGAAGAAGCAGCACAAAATTATAAGCGAACGTCTAGCCATTCCGTTTAGCCTGAAAACGATTTTCTTTATAACAGGTTCCACAGAAGTCGTGAAAACACACCACCATTTGGCATTCCCTTCATCAAAACCTTCCTTATCGTGCCAATACCCAAATCAGAATTAATGACTCTGCTCCCTGCAGGTTTTCCGTCAAAATTGCTAACCTCCAGTTAACATTCAAATCGTACAGAGTCAATGCTCCGGAACAGGATGTAGGATATGTTCTCGATTGTACCAACAACATCATCCACCGACCTTTCCCTGAGAATCCAGAAAAAGTTCGAATAGAAACGATTGGAAGTTACATGTGAAGGCCCTGTGCTCCTGATAGAAACTTAGGGATATATATACGTACATATAGTGTAGCGCTGTGGTATGGTAGGTAAGACATCCGCCTACCAACCAGAAGATACTCGGTTCAATACCAGGCCAGAGCATCTGAAAAAATAAAAAGTTTTTTCAACAGCGCCATCACTTCATAACACTAGCTAGTAACTGGTTATGAGTAGTACTACTATTGAAAAACTTCTCCAATTCATTTGTCGTTTGGAGACGGCGTTAAACTGTAGGTCCCTTTTAATGAGTTTCAAAATAGAATCGGATGCAACCCATTTACTGAGAGAAGTCCCCGTGTTCCTTCATGGAATATTATGGGAATTAATATATAATAAATATACGTACATAACATACCAGGTGTACCGCTATAAAGTGAGCGTTATGATACATTTATTGTGAACGAGGCTTGATTCTTTTGCGTTGGCAGTGACGTCTGTCAAACATATTCAGTATACATCAAATCAGTTAACAAACATACATATATTTCATCAAATTTTTTCAGCGTGTTCAAGACGTCTAATTTTGTACCAGAATATGATGATTTGCGAAAAGCAATAATATTTTGTGCTGCAGAGTCGCATATGGTGATCATGCTTTAAACAGAAAAAATCATGGGTTAAACCGGGAGAACTATCAACTTCAGATGCAAAACCAGATCGAAATTATCAATTGGAACCGTGCATTGATCGAAAAACGATCAAAATGAGCCAACTATTTGTTTTCATCGATGTGATACGCATTGGCTGAGCAGCACTTCGATTACTACGAAGAAGTCGAAAATTGGTTACCAGTTGGCTTGCTTCAAAAGACAAACAGTTTTATTGGCCTGAAAGATGGGAAAACTCTGTAGCCAGCAATGGACAATATTTTGAATAAAATGTTTTAACTCTCCCATTAAAAAAACATTAATTTCACACCGACATACCTATAAAAGAGTCAAGGACCAAAATTGAGCACTGCTAACAATAAAATCGACTCTGTTCGTACTACCCCATTCTAATAAAGCACATATATAGAGCACACTGTTTTTCACAACAGACATGCATTTAATATAGTCGTCAGCGGCCAAGGGGCCTCTACCATAAGAGTCGCTCAAGGTGTGAATTAAGTTTAAGTGTAGTAAGTGTAGTGTACTTAGGGATTGGGGGCTGCATTGATACAAACTGACTCAAATGTCTCTTTTTTCGATATACTCCTCATTCCTAAGTCCCCATGGCTCCTAGTGCCCATGGCAGTAAAACTAAATCCCTGAAAGGTTGGTTTAGCTCATATTGAAGGAAGCAGACTACTAGGGGTAGACAACAATAATCACTCTATTAGAGGCCCAAACCCAAGGTGTTTTAGATCAACTGTTGTCTTTCAAGCCATCGGGTGCTAACAATGTATATATATTAAGAAAAATTTCCACTGACACCAAAAGCGATAAATAACGATACAGGCACACCGTACTTTGTAAATCACCAAAATCGATCGCTAAGTTAATAATTTAAATGCAAAGATATTTTAATATGGTAATTAACCATTATGGTACTTTAGAAAATTAAAAACAAATTGCTATTGGATTCCTTTTTAGTAATTAGCATTACATTAGCCACTATTCAGCAAAATAGCAACAATATAAGCTTCAAACCATACTGCTTCATGACTAGTAAGCGGTTATAATATCGTTTTTTACTCAGTTCACGAGCCATTTTAAATACTTTTAATATAAAGTAATGCAGATAATTCGTGTAGGGTACCAATAATTTAAACAAAAAAAATACTGATTTTTTTCATGATTTCTTTCTTGTGTAGAACAAAAATAAAATAAGCTCATCATTTTAAACCGCATACATGCACACAACTTAAAACCAAAACTAAACACAAAGATTATTTTAGAAGTAAAATGAACACAAATCCAGACACATAACAAATATAATCAGTTTATTAAAAGATAAAGAAAAGACGAGAGAAAAAAATAAAATAAATATTTACTCATTTACTTACCACACCAACAGCCTCCAAGGCAAATAAAACTGTGCCAAAGAAAATTGGCAACTTGGCTATATCCTCGAATGCTTTACGTTCCGTTAAGGGTGGTAAATCATCAAATATATAATAGAGTATTACACCAAGACCTAAAATAGAATACAAACATAAATAAATGTATTTCTTTTAAATATTTTACAAATATTCAAAACATTTAATTATAGTGCAAATACGAAAATTAAAGAATATAAGTACATACCCACAAACAGCAAAAAATTAGCAACTGAAGAGAATATTGCCAAAAATCTTAATGATCTGATGCTGTATATGAGATATAATGGCACCAACACGAAACACATGTGTATGCGTATATCCAAAACAACCAAATGCTCATCAACGATTTGTTTAATGCTCTCCGCTATAAAGACAACATACACGCAACAAATACCAAAATGATAAAAGGCCAAAAAACCGTCAACAAAAGGGCTAGAGAGGAAGAAAAATGGGTATATTTTTAATGAACAAAGTAATTTAAAGAATTTCAGTATATGTACTACTTGGATACATATGAAGGTTGCAAAATGAGAGCATCAACGCACATTAAGTTGGAGATAAAGTTATTTGTATTAAGAGCGCTAATGCAGATTAACGCTGTCGTCTGTCTACGCTATAAGTTTGTATATATTGTTACGAGAATAAAAACGCCTAAATTGTAGGATTTTTGTATATTTTGTGTCACCCTGTCAATGCCATACTTATTTTTGTATCTGACAGCACTACCAATTAGATCACTTCTGGATAACACAATTTTACAGGTTAAAATTTACGGATAGAGGGTATGAAATCATTTGAGACATTTCCGGAACTTTCTAAACTGTAGGCAATAAGGTATATAAGGAGACTGTTTTGCCTACGTAGTTTCGTTATCGTTTGGCTATCAATAAAGTTGTGTAAAAGCGGAAATAAAAGTGTTGTATAAACGAATATTAAGTGTTGTATTAAGACAAATAGTATAAAAGTTATAGTGGAATAAATAAAAACTCTAAAACAAAAAAAGCGGTGTTTATTTTATTCTAACACAATTCGTTTTAAAAAAGCTAAATCGTAACAGTGTGTATGTTTGCTTGTTTGGGGCTGAACCGATAGTCTTGAAGATTTTGCAGTATATCCCTATATATCTGGAACGAAGTATTCCAGATATAATGAATATTTATTTATATTTATTTATTTATCATTAAGAAGAAGAAAGAGTATCTAAATTTGGACCAAATACATTCATAGTCAATACAAATCATCAGTCAAAAAGTAGGCAGAATTAAACAGAATTAAACTTCTTTCTTCCTCTTACTTCCAATCCTGTCTACTCTTTGGCATATGACAGCAACATTTGTCATTCATATTCGTTTGATCGATGGTCGAAGTTCTTCGAGATTAGGGTGAGAAAGATGAATATGAACGACACACTCACAAGCGACCTGGTGAAAATCTCCGAGTGGGATCATGCGAACAGGGTCGATTTTCATGCACAAAAGAGCCACTGTTTTTTTTAACACACAGACGTGGTGATGTGGTGTCACCTGAGTCTATAGGTAATATAGGTAGTGAGGAATTAGATGCCTTTAATGTTCTGGTCATGAGAATTTACTGTGATGGTCGTTGAAACGATCACATATTTCGAGTGTCGACGCCACATTGCGTCGATGCTCTAATTAATTGATAGAGTTGGCTACCATACCGTCATTAATTAGTACCTTCAACCTCTCCTGTACATGGTTGAGGAGCTCCAGTATAAACTTTGAAGCACCGGCCCAAACATGAGAGTTGTATTGCAATTTGGGTCGGATATAGGTCTTGTAAAGGAGATCAGATAAGGAGATCAGATGGAGTGAAGTAATTCTTACATTGTCTTAAAAAGCCGAGGCACTTGAATGCTTCTTTAAACACTCGAAATATGTGCTCGTTTCAATGAACGTCACAATGAATTCTCATGCCCAGAACATCGAGGGCATCTGATTTTTCAATATCTACATTACCCATAGATACATATGACGACACACCACCACGTTGGGTCTTGCGCGCGCTAAAGTCGACCCTGTTTGCGCGACCCCACTCAGAGATTTTATTTTTTCATTAATATGGCGGTAATATTTTGAATATGTCAGAATACATGTTACTTTCTAAGTCATAACATTGTTGTAAATTCTTTTTAAGGAGTCAGTCCTAATCAACTCTTCTTTTATCTACTTACGTTGCTATTGGTATTATGCATTTAAAACATGGTGGCCCCTCTTCGAAACCATATGTCATGGCTTCTGAAAATGTTAAATATGGCACACGTTTTCGTTTGCATAGCACATACATAGAACCGATCTGAAAGTAAATGAATTTATTTTAAAATCAAATTAAGTCCTCAAATCTTACCAATATGTGTAAGCAATAAACAGCTATAGCACCAATAATGATTGTCAATATAGTGCCATTAATATAACCAGCATTAGCATATGCACTGGGCATGGCTAGAACACCTGTACCTATACTAGCCTTTAGAAAATGTGCAAATGTCTGCCAATTGCTATAAAATTTAAAGAAATTAATTTTAAAAAAAGTTGAATTAGTTGAGTTATGCATGTCATCTTACTTTGTAGGTTTTGCCACATTACGATGTTCATGTGGATCATAATCGTCATCATTATGGGCCACAGAGTTTTTTTCATTTTTAGGATTTTCTTCTAAGGTAGTAGCAGTCCTAAATACAAAAAAAAAGCATATAAAGAGAACAAGATTATTATATTTTTTAAATTATTAGAACATTTTTAATAGGGTTGAATTTTTGTAAGATAAATAAAATATTGTTACGAAAATAAAAAATGTCCAAAGAAGATACATTAACCTCAGTGCATTTCGAACTGTATTGAGTGATTCTAGTCTATTGGTTTGTGTCAAGGCCGTCAATGTGCCACCCTGGTAATGCAATACTTAATTTGTGTTATTTACAGTCTTACCAATTGCATATTGAAGGGTGTTACCGCATTGATTTTGGATGTTACATTTGAATTGACGGAAATTAATAGAACGCTGTCGTAAATACAAGAACATTCGGCAGTAATATTATTTTTTGCCGCATTATGCATAGTTAGTTAGTTATTGTGTAAAGTTGTAATTCAAAAGTCATAAAGTAAAGTCGTGTTTAGGCATTCGTAAAAGTGTTGAGTAATTGTGTATTAAGTGGAAGTAAAATAAATTTGCTGTATGAAGTAAAAGTGTGGATATAAAAAGAGCTGCATAAAATATTAAATTCACTGCATATATTCTCTTTACGCAATTTAAAAAGAACTCCAACATTTTAGAAAGACTAAAACGTAACAATATTCAACATTTTATTTATTATTTTGGAAGTTTAAACAATTGAAAACTAAATTAATATAAATGTGGATTTTCGAACAGATCTATGGCAGTTAAAACATAAAACATACTAACAAAAACCTATTATCAAATACAGGGTGTCCGCGGGAAGGTATACTACTTTGTTTATAAATTTTGATTATATGAAAGAGAATGGATCTTATATTGATAAATGTTTTATTTAATGTCGGCACTTACGTATGGAATACAATATCGGATAAATGCCCGCCTTTATTAGCCTCATAAATACGAGCCCTTTTAGGCACATTTTTCTTACACATTTCACGCGGTATTTGATAAATTTCATCATGAATATTTTGTTTGAGCTGCTCCAGTGTTTCTGGTTTGTTTGCATAAACCTTACTTTTCAGATAACCCCACAAAAGGACGTCCGGAGCTGTCAAATCAGACGACAATGTTTGCCAATTACCATCAACATTTTCATTCCTTGAAATTATTTGTTGTGGAAAGAAGTTTCGCAGTAATTCCATTGTAATCCTGGCTGTATGCGATGTGACACCGTCTTGCTGAAACCACATGTTAGTCAAGCCCAAAGCATGCAGTTGTGGCGTTAAAAAGTATTCAATCGTATCACGTTATCGCTCCCCGTCGACAGTTACCGTTACGCCGTTTTCAGTTTCAAAGAAGTAAGGTCCTCCTGACCAAATTGCACATCAGACCCTCACTTTTAATGGATGAAAAGGTGACTGAGGAATAATTTGAAGGTTTTCCATTGCCCAGAAACGACTATTCTGTTTATTCACATAACCATTCAAATGAAAATGTGCCTCGTCACTCATTATGATTTTTTCATGAAAATCGGGATTGTCATGGGCGAGCTGTAACATCCTATTGGCATATGTACGGCGGCGTAAATGGTCTTCTAGAAGAAGCTCTTGTGTCAACTGAAACTTAAATGCAAACAAATGCAAATCTTTGTGCAATATTGTGACCAAAGTTGTTCTTTGAAGACCAAGCTCTTGAGCACGAGTCGAATTGAGGTTGATGGATTGTTTTTAACATTTTCTTGAACAGCAGTAATGTTTTCAGCCGATCTTGCACTACTTTGTGGTCCATAATTGGGCCTATCAGCTACAGTCCCTCTTTCTTCGAAATTATTCACCACACGATAAATAGTGCGTCTTGTTGGCACGTTGCTTCTCCCAAAAATGTCACGTAACTTTCTCATCGTCACAGTAATCGATGACTAATTTTGATTACATGTTTTAACGATTAAAACACGTTGGCTTACTGAATATTTTTCCATAATAAATTTGCGACGTCTCTACTTCACGACTGCCAAATATGAACTATCAAGACTAATGTTTACCAAAATTGCGGCAAAACAAAGTAGTATAACTTCCCGGCGGACACCCTGTACAAGAACCTGTCAACAATAACAAATGAAAGCATATGAAGTTAAAGCATATAAACATACTAAAAGCAACTACCTCTATATCAAGAGCCGATAAAAAGATAAGAAACGCAATTAACAATGTTTGCACGTATTTATGTACTACAAGCAGTGTTGTCATATTATTTGGTTTTTAGAAATTTGAAAGTTAAGAAAAAAACCGCAATAAGTAAAAACATATACATATAAGGCAATTATTTTAAATTATTTGATTATTGAACAAGTTATTTGAAATGTAATAAGTGAATTAATAAGAAAAAGTATCTAAATCTTGTCCAATTTGAAAATTATAGCAATTTAAAGTTTCATTCAATTTCAATTTCACTCGATTTCGGCTTACATAACATATGCATGTAGCTTTTATTCATGCATAACACAACAAATTAAATACATATACATACATAAATGATCATATAAAGACACCTTACTCTAATTTTACACTTTTTTCCGACAAGCTTGACAGCCAGTGGGTAAACTTGTTTCAAGTTTGCTGAGTCCAGTGGTGCTAACCGCTTTTTTCGGTTAGCTCTTATTTTCGATATATAACATTATTTCAAAATGAAGCAGGCTGCACAATATATTGTTACGTTTTAACCTTTTTAAAACGTTTAAGTTATTTAAATTGCGTTAAAATAAAAGAAACTCCACGTTTTTTGTTGTATTTTTTTCGGTCTTTATTAATTCCACTATAATTTTTATACACTGTCTTAATACAGCAAACTGATATTCGCGTACACAACCCTTTTTATATTTAACAGACTTTGCTTTATGATAGCCAAATGATAACTAACTCACCAACCCCAATGCGCCATCTCTTTAAAGTATTTCGCTATTAGTATCGAATGTTTTAGTATAGACACGAATCTTCAATCTATCTACGTTAATTCAAATGGTCTAAAATTTATGAACACAAAAAGAAATCGAACTGGCAACACCCTTAGACATACGGATGGTAACACTCTTAATTAATACAGATAATTATGACAATTATTAAGCTTTGACACAAGCCAATAAATTTTATAGCCACAATCTCATAATAAGTCCCTGATGTGGTGAATTTTGTCTTCAGCATTTTCATTTTGTAACAATATGGTATATTCGCGTATCTCCAAAAAGTTTTATTAATAAAATAAAGAAATTCCGCAATAAAATTATCTTTAAGGCTAAAATTTTTTTTAATATTTAGTATTTTATTAGTTAAACAGACATATCACTCATACGTAAAGACCTGCATGAATGCCAATAAAAACTAAAATTGTACATTCCTTTTCAAATGGATTAGTATTATGATCTCATTCATCATTAAATGCGTTAAAATGTGTATATATATTTGATAAGCTCTTAATAATTCTGTACTCATTACTTTCTGGTTTTACTGAAATTTTGTGAAAAATATTATGAGCACACTAAATAAAAACATCAGTGAATGACTCACACTACACAGTAAATCATTCATTGTGTTAATTTTTTTTTAGTTTCAATATATTGCTGCTTACATAGAGGGGAAAGAGGAATAAATGGAAGTAAAAACTTTTTCGCTCTCGCAAGATTATTCTGCTCCTTGTTTGTAAAAGTAGAAAACACAAACAACAATATATTTGTATTTGAATTTGTACGAGAGGCAAAGAAACGAAAAATTATTTTTTAAATAAATCCATGTTTTTACTAGAGGATTGCATTTTTTTTAGTGAATTAATCGTTTTGATTTGCTGCATCCATTCTTTTTTATGATGTGCTGTGAATCGCATAGTATACACGTTAAGATGAATGACGTTTATGAATGACGTTTTTCTTTCTTTATTTAGTGTATGCTGTGTAGTAAATAACTTAACAGTGTTAAGTTCAATACATTGTGGGTAAAAGAAATGAATGCAGTAATGCAGGCCTCTAATACTTACTTACGTAGTATGTAATGTGATCTAACTTTTGTTCTTTTGCCAAAAAAAATTTATATTTCTGTAAAGACTGCGCAGAAAAACGCAACTTTGTTAGACTTAAATGTGAGTATCACACTTTGTGAATTCTCTCTTTCTTTGTGATCAGTGACCAAAAAAGGAATATTACATTGTGGCATTAAAAAAGGTACGATTCAAAACTCATTAATGTTTTAAAAAACAGATAAAAAGAACAGATAAATAGGCACATTTATCAACGCTGACTACAAGTAAACATGACAGGTTTTAATTCTCATTACGTTCATATAATTTTTACATAAGAGTACATTCAGTGAGAACAGAAACGGTTGACTGAATGATGCACTGTTTAGAGCTGTTTGTGGGCTGGTTGCTTCATTGGACCCTAGGAACGATAAAAAATGCAACATTAGAGTCAGTCAGTGTGGCAGGTATTATTATCTGCCTACTAACCAGGAGTTTCTGGGTTCAATACCAGCCAGAAAAAAAAACCTTTCTAACTAATGCATCTGCCGCTCGGAGACGACGTAAAACTATAGGGCCTTTGAATGAGTCTAAAAATAGAATCGGATGCAGCTCACTGATTGATAGAAGTCCTCCTAGTTGAACAAACTATAGATTAGAAGTGGGCAATACATCCTAAGTTCGCAGTGTCTTGCAAAAGTGCCTAGTCAGGATGATAATGAGTAAGTTACCGTGAAGTTTTGCACTTGGTTGATATGTGGTTTGAACAAAACAGTGGCATGTCACAAAGCATGCAATACCAAGGCGAGGCATGCAAATGGCGAGGTATATTGACAATTGATCTTTCTTTTTGGAGCAGTCATTTAGCCGCCAAGATCATGTAATTTGACATCACCAGACTAATTTTTGTGGGGATATGTGCAGTCTCTCATGGTTATGGATAATTCCAGCCCTGGAAGGCAACATTACAGCTGTCAGTGGTGCTCAAGGACAGGTCACTTACGATGTAGCCGCGGGTAACATTTACATGAAATAATCTTTAATAAGAAAATTGCACGCATTCATTTTTCACCCCAAATAAAAATTTCATTCACTTTTGCAAATTTGTTGTTTTTTTTCATTTTCAAACCCAAGCGATTAAAAAATCACCCTTTATAATTAAACGGTGACAAAGGCTACTCTCTTGGTAACGTTTGGCTGCATGTAAAGGCTTCCGCATACTCTCTTGCATTCGACAGAAACTGTAATTGGTAACAATGGCTACCTTTAATTCTATTAACCATAGGCGAACAGGAATGCTGCTGAGCTGTTGAGAGCGGGCGCAGCTATGTGTGTTGAACTGGCAGATGTGTCTGTTAGACCCCAGCTTGCGATTTTGCGCTTAGTTACAAATTGCAGCAGTCGTAGAGTGAAAGTCATGGAGGGGTAGGAGAGACTGTGGGATCTCCAGGCTACTTTGGTCTAAACTTGAGCGCTCAAAGACAGTATGGCTGCTAAATCTAAGAAGGGAGTCCTTTAGGACACTGATAGGTTTTTTGACTGGGCACTGCGTTCTAAGAGCAACGATTAGGCTATGGGAAGACGGCATCCCTAATTTTTGCCGAGTACGTAGTAATGAGGGGCAGCCAGAGATCGTGAAACATATCATTTGTCTCTGCCCGGATGTTCAGAGACAAAGGCTCAGGTTGCTCGGCTAGACTTTCTTTAGTGGTCTAAGTGAGATTACGACAGCTAAGATCTCTAACCTGGAGGGATTCTTATCAGGCATCAACTGGCTGATTAGATGGCACCCTTCTTAAGGTTTCTTCTTTTTTGTTCTATGTTTACTTCTGTTATTTCTTTTTTTTCTTTTTACTGTCGGTCTGGCTTTCTTTCTTTCATCTTTTCGGGCATTTATATATATTACACCGTTTTCATGTGCGGTTTCTGGGTAGAGTTCATAAGCACTGCCTTTCCTACCTAAGACGACAAAAAGCCTTTGCATACTCCCTTTGCGAAGTTGTAGTTTTATTCGTAGTTTGTAAGGGCACTCGAATACGCCCTATAATTGTACAGATGGCAGCCGACGACAAAGGGCTGCAGCACGCTCCCAGCCACTACTGTAGTTTTGTAATTATATGTATTAAACGTAACTAACACATACTGTTGTCGTAATAGTTGGGCCACCCGTTTTCCTAAAGGTCAGATCGCCAGTGCAAATGTATCAACTGTTCAAGACATTACCATATCAGATAGATGTTAATCGTTTTAGTAATGATAACAGTTTCAGATAATAACTTGCCCAAATATCCAGTTTTAACCGTTTTAAACAGTACAATACCTGATCGTAATCGTGTCACAAAATCCAGCACCTAATTGTAGCCGATTCAGCCCTAGATACTAAATTTGTTTTGTAATTTAGGGTTTCATCAATAAAGTAGCTCTGTTCTTATAAACATATATTAAACACGAAAATAAATGATCGTGTTTTTATTCAAAGAAAACACTTTTTTGGCTTCAGACATAGACAGATTAAGTCATTATCCTTCTGAAAACATAAAATGCATTACAATGGCGTACAAACATGAATTGAATTGAATCTGGTCAATAGCAGAGCAATGAAAACCAATCATTACTAAAGGGTGGTCCAACCGAAACTCAGAGAATTATCTTCATTTTTTTATGGCAGAGGCTCTATGACAATTATGTGTGAAACAAAATATCGGTCTAATGCTCGCCACGGCTTCTGTGGCATATAGAGTATCCACTCGATTAATCGAACGACGATTAATCGAAGAATTTTTTAGTCATTATGTGATCGAATAATGAAAATAGCCAATTTCGACTAACAAATAACTCAAAAAATGTGTGCCAATTAATCGAGCGTATGTAAGATATGGGGTGTAAAATAGCAAATTTTTATGATTATTTAGTTTTACGCTTACATTATATGTAAACATTGTATTACAAAATGAGACACATATATAAATATCACTTCATTTTGTTTTCATTACACACTTTTCGAACATAATTTTCCTTGCTTTCTCATCAGCCGTTACCGGTTTGTTAAAGATTTTACTTAAAGTTTTTAAGGTTACTCAATAGCGATAACTTTTTAAAATATGTTTCCAAAATCGATTGAACCCGACCAAAATGTACCAGGCGATGATCTGAACAATCTTCTAACCGAGCTCAACAAAACAATACAAAGTATTGCAAATTTAAAAAAATCGAATACAAAAAGTATCAGTATAATAGACGATTTCATCTATTCAGACCAGACAAAGAGAAGAGCACTGGTTCTGTTTTTTTCTCCTGCCCTATTTCTAATATTTCTTAACGACTTTCTTCTTCTTATTTCCAATCCTATCAAGTCTTTCGCAGATGACAGCAACATTTGTCATTCATATTCTTTTGATTGTACGCCGAGCCTCTGGAAGATTGGGGCGAAAAGGATGAATATGAACGACACACTCTCAAGCGACCTGGAACAGTCTCGATTTTAATGCAAGCAAGACCAAATGTTGTTTTTTAACACTCAGACGTGGTGGTGTGTTGTCATCTGTATCCATGGGAAATGTAGATATTGGGAAATCAGATGCTCTTGATGTTCTGGGCATGAGAATTCACAGTGGCGCTTATTGGAACGATCACATATTTCATGTGTCGAAAGAAGCATTCAACCATTAAGACAGTGCAAGTATACTTCACTCTATCTGATCTCCTTAATATTTACAAGACCTATAACCGACCAGAGAAGGTTTACAACTCTCATATATGGGCCGGTGCTTCAAAGTCTATTTTGGAGCTTCTCGACCGCGTACAGGAGAGGGCGAAGGTACTTATTAATGACGATGGGATAGTCAACTCTATCGATTCATTAGAGCATCGTCGCAATGTGGTGTGTGTCTCATTGTTCTATCGGCACTATAACGGCACGACAAAGTAAGGAATTTAATTCCTAATAATCACATATTATCACGTAGCTCTTATTTTTCTCGTAGAGCGTATCCCTTTGTTGTTGATTTTCCAATGAATCGCACAACGCATTATAGAGAGAATTCGTGTCTTACCTGTAGTAGTAGTTTACCCTGCTACTTACGACATAAATAAATTTAATTCAAATGTCCATACTGGAAGATAGAATATCCTCCTTCCTGTAAACTATTTTCCTAGTACCAGCACAATGTACTACATGAGTAGTGGCCATCCCCTGAGAAAAGAAAAAAAAAACATCGACCACGGTTTAAAATAAAAAAATTTTAGAAGTTTAAAATCAATTAACTTGAACAAAAATAAAAGTCGAATATTTGGACCCTCTAGTGGCATACCTCTATTCGTCAGTCCATATTTTCAATGACTCTAAGACATAATTGATATTCAATATAGTTGATGTACCGAATTATCTCATTCTTTAGCTCTTGAACTCTTCTTGGCCTATTGAAGTACATTTTTTCTTTTAAATATGCCCAAAGTAAGACATCCAACGGTGTCAAATCACATGATCGTGGCGGCCAATTAACATCGCCATCATATGAGATAACACTGCCATTTAATTTCTCGCGGAAAAGAGCTACTGTTCCGTTGGCTGTGGGGCAAGTGGCAACATTCCGCTGGAACCGCATATCGTCCAGGTCCATGTCCTTAATTTCTGGCTACAAGAAGTTCTTTATCATCTTGCGATACTGAACACCATTCACGGTAACTGCTTGACCGACCTCATTTTCGAAGAATTACAAACACTCACTCTTTGTGGATGCATAGGCTTTTCAACAATCACTCGTGAATTCTCAAGAAAATTACAAAGTGCACGAAATGATTTTAATTTAAACGCCCATTTTCGTAAAAGTACCTCTCTCCGTGGTTGAGTTTGTCAAAGACTGAGACAAAGAAATGTCAGTTTAAGTTGGGCAAAACGTTTAACGTTAAGGTGTGACTTACAATTAACATCATGCATTATGGTTATACCGTTCTTTACAAACAGATTCCATAAGATGGATATAACTTTTAAAAAAGGGAAAATTAATAGAGTATGTCCAAGTGCCGGTTTAAAGAAAAAATTTTAAAAAACAAGTTCAATCGGTGTATAATAATAATTTTAAGTTCATTTATTTTCTACTGGCAAATAAGATGAAAATTAATAATATTGACAAAACATCTGTTTTTGTTTTTGCCAATTAAAAAATTATTTAAAATTGTTTATAGATTCCGTTAAAAAGCAATAAATTAAATTAATTGATAATACTATAAGCAAATATTTCATTTAATTGATATTTAAACTGTATTGCAATAGGTAAGTGTTTTATATTCAATTGGTTTTCTGAACTGATAACATGTTTTATGAGATTTTTTTTTTTTTTTTTTGTTGTTAACTCTTCAATTATTTTACTGATAAGATCATATAAAAGAAATGGTAAAAAGGTAAATATTTTTGTTGACAGCCGAAACTAAAAAAAATATAAAATTTTCAAGTCAATTAAATTAAAAAAAAAAATTATTTAATCTTTCGTTTAATACGAAAAGCAAAAATATTTATTTAATTCTTCACCAGCGGTCATAAAGATTGTCATAGAAAAAAACGGGGTGTGTTTTTAAGGCTAACAAACACTTCAATTTAAGCATAAAGCACTTAATTGCTTTATAAACGTAAGATCTGGTTCCATATAATATATGGAATAAATATGAGTTTTTTTATATATATACAATAATAAACTTCAATATCTACAAAAAAAAAAACACAATTTATATCTGTCAAAAACAGATGTCATAAAAGTCAACATATTAAGTATTTATGTGAGTTTTTTTTCCATGAATTGTAAAACTTTGTCTGACATTTTCATCATATCTAAATATTGTAGTCTAGTAATGTGAAATTTTTCTTATATTTAAGATAAGCAAATTGACAGTTTATTACTTTTGAAGAGGAATAATAGTTTTAACTAGTTTAGAAATAGCAAGAACTAGTTTTTTTTATGAACTCAATGGAATCAATTAAACTGCTGGTCTTAGGTATAAGATATGGATCAATCAAAAAAAAAATACTTTCGGTTGAAAAATATTAAGAAAAAGAAAAAATAATAACAAAAAATATAAATAATGTTTTGTTTAGTTAAAATCACGAAGCTAATTTAATACTCATAAAAATTTCAACGATCACAATACACATATGACACTGAAGATAAATCTTTTCACTTTGTGATTCATCAATATCTTCGTCACCGCACGGCAAATCGACCATTTTTACGTTACATTTGAATTAACGGATTTTAAAATAGAAGATGGTCGATAATTCCGGAACCTTCCAAACTGTAGGCAATTAGGTATATGAAAGGGGCTGCTTTACCTACAAGTTAGCTTGATTATCATTTGGCTGTCAATAAATAAAGTTGTGTTAAAGCGAAAATAAAAAGCTTTGTATAAGCGAATATCAATTTGCTGTATTAACAGAAATTGTATAACAGTTATAGTGCAGTGGAATAAAAGAAAACTGTAAGACAACAACAAACCTGTAGTTTATTTTATTTTAACGCAATTTAAACGAACTCAAACGTTTTAAACAGGTTAAAACGTAACAATATGATAAAAGAAAAAGATATTTTGATTCCTTAGAAACAACCTTTTTCTTGTTATGGAAATTTTGCAGGTAGCCATCACTTCCGGATCTGAATTTTTCTTTTTTTAATGTTAAAGATATCTTCTGTGGTTACAATCAATTACCGCCTAAGTCGACTTAAGTCAATATGAGTTATCTATGCTTTCATATTCCACAAATAAAATTGTATATTTACGTGTAATACTCATTTCTCCAATAATGTTTTTTAAAAAGTTATTAATAAAAACATCTTGACCTAAGTCGTAATGAAGCCTCATTACAATATACCTACGAAAATATTTCCCTAAAATTTTAATTTATTAGAATAGCCTATAATGATTTAAGCTGTTTTGCAAACTTTTTTTTTAATGAATTTTCAAATATATTTTTATACGTAAAAAAATATTGGAATTTGTATGTTTCAAAAAATTTCAAATATTTTGTTATTTTATATTTTCAATACAAAAAATTTCAATTTAATTTGTCGCGTTGATTTGCCTATTTTTGTGTCCAAGGAATACGTAGCATTAGTTTATTTTAGTTTTGTTCGTTTCAATTCATTTGTTTTGTGTTAAAATAGAGTAAAACCCTAGAAATTGGCTGAGCAGTAATTTAGCACAAATTAAAAACAATTTTTTCAGTAAGAAAAAACATTTATTTATTTTATTTAAAACTAAGTACTTGGTAGGATAACCCTCCAACTGTATGTGAAGTATGTTTTGGATAATTATTGTGCATAAAATGCCATCTAAGTGGCATGTTTCCCTCTGCATATGGAATCATTGTTTTCAAAAGTGTTTCCTTCCAAGCGCACTGATACATGTGCGTATCCATTTTGATTATAAGACCAACACCGTGCCCAGATTATCCGACCCAAGCCATCTCATTCCCAGCACCATGCTTTACTGTCATGGACGTGTGCCTGGGGTTGCGTTGCATGCTTGAAGAACGCCATATATAACATTTTCCATCAGATCCAAATTGGATCCGACACTTCAGAGAAAATTTTTCCAAAAGAGCAGTTGCTTTACTGTATGTTCAAGAAAAATAAAATTGGGGATTTAAAGTTTTGTTGTAAAATGTATCCAAACAATTTTTGTTTATCATTTTCCCTTCTTCTAATTGTTTGCGAGGAGATGTTAAGACTAAATTTTGTTGAAAACTCCTTTTGAATTTGAGTTCTTTTTACAAATTATTTTTCTAGACTTAGCGCACTGTGTAATACTTTTATATGTCCAATCTGCTTGAATATGAACTAATAACTTTTTGAATAACTTTATGCTATGTCTTGGAGCACCATTTATAAATTTTTTAAAGAGAATTTTAGCTTAACCAACAGGCTGCTATCCTCAAAACTGTAAACAAACAAACAGTGTGAACTTAAGTTAAAATTGTTTTTGCTACAAATTTGTACCGGTACTTTGTATGACAATGGCATTTTAAGAGATGGTGCAGATGTTGTCAATGAATTCATTTATTTAAAAAAAAAAAACGATAATCGAAAATTATGTCGGTTAAGATTTTGGGGGTTACGGCCCGATATGACACAACATGAACGAAGTAGAAATAAGCACGAAAAATAAACACAAACTAAAGAGATGCATAAACTAAAATGAAAGATGAACGAACAAACTATGGATGGATGAACGAATAAACTAATTGCAATGACCGGCTCTCTTACTTCACTTCCTTCGCTCACGATCAGGAAAGTTGTGTTTGATAACAGATGCAGAAAGATTTGTTTAACACTAAACCTATCGATACTGCATGTATGTATGTATGCTTATCTATTCCTACCGTAGCGGTTCAAGTAATCTGGTGCGATAGTTAGGACAAGTTACCACTATTTCTTAGTAAATAAATTAAAATGAGAGGAGAGGGGGAATAAGGACTAAAATACATATTTAATGTATTTTTAAATAAAAATAGTCATGGAAAATAGCGAAATTGTAATGTTATTTACAATAAATTCTAACAAAATATATAAAGTAGGTCATTTGACCCCCTCGGGGTAGGTTTAGTGTTAATGAAACGAGAAAAGCCGTTTAAAGTAATAGAAGTAATCAAAGTAATATTGTGATAAAGGTTATAAACAATAGTACAAGCTAATTACTAATAAATTGTTTAATCAAAACAACAAATCAAAAGATCAAAGAGATCGAAACTAAAGGGTCCGTCAAATAATTTTTTTTTTTTTTTTTTTTGAAAATGCTTTAAAAAAATACTACTGAATATTTTCTCAAATTTCTTTTTTTATTTGAAAGTACAGTTCTTCCGGTTAACAATGGAAAATAATTTCTTACACGATCGGTCCAATTTTTAAGCACATTATCGATTGTGTGCAGCTGTATTTCACCAATGGCTTCCCGAATATTGTCCTTTAAAGCATCAATTGTCTCTGGCTTGTTCGCGTAACACTTATCCTTGACGGAACCCCACAAATAATGGTCCAACGGTGTCAAATCGCAGCTCCGAGGTGGCCAAACGACATCAGCTCTGCGGCTGATAATGCGATCTTCAAAAACAGGGCGCAAAACATCGAGTGTAGCTTCGGCTGTGTGGCACGTAGCGCCATCCTGTTGAATCAAAATGTTGCTAATATCCTCCTCTTTAATTTTTGTGAACAAAAATTCGTTCAACATGGCCCGATAACGATCGCCATTGACTGTAACGGCCACTCCTTGCTCATTTTCGAAGAAAAATAGCCCAATTATGCCTCTGGACCAAAATCCGCACCAAACAGTGACTCGTCTTGGGTGTATCGGCTTTTCAATGTATGTGTGCGGGTTTTCTGTGCCCCAAATGCGACAATTTTGCTTGTTTACATACCCGCCAAGATCAAAATGAGCTTCATCTAAAAAAATGATGATTTTTTTGGCAAAATCGGCATCTTCTGTAAGTCGATCGCAGGCCCACTTAGTGAAGCGAAGTTCAAGCGCATACACAACCATATTCGTTCAGCGGAAGGATAAAACTAATTATTTGTCAAATCAGACATGAGCTAAGTGTTTCCATTCACGAAATAAGCACTAGTTGAAAAAAAAACGTTAGATGGCGGACCCTTTATATGTTAACTATTTATAAAACGCATACATACATACAGTGGGTGGAAGAAAAAAGTTGTCAAGGCCAATTTTTCAGTTATGGTGCACAGTTAATTTTATTTTAGTTTTAAAAAAAAAATTTTTTTCCTTAATTTGTGTTCAGTTTTGAAAGAGAAACAAAACTGTACCATAAAAATTCAGGTTGAAAAAGTAAGTTGTCAATAAATTAACATCCGCAATACCCAAAGTTTAAGTGATCACTTTGCCCAGTCTGTTTTTAACGGAGTCCATGAACTTAAAACACTTATGCCGCAAAAAGTTATAGAATGTCAAATATACAATCTTTCATATCTTCTAGTTTTTGAGCCCTATCCTTAAAAATTCGGATTTTTAAACTTCCACAAGCATTTTTTTATGATGGACAAATCTATGCTCTGCGGAGTCAACCTTAGGGCATTTGTTGCTTCTCTTCTCAAATAATCTTTGATTAATTTTGCGGTATTGATTGGTGCATTGTCCTGTACAGGTTGAAGTTTTTCCTTATTAGTCGTCTACCTACTGCTATTGCAGTCTCCTCTATTATTTTTAGAGAGACAGCTGCAAATACTCTCCCTTCAAAAAGAACTACTACCTTTACCACTTGCCGATAAGCATCCCCATATCATTCAAGCACTTTCTAACGACTTAAAAGTGGGTAGAGTACACTTGCATGCAAGCTGTGCGCTAGGGTTACGACTTACAAACACTATACCGCAAGAATATTTAAATCTAATCACAGAATTATCAGTCCCAAGCACCCTATGACAAAAATTTGGAGTCTTTAATATGTGTTCTTTATAAAATAATAATTTTTGCTGTTTATTTGTCTTATTTATACATGGTGGGCAAATTTGAGTTTAGGAAGTAAATTGGTTGTCAAATAATGAAATGTCAAGAATTGAACTGCCTTTGACACTTATTTAGTAAAAAATTGGGAAATTTTAACTGTGGAACGCTACACTCTTGAACAAAGAATTTTAATTGTGAAAATTTAATATCAAAATGGTGTAAGTTTTACTATATCACTTCGTAAAATTCGAGCAGCTTTTTCTCGTAATCAGGCTTCTTCTGAGAGCACTTTGCGTAATTTAATACGTAAATTCGAGGCTCAAAACAAGACGCTCGTAGTGGCCGTAGTGATACAAACATAACCGCTGTACAGCAAAGTGTTGGAATGAGCCTGGAACATCAACTCGTCGACGTTCGCAATAATTGGGCATCACCAGAGGAACTTTGCACAACATTTGCAGCAAAGAAACGGCGTCACCGTGAATTCTCTGCACTACCAAATCTTGATAACTAATTTTTGTGGTCACAATCAGCCAAACAAATCAGTTATTCCATGAGAAATTTCCCGGTCTCTTAATTTCTCGTTCATGTGATTTAACGCCGCTGGATTATTTTCTCTGAGACCATTTAGCGACATTGTCTGTTATGAGTCGACTACATGCTAAAGGATGTAGAATTTTGTCTGCTACACCTCACGTTATCAAATAAAGCACTTATGATTCTCAATCATATTGTCTATTAGGACTCACTAATAAACGTACGCCTGCAAGACAAATTATGTTCTGACTACTGTCATCTATGACAACTTGAACAATTACTTTAAAAAGTCATGTATAAAACTAAAAATAATTTATCATCAGTCATCGATGTTTTTCCATTTGCAACATTTGTCACGATTATTCACCATAACGCTCGCCACCAGGGATGTAAAAAAACTGCATTTTTTCCCGTAACTCCGGAATTTAAAAGTTTTTGAAAAAATTGAAGAACAGAATCTTGTTGTACTCGATATCGTGTATCAGAATATTAGTATCACATCACAGGTGTTTCAACTTTTTTTCTTTTGTGTACGAGAGTGAGTCAATAAGTCCGTAACTGGGTTTACGTCAACAAACCACAAACAACTGACACTCTGAAAGATTAAAAATATGGCTCAAAATATTGTGGAAAGAGCGGACGTCTGCCGACGTGTTAGAGGTCAACATTTGCTCGACATCATATTCCATTATTAATTCCCATATTTCTATTTTATATTGGTATGAATAAAACTGAATTTCTCAAAATAAGATGTGTTTTTAAGCCAATTTACTTCCTAACCTCAAATTTGTACACCCTTCATAAGCAATTTTACCAGTAACCTGATTTTGTTTATGGATTTGACACAATCGAAAAAGTATTGTATAGATCTAAGGTAGAGCTGCAAAACTATCGATAGTCGACCCATTTTTTTTTAACTATCGAAATCATCGATTGCTTTTAAAGGCTGAGTTGGTGAAAACAACGTACAAAGTAAGACTTTGCACTATTTTCAAACTTTAGATGTTAGTTGGTGAAAACGTATCGCAGCAGCCAGTCAGCCATTTATTGTTAAGTAATGTCAAAGTTGACATTTGCAACATAAAAATCAAAATTCTGTAGACTTTCAACGTGACAATGAAAACGTAAGCAGCAACGTGCTTTGGTTATGTAGAGAATTTCACAGCTGATCCCCAAGTACACGATACGTTTTCACTAACTCAGCCTTAAGTGTTACTTATGGCAACAATATTAGAATTCAAGTTAAAGGAAAATATTAATAATAAGTACACAGTATTGAAACAAATAATATGTACACTTTATATTTGCGGTATGTCATAAAATTTGATGTATTGAAGTTTTTTGATGGAAGAGTAATCCTTATCTATAGCGAAATTATTCATCAATCTAAAACTAATCATTCATTAATTCATCATCTAAAACTAAAGTAATTAATGAGGTCCAGTGAAGAAAACTGCACAGACTATGGGAAGAAAGCATGAAACAACTATCAGTTTTGACAAACTTTTAATTCGTACTTCAAAGATGAATCCCTTCAAGCCTCAAAAATTAACTTATTCTGCTGTTTCAAGTCGCACAAGAAGAAAAAAACGCATAGAAGCTAGACTTATGTGTAAAAGTCCTCAACATGTACCTGCACCGTACAGGTAGAACAACATGCTATGGTCTGACGAAATGAAAATTATTTTGTTTGGGTTATATGCAAAATGTACGAACATATTTTAGTTACAGTTCATACTTTATTTCAGTTTAATAAATAAAATTTAAGAGACTGTTAAACTGTGTCCCTATGTAACTATACGGCTGACAAACGGCGTCGAGCAAATTTTTGCAAATGTGACTTTGACTACATTTAGTGGCCTCCGTATTTACTCATAGAATTTGATGATAGTATCGATAGTGAAAAAAAAACTATCGATGGTCAGCCAAAAACAAAACTATCGATACTATCGATTGTACTAGCGATTGTTTTGCAGCTCTAATCTAAGGTGCCTTTTTGACCTCATTTAACAACTGCAGCACTGAAAATTAGTTAAATTTGCATATACATTTTTTCAGAGGCTATTTTATGGAGCTCAGGTCACTTTTTCTGCAGACACCGTGTTTTTTAATGTACTTTGGGATTACCTTCCAGATTACCGTTTGATTTTTATACAAGTTTTTTGCTAAGTATATAGCTCTGCGTATTACCATTTTTATATAAATTAGTAGTAACAGTTAGCTCTTTGTCCTGCAATTGCCTAATTTAAACACTTTTAAATCGATTTTACGATATCCGAGGATAAAACAGTTACATATATGAATACTATTTTAAAATATATCAAGATGATCTTTTTTATAAAAGAAACTGACTAATTTTAGTTATAAATACTTGGAATTTAATGGTATCTATACAAAAAAATATTTCTTACTTGATTTCAGTTTTTCATATAACAACAGATTGAAATGTCAGTTGACAATTTTTTTTTTTTGCACCGTCACATCTGCAGCTACATATGTATATGAATAGAATATAGTATCAATTCCACATTGTTTAATCAAATCGCTCCAAAATGCACGGGTTTTTGTTTTCATTACGATACTTCAAAAATATGTAAAAACATAACTAAAAGAGAACAAAGGAAGATTCTGAGATCACTTTAAAAACCAAAGTTTGCTTTGACAACTTATTTTTTCCACATACTGTATGTATGTATGTGTATGTATGTGTGACAAAAGGAAAATTTAATTATTTCAAAACATGACAACTCAAAGTTATTGGAAAAAAAAGCTTAAAATTTGTAAATATTTTTTTTTCGTTTTGTGTTGCTTAAATTAAAAAATATTTTATTTAAAACATGCAATAAAACATCACCTAAAAATATCTACACTTTTATTACACCTTTTAAATATAATCGACAATTTCATCAATAATTTTTTTTTAATTTGCGTGTTAACATCACTTGCAAACTGATTACTTTTTATAGTGGTTTGTAAAATATTGTTTTTTTTTTATTTACATATTTTAGCCACATTATTTTGTTTGGCTATATTGCTTTAAAAACTTTAAGTTTCATTGATTTTGTACTTCTTCTATAGTAAAATTAAAACTTTAGCGTTTATACATAAACTTAAAACACAAACATACGAGTATGTATGTATAATAAATAGTCCTTAAAAACGTTTCTTTTAATATGCTATACTTATTTCAGTTTTACTATTATTTAATGGCTTTTAAATTTTTTATTTTTACATATTATCTGCTTAATAAATTCTTTTCATTACAGTTAGTATAACTGATAAGACAAATTTATATAGTATTTTAAAATAAAAAAAGTCATTTATCTCTCTAAAAAATATCAAAAATTTTTTAAAAACTAAAATAAATTTTTTAATATTGCACTATTCTTAATACTCACTTCATTTTAACAATCGCTTAAAAGTCTATTAAATGTTTTAAAAAAATATATCACAATTTTAGCAGTCAATAAGGATTTTTTATATTGTCATAATTTGTTCAAAAAAATAAAGAAAATTAAAAATATATATTCACTATGATTTTATTTTTATTATTTTTCACTTATTTGTTAACTTATACTTTTTTAGTTTAAACTTTTCAGAACGTTAACGTTTAAATTTCGCAAATGAACTAAAAAAAATTTAAAAAGCAGTCACATTTGAAATACAATTGCGAAAAAAAAAACACGGAAAACAGAAACCGGGGTACTAACAATTTGGATAAGTACCTGTCGATAGGTTTATACATACTAACTGTCGTACAATAATAATACAACAATAATAAAACAAAACGTTTTTATGATTTTATTAATACATATTAACCTAACCTTTTTTTAGGTTTGTTTTTGTAGCGTGTAATCACAGTTTAAGTGTGGGCAATTAAAAATAATTATTATCGCTTTAATGATGTGTGATAATATTGTTTTCTTATGTTATTTTCTCTTTTTTGTTGTTGTTGCCTTTTTTGCCATTTTAGAAAATCTGAAAAATAAAAAGAAGTTTTTTTTCATTACGTTTTATTGTGCAGCGATTAAATTAAATACATCACATATCGTATCAGATTGATATGTAAGACAAACAGAAGGGTTTTCATTCAGACTGGTTGGAATTTTTTTTATGAGGGTATGACTTTACTCAAAATAAACAAAGATAAATTGTATATGTGTATGTTAAGGTTTAAAATGACTTGATATGACAATGTTTTTAATAATTGTTAAAAAAAGGAAAACAAAAGATGCTCAAACACAAGAAATCTTGTTATAAATCTTTAAGGGAAAGCTTCTATCTTCTTCTAATTATAAACTGACTGCTGTCCGCATCGATGTGCTTTTTATATGGCTGAGTAAACAATACTACAAAAGCTCTCGAACCTCTCTATATTTCATGTAGATTCCATTTCCTTTCCTTACTTTCTTTTTAGTTCTTATGTAGCCATTCTAACGTAAACATCTACTTCTTTCAGATCTCTTTGCTTGTTGTTGTCTGTTACATGTTTTCTTTTCTGCCTGTTTTTGTTGTTATTGTTTATTTTTTGTTTACTACATTTCTGCTTATGTTGTTGTTGTCCGTTGTCTTTACGTTGTTCAATAGACTTTGGTACAGAAAACTTATATCGAAACTTTTCGTCTCATCAGTGACCATGGAGATATAAGCTTTTAATGAAGCATTCAAGATCCTTCATTTTATGACATGGCGTAAGGAATACTTTAAATTTAGCCAACCTAAGTGAAATATGTGGCGTGGTGTAGTGGTGGAGTGGTTAGAGAGCACGCATAACAACATAAGCGACCCAGGTTCGAGACCCAGAATAGGACTTGACGAAAAATGTGTCTTCCCTTCAGACAACTCCATCTAAAAAAATAAAGAAGAAGTCACCCTGCCCTCTCAGATTACCTCTGGTGATGATGACAAACATCAGACGAATGATTAGGAAAAAACGCCATCATTGTAAAGTAAAGTTCACCACCAATTATCAAGGATATTTACCACTACACAATCATGTGGAGGTGGCTACAGTGGATTAATCATCTAAAGGGTCCGCCAAATAATTAATTTTTTTTTTTTGAAAATGCTATAAAAAAAACTACTGAATATTTTCTCAAATTTATTTTTTTATTTGAAAGTACAATCCTACCGGTTAATAATGGAAAATAATTTCATTCAAATGACTGCCTCGGCTGGTCATGTAGTAGCCTACACAATCGGTCCAATTTTTAAGCACATTATCGATTGTGTGCAGCTGTATTTCACCAATGGCTTCACGAATATTGTCCTTTAAAGCGTCAATTGTCTCTGGCTTGTTGGCGTAACACTTATCTTTGACGGCACCCCACAAATAATAGTCCAACGGTGTCAAATCGCAGCTCCGAGGTGGCCAAACGACATCAGCTCTGCGGCTGATAATGCGATCTTCAAAAACAGGGCGCAAAACATCATGTGTAGCTTCGGCTGTGTGGCACGTACAATTTTGCTTGTTTACATACCCGCCAAGATCAAAATGAGCTTCATCTGAAAAGATGATTTTTTTGGCAAAATCGGCATCTTCTGTAAGTCGATCGCAGGCCCACTTAGCGAAGCGAAGTTCAAGCGTATACACAAATAAGCACTAGTTGAAACAAAAACGTTAAATGGCGGACCCGTTACCTTCCCTAAAGGATGGCCGGTTAAAACGTTAATTTCATACACTATCGACAGGCAGTCGCCTTGTTTGGCATCCAAAAAAGAAATCTGACTCATTGTTCTGTATTACTACAAAAGCTATTGAGTTTGTTATGGTCATCATTGTAAGCTGTGCTATTTTCTTCGTATGCCTTGAATGATGAGGATTTTGTTATTATCTTCCAATCAATACTATTGACGGTATTTTTAAAATCTATAAATAAGCAATGAAGATCTAGACTATATTTTCTACATTTTTCACTAGGTTAAGCAATGACTTCTTCCCCTTCGAAATACACATTGATATTCAGCAAGTACATCCTAGACGATATTGTCTTGTTCCACTCAGTTAGCTTTTGCTCTTCCTCCCAGATCACCGTTACAATCTTCCATAATCGTGTTGGCGAATTACATCCACCGTATTTCAGAAGTTTGGCATTGAGATGGTTTCTTAATATAGGGGTTGGCGGTATGAACATAGAAATCACCATTTTGCCAGCTGTTCATTGTAGATAGTTCAACATCTAAATGAGATTATATCGCAAATATATATCCTTACAAACGTTTGTCGGCTTCTAAATTTATGGTTCTATTTTCTAAATTTGTGGTTTAAATGATTCCTATTTTTCAATCTGAAAACCATTTTTTTTTTTTTTATTATACACTTTCTTTTGTATTCTCCATTCAGCTGCCTAGATACTCTGGTAAGCATTTTTACTCTCTTTGAAGAAGGCCTGTCCAAGACTCTGGGTTATAAACACTCTGCTATTTAAGGGGGACTAGACTGGGGTGCGCATTCGGTGACCTATGCTGGTTCGTCCGACTATAGGGTCGGACAGGCATCTTTTCGGCAGTTTTTCTGGATAGAGAGTCTTAATAGGATATTGATAGACTTTTTAATGCCCATGCCACCTTTACAGATGGATCTAAGACCGATGAGGGCATTGGTGGGGGGTCTATCTTGCGGACAGTGACATTAAACTGTCATTTAGACTCCCGAAGGAGTGTAGCGTTTTTCAGGCTGAGATTTTCGATGTCCTCAGAGCAGCTGAGCATTTTCGCGACTTGGCTTGAACAGTCAGGCAGCTATTATTGCGCTAACTGGTCGCCATGTCAGCTCAAGGCTGGTTGCATTGTACAGGATGTGTGTAGTGCTAAACTGTGCTGGGTAAGGGGAAATGAAATTGCAGATCGTCGTAACTGGGGGCGTAGAACAGATGGTTGCGTCTGTGAAACTGCCTCTTGGTTTTTTTGGAGGCTTGATAGATAGCTGGACCCATCGTAAAGGGGAGGAGTCAAGAAGGAGCAGAGACTGTAGGGTTTCCAGACTGCTTCGGCTGTGACTTAATAACTCTAGGACGGAATGGGTCTTCAATCTGAGGAGGGAATCTCTTGCGATTCTTATAGGCTTTGTGACTGGGCACTGCGCTCTGAGGGCGAGGACTCCGATTTGGGAAGCAGGCTCCCCTATTTTCTGCAGAGTTTGTGGCAATACAGTCATTGCCCGGCTCAGTCTCAGGTTGCTGGGATGGGCTCTTTCGATGGCCTGGGTGATATTGTGTCGGCTAGGATATGCAGTCTTGAGAGCTTTCTGTCAGGTCTTAGCTGGCTGTTTAGGTGATGCCCGGTTTTTTTTTGGCATCCGCGTTCTTTCTGTACACTCTGTCGGACCCTCTTTCCATTTCTTTCTTCTTTCTTTGTACCTACTTACCTACCTATGTATGTATTTGGCTTCGTTCTTGAATGGCTTTTTTACATTCTTCGTCAAACCTCATTGCTCATTCCGCTTACCATTTGTTATACCGACAGTATCCTCTTTCAGGATTGTGTTCTGATCTCTTTGGAAGCTACCGTAGCTAAAGTCGAATACATCGAACTATAACCGCAAAAAAAAAACGTAAGCGACAAAAAACAAATTTTACAGGAAAAGGATTTTTTTATGTCTTTTGTTCTAGTATTGTATATAAGACTTTTTTGTTTTTGGTGTAAAATCATAAAGGTATATTTTACAGTTATAAAATTGTATGTGCTGATAGGAATAATCGAGTACTATAGATTTTTACCAAAAACAAAACACAAAATCGTTATTCATGGCGCTTACGACTTTTTGGCGGTTATGGCTCGACTTTTTCAGTTATTCTAATGTAGCATAGAAAGAATTTGCGAAGAAGAAAATCATTAAAAAAATTAAAATTTCTATACAATTCACAAAATTTAGTTGTGATAAAATAGCTGATTAAAATTAATAAATTATTCTCTTCTTTCTTGGTTATTACAAATCTATAGTGACTTAGAAACAATGACACACATATTACACTTTAAATATTATCTTGTAATTACTTAATTAATTAATTTTTTTAAATATTTCTCTTTATTTTTACAATTTCTTGAAATAAGTATTCATAAATACTTCTCAAAAATTATGTTTCTTTCTTCAATAGAGAGCCATCTGGTGTATTATTTAAAACTTAAATAAAAAACTTTATTACACTTTAAAACCAAAAGTTTAAACAAACTTTTTCCGTTAAAAGTTTTCTTGTAAGAATATATAAAACATCACATCTCTAGGGCTTAGTTATGCGCTTAATTGATACGCCTTTTAAATGAAATATTTTACTCTACGACTAAAAAAAATTCAATTAAAAACAGAAATAAAAAAATACGTTTTTTATTAAGAGAAAATTTATGATTTTTTTATCTTCCAAATCTCTTATCAGATTGTATGTGCGCACAAAATTCGTTAAAAACGAATTTATTGTTTTGTACAGTATTACTGTCATATCTACCTAAAGAGATTTGATATGCAACGGTGATGAAACAAGTTGGTATGAATAAATAACAAAAAATTACTTTGGAAAGCCAAGAAAGTGATGAAAATATGATACAAATTATTGTGTTAAGATAAGATATGGAACTCAAAAGTAAATCCTCCTGAGAACTGCTTAACCAAGTAAACAAATACTTTTAGAAGAGATGATTAATCTGTTTTGACATTTTGTTTGTAACACTTAAAACATTTGCAAAATTAAGGTTAAATAATTATTACCCTAGATATTGTGATTTGGATCACAACCACAAGTTGCTATATAACTGATATGCTATTTTATAAAATAACCTTTACCTTTAACTGAAAACTGAGTTTGATACACTCCTACCTCATTATACGGAAAACTTTCACTTTATGGCGTAAATTACCTCGCTATACAGCTAAAAAACCGTAGAATCGCCGTTTTTTAACAAAAAGTGTAAGGCAATCAAAAGCAACACATATCCACTTCGTTTTACGGCATTTCGATTAATTTCCTACGTATAAAAAGGTATGAGTGTATTTAGAAAAATATTACCACAAGTAAAATATATCTCATGATCTATACGGAGCTTCTTGCTCAGAGATCACTCTATAATAGTAGTTATAGATGAAATATAATAGGTAAACTTCTGGATTAATCCGTAAAACTCGCTCTGTTCTTTCTACCACTTTATTTCTCTCCAACTTTCTTACATACAATTCTATCTACTCTTTTGCAGATGACAGCAACATTTTGAATGTTGGGAACACTCACAAGTTACCTAGTTTAAATCTATGAGTGGAGTCGTGCGAAAAGTTTTTTTTCCGTTACTCCTCTTATGAACATAGGGCTTCCACAAAGCATTTCCATCATACACGATTTGCTTCTGTTGTCTTTGCCTCTTCCTATATAAGATTGTTTTGCCTTAGTTCTTAGATAATCTGTTCGGAAGAGTGGGTCCATTTGCACAATTGCAACATTTTGATACCACAGTTGTTGTTGTTGTTGTTGTTGTTGTTGTTGTAGCGGTTTGACCTTAAAATACAAAAATGCATATTATTATTACTCACTTTCATTATAGGAGGTATAAATTGTGCTAGTACAACTCTGGTCTCTCTGGGAAGATTTTTTTCATTTTCTGCCATAGGAGGTAGGCGGCCTTTTAGAACGATATTCTCATGAGAGTTTCTCAACACGCGTTCAACCGTATCACGATGAATGTCCTTCAGAAATGTCTTAAATGCATCCAGGTCGAATGAACCCCTAAGTTATCATTGAATCTCACCTTTATATTGGCGAAGATCTGCCCTCACATTCCTGAGGGAAGCGTTAAGATGTGTAATCCGATGATTCGCATGCTCCCTCCTATAGCAGGCCAGAAGGAACTGCTACGCGAGAAGGGTGTTATGGTCCTTGACTATCAGGATTTTCGATTTTTTGTGAAAGTGTTGTTCCGATGACTTCTGGATGCAGCTGGTGGTAACGCTTAATGCTGCATTTTGACATCTCTGTGTTAGCCTTACTACTGGAGAGCACGCGGGCGCTGCTAAGTTTAGTACTGACAGGCCAATTGCTTTATATGTAGCCAACAAGGTTTCCTTATCTGTGGCCCAAGCTCTGCCGGCTAGTGACCTGAAGTCTTTGTTTCTACTCCACATCTTATTGCTTATTGCAGTAGCATGCGCCGAGGACCGGAAGAGGCTATCAAATGTGCCACCAAGGATTTTGGGATTCTTGAGCTATCGAAGTTATATCAAGATTAAGCCTGACCTCTTTCGTCCATATATTAAATAGCGTGGCTGAGGATTTGGATGTTTAGACTCTCAAATTCTTCCGAGTAAAGAAATCTATTAAGTCCTTTAGATAGCGACGTCATCGATGTTCTTGCCCGTTCCAATACAGCTGAGCGTTCACACAGCAGATGGGCTACTGATTCTTCAATATCATCTTCGCATAAGCTTTTACACACAATGTTGCTGGCTACTCCGAAATATCTGTAATGTTTTCCCAATGGCCAGTGCCCAGTACTGATTGTCGCAAACCGGAAAATGTATCTACTTGAAGGTCGTATCAGAGTGTCGGTCTTTCGACTATCATAAGATGACCACGTTTTCCTCGAAGTAGTACACACAGATGTTGCCCTCCAATTTGATCTTTTGTCGCACGAAGGCTCAGTGATGGAAAAGTTGACACAATCGTACTTCTTGGATACAATTTAGCTTCAAAAAAGTCCGTAGTACTCCCCTAACACATTTGATACTCTTATTTGTTTCAGCATATTTCAGTTTTTGTTTATTTTTAGTACTATAGGCAACTCGAATACATTATGGGTAAATTTTTTTTTTCTCACAGGTACTAGTGAGCACAACAAGGATCTGTTTTAGAAATATTCAAAACTCTTCAAAAGTATGAGTTATGGTTAAAAACCCGGTTTTTCTTGCCTTCGCGTACATATAAGTAAATAACTTAACTGAATATTAACCGATTGTAAGTGTATAATATGAAAAGAGGTGCGGCAGAAATATACTCACGCGGTTCGTCCGATATTACAGGATACTCGAAAGGGATATCTCCGTATTTATATAAGATCCCTGGAGAGTATGCATAACATGTCGGGAGTTGTGCAAGAATCTCGGGTATCCATGGATGACATAGCAACATTTGGCGGTTACCCTTACTTGGGTTCATGGACATGGGGACATTGAAGGTAACTAGATGGCGGACGTACTTGATCAGGCAGACACCACTTTGAATCCGAACGGATCGACTAGGAACTCCTTTTAGGCAGAATAGGTGGCTGGTGTCATGTAAATTTCGCCAAATAGTGATTACACGATGGTGAAATGAACCCACCATTATCTTAGAATGGGACAGCTCTTGAAGCTGCCTAGAGCGCATACCAAAACCCTTATATGGGCTATTAGTGACCGCTGCGCTGTTGCCAAAGGAAGAGAATTCCATATAATTATCTCTGCAGAAGTTAAAATGATGAAGAGAAGGAAGAGTTTATGAAACACCTTCTTTGCCACTGCCCAGAACCCGACGATTCGGTGCTTGTTAGGAGAATATTGAACATACGATCTGGACGACTGAATAGCTAACTGTTGCCAGACAGGAGCTGCGTGGACCATGGTGCGGTAATGGACATACGATAATTTAAATTTTCATTAAGTATTTTAGTAAAGCAACTTAGAAAAAAGCCTCTTTGTGTTACAAACTTTGTTACTCTTGTTGTCAAAAAAGTACTCTTTTTTGATACCGAACGAAAATACCATTTCCCATCACTGCGAAGGCTACAAAAGCAAGCATCCATTACATCGTAGATGCTATATTCATAAGTTAATACATACTTCAAGTGAATGAAAAGAACTTTTGATCATAATGGGTTAAACAAAAGCTTTAATTTCATCTAACACCTTTACCTTTCTTCTATTATTTTATTAACTAATATTTCGACGTATCCAGCTTTTTTTCTAATACAACTTTACTGGAAACTTTCATTAAAAAATAGCTTTTCGCCAAAAGCCGTACACCAAAAACATACAGAATGTGCTATACAAAGCAGCGATAAAATGAAACCGGGCAATTAAAATAAAACATAAAAAACTTATAAAAAATATTTAAAAAGCAACAAAAAAAATACAAGCAAGAGGAAGAAGAAAAAGTATCAAACAAACACCGCTAAATAAATTTGAATTCACTGCTTTAATAATCACTCTTGCACTTCATTTCGTTTTGATGTGTTGAATTCCATATACGACGGCGGATTGTCAAGCGATAATTTTACGACTTTTTTATACAAAAACAAAAAAACAGAAAATAAAAAAAGATATCGAATATTGAATACGTTTTTTTAGACATAATACACATTAACGAAAAACGGTAGAGTGAAATGTAAAGGTGCGAATTATATAGAAAATCAACCGAACTTGTGAAATAAAATATAAATAAAAAAATTCTTCATTATTTCAAAAGTAAAACATTTGATATGCAAATATATTGAGTATTAAACAAAAAAGAAAAAAAAGAAATTAAAGCAAAAAATTTTTAAAATATTTCCTACACATACATATAGAATTTTATTTTGAAACAATAAACTTTTTTTATTAAAAAAAGCATGCAATTAAATTGAAAACAAACGTGGCATAAGTGGCACATTAAAATACTTAATTCTGTTGTTTTTTATTTATTTTATTACTTAATTACTGTCTAGAAACTTAAATTGAATTTTGTATGTATTTTTGCAATATTTTAAATTATAATTTACGGGTTTAGTTGAATAACCAGTTTCATTAGGGATTTTTTTTCTACAATACCTTTTTAAATATTTAATAATATTGCATTTTAGCTTATAAAGTGATTTATTTATTTTTAAACAAACATATTGTATGTATAAACTATTATAGAAAACAAAAAGAAATTTATTTAATACATTTATAGTGCGCGTTTTTATTTAAATCATTACAGTGAGTAACAAAATGAAATGAACTTTAAAAGAAATATAAACAAATCGAAACTCTTATGCAAAATTATCTTATGTTACAAAAACAAAATTTTACAGAAGAGGGTTTTCTCTAAGTTTCTTTGCTTTGGCTGGTTACATCAATACCAAATTTTGAATGCGATACAATAACCCATACATTTAAATAAAATTAACATATTTTTAAATTAAAGTTTTTTTTGGCACATACGATATTTTTGCCCACAAAGTTTTGTAAGTCTGTTTGTTAAGTAAGGTACTTAAGATACATTTATAAGGCTTTTAGAATTTTATTTGAAGTATTTTTGGGTAAATAAAAACGCACGATGTTAATATTTATATATAAAAATCAATCTGTGTTTGTTTATATGTATGTATATATATATATATATATATATATATATATATATATATATATATATATATACGTGTTTGAAGTCTATAGGTGGCTGAACCGATTTTCTTGCAATTTTGACTGTATCATCCTGTATACCTAGAAGGAGACATAGCCTATATTTTTTTCGATATGGTCAGGTGGAGAGTACCACTCATACAAATCAAATATTAATAATCGCGTATCTAAAGAACTGTATCAGCCTGAGTCATAAAACTTTGCCCCAATTACTTTCGCATGAAACTAATTTATTGAAAAAAATTTAGGACGCATATAATCAGCGTAAGAGATATACCCCATACAAAGCAAATTTTAATTATAGTGAAACTAAAAAGCTATTATAGTAACATTCTTCAAATTTTTTGCAATCACTTTTCTATAAAACTAATTTACTGGAATAAATACAGATAAGTGCAGATATAATCAGGAGGAGATGTACCCTCCATATAAATCAAATATTAATTTTCGAATACTATTACACTGATTGCGATAAAATTTTATAAGCACACTGGATAAAAACTATCTATAAAAGTATGCGTTTTGAGCGGAAGGGAACAAAATGGAGTAAAAGGTTAAAAAATTTGACTAAGATAGCATTTAATATAATAATTAAGTTGGGAGTAGCGAAGCACACCGGCTTTTAACCAGTGAAGAGAGAATTATCTTAATTTTTTTTATTATTATAGAAGTATCTATGATAATTATGTGTGGAACCAAATATTGGCCAAATGGTCGCTACGATATCAAATGCAGAAAATTCCTCTCAAGATATAAAAACAAACAATATTTATTTGTATGGGAAACACGTACCATGCCCACTTATTCGATTATTATGCGCTCACATATTAGCTTATGATTTGTATTAACTACGAAGTCATTTTTACCACATTCAGAAACTTCCACTTTTATCGTTCTCAAGATACATATACAAAAATCAACATTTATTATGTATTAAAAGTACTATACCCACTTACCCAATCCCGTAGGAGTCAGAAGAAGTCTGCTTACAAAACCATTATGTCCAAGATAATACAAAAGAATTACACAACAACAGGTCTTAAGAATATAAAAATAATTTTTTTTTATTAAAATCAAGCAAATAAAATTAATTATATACAAATTAATTATAAAAAAATAAGATTGTGTTAAAAAAATACGCAGAAAAAGTCTGCGTACAAAAGTGTATGGACTTTCTTAAAATCTTATTTTTGGATATTTATGACAGCATTAAAAATAAATTAATGTTTAGTTGGATGGTCTGTTCTTTTGAGAATCATAGCCAATCTTTTTTGCATGGAATAAACCAGTTTTGTGCTGACTGCCACTGATATTTAGCCCCATTCAGTTGGCGAAACTTTTTTAATATAATTTTTAATATAACATGATGGAGAATTTTTTGCTCCAACAGATTCCATAAATAATCAATGGGATTGAGATCTGGAAACTGTGATGGCACACGGAACTTCACAACATTGGCTGCGTTCTTAGAATCGTTACCTTATTCAAATAAAACATTGCTACCAAAACCCAGTCTTATTAAATTTTGTTTACAGTTGACCTTTAGAATGTCCAGGTAAGCTCATTCAATAACCTGCGAATTAGCTTTGTGTAGTGCTGTAACGTATTTTCTTCACGCGAATTGACGACTTTTTATTATAGAAGTGCAATACTTACTCTGATCCAAAAATATAACCCTTTCCCAGTATTCTAATGGTTTATTTAACAGCTCTCTACCGAACAACGTTCTTTTATGGCTCTATTTAATGAAATAAAGGACTTCTTACGTTGTATATGAGCATAAAAACTATTTCGATTTAAGATATTTCTGAAATTATCATCACATTTTTGAGGCCATAATTTTGGGATCTTGCTGCACAAAGTTGATGAGATGTATCCTTTTTCTCAAAATTAATTTTGAAGGACGGCCAGAACGAGGTTTTGATACATAGCCTCCAGTTACTTTGTAAAAGTGGATGGTTTTATAAATAGAGAAACGCATTTTCTCTACCTTTTCTGCAACTTCTTTAATGATGTTTTCTTGCTTTCTGAGAAAAAAATAAGTTTTCACAAATTGAAATTAATTTTCTTACAGCAAATACATAAATTTAACGAAATCAACAGCTATATATTTGAAAACAACGATTTATAGGTTAAATAACTGCACTTTTTCTTAATTATTTTGCCTAGCAATGAAACTATTTTCTTTTAAAATACAAATTTTGGTTATATTACAGGGATCTAAGACATATTACAAGACCAAAAAGCTTAAGCTTTGTTGCGAATTCTTAGAAATACAGAGTCCTGAATGAAATAAAAAGTTTTGTACGCAAACTTTTTCTGACTAGTGGATGTGCACTGAATCTACATACCAAATCTTAGTTAAATACCTTTAACACCTTCAGCGCCATCTGTTGATAATTTCCTACCTTTCTTTTTTCCTAACCCTACGCGTAGCAATTGTCAACAAAATCACGGAAGAAAGTATTTAATTTAATTCAGTCGTTTTCAGGTTTAATGCAACCGAACAAACCACTACCCATTTTTATATATGCAGATTGTCTGTGTGTATTTTCAAGCTTAACTATTTCATAAAATCTTTTTGAAACGGCTGTCTTAGATTCGTTATCAGTGCTAAAACTAGTGCCTCCAATTTTTAATGTATCAGTCCAATAAGTACTATATCGTCTTTAGTGTTGTACTTAAGCTCATCAAAATTAGCTGGTTTCTTAACATAGAATTAGAACTTGACGTAGCCCTAAAAAAAAATAATCGAGGAATGTCAAGTCACATAATCGTTTGGTCCAATTGAAAACGCTTGCTGTGAGATAATCCAGTCTTCAAGATTTCTTTCATAACTTCAAAAATAACCTCTTCAAGTCGTATAACGCCAACATGTGAGAAACACTGTTCGAAAACATTGAAGTTGCCGAGTTATTTTGCTTCTTTCTTCGAAAGAAATCAAACTTCATTGTGTCATTATAAGCCCACCAAGCAATCAAGTTTCAGGAACACTGGTATTCACTCTAATTATGGCAATGAGCCACATCACCTAATGACGCATTGAATGTTTAGTGTTTCTAACTGAATCAGAATTTTAATAACATTTCTTAAGAACTTTTTACACATATTGCTGAAATAAAATTTAACCCTACAATACATAAATTTTCAGTTAAAGAATAGATACATTTTTATATTTCGTAATATTTAGCAAAACTTTAAAATAATCGAAACGAAACTAGCTTTTGAGGTAGTTTTTTTATCAACACATATCAATCAATTAGAAAATTAAGTAAAATCAAAAAAAGCTTTGGTGATCTATTATCTGTTCACGTTTATCGATCAATAGCGGTAGCTGAAAGCAATTTAAATATAAAATAACAATTAAAAGCAGAGTACGTGTTTAATCAATATGATCTGCTGATTGTATTTAAATATCTGGTTACTCTTAGTTCTGCTCATTTTCGTTCAGTTCAGTTCGATGAAAAAACAACTCCTTTTTTTGTTTTGAGCAAAAGCAAATATTTATAAAATGAATGTCTCTATTATAAGCATCACCCTCACCACGATTTGTTTTTATTTATAAATTCAATTGTCATTTTGTTGTTACTCACTGTATATATGTGCATATGTTTAACGTGTATGATAACTAATAATTTACGTCAAAGTTTTTTTAATTTTTATTTTTTATTTATTTTTTTCTTCTTCTTCTTTACTCTAAAGCTTAAGTTTTTTGCATTATTATTTCGGAATTACACTTTTTTGTTGCTGCAACATCAACAGAAACTAAAATATTTTGGAAAGAAATATAAAAATAAAATAAATCATAAATGGGATATTCAATACAGGTGAAGATTGACAATAATAGTAATAAAATATGCATATATACCTGTATATGTATGTATAAAATAAATTATTTTAATGATAATAAAATTTTTTAATCAACTTATCAAGGTATGGCATTCGAAATTTGCTTAATGCCAAGCCCTATAACATACATACCACATTGATCAAAAAATTCCTGAAATTTATTCAAAAAATTTAAAATACAAGTTTATTCATCCCCTTCAAAGTAATCACACTATGGCAGCGCTTGATCCAATCCTCGCAGCATTTTTTATATTCGTTTTTCGGTATGTCCATCAGTACGCTCTACGATTATTTCCTCACGGCTGCTGAAACGCGTTCACCCTAATGGTTTTTTAACTCGATTGAACAGAAAGAAGTCAGAGGGTGCCAAATCATGTGAATTCGGTGGCTTTTAGATGGTATTTGTTGCATTTTTCGTCTAAAAATTTCGAATAATCATATGGACTGTGTGACGGTGCGTTATCATGGTGCAAAATCCTCGAGTATTCTGCTAACAATTTTGGTCTCTTTCGGCAAATTGCTTCATCTCATAACGCCCTAATAATACTCTTTATTTACTATCTGGCCTTCTGGCAAAAATGCATGATGCACTACACCGTTGTAATCTATGAAAACCGGTTCATTTGGTGAAAGTCATTTACTTACCTAATATCTGGATTGTGTGTCGTACTCATAAACCCATATTTCGTCTCCAGTAATGATCCTTTTGATGAATGTGGGATCGGATTCAGCCTCGCAAATCATGTCTTTTGCGACCTTGACACGGCCTCTTTTTTGCATGAAATTGAGGTGTTTTGGCACCAACTTTGCTGCTACACAAGGAAAACCAATATCATTAACCAAAATGTCTTGGACGGATCCATAGGCAATGTTCAAGTCCTTCGCTATCTCTCTGACTCTCTGACCCACATTTTTTTTACTTTATCAATGTGTTCGTCAATGTATTTCGATGTCGATAGTCTGTCACTGCGTTCATCATCTTCGATTGACTCACGACCACTGGTAAACGACCGTTTTTTTTTTCAGAAAATCGTTGCCGAAACACTTTTCCAATATTTCCAACGTTCGCGCATCATTAAATCCGTTTTTTACGCAAAATTACAAGTTTGTTGTTGCAAATTTAAGTCAACTTCTAAAATTGTAAAAAATCGCCAACACACATAGATGCACACTAAGATTTATCGCGAATATCAATAACAGATGTATTAACTTAACAAAAAAAATAAAAAACTCAAATCGGAACGATGGGACCGCTGCACGGGGGTTATTCTGCGAACTTTGCGATCAAGGTGGTATTTGTGTCTTCTATTAAAAAAAAAAAACTTATTTACCATTAGTATACTCTTTAGCCTTTAGTTCATCTAGGCTGTATTGTAGTTATATAGCATTTAAATACATTTGTATGCATGTATGGACAGTGGGGAGCAAAACCAAGTTCATGTTTTGAAGTTGAACTGACAAGTTTCTTTAAAAAGTTAAATACTCAATCAAATAAAACAAAACTTCGCACATTTCTTCATTGTTAAGTCCTTTCATGAAGACTTTAACAATAAGTATCATATTCAAATATTGAAATGAGAGAAAGCCAATCATGTAAAAGTATCTGCTTGCACTTAGTTTTGCACTTTTCGCTTAAATTTTAAAGCTCTTCTTAGATTTAATTATTTTTTGTGTCATTTTTAAATAACTTACTTACTCTCTGCAATATTGCCCAAAAACCATAAGAGAAATCTGGTCCATATCGATACCATAGCTGTGACATATCCCTCGAATTTCAATTATGTTTTTCAGGGCATTCTCCATTGGATTGGAATCAGGACTTTATGGTGGCCAATAATTTATCTAAAGTTTTTATGGAAACAGAGTCTGTTGCAACAAAAATTTAAGATAAATTATAGTAAAAAATGCAAGGAAAAATATAATTGATCTTCGAGGAACATATTGGATCTATGGTAACGATTATAATGCAAATGGGACCAGCTCTTTCTTACGTTTTTTAACTAATATTAATATAATATAAAGAGTATGTCTAAATTTTTTAAAAGCACCACATAAAATAAAAAGCTCTAGGAAGAGTGTTAAAAATATTAGTTCCTCACTATTTAAGCGATAAATGCAAAACTAAGTGCATGTGGATTATTCTATATGATTGGTATTCTCTCATTCCAGTATTTGAATACGATATTTTTTGTTAATGTTTTCTTAAAAGGATTTAATAATTAATAAATGCGTGAAGTTTTGTTTTATTTGATTAAATATTTACATTTTTATAGAAACTTTTCAGTTCAACTTCAAAACATGCATCTGGTTTTGTACCACACTGTATGTGTGGTTGTATTTTAATTTATTAAATTAACACAATATCAAATCAAAAATAAAAGCTTGTTAAACATACATATCATCTTTCAGGCATTAACATACCTACGTCTGCTTGTTAAGTCTGAATAAAGCTATTCAATGAATGCTCATATTATTTTCCAATTTTAAACCACGCGTTTTCAATGGGTTGGGAACATTGTGAATACCTTTTAAAAGCTAGTTGAACTTCACTTATAACATTTAATAGTTTAACTATGATTAGCAACCAAACAAGGTATCTATCTATAGGATATTTTGTCTAATTTATAAATGTCAATAACCTCTAAATCAGATTTCGGCAAAGAGCTGCTCTTCTCTTGTGTTTTCACACGTACGTACTCACACGCATAAACAAAAAATAAGAAAAAATAAAGAAAGAGAAGTAAAGAAGTAAAGTTAAATACACTGATATTAGTTTGCCTGTTCCTGATCCAGACCAAGGGTGACCAAGAAGAGAAATTAGGAGTGTAGCAGTGTTAGTGAATTTTTGTTGTGTGCTTTCAAGAGAAAATCTAAAAAGGTAAACAACAGCACAAACAAACAATTTTTAAAATCAAAGCGTCATATGGTACGTCAGCTCTCATTGAGATCTATTCCACAACTAAACAATATTTGTCGCTTTATTTATTATCTTGTTATTATCTGCTCATTTTTGTTCGATTGTATACATATACGCTGTAGATAATTCTCAGCCAGATAAGGCTCATACAAGCTTTTCTGTTTAACTATGATCTAGACTGAACTAAAACCTAACCAATGCTTAACTTCTTACAAAGAATCGGCTTTAACTTGTGAATATGTTGTTTAAACTCAATCGAAGAATAGATGGGTAATGGAGGAGCAGGGAAGATTGTATAATCTCTAGGCTGCTATGGCTCAGGCCGCTCGAGAATTGAATGGATCGTGAATATATAGTATGTAGAGAGCCTCTTAGAATTATGGTAGGTTTTCTGACTGGACATTATGCTCTTATTGCAGGAACCAGGTTAGGGAACATAGGGGCAGCTCTGATTTCTGTAAGGTGTGTGGCGCTAAAGGGAAGCCTGAGACGACTAAACACATCCTGTGTCTTTGCCTTGTACTTCAGGGGTCAGGCTATTGGGCCAGAAGTTTATTAGTGGCCTTAGTGAGGTTGATTTTGTCAAAATTTCAGACTAAAATATATACTTATCGGCTATTAATTAACTGCTAAGTAGACTCCCGGTCTACTACTTACTATTCTCTTTTCTTTGTATTTCTTATCTTTCTTTCATCTTTATATGTTGGTATCAATTTTCTTTTTTATTTTCTTGTCTTTCTCGAAGGTGTTTAGAACGGACTTCTTTTCTGGTCTCTGAATGGAGTGAACGTGTTCACCACTTTAACAGCCTAACCTAATATTGTTCAGCTACTAAGTTAAGGACTTTCAACAAATCCGACTCGGTAGTTAAAAATTGTGGAAACCTTTTGAATTTAAATTAACCCGGTTTCATAGCCAAGAAACTACTTTTTTAAAATTAATTTTAAAACTAATTTATATTTAATTTTAGTTTTAAAACTGTGTGTAGTGTAGTTTTTAGTTTAGTTTACTGAACTTTTTAATTTACTACATAACCATAAAAGTAATTTGTTCCTTTATTAGTGGTTTGCTACTCTTTCCTCTATAACGTATGTTTTCGTGTATATTCTTAATAAAAGTACGAGTTTAAGCTTCCATTTTTATATTCTAATAAAAAAAAGTAATAAAGAAATCCCCACTTCTTACTACCTTAAGTGTGACAGAAAAATTTCAATAAATTTAAATTATTTAATTTAATTTATACGACAATAACTCACACTTATGCCCCAAAGAGCTGTTCGCATGTTAAAGTAAATATATATGTATGTACGTACCATATCTTTGAAAATATTGCTCGATTTTATGGTTGAGGTGATTCATTTCAAGTGTTTTCTATTATAATTTAACAAATTTATTAAAACAATTTATTTGTATAAAAAAGTACTGAATTTGTTACTGTTTTTTATTTAATAGTCCTTATCATTCATTGAACGACTTTTCTGATAAACATTATTTTTTTTTTTTTTTTTTTTTTTTTTTTATTTCACAATTTCATATTAAAGTTTCAACTGGTATTTTATGAAAAACACTCATTGTGTATGTGAAAATTCTTTATGTTAATCTGGGATTTAATGTAATGATCGTGGTTTGCTTTACACTTATTATGGAAATACTAGATTAATAGCGTTACCCATCCGGCGTTGTCCGGAAATCTCTATATATACATTATATTATCCGCTTTTTTTGCCACCTGTCTAGAGAAATTCACCGGTGACCAGCCCGAGGCCGTTGTGTGGTCGAAACTGGAGGCGGCACGTGTTTGTATTCACACTCACATGTCACAAAGCCTGACCAGAGGTATTCCACGGGAATCGGGAAAACCAGGGATTCCGATCTCTGCCCATTTGTTGGGTAGGCCCCCTTGTGGGAGCTACGTGGTGGCTGTGGCTTAGACCTAAAGCGCAGGCAGACTGCGAGCTCAGTTTGGTGTTGCATCTCCTCAACCGGGTGCTGTGACCCACATCACGGCAGGATTTTAAATAGTCTCCGACTCCTCACCAAGGTGTGAAGGTTATGAGTGTTCTAACATCACGCCTTCGAATTGGTACTCACTTATGATATTCACTCGTGTGTATCAGAGGTGTGGGCGTTGCTGGACGCATCGTACTCACTCGTGCCATTGGGGCACCGTGGGGTATGCCAGCGCGGCGAAGACTCATGTAAACCCAGATAGCACTCCTATCTAGAGAAATCGATTATTCGCCTTTTTCAAAACCAAAGTTACAATTTTTACAAAACTAGTTTTCGGTTAATAATTAATCGCATACCGGTAAGCGGTTCTTTTATTACAATAAAATTCTTCTCAAATCTTGTTGCATTAGCAAAAAAAGATTGATTGATTTTTGTCCCATGTTATAGTTATTAGCAAGTAAGTATGCTAGAACAACGTTCGGCTTTTTAAGGTCATTTCTTCTTCAAAAACACAACGTTCTCACATTTCATCCAATGACTAATTTTTTATAGCGTATTTTGTAATAATTTTATTTGCTACCGTCTAGAGACTACTTGGTATACAATCAAGTTTTCCTTGCTGCACAGTAACGTGAATCTTATATAGGTGGTTAATAATTTCTGGTGTCGAAGAGCTTTTCTAGTTTAGAATTTAAGGACACTTAATATATCTAGACTCATCCTTTCAAGATCTATCAGTTTTTCCTGTTTAATCGAAATATTAGCAAACAAAAAATTTTGTTTTGCAAAACAAATATAATTTGTTGTGTCCGTTTTCACCCGGTTTTTACCTCTCCTAGGTCTAATTTCGAAAAATTTTGTACTTTAATTAGCTAGATCTATCTATGTTTCAAATTTCAACAAAATTAGCAGCTTAAAAGAAAACAAACTAATATGACCTAATTAGGTACGTTTTTCCCCGATTTTAACCTCTTTTGTTAGCTATTCGTGTTCCAAATTTCATGGAAATCACAAGCAAAAAAATTTACAAAAAAATTATAATATCGAGTTTTTTTTAGAGATTTATAACTTTGAGTTGGCAACACTGCTTTATTAGACAACCGTTTTAACAGCTGGTAGTTTGCTTTTTATTTAGTTTGGCTTGACATTTCATTATGGGCAGATTTACGCCGCCACCAATTCGACGAATGGGCTGAACTACATATTGATATTGAATTTCCATTCCAAATTTTGTTCTCTGGTAAATCTCATTTTTGGTTGAATGGGTACGTAAATAAGCAGAATTGTCGCATTTGGAGTAAGTATAATCGAAAATCTCTTGTCGAAACACCATTACATCCACAGAAAATTACTACTGTTTGGCGTTTTATGGGCTGGCGGAGTTATTGGTTCATATGTATGTGTTCAAAAACAGTGATGGTCAGAATGTTACTGTAAATGGTGGAACGGTATAGGTATATTTTTCGTACCTCAATTAGCCGGCAATAATCTTGCTACCACTCAGGTTCGAGCTCCACCGGAGGACATGACGAAAAAAAATAAATTTAATTGTGTTTTCAAGTGTTTAATGAAGAGTCTTCAACTTCCCTTCAGACAAGTCCATCTAATAATAAAGAAGAAGCCCACTTAATTTCCTACTTACTTCTGGCGATGACGACAAACACCAGACGAATGATCTGGAAAAAACACCACCTACTGATAAAGATCTTCATCAATTAGCAAGGATAATCACCACCTCACAATCATATGGAGCGGGTTACATTGGATTAATCATCTACTTAGCTTGAAAAATCAAATTGATTAATGAAAGTGAAACAAAGAAATGGATGCTTTTTGGAAAGCCAATATGCTCCTTAGAGGAGTGACGGAAAAAATTAAACTCCGGCTGAAATGTGGTTCCAACAGGACGGAGCCACATGCCATAATGTGTGCACTGCAATTAATTTACTCAAAGAAACTTTTGAAGAAAAAAAATTTCATATAATGGTCCAATTAATTGGCCACCAAGATCGTGAGATTTAAGCTCATTCGATTATTTTCTGTGGGGTTATGTAAAGTCACTTGTCTATGTCGATAAGCCAAAGACAATTGAACGCCTGAAAATCAATGTTTGAAGAATTATTGGCGAAATACACCGCATAGAGAAAATTTTGTGAAAATTGATGTTACAGCCTTGTATGACCATACCACAGCGGCACACACAATAACTTATTTACCATTTTACAATTTAAAAAGTTTACTAAATAAAGGGTCCGCCAAATAATTTTTTTTTCTTTTTTTTTTAAAATGCTGTAAAAAAAACTACCAAATATTTTCTCAAATTTATTTTTTTATTTGAAAGTACAATCCTTCCGGTTAATAATGGAAAATAATATCATTCAAATGGCTGCCTCGGCTGGCCATGCAGTAGCCTACACCATCGTTCCAATTTTTAAGCACATTATCGATTGTGTGCAGCTGTATTTCACCAATGGCTTCACGAATATTGTTCTTAAAGCATCAATTATCTCTGGCTTGTTGGCGTAACACTTATCTTTGACGGCACCCTACAAATAATAGTCCAACGGTGCCAAATCACAGCTCCGAGGTGGCCAAACGACATCAGCTCTGCGGCTGAAATTGCGATTTTCAAAAATAGGGCGCAAAACATCGAGTGTAGTTTCGGCTGTATGGCATGTAGCACCGTCCTGTTGAAACCAAATGTTGCTAATATCCTCTTCATCAATTTTTGTGAACAAAAATTCGTTCAACATGGGCCGATAACGATCGCCGTTGACTGTAACGGCCACTCCTTGCTCATTTTCGAAGAAAAATGGCCCAATTATGCCTCTGGACCAAAATCCGCACCAAACAGTGACTCATCTTGGGTGTATCGGCTTTTCAATGTATGCGTGCGGGTTTTCTGTGCCCCAAATGCGACAATTTTGCTTGTTTACATACCCGCCAAGATCAAAATGAACTTCATCTGAAGACATCGCACACATTCTGCAACATTACCATGATTTTCAAAGTAATGTCGCAATATTTCCCAGCGTTGTTCAAGCATATACACAACCATATTCGTTCAGCGGAAGGATAAAAATAATTATCTGTCAAATCAGACATGAGCTAAGTGTTACCATTCCCGAAATAAGCACTAGTTGAAAAAAAACGTTAGATGGCGGACCCGATATAGGGAACTCCATTAAGCAATCTAAATTTTGCTCTTTTTAAATTATTGTAATTAGAAGTCACCTGTTGATTATTATTATTATTTTTTTTTTTCAAAAAAACTCTGATGTGATTTTAGCTGTTTACCTAGTGATAACAAACAAAAACTCTTACCTGGGTTGTTAATAAAATTTTAATTAAAATTCGAAAAATGAAAATAACTTAATGGCTTATAAAATTTTAATTAAGAATTGTAATGCGTTTTAAATTTATAACAAAAAAATAAACTATTTCAATCGATTCTATAATAAGAATATGAGTATGTAGAATGTAGATAATAGACAAAATAACTATATACTTACGAGTATTTACTTATTTAACAATATTGAAAAAAGTATTATTATCTATCAAATAACACTTGAAATATGTAATCAAATATTAAAATTGATGTTGAAATTGATATTGAACCATCTAAACGTGTAACATGCATAGAAACAAGTTAAAATTCTGAAAATATGCTGCACTTACATTGCTAATAGAAATATAAAAAATACTTCTAGAAATATAAATATAATTAAGTAAATATTTAACTTTATTTGAAGAAGAAAAAAAACAACTTGTAACCTGTTCAAGTCTTATCTTGGCTTTATATCATCTATAAAACACAAGTTCACAATGATTTCCGGTTATTAATTTAAAGTCAAAGCACTATTCTTTGTTTTTACATTAAATCGAAAAACTCTAATTATTTTAACATTAAAAAAATCTATTTAATACCTTACACTACAATTTAGTTACAACATACTTCTATCTAAATACAATACAATAATAACATTCCAGAGAAGAACAAAGGGAATGATTAGATTCATTGGAAGGGTTCGACAGTTTAACGCTGGCTTCGAACGGCAAAAATACATTAGTTAGGGAAGAGTTTTATAGCATAAATATTCATAAACAGTCGTTGGCAATGTTATGAGGTGATACCGCTGTTGAAAATTTATCAGGCGGTCTAAATGAGATGGGCAGGTGTCTTATCTACCATACCACAGCGACAATACAATATAAATTGATTTTATTTACACTTCTATACTTACTTCACTATAAGTTAAGAAACTTCCCACGATTATTAATAATGACGCATTTCAATTCGATTTAGTTAGTTAGTTCATACGGGTAGCCAGCCATGTGTCTAACTCACTTGTGTCCATATTCTATAACCACAATTATGCACAGAAAAAGGTAGACATAGTGTCCCGGCGAACCTCACCCTATTCAGGCCCGAAGTGTACCAACCAGATACAAGCAAGAAAGAAGACCATCTGGCACATAGAAACGGTCTGCCAGGGAAATCAAACCAAATATGCGCAAAATTTAAACGCATACAATGTTCCACCGTCTCCTCTTCTTAGACAGATCGAGTCTTACATATGCATCTACCAAAATGTGTAGCCAATATCACGCCATCTCCATAAGAGACTCTGATTGAGCCATGTTTGGCTCGAGACAGAGAGAGTAGGTTCATCCTCTCACTGTTTGCTGTGCCCTACTCGACAAGTGTCGAAAAATTAGTATTCAGCAAGATAAAAGTGACATTCCCACCGCATTGCTCAGAAAAGAGCCACCAGTAGCCAGTCCACCCGTCACTCCAGGTCTGAATGTCTTGCTATTACGTTTGAAGATGCCCGGTATACACACATCTCAACAACAGTGTCGAGTAAACATCGGAGAGCATCCTAATCGCAGCCTAACTATCAGTACAGATCCTGATATTGAATATCCTGTAGCACATCAACTAGGCTATAGACCTCTTTATAGCCTAGACCCCCGTCTGTAGAACACTGCAGTGGGTCAAATGTCCAAAGGAAATTCCCAGTACACTAAACCTAGAACTAATGCATCCTGTTCACTACGCCCGGGACTATATCTATATCTCGCAAGATGCCGTAGGCTATGACCCCTGTCAACACATGCTTCTGCCATTTTCAGTCTTATCGTAATTGCTATCTGCTCAGTTCAATCTAACTTAACCTTAATTTAATTGGCAAAATGCTATATTTACTTATTTAAAAGTTGTGGTCAAAAAAAGTTGAGTTAATCGTTTTGGTAAATGAAATATTAAAATGTGGTCTGAAATATTGTGATATAGAGGCATCCTTAGACATTAGTTCCACTTCAATACATACGATTTTGCATGAATACTTAGTTGTAACAAAATTTTGTTCTCGTTGGATACTCCATAATTTATGTATCGCTAAAAAAAAAAGCCCGATTGGTGTAAGGAAATGATTGAGAAGTTCGACCGTGGTGCTTCAAAAGACGGGTATAAAATCTTGACAGGTGGCGAATCATGGACATACAGTATGCGTATGAGCCGGAAACAGAACTGCAACCAACCGTGTGAGTATTCCAAAACAAGTTGTTCGTTGAAAAAGCGTCTGTTTCTTCGACCGAATGGATCATGTGGCCACTGTTCCGCTTGAGCAACGTAGGACAGTCAATTCTGAGTGGTACACGACCATTTTCTTGCCGGAAGTCTCCGCAGAAATTCGTAATACCAACCGCCTATGACGAATCATTATCCATCATAAAAAACAAACATCGAATGGTTATCTCATCCTCCGTACAGTCCTAATTTGGCACCCAATAACTTCTTCCTGTTCACGAATATCAAAGATAAACAGCGTGATCAACGATTTACGAGCGCCGAAGCAGCAGTTAAACTATTCAAAAACCATGTTTAGGAGGTATCTCAAGAGAACTGGAAAAACTGCTTTGGGAAATGGTTTGAACCAATGCAAAAGTGTATTGATCATCAAGAGCAATATTTTGCAAAACAATAAAGTGCTTTTCATTTAAAAATATTTGTTATTATTTGCTATTCCAGAAATATAAATAAAGGGTCCGCCATCTAACGTTTTTTCTCAACTAGTGTTTATTACGTGAATGGTAACACTTATCTCATGGTTGTGTATACGCTTGAACAACGCTTCGCTAAGTGGGCCTGCGATCGACTTACAGAAGATGCCGATTTTGCCAAAAAAAATCATCTTTTCAGATGAAGGTCATTTGATCTTGGCGGAAATGTATGCGTGCGGGATACATTGAAAAGCCGATACACCCAAGACGAGTCACTGTTTGGTGCGGATTTTGGTCCAGAGGCATAATTGGGCCATTTTTCTTCGAAAATGAGCAAGGAGTGGCCCTTACAGTCAATGGCGATCGTTATCGAGCCATGTTGAACAAATTTTTGTCCACAAAAATTGAAGAGGAGGATATTTGCAACCTTTGGTTTCAACAGGACGGCGCTACGTGCCATACAGCCGAAGCTACACTCGATGTTTTGCGCCCTATTTTTGAAAATCGCATTATCAGCCGCAGAGCTGATGTCGTTTGGCCACCTCGGAGCTGCGATTTGACACCGTTGGACTATTATTTGTGGGGTGCCGTCAAAGATAAGTGTTACGCCAACAAGCCAGAGACAATTGACGTTTTAAAGGACAATATTCTTGAAGCCATTGGTGAAATACAGCTGCACACAATCGATAATGTGCTTAAAAAATTGGACCGATCGTGTAGGCTACTGCATGCCCAGCCGAGGCAGCCATTTGAATGAAATTATTTTCCATTATTAAAAAAAGAAATTTGAGAAAATATTCAGTAGTTTTTTTATAGCATTTTCAAAAAAAATTTATTTGCGGACCCTTTAGTACCATCGTAATAGATATTGATCGATTATGAAATGATTTTGCTTGTCAGTTGAGGTGTAAAGTAATCATTTGCTGGAAAAATTTTGTATTCCTCTATGTACAAACGATTTATTTATTTTCGAGTTGAAATAAAAATGCTTCTTTCTTAGTCGATAATTTGTCTGCAAAACGATGGTTCAAACCCACAATACATCTCAATAACGTATAGGAGAGATAAAACACTATTCGCGTGTTATTAAGTATAATTTTTTTTCAGTATCAATAGGGTTTTAATAAATACTTGTAATATTTAGAAGAGGTTAAAAAGTTTAATTTACTCTTACTTTATATTGTTCCAATGTTATAATTAATAAAACACATTAACTTTTATAGTAAAACATGTTGGAAAGTAATTTTGATCGCAAATATATATGTGTATGTATGTACGTATATGCATATATAAGAGGTGAAGCATAGTGCTGGACGTCAGCAGTCTTAAGGGTAAAAAAGTAAGGCATTTCTGCAGAATTATTGAAATCGGAATTCTATAGTAGTGCTGGAATAACACTCCCAATTATTCAATCATTTTGGGAGAAAGAGATCTTACCCAGGGAGCTTGTTAAATGTGTGGTGGTGAATATACCAAAAAGGCGTTCTCACGGATACTAATAACTAGTGCGGTATTGCTCTGCTATGTCTGATTAATAAGGTTATTGTCAAGATAACTACCAAAAAGGTGATAGGGTGACTCTCTGAATGTTGAGAGAGGAGCAAGCTGTGTTCACATAAATAGCCTTCGAGTTATCACTAAGCAATCTGTTGACTGGCTTTCACGTATGTATGTTCCATGGACTTCGAGAAGGCCTTCTACAAATTAAAACACGATGTGCATTGGTATGCAGACTTTGTTTCATAATGCATCCTGCAGAATTAGGCAACGTATTTTGTTGAGCAGACCAATATAAAGTTGGGTTGGAGTACGACAAGGCTCTGTCCTGTCACCATTACTGTTTATTATATAGCCCTCAACAACGCCAAAGGTACTGTATGGGGATTGCAGAATTGGTTGAACAATTTTCATTTTGCGATATTTGTCTCTTGGCTCACAACTTCACAGACCTTGCGACAAATTAATATCGTAGCGTAACGCTGGCGGCGGCGGAAACAACTGCTCTAAGCGTAAATATCGCGAGCGCGAAAGCTGTCCGTTTTAATGCAACATCCAGGGAATTATTTGCAACTAGCACGGACAAGATCGAATATGTCTGTCAATTCTGCTATCTTGGAAGTATTATATCTCCAAACGTAAGTTCGAGTGAGTGATATAGTTAATTGTCTACAGAAAGCCCATCGTCTAAGATCAATTTGGAAATCATCCATATTGTCTACACATACCAGAATTTATATCTTCAATGCAAATGTAAAATTCACCCAGTTGCAAAACATGTAAAGCTGGCACTACGACAAGCATGAAAATGGAAGTTTTTGTGAATCGTTGCCCAAGTAATGTTCTTTACATTCACTGGCCAAGAACGGTAATGGTCTGGCAGAGAACAGGTCAGCAAACCTTAAAAATTTAGAAAAAGAGGCACAAGTTTCGGTGGATTGACCCTAACCTTAGAAAGAAATTACCCAGAATTGCCATAAAATGATATCCGCGAGGGCACAGAAGAAGAGAACATCCAGTCCATAAATGGAGAAGACAGATTGAGGTAACCATCAACGACAAGAGTTGTAGTAAAGTAAAGGCATTGGAACAAGATAAGAATACTACTTTGATCAAAAAGTTTCCATAATAACCCACGTGTGGCGGTCCCATCGTTTGGTTTTTTTTTTAGATTTTCAAAAGACAAGAGTATATCTATCTCTATGTGTGTTGGCGATTTTTTACAATTTTGACCGTGTTGAGGTAGCAAAATACATAATTTGCGAGGCTGAATCCGATACCGCATTCATCAAAAGGATCATTACTGGAGACGAGACATGAGTTTATTAGTACGACACGTAATCCAGACATCAGGCAAGTAAATGGTGTTCACCAAATGAGCCGAGACTATTTTCAGTCAAAAAAGAAGGCGATTCTCACGGTTTTCATGGATTACAAAGGTGTAATGCATCATTTATTTTTGCCAGAAGGTCAGACAGTAAACAAAGAGTATTATTTGGACGTTGTGAGACGTTTGCGTGAAGCAATTTGCCGAAAGAGACCATAATTGTGGGCAGAAAACTTGTGGATTTTACACCACGATAACGCATCTTCGCACAGTGCCATCATTATCCGAAATTTTTTGAGGAAAAATGCAACAAATACAATCTAGCAGCTACCGAATTTAACTGATGGACATACCGAAAACTGAATACAAAAAATGAAAATGTGAAGCTATGGCGCTAAGATTTAGCGCGAACATCAACAACAGATTTACTAACTTAACAAAAAAACTCAAATCGGAACGATGGGGCCGCCACACGGGGATTATTCCGAAAACTTTTTGATCAAGATAGTATTTTTTGGGATGAGCGTTTTATACTTTGTATGGGTTATCTTCATCACATATCTTATTCGCCAGACTTAGCTTCCTCGGATTCATTTTTATTACCAAACATAAAAAAGGCTTAATTTGTCCGTAATGAAGAGATGGAGCCTGCGTTTGATGGCTATTTGATTGCATATGTATATACATATATAATATTGAAAATCGCTCGGAGAAGTACATTAAGCTCAAAGAAGGTTATGTTCAGACAAATTAGGAAAAAAAATCATGTTTCTTGTGTGTTTTCTTTATTAGGTCGACAAGTTTCAGAACCGCTCTGGTATTTGATTTTATGCATATTTTTTCCAATATCAATTTATATCAAAATTTTATATATAAAAATGAATGTGTGTTTGTTTATTTGTGCCTTATAGGAAGCTAAATGGCTGATCCTATTTTCTTGAAATTGTTAGAGTATCTCTCTGTATGTCTGGAAGGAACTATAGGCAATATACATTTCAAAAATTCCAACTGTACGGTGCAAACCTCCGGCACCTTACCAAGGTGTGAGGTCATGTCCAAATAACATGGCTTTAAATTGGTACTCACTGGTGATTTTAATCATAGGTAAGGGCGTTGGTGGACGCATTGTATTCACTCGTGCTTTGGCACCGTGAGGTAACGTCCTAGGGCAGGTACTCACGTTAAACCACTGACTTAATGTACGGTGCAAACCTATAAAGAGTAAATATTTATTGGTCTATGTCGGTAACAGTACGAGTCTCTAAATTTAGTCCATGCAAATCTTCAGTCAAAAAGTGGGCGGAATCGGATAAGTGAGCATTGTACCTCCCATACAAGCTAAATATTGATTTTTATGCATATATCTTTATCTTTATCTTTGGTTTAGATAACTTCGTAGTCAATACAAATTATCAGAAAAAAAAGGGGAAGATGGTATTTTTTTATATGTGGAGAACGGCAATTAAAGCTTCACTATCTATCTACATCAGCTAAAAAGCGGGAAAGATTGGATAAACGGATATTGCTACACACCGGGTAAAAGCTATCTATATATGAACGTATACTATGTAAAAACTAACGAATGTTTGTTGAAAGTCTGTATACATCTAAACATAAAATTCTGCAGTGTTTCTTTTTGGAAGGAACAATCTTAAATGTTTGGTTTTAAGCCGGAAGGGAATAAAGCGAGGAAGAATGGTAAAAAATTATAACTAAAATAGTAGTTAAGAGAAAAATTAATATACGATTTGCGAAGCACGCCGGATATCAGCTAGTTATGCAATAAAGTACATTACATATTAAAACGAATTTTTTTGTTAAAACTTCGCGTGACAGATTGGAATAACAATGTATTAATTTGAGTTAAAACTTTGTATGACAGCTAGGATTGCAGAATGTACAGTGATGAAGAATTACTGAAAATGTTTTTAATACAATAAAACGGATAACATCAAATTCTTTACATTAATCAACAAATCAAATTTACTTAACGTGCCTTACAAAGTTCAATTGGTTCAAAAGTTAAAGCCGCATGACCATTCGTTTCGTTTTCGTTTCGCTAGATGGGCCAACAAGATGAAGTGCACGATGATGTCAGTTTTGCCATACAAAAACATTTTTTCGGATGAAACTCATTTTCATCTTGGTAGGTACGTTAAAAAGCAAAATTAGCGTATTTGGGGCTCAGAAAACCCAAACGTGATCTTACAGAAGCCAATGCACCCATTAAGGGTGACTGTTTGGTGCGGCTTGTAGAGCGGAGACATCATTGTCACATATTTCATTGAAAATGAGAGCTGCGCAACCATTACGGTCAATGGAGACACCTATCGCACCATAATAACTGATTTTCTTGTGCCCTCTCTTCATGATATTAATGTGAACGATGTTTGGCTGCAACAGGATGGTGCAACTTGCCAAACAGTTCATGCCACCATCGATTTATTTCGTCACACGTTTGATGGCCGTTTAACTAGCCGAAATGGTGATGTCAGTTGGCCGCCAAGAAGCTGCGATTTTATACCGTTGAACTTTTTCTGTGGGGCCCGTTAAAGCAAGTGTTATGCAGACAGACCAGAGGCAATTGAGCATTTAAAGGTTTACAATCGTGATGCCATTGGTCCGATCGAATGGGGCACTGTGAAGCCAGTCGCGGCAGCCATATGAATGAAATAATTTTTCATTTCTAACCGGAATAATAGCACACACAACAACAAAAATACATTTGGCAAAATTTCAAACAGTTTTTCTTTTATTTAATTTTTAGATTTAAACTTTTAAATGGCCCACCCGATATACAAGAAGGTTATCTGCTTAATAAGATTTAACTGGTAATGTAACGATGTAATGAAATGTTGAATGATTCTTGTATCATTGGAGGTTTTACTCAAAAGCTGTTACCCCTCTGCGAAGTTGAAACCTTTAAGAAAGCAAAGATATTTATCTGCTCCGATTATCATACTAAAGTCCAATATTATCTAAAATAACACTAGAGTTCACCTTTATATTTATTAATGTTCAATATACATAAATACTACAGATTATTTCATTTTAATTTGACAAACTGAGCCTTAGATAAGTTTTGAGTTATAGCACCGTTTTAAAGCTACAGTGACTCATAAAAGATGTAAAAAAATAACATATTTTATAATTTATCTTAAAATTTATAGACAGGCATACCACTGTAATTATTATTATAATCATTCATTGGGAATTTTTTAAATTAAAAAAAAAAATTTAATGAAAATAAAAAGAAAGATGAAAGCAATTATTTGTATAAACAAATCACACACTTATGTTAATTATACCTCCTTTTCTCTTCTCCTTTCTTTCCCTCTCTCTGTCTCTGTACTTAATTCATTACAGAACTCAGAAACGGGTGAGCTCATCTATATACAAACAGATACCGCGAATGTAACTGAGCCCAGTTATGATGCCGAAACGGGTGAACCAATAATGGGTAAAGTAAAGGTACGCTATTTGAAGCAGAAACATTTTCAAATTCCTAAAAAATTGTTACGTGGTTCGGCCTGTGAGGAATTTGAAAAGGAAATATTGGGCAAAAACGAGGAAATCTATAAGGAACCGTATGGTAAAATCACAAAAGAATCGGATATAGCGGCCAAAGCAGCAGCTGACACGACAACAAAACCTAAGAAACACTTATATGAACGAGATGACTACATGAACATGGAGGGAGTATCAAATGTAATAAAAATGTTTATTATTTTTCTTTTAAACCAGCATTAAATTATAAATTTTTAAATTTGTTTTTTTTTTTATAAATCAATTAACACCTAGAGCCGATAGCCTATGCAGCTAGCGCCCCTTTTGAAATATATTAGATTTATTAATTAATTTATGAATCTAATGCATTATAATAATAATAATACTAATAAATTTGTTTTCTTTTTTTGTTTCTGTTTTTGTTTTTGTTTCCTTTTCTTTTTAAGGATATCATTTTGGGTTATAATAAATCCAATTATCACATATTATTATTGCCGACATTTTTCTTTTTCAATGTATATGCCGCCATGATTATAATGCTTTTGGAAATATTCTTTCATTTTTGGGCTCATCTCAAGAATGGTTTGAATATGGATAAGAACTTTTACTATCGCAGTCCTCTACATATTATGACATCGCAATTTTGTGCAAAATGCCGTTACGAATCAGAAGTGGATGCAAATATATTTCTGGCTTTAAATAGACAAATGAGAGCTGCTCGCAAATCAAAGACCCTAAAAGATGTTACAAAGGCGATTAGTTAATTGAATAAAGTTGATCTTTATCAATTTTATTATATTTTATTAATAATCTTAAATGCACGGTAAAATGTTGTAGTTTTCTTTGCTTCTAACAATAATAACTAACAACAATGTATAATTTTAATAAAAATGTATGTTCTTGTAAAATATTTTAAATATTTAATATTCCAAAACAAGAGTGTAAAAATGGCAAATTTATGTATATACATTCTTTTTTAATTTTTTTTTTTTCATAATAAAATCTTTTTTGTTCAGAATATAACGCTTTTATAAAAGCAAGTTAACAAAAAAAACAGCTTAAAGGTTATTTATAAAAAATTGAAAAAATTTAAAAAAAGGTAAAATGGAGTTTAGAAAGAAAAATTGAATCTTTAATTTTCGCCGTTGGCAATATGGGCTTTAACTCTATTGCTAGGTTGTTGGAACGAAAAAAGGTGGGGAATCATTTATAACTTGTATCAGTTCCGTGCTTTGGAGCAGGATCATCAGCTCGTCTCTTAACGTTGTAAACTCCACTGTGATGACTTCAAAAAAGAGGCCTCAGCGTGGAGTACTTTCTCCATTGTTATGGACGGTAGTAGTTCATGATTTGCTCTTCATGTTGACAAATAGGTGTTACGCTGATGACCTCGTTATTACAGTACGTGGGGTATATGAGAGTACGCTGTGTGACCTCATGAGAATGGCCCTGGGTGAGGTGGCAAATTGGTGACAGGAAGGGCTTTCGGTGAATCCCTCAAAAATGGTTGTTGTACCTTTTACAAGAAGATACAAGTTATCATGTAACTGTATTTCTTCTATGGATACCACCATCTACTTTTCTAAGAAGGTTAAGTAGCTAGGTGTCGTTCTGGATAGGAAGATTAGTTGGAACTCGCACATTGGTGCCGTCCAGAATAAGGTGGTAAGACCCCTCTGGGCAAGTCGCTCCTTCTACGGTAAGACATGGGGTCTGTCGCCGAGAATGACGCTATAGATATATACCGCTATTAATCGGCCCATTATCACCTATGCTGCGATAGCTTGATAGAGAAAAGCTGAGGAAACTACCACCATGAATAAATTAGGCAGGGTACAGAGACTCGCCTGCCTGGGAATAACTGGTGCAATGAGGACAGGATTGGTTTAACACCGCTTCACATCCATATGATGAAATTGGCGCAATGTTCGGAAATGTCGTGATGTTTGTCCATTATGCGCAGGGTGGTCGGAGAAACATTTTCGATCCTGGATATCATGCCCTTGGATCTTTGCTTTGGCGGAGTTTCAGGATTGAATTCCCGGATCGGTATTACTGGTCTAATGGTATTACTGGTCTAATGGGGCCTTAGTTCGCACTGAGTTTGATCTTAACTGGTATAACGATGGCTCCAAAATGAATGACTGTGTCATTGCTAATGTTAATGGATCCAAACCAAAGATTTATTGATCTTACTGGGGAGATCAATGAGTGTTTTACAGGTTGATATCATGCCATTGCTCTTTGTGCGGAGATCAACGTGGACAGTGGGTTCAAGGGTAAGACCATCAATTTATTCTCTGACAGCCAAACTCCCTTAAGGGTATTTGGTTCGAATCATATGGCATCTTGACTGGTCGAATATTACTACGATACGTTGCAAAAGCTTTCGCTTGGAAATAAGGTCCAGTTGTTTTAGGTGCCTGGTAATAAAATGACGAATGCATTGGCCATACCTTGTTGTGCAGCACCACTTACTACCATCCTCAATCTAATCAAAGATTGGGAAATGGCCAGATACTTGGAACTCCGGAATGCTCAAACGAGACTTCGGCACTCCAAGGCGGTGTTTAACACCTAATTTCGGCGTCGTTCTGAGGTTCTCAAATATGGCAGACTGGACTTAAATCTCCTAACGGAGATTTTTACGGGCCACTGTAGATTAAGAGCACATCCGAAGAGGTTGGCGATTACAGATGTTTATGTATGTAGACTGTGCTTACAGGCATTAGAGACAGCGAAAAAGATATTGTGTGAATGTGGGGTTTTTGATAGACTTAGATGGAAACGTCTCACTGGGTGACATATCCACAATATCCATTCTAGTCATCAATTACGGTTAGAACGAATGTAAGAAGTTGAGAACTCTTGCAATCGTTAAAACTCAGCTCTTTGTTAATTATCTTATTTTCCAGTTTGCTATACGCCCTTATTGGCTTTGGCATTTAAATTGACCAGGGCCTGGGGAGCCTTTGAACCTTTTTTTTACTGGAATAGCCACATCTTCTCAGACATCTTCTTATGACCATTCTCTGTCTCTTTCTACTTATCTTTTTACGCTTTCTATTTGTTTTCTAATTGCTCTTCTTTCTACAAGATGATCACAAAGGACCACAGGGTTTCCGAGTGACATGACCTGCTTACAATAGATCAGTAACATTTTTGTTGCACTTTAAAATCTTTTTCAGTTAATTTTACTTTATTATTAATTACTTATTTACATTAAAAAAATAAATGCACTTATTTATCACTATATCTTATTAAGACCTAAATGATAGACTTTTTTCGTAACTTTTCACAATATTCTTATAAACTGTAAAAATGGGTATTGAGGTATAGCAGCAAATTGAGCCAACTGTCAATTTCAATTTTTTAATACCAACATCAAATTAAGCGTCAACTTGTCCCATTGTTTTAACATTGGGTGAAACTTGGAATTGAGCACCAGTACTGGCAATAACATCGTCAACTGTAAGACCTTCAGCAATTTCAATAAGAGTAAGACCAGCACCCTTTTCTACCTCAAAGACAGCCTTTAATGAAACCCAATAAAAACAATTTTAATTGTGATGGAAAGAATTGGAAAAATAGAATAAATACCTTTTCGGTAATGATTAAATCGACCACACTTTTACCAGTTAAAGGTAAAGAGCAGGTTTTTAAGATTTTAGGAGAACCATCACGGGCATTGTGTTCCATGGTAACAATTACTTTAGTACCGGGAGCAGCAACTAAATCCATAGCACCGCCCATACCCTTAACAAGTTTACCCTTTAGATATTAAAAAAAAATAGTATTTATTTATTATGTATCCTTTCAGAGCCAGCAATACAACTTACGGGAATCATCCAATTGGCCAAATCACCAGTAGCTGAAACTTGCATAGCACCCAAAACAGTCAAATCCATATGACCACCACGAATCATGGCAAAACTGTCATCGGAACCAAAGAAAGAAGCACCAGGTACAACAGTAACAGTTTCCTTGCCAGCATTGATTAGATCGGGATCAACTTTATCCTTGGTGGGGAACGGTCCCAAACCCAAGATACCGTTCTCAGATTGCAACATAACATTTATGCCCTTGGGTATGTAGTTGGAGGAAAGAACTGGCATACCAATACCCAAATTGGCATACATACCATCACGGAATTCCATAGCAACACGTTTAGCAATTCGTTCACGCATAAGTTGAGCGGGAGTAGGAGCTGATTTTTTGCCAGTATCGGTTTCGGTTATGCGTACTTTTTCAATACGTTTTTCATAGTTGGTACCCTTAAATATGCGCTTTACATAAATGCCAGGAATATGAATTTCATCAGGATCAATAGCGCCGACTGGTACAATTTCTTCAACCTCAGCGATAGTGATTTTAGCAGCACGGCACATGGGAGCATTGAAATTACGTGCGGCTTTATTAAAAACTGAAAGTTATGAAATAAAAAATTAAAAAATATTCATTATTGTAAAAGTCATTTCAAAAACTCACCTAAATTGCCATAAGGATCAGCTTTTTGAGCCTTAACAATAGCAAAATCGGCAAACATAGCCTCTTCCATTACATAATTTCTGCCATTAAACTCATGGACGGGTTTTGGTCTACTGGCCACTTCAATTTTACCATCTTTACCATATTTAATGGGAGCACCACCTGTCTGAATCAAGGTACCATAACCGGTGGGTGTAAAGAAAGCTGGTACACCAGCACCAGCAGCTCTAATCTTTTCAGCCAGTGTACCTTGGGGGGTCAATTCAACAGCCAATTCACCAGACAAATATTGTTTGGCTAATTCAGCATTTTCACCAACATAAGACACAATCATTTTGCCCAATTGATGTGACTTCAAAAGAACACCCAAGCCAGCATCATCAATACCTTAAATAACAAATGAAATAATTATTAAGATATTTTATTTATATTGTAATAAAAAAATTTTTTCACCTCCATTATTCGATACTGCTGTTAAATTTTTAACGCCCTTTTGTTTAAGGGCTTCAATCATTTTTTCTGGTATACCGCACAAGCCAAAACCACCAAACAAAATTTTAGCTCCATCATGTACATCGGCTACAGCATCAGTGGCACTTTCATAGATTTTACCTTTAACTGGTTTACCACTTGTCGAATAGCAAGCTATCAGCTGATTTAAAATTTTAATTAAAAATTATTGTGTTTTATGATTTATTTTAACTATATCAGGTTAGATGATGTGGGTTGCTTGCAAATTTGCGAGCTTGCTCAAAGGCCCTATGGCTCATCATAGCAATGTAATCAAAACTTTGAGATTTACTTAAAAAAATATATCAATCGCTTTCCCTATCGTGACGAATGAATGATCCATTATACACATTTTTGAAGATTCTACTAAGAGTTTCGATCTTTTCTTTCTCAGAGTAGACCGGAGATATTCCTCAAGTGGTGATATTAGGTCACCTTTTGTTTTCATCTTATCGCACTTATCAGCAATGTCACACTCCCTAAAGCCAATTTAATCAGGAACCCAAATCAGTTTAAAAAACCCATATTAATAAAAAATAAATACTAAGAAAATCGACTAATATTATTCCGTATGAAAAACTCGTACGTGCTAAAAATAAAAACTGATTTCAAATATAATTTTAGACTATACATACATATTTTTTTATTCGCTGTTTGGGAAAATTAAAATATTGTATAAAATTTTCCGATATATTGTGCGTCATGCGAGATAAAGTACTAAATCAAAACCAAAATTTTGTTATCAATTAGAAAAATATTCCAACTACTTGAATTTCTAAAAAAATCTAAGCTTTCTTACTATTTATAAAATTAACCAAATTCTACTTCTATAACATCAAGATAAGTTATATAATACAATAGTTAAGTACATATGCATATAGAGAGAATGCCAAGCAGTGATGGGAAACAGATTTTCATTTCGGTATCAAACAAATTTTTGAGAGTACTTTTTTTACCACAAGAGTAACAAATTTTATAAAATATTAAGATTTTTGCATGTGTTGCTTTCCAACGGATTTATAAATGCAAAGCAGCATTTTTTTTACCATTAAACATAATTTTTTAATAGGTTCATAAATAGTACTGCTCCTATATAAAATATTTAATAAAGACACTAAACGCTGCAACACTCTAAAAATACAGGAAGGAGGTAAAATCAGTGTGATAACTTGTTAGCATTCTGAGGCATACGCTGAATTGCGGGGGATCTTATTCACTGTATGGAAATCTTCCGCTATCTCGAAACGCACTAAAATCAGCATATTCAACACTTGCATCATATCGCTCCTTCGACACATCACGACATAAATATCAAGTATTAGTTGGCTGCTGCTTACGAAGTATTCTCAGTTTACTTTGGTCAAGCATCACATCAAATAGACGACGACTTCGTTTTCAAACCGATCGAAGACCAATTAATATGGAGATACTTATTCACCAAAGGCGCAGACCTTAGGGTGATACTGACAGTGAGGTTATTGATTTGACTCCCCAGGATAACAGGCAAAGAATTGGCCGTCGGACAAATCTACTTAATGATGAAATCAAACGCAGTGTTCTGATCTGGAGTGAAATAAATCATCTTTTATCAAACCAAACCGTATGGAAAAAATTGGTGGTTGCCCTTTGTTATTTCTAGGAACATAAAAATACAAAAGCAAGTTAGCTTATTGGTGCATAAAGGCACGAAAAACTGGTTTTTACCCGTAGCTTAAGATTTTTGATGTGTTTCGAAAACTTTAAAAACATTTTTTGTTGTGTTCAATAGTGCATTCAAAAAAATAATATTATTTTTCAGGTATTTCAATTATTTTTTGTGGCATATTGTAGTCAAATTGCCATTGCTACTAAAAAAAAATGTAAAAGAAAAAAAGGGGGAAATATTTGTAAGAGTATCAAATGTGTTAGCGGAGTGTTACGGTATTTTTTTAATTTAAATAGTATGAAACGAAGTACGATCGTATCAACTTTCCCATCACTGGTGTCAATAATATTTTAAAGATAAATAGCTGTAATTATTAAGAGCCGCGCGATATATTTTATAATATGCTAGATAAAGACAAGAAAATTATGTCTAAATTTTACCTATTAAAGCTTAATTCGACATAGCCAAATACTACTGTATCAAGAACAAAACAAGTGATAATAAAAACTAGTTTTGTTTTTTTATAAAGTAAACTAAATTTAAATAAAAATATTTTTCAATAAACATACTTATGTATGTATGTACATACTCGGTATGTAAATTTAGATTTTGCAAAACAAGAATGAGTTTCAATTTTTCTATAATAGATGATTATTGCAGCTTTAATCTTTCCAATAAGGATAATTACGTTAAACTCTAAATTATAGTTTGATTTTACTTTCTGTTTCTTGTTTAGAATGAGACTGGTTTTTTGTTAATTGGATACGACAATAAACAAAATTGTGCGAAAATAACAAAGATTCAGCCAACGACGTATGGGTGCATATTTCTTTCGAAATGAATTGTTTCCAAAAAATTAATACGGTAAACTTTAACAACTTGTGGTTTCAATAGGATAGTACTATGTGCCATGCATTTCTCGAAACTATCGAATAACTGAAACATCATTTTGGTGATAACGTAATTTCAAGAAATGGGTACGTTAAGTTCTAATGTTATGCCAACAACCCAAAATCTTTTGAGTAATTAGAGATCAATAAAACTCGTTCTTTTAATGAAATAACATCATAAGTTCCTCAAAAAAAAGGAACAGGATGCGATGTCGTCATTTATTAGTTATCATTTCAAAACCATGGAATTTTGCTTTAATTAGGAATTTTATTAAGTTTTAATCGTTGTATTTTAAACTATGATACGGACACTCTTGTCAAAAGATCCTTTATGAATAGTGCCTCAATTACAAATAAAATTCAATATGTAGTAAAATATTAAAATAACAAACAATTCGAGAAACTTTAATAGGAATAAAAATTTTGCGTTTAAACATTTTTTTAATAATTGGAAAATTGTACAAGATTTTTTGAAAAAAGTCAAATTAATATTATTTCGCGTGCTACTCTTCCTATATTTTCAAATCATTATAAGCAATCTCCACTAAAATACAAATCCAAATATATGTACGTATAATCAGTAATAACAATAAGCTCTCCAATGAATTATAAAATAATCATTCACAAAAAAAAGCATATTTAGAAAAATATCATACCATGCGCAAAATTTTCACACAATACATATTTGTTCCTTAATAAAAAAAAAGTTGGTACATGCAGTTTAATATTTAATTTGCTACAGCGCATTAGATTGTAGGCAATTTTCATCATAACTTGTAAAAAAAAAAAATATTAATAAAATCTTAACACAAAATTTATTAAAGTAAATATTTTCTAAGTGTGTCTGCTTTAAATTAAATAAAAAAAGAATTAATTAAAACTTGCAGAGAGGGAGATTAATATGGTAATTTTTCCAATAGAACTTTTTGATTATTTGCACAGAGTTTATATAATTCGACTTGAGCGTTAGATCTTAATAAAATAACAATAACAACGTCATAATTTATTAAACCGTCAACGGTGAATGCTATGATTTTATACCACCTATTCATTCTTATCAGCATAGCAAAACCTACAAATGACTATATTCAAAAGCAACAAGTTAATTTACTAAATTAATTTGTTTAAATATCTCTCAAAAATTCTTTTAAAACAATATTCTCTTTTCTTTTTACGGTGGCAATATATCGAAGTGTTTAAAACTTAAATAAAAAATACAAAAAGTGATTCAGCAAAATTTTACTCGTGCTTATACATATGTACATAATTATTCACCTACAGATCATCTAAAGGCTCACATTTAGCCAACATCTTAATTATTACATTCATTTATATAAAATATTTTAAAACCAAATATTCCCAAATTCATAAAATTGAAAACGAGTGAAATGTATTGTATTTAAAATTTATTATACAAAATATTCTTAATTTTTATTTTATTTTTTTGTTATGACTAAAAGCCTGATTGTATGGATTCCTAAAGAAATCATTTCACCTCAGTAGCATATTACATAAGCAAATACATTCTTTCCAATATTTCCACGTGATTTAATTTTAACAAAAAAGTTATTTATTTTAACATTTTTTTTTGAGATCAAATTTCTTTTTCTTAAAAACAAGTTATCAGTCGCTAAAAATATGATCAAAAACATATAATTTATATATGCATATAATCAAACTTTTAAATACGTTTTTTAACCTAGCGACTCTATTAAATTTATGAAAAATCAGTGCATATTTTATCTTAAGTGTCACAAAAATTGGCAGCGTGTTTCTAATTAGATTTTTGATTTAACCATTGGAATATTGTCTAGCTAGAATATATCGTTGGTCTCATGTGGAAAAGCGCGAACTCGCAATCCAATCATTTCACACAAATACACCTTGCAATAACTTTCCATATAAATTTGAATTTCTTTTTTGAGTTAAGGCCTTAAGTTAAATAAAATGTAAGTTCTGTTTAGACTTGTTACTTACTACTACTACCCATTTTTCCTCATTTAGAAAAGATCGGTCCAGACCATAGGCAGAAAAATGAATTAAAGTTTAATATTTTACCTTTTAGACAATGTTTTAGTTGATAATTATTCAATTTTTCCAAACGGAAAACGGGTAGCCCACATTCCAAGGCATTTAAGTTTTTTTTTGATAAAAACATTAACGTGATGGATTAGTCGACCAGTAGTCCTGATTTAAACCCCATAGAGAATATTTGGAGCATTCTGTCACAACGCTGTTATCCTAGCGGCCGCTAATTAAAGAACGTGTATTCTTGAAAAATTACAAATACACTGAGCTAAACGTTACGAAATCTATTCAAATCTATGCCAAGGCGAATGAATGATATCATTATATTCAAATTGGTACAATTAAATATTAGGTTATAAGCCCGCTTAAAAAATATTGGTAATATTAGTTAGTACGCTATACCTATTTCGTTCGAAAAAATATAGTTTTTGGATTATAATAAGAAAAAATTATTCAATACATTAGTTTTATGTCTACATTGAGTTCTTCTTCCCTAAAAAGGTTTTGATTTGTTAAAAAAAAAAGTTTCTGGAGTAAAACCACCAGTTCTTTAAAACCCGTTATAAGTGTTGTACGCTATATTTATTTCACTGAGTGTATAAAAGTCTGTCTCATAATAGTAGGCAAATGCAGTTATAGCATTTAAGAGTGCCACTGTAGGCAAGCGACAAGTCCACAAGCAATATACATACATACTTAAAAAACCTCCCTTCTCCAAAAACCGGTGGTTCGAATAAACAAAATAAGACCCAAATTTTAACCGAACCCAATTTTCAATACTGTTTGCAAAATTGGCTTTTAAAATGATGAGTACGCTCACAATAAATACATATAAATATACGTACTCGCATTTTTCAATATATACCTAGATTGTACGCATATTTATCAAATCATATTAATGTTGTCGATAACGTTAGTGCATTGTAGGATATAATATTACATTTTAAAAAAATGATTATTTTCTTTAGTTTGCATTTTGGTTTTAAGGAAGAGAGTAACTTAATAGTTTTTAACGCAGTGTTATTATGTAATCATTCAGTAACAGGTGTCATACACAAAAAAATAAAGGTTATTGCAAAATACTATTATAACAATTTGTAATGAAAGTCTATTGTAATTTTGTTTGTAGTGTTACACTTCCCAAAAAGGAAATAAACCATATGTTAGGATTTGAATTTGCATAGTGTACTCGATTTTATTTAAATGGACTAAATGAAATTTTTATAAAAACACGTTTATAATAAATGAAAAAATATTTATAATTTTTCTAGTTTTTTTAAGATTAGGCATATGAATCTATATGTACACACGTACATATGTATCTATTCAATGATACAAAATGTAGGCAAATCTTAAGAACAAGTTTTTTCTATATGTATTTCCGAAAGATTATTTTGCTACAACACGGAGCCAACACTATATAAAATTACTTAATAATTATTTTTCGAACAATAATTAAGTTTTATAAGAAAGCAAGTCAGTTTCCATATTATATGGCCATTATTGGGTAAAGATTCTATTTCATAAATTTTCCATGACATTCCACTTGTGTATTTATTCACCTACTCTTTTCCTCTCCTTATTAAGCATAAACACAAGTACGAGTATAATGCACTAATACTGTCACCACATTAATGAACCCACCAATCAACCAATTATTTAAAAGTCTTTCTTCTTACCTTAAATGTGGTGTTTTTGTTGTAGAGGCAATTGTTAAGAAATACACGTCTAGCCTGTTGCACAAACATTTTTTTCAATGTATTCTTTTATTTTTTGGATAAAATTTAAATCAAATGTAGTATTTTCTTTTGGAAATACCACCACGTTTGGTAAAAAATTAATTTCTAATTTAGTATATGTAATAATTGCTCCAACCAAGCCCACAACACAAGTTCACGAAAAAAAAATGATCTGCACGCCAAACGAGTCTCTTAGAAACTAAAATTATTTCCACTTGTTAAAATAAATTTAATTTAAGAGAATCGATAAGCTTTTAAAGCTTTGCGTAGAAAAATTAGTGGAGTCACCATAAATAAATTAAAAATAAATAAAAATAAATTAACATGTGTTCGACCAGATGTACAATTAAAATAGTGTTGGAAAACGTTGAATTTAGAATATATTATAATAAATTAACCCTAAACCCTGTAGAAGTGGTTCACACAAACAGTAAAAAAGCTTTTATTTTTGGCAATACTACTTTAAACATCTAATCAAAAGTGTAAATCAGCCTTTATTTTGTGCAAAATATTTTAATCCATTGCAACGGGTACGCAAATAAAAAATCAAAACTCAGAATCGTGTTTTCCAACCTTAAAATTATGATGTGATATGTATCTTGAAATCAAACAAAATATGTTGAATTGGAACGATACTTCTCATAAGGGAGAATACAATTAAATATTTGAACCCGATACTGAAGTCTTATTAAAATATTTAATTGAGCCATAAGAAAATAATATGTATAATTACATGGAATAAAATTCGAAGACGGAAGGGATAAATTAATCATGGATTGAACGACGTATTAAAAAAATGACTTACTATCATGAATTGATATGTCTTTTCCCCATCCGACTGTGAAAGCTAAATTATTCAACCTTCACTATGGCCACTTAGGCCCCACGTAGTTTGGTATAAGCTTCAAAAGATCTTCAATATTCATCTAGCTTGTTAGTGAATTTATGATCACAACTGTATGAAATACTTCCCTTTTACCACAACTCCCAATTGCAACAAAATTTACTTTCTTTTAGAATCTTCAATACTCCTCTAACTTGCTAGTGAATGTATGATCACAACTGAATGATATTTTTCTATTTTACCTCAATTCACAACTGCTATAAAACTTACACCCTTTTGGAATCAAATCTAAACCAAACGAAATAAACTTTTTCGACGTCCTCAATCAAATTAGAAGAAGAATCACTTCTAATATGACAAACGCTGCATCTTCAAATGCTGTGCTTTGTATTGAATTTATATTAGTTATACTCTTAAAATCTGTCCGTACAGACTAAGCATATAATATAACGATTTTAACTGCTCCTACTGTTGCAGGGCTGACCTTTTCTTTAAGTCTTTTGTGGTGTAGAGTATTTTTATTTGTATTCTTAAAAATTACTTTTTCTTTTTTTTAACGCCTCGTTAATTAAATTAACTCTTTCCAACACTGTTTGATTCCATACTGTCAAACGAGCAGTTGTTTTTATTTACATCTGTTATTTGTTTTTGTTTTCAATTGCGATTTTTTTATTATTGTTTTCCTCTTATTACTTGCATTACCAGTGTCTTTTGTGTACGTTTATTTAGCATTCATTTTTAGTATTTACGTTCGAACTGAAAGTTGTTAAAATCGGAAGGAGTTGTGGAAAATAATTTAGAAAAGGTGATTTACAAATAAAAATTAATACATACTCATAAAAGAACTTTGTAAAACAATAAGAAAATATAACTGTTGACAATAAGTGCAAATCAAATACCGATAAACTCATTAGAACAACTAAAACTGTGATTAAGTGGGATACGGGAAAACAAATGATAAACAATTTGGTGATTTTCCAACAAGATTAAAATGCATTCCTATTAATTTTTTTTGTTTGTTCAAAATAATTGGTAAGTCTCATCAATTTTGTAATAATTTTTTATTTTTACAAAAATCACAGTTCAATGATGAAATCATTTTATAAGTGAAAAATTTTTAAAACGCAATTTCATAATTTCTTGACTTAGGTTTTTCATGGTTTTGATGAGAGTTGGATTTTAATGATTTTTTGCTATTCATTTACGTTTAATATTTTTTTTTTATTTATTTTTTTAAAGATAAGCTTACGTGAATATATATGTTCATATATGCACATTTCAATAAGTGACCTCTTTCTTGAGGTATTCTTATCATTATATTTACATGTAACCAGTACATCCATTATCGAGCCATCCATCCATCCATTGAACTTACTGACCAATCAACCGCTTTATTTTTTTTACTACTTTTCTTATTACAAAGTCAAGTGTAAGTTATATAGGAAACCAGATGTTCGTAAGTTGGTTCATTTGGTCATTTACTGCATACACAACAACAATAACAATAACGTTTGCCCGAAAACAGTTTGCAATTAAGGCATCGACATCCAACCATCCATTGAATCCATGTATGATAACAATTGTTCAAGTTTCAGTTATTGGTGACTTTGTTTTAACTCAGTTTAGGTTGATTGATTGCCTTAGAGAGACACAACCAATGCAAGAAGCAGACATCAGAGCATGTCTATATGAAATAAGTGTACTGCTATAGAGTATAAATTGCACAGTCAGAGTGTAGCCTTATCTTTTTGTCTTTAAACATTCATAGAACGACCTATGTTAATGTTTATTTCTTCTTTTTTGTTCTTTTATTAGTTGCTGCTATTTTATTTAAAAAAAAGTGCGTATGTACATAAGTATATTTTTTATTTTTGTGGTCAATGGCTTTTTCTTCGGTAGACTTTATTTGCAGCATAACATCTTATAAAAACCAGCATAATCCACGACCATATGGGTATATACATATGTATGTATGTATGTACGTAAATATTACTTCTTACTTTATTTTCCCTTGTCGTAGAATAATGTTATTGATTTTGTTTAAAATTGATTGTTGATGTTGGTCAGTTTTGTTAAAAAAGTGTTTATGTGTGTGTTTAAAAATATGTAGGCAGGCCCTGGCGTTAAGTAAAAGAACAACAATTGTAATAAGATTTGGTGTGAAATGATAAGAAATATGTACAATTTTTTATTTCTTTTCGAGTTTTTGGAGACACATTTGTTTATATTGTTTTTATTTTTAATGTAATTTTTTTTTTTAACAAGTACAAGTAAAATACTTAATAATGTAACCAGATCTAACACTTTTGGCGGAATTATGCCGCTATTTAAAGGTGTATCCCGTTAATAAATCTTAAAACTGCTTTTACATACATGCATATGTATGTATGTATATACAAATTTGTTTATTTAATATTAGGTTGGGGAAAAAATTTATTATTTTTACATAAACTTCAACCTCCCATATTCATAAAATTTGAAATTGGTTTGAAATGTATTTGATTTCAAATTTGTCATACAAGATTTACTTAAAATAGATTTCAAATACATTTTATTTTATTATTTTTTAATGTAAGCTTAAGACTTTATTTAATTTTAATGTTTTGGATTGCCCGATTTGGATAAAATATGCATCGTTTTCTTTTATAATTTGATGTCATTTTAAGGGTAACTTCATAATGCCTGTCTGATAGAAACATTGGTCCCTATTAGCGGTAAACTTAGTTTAAGCTGCGCTCTAATCGTTTGTGATCCACTTCTCATAACCAGTCACCATCCGCTTAAGAAATTGATATCGTTCCGTTTGGAAAGGGCTAAACATGTTTTTTTATATTAATTGGTGTGGCATCTATGAGATTGTCAGACATACTTTTTTTCAGTACAAGTACTGATTTTTGTTGTATAACACATAAAATGTAAGTCAGTATATAGTAAATAGGATTGTATGACATATTGCTTAGTTATAAAAACAAGAAATTTAGTTTTCAGTACATGAAAAGTATACATACCTACATAAGTACTATTTTTTTTTTCTCCAAAAACATTTTAATACATTTTTCATTAGTAACTGATGTTTTATAGAGCAATCTTTAAGCCAAGTTTGTTCTTAATTGTGTTTTTTGTACTCTGCGGTCCAATTTATCAAATAAATTGTCTCTAAGGTTTATGTAGGTGACTGGAAAGAAAAACGAAGCTGTTTGGGAATGTTGTAGAATAACCACCCTTTTACAATGATTACTATATTCTTTGGCTGCTTGGGAATGTTGTAGAATAACCACCTTTTTGCAATGATTGCTATATGCTTTGGGTTGTTGTCCTGTTACAAGTACCACCAGCTTCCAAAAACATAACATTTTACATTAAATTATTATAAAAATATTTAAAAATGTGAAAATGTGTAAATTTTGTAAATAACTTTTTTTACATTTGTGTTGAAATAACATTCTCATCACAGAAACGCAATTCAACACCGCTTGTAAAGACTGCGTATGACCAATTACTTTTATATGAAGATAAAACACCAGGGATCTAAACGCCACTTTCCATAACGAGATAAAATGATCAAGTTCTTAGTTTGAGATTATGACATTCGTTATTAAACAATGCACACGATAAGTTGTTATACGAGATGTTACCTCTTTTGATTACGTAAGCGGCGATTAGAACCCAGGATAAATCGTATTCTATAGATACGCACGTGTTAATTTAGGAAAGTAAAAGAACCTTGTTAAGCCTTAAAAGGAGTATTTTATATTTTTTTAGCGACGAATATATATTAGTTGATGCATTAAGTCCAATTATTTTCTCTCTCTATTTCCATCTAGATTTCTTTCTATTTGTGATTTCGCTAGTCTTATACTTTTCAGAAAATAAATCATTGAGTTACAAATAAAAAATTCTGAAATTACAGAAACCATTTAGTGCTGTCTAACCGTTTAAAAGACCGTATATTAACATTTAAATTCTTTAAGAAATAAATTATTAAATATAAATATTAAAGAAATGTTCTTAGAAACGCATAAAATCAAATTTTAAACACGAAAATTAAAAAGGTTTGATATGACAAATCATTATTTTAATGTAAATGTTTATTTGATAGATTTTATTCACAAATTAAACACAAACATTAATACAATAGTTTTTACAAACACTTTTCCTATTAAGAAAACCCCTGTAAATATTAAAAAAAAAAACATAAATATTAAATACTATACATCATATGTATGTAGTTATTTAGAATAATTATAAGTTGCTAAGTCAACAAACTATAATCTGTTTTGTTTTTCTTTTAATTTAAAATGGGTATATAAAAATGTTTATTATCACAAAAAATTTTCTCAACCCGGCTTTTTTTCTGCTGTTTATTAAATATAAGTTTTTTTCTATTACACTACAAAAGTGGGCATATTCGTTGTACTAACAGTTTGCTAGAGATTACTAAAATTTAATCTGTACACTACTATTTATACTATATCTCTTAATAGATTTAAGCCGGTTTAAGGTACAATTCAAAAATATCTATTAATTTTTAATACTTTTATATATTATAAGATTATAATATAATTTCGCTTATTTGTCTATATTTATACATTTATTATATTTTACTGCTAGAATACAACAACATGGAAATATCATGCATCGTTGATTGTTATAAAAAAGAAAAATGTAAAAAAAATATTGTATCAAAATTATACTTATTTATATTGTAATAAATTGTATGTTTATTACTTTTTAAAGGCCTATTGGAAAATTTTAAATGTTTTTTTTTTTTTTTTTTTTTTTTAACGGAAAAAAGCCTGTAAGAAATTATTTGTAAGGAGTTTTTAACTCAAACTCAAAATAACAAAATAGAATAGACTGTTGATGAGATTTTAGAAACACCTGCAAAATTTGGGGTTATGGGTAAAAAAAAAAAAATAATTTTTTTTACCTAATATTCATAAAAATTCATTTACTACATTTACATTTGGACTTTTTCTCAGACAACTCTGGACAAGTTCAGCGAAAAATAGGGTGAACGTTTTAACCAAAAAATTATTACAGTGGTAAAGTATTTTGAAGGAAGAAACATAAAAAGGGAATTAAAATATAGTTGGTCACTTCAATGGAATACTGATTATAAAAGCATTTGAGAAAATCTCAATAAATCCGTTAATTTCCAGAATTATTTAAAGGATTTAAGTCCGGCGACCTGTGCTAAAAACCTCGATGTCATTATACTGAAACCAATCTTGCTCGCTTCGATGGGTGTTTCAACAAAACAACGACCCGAAACACACATCGAAGCGGTATTTCCCATTCGGCGTAAGGCATCATAACGTCGTTTAGTATTTTGGTGTAATAAATGGTATCCATTATTCCTTCTATTCTAAATAGAGGTCGTATGCCATGGTAGGAAAAGCATTTCCATACCAATATACATAATTCCTCCACCATGCTTAATGGTTTGTGTTGTATATAGGCTTAGGAAAAAAGAAAAGTGGAAAAATTCTCAACAGGTGGCGCTGTGGCGGTCTTGCCTCTCTGCTCCATGTTAAGGTATTTGAATAAGATTTGGCACGTTGATTCTGTACATATATTCTAAGTTCTGCAGCAAATATGAACGGAATTGAACAAATTGGCACGGTAGGTAGGTAGGTAGGTAAGAAAGGCGGTACCGAAAGTACCCCCCCAGAGACCACAGTGGTCCATTGTGGAAATATCCTTTCAACGGATAAGGAGAAGAATGAAGAGAAGAATTAAAAAGAAAATAGAGAGGAAGGACAGAGAAGGAAATAAGAAAAAAAAGGGTCAGAAGTGGCATACAAAAAAGAGACGGATGCCTAAAGAGGACCAGGCATCAACTAAGGAGCCAGCTGAGAGCTGATAGAAAGCCCTGACCTTATAGTCAGCACAGGTCACCAAATGCGCAATCCAGTCAAGTCCACTCGAAATGGCAGTGTCTATAATCCAGAGCCTTGGCCAGGCCCCCTTCAAAAATCCTCAAGAAACTCTTAGCATCCCTTCCCTTCACCACAACCTCAAGGGAGGTCAGGCCCGGGATAATGTGCAGCGCTGCCTGAGGAGTACTCCTAAAGGCACCAGATATGCCCAAAGCATCGCACCTATGTACCTTATTTAGAAGTCTCCTCCGACTCGCATTTTCCAAGGTCGTCCACAATACGATACAGCCATAGGTGAGAACAGGTATGACTATGGAATCATATATCCACTTCACCATTGCCGGGCGAAGACCCCATTTCCTACCAATGGCACTTCTAACCGTATAGTAGGCGTTAAAGCCCTTATTCATTCCCAAAAGGGTATTCTCCCTCCAATTAAGTTTCCTATCCAAGAAAACTCCTAAGAATTTGGCCCCCTCAGACAGTCTTAGCACATTCCCATTCAACCTAGGTAGCTCAAACTTTTCCAATTTATATTTTCTGGAAAAGAGAACTTACTCAGTCTTCGAGGGATTGATGCTAAGACCCCTGGCGGACGCCCAGGAAGATAGCTCGCCAAGCGCCGACTGCATGATCTCACCAACAGTCGGGAGGAACCTATCCGACACAATAACCAGCAGATCATCCGGGTAGCAAACCATCTTCCTACCTTCCTCATCAAACTTCCTAAGAACGCCATTAACAACAAGATTCCAAAGTAGCGGCGAAAGTACACCTCCTTGAGGAGTACCACGAGAAACTAGTCTTTCGAGGCGTACCTCACTGTACCTCACTAAGGAAATCATGGAAGCAATGTCAACCAGTGCCTCCCTAATCGCCCCACTCTCAACATTGTTCAAGGCACCCTCAATATCCAGAAAGGCAGCAAGGGTAAAAATCCCATAGCGCAAATTCCTTCTCAATGTAGTGGACGACCTCGTGTAGAGCAGTCTCAACAGACCTACCCCTAAAGTAAGCATGTTGAGCCCCACTGAAAATCATTCTATCTATCTTACTCCTCAAGTGCAAACCTATCACTCTCTCCACCGTTTTAAGCAAAAACGATGACAGACTGATCGGCCTAAAATCACCTGGCATGGAATGGCAAGATCCGCCGGCCTTCGGTTTGAAAACCACTCTCACCCTCCTCCATGCCATAGGCACAATTTCACCAAGAAGGCAGACCCTAAAGACATCCACCACGAACTTCATGGCAAAGATAGGACATTCTGTAACATGACCGGAAAGATCCCATCCGGGCCCGGGGACTTATAGGACCCAAAGGACCGGACCGCCCAAGTTACCGTATCCAATGTCACCGTGGAAAGTGGGTCTCCAGGAGAATACCAAGTGACTCAGAGCCAGATTCAGCCAATGAACCGTCCTCTCTCGAATGTTACCAAAGACAGCATTGCCATTGGATAACACTCTTCGGAACCTGGACAGCACATTGACAGAATCAATGGACTCGCAGAAGTTCGTCCATGACTCCTTCTTAGCCATCTTGATATTCCCCTTGTACTTATTGAAACAGATTCTGTACCTATCCCAATCCTCCGCCGAACGTGTGCCATTGGCCCTTTTGAACAGTCTTCTGACCTCCGAGCGCAAAGACCCCAGCTCCGCTGTCCACCAACAAGGCTGAACCCCCTTGCCCGGGAATACCCTCGGACAGACTGCTCAAAGGACCTGATACAGCATTCAGTAAACCTATCAACTGCTCCCTCAACAACTCAGCAGTCAACGGGCTCAAGAAACAGATCCCCATACCTGTCTCCACACAATCGCTGAAAGAGCGCCAATCGGTCCACCTAGTTTTCTAAAAGAAACCCTCCAACACCCTGCACAAACCAGGCCGAAGCGAATCAAGCTGTGAACCGAGAAGGAAAAGCTCTCATCAACCCTCCAGCCTACCTCAAGGTTATCGCTATTCGAGAGCGTTACGTCGATTGACTTGGTACCTCCCATACAAAGTTAATATTAATCTTTGTACATCTTGAGAACGGTTAGAGTTAAAGTTTAAAGTCTACCATAAATGACTTGGCAGTCTATACAACGCAAAGGCTCTCAGCAATGCTAGAAGGGTTGGTTACTCTAGTTTTATATAAAATAGTGTGTAAAAACATCTCTAAACTTGAAAAATGTAAACAAAATGTAAAAAAATAATACAGTGCTCTCAAGATTACTTAAATAAAATATATGTAAACCATTCCTTTTTTTATAGAGCATGAAAGCTCGAAAAACATAAAAATATTTGCAAAACTTCAAGAACAGATTCTTGTTGTTACTCAATAGCTGCAGCACCTATTAGAAAAATAGTATCACTGTTCATTTTGACTTCATTATGGCATCGTGTAATGTGCCAACATACCAATGCATCTTTGACCGGTTCATTCAAGTAAAGTAAAACTTCATGGACGATAAAATGATTTATTGTTTAATTTTATTTTAATTAAAAAAAACAACATTTATTATCTTAATACTTATATTAATTTTGTTAAGCGTATAGAAATACAAAGTGTGGCAGTTATTTTTAAATTAAGTGGTCCATCATTTTTCGGCATACAATATATACCGAGTGAGTCATATTTCTTCATTGTTATTTATGTAATTTTAAATTCACTACCAGCAGCAGTAGCATTATAAATGAAGCTTAAAAAGGATCATCTTTTGAAATGTATCACATTCATCAATACTTTGATATAATTGTCACACTTATGCTATGTTTTATTTTTACTCTGTGGTACCGCTTATCTCAAAAAAATATAATACAATAACTTTCTCTGTGACTTAATTAATGCATTAAAAATAAAACATTTCATGAACGAAATTACTTATGTTTTTAAACTTTGCTTAATGAAACATTATACTTTCTAGCCATCATATGCATACATAATACCTATAGTAGAATGTAAAATATCCAAAAATTCTGTTAAAAAAATGTTCTTCTATATTTTTTAGTTGTGTTATTAATTACAATTACTGCTGCATTGACAGGCTGCTGTTGTTGACTGGCGTTGATGCTGTGTTATCGGTGAATGTTTTTAGTAATTCACATTTCTAGTTGCCATGGACTTAACTTGTATTGGCAGTGAACAACAACAAGAACAACTATTTTATCATCATCAACATGCTGAATATAATTTACTATTAGATACTTTAAAGAACATTTGGCACAATTATATACAGGCCTTCAGTGATGTCGAAGTCAAGGTAATTTTCAACAAACACTGTATGTACCACACATATTATTTAATATCATAAATATTTGATATTGTTTTTTACGATGTGTTTTCGTTTTGTTGCAACTTAAGTTTTTCTTTGTTTTTTTTTTTTTTTCTTCTTCTTTTCAGCTACATTGGCTACAACTATTTCTGTTTAACTTTCAATTTGTCACTGAGGAATTATTGAAAAATGAAGAATTTAAAAGGTAATGCTTTATTATTTGAATGCGTGTAATCATGTCGAAAAACTAGTTTTTCTGTACTCTTCAGAAACTACGTTGATTTTCTGCTTAATTATAAATACATCCATTTTTTTTATTTTCAGTTTTTTTAATCCCATACCTGAAGAGCTGTGTTCGTTTTTGTTAGAACAAATTTATGAAATAATCAGTAAATCTGATCTATATATACCATCAGTTGAAAATTTTCAAAAAAGTGAAACCACTAGCGATATTAAAGATGATGGTAATAGTATTAACGACAAACAAGCAAATGAAAAGAATAAGGAATTTTTACAATTATTAAAGAAGAATCATAATTTTGCCCAGGTAATCAGTTGCAATACAGTAAATGTAATATTAATAATATTTTTCTTTTAGTTAATCCTCAAACAACCCAGTGACTGCAGTAAAATAATAGCATTGAGACAATTTTTAACACATCAATTAGGGCAACATCTTTTGGAATTTTTATTAAATGTTGACATAGAGGTAAATAAATGCAATTTTAAAATAAACTCTACTCCATAGGTATTTATATATTTTTTGTTTAATTTTTAGTTGGTCACTTCACAGAAAAGTTTATGTAACTTGTGCATAAATTTATTTCCAAATTGTCCTTGGTCGGGTACTTGCTGCGCTTTAAACAATCAGCAGAGCATATTTGCTTTTATAGGAAATATGCAATGTTCTCCGAAAATCAAAAACAAATCAAGCAATAGCATTGGCGACATAAAGCTAAAAAGTAATAAAGAACATAAAGTTTACGCAACGTTAGAAGAATTTTTACAACAAACTAAAACGAGTGACGAAATTGCCACGATTTTAATACAAATCATAATTAAATGTATAGAAAGTGAGAGTTCTACATCTGCACTGCATACTGATCAGTCTATGTTCATGACAGCTTTAAATTTCAGCTTGGATTGTTTAAGTGTAGAAAATCAGGCTTTTTCTTCGGTACAAAATGCAGAAGTCATTAAATGTTATCTGCTTAAACTGACGGAGCAATGTTTTAATAATTTGTTTGCCTTAACAGAACATTCATTAAATGAAATCCAATTTCAGTGTATATTTGCAAAACTTATAGCTGCTTTAGAATGTAATTCAGAAACGATACGTTTGTTATATGCTTTAATTTATATAATATTTGCAATTCTACATAATGTAATAGCAATATATACTCAGAAATCTTTGTGGAATGCTAAAACCAATTTGTATAATTTAAAATTATTAGATGAGCATATAATGAGCTGCTGCCTTGCGAACATGGAACATTTACTAACACATCATTCACCGGAACAAGATGACCTGCGATCTTTATATAATTTAATATTTCGTACGGTATTAAAAATTATAGAAAATTTAAACAAATACGATACGATGTTTGCAACCGCAGGCAATAATGTCTTAACTATTTCTAATGCAAATACTACTAAAACGTTACCTGCTCGTTATCGTAAATTAAAAACAAGGCAAATGCATTGCCTATCGAATACACCCAAATTATCATGCTATTTTCAAAATATACTCGTAACCATATTACCATCATTAGCGAATCATTTACAGGAACAATCCATGCTCTATTTGGCGCGTTCCGGTTTATGTTGTTGCCACTATAATTTAGCTTTATTTAATGTCATATTGAATATTGTAGTAAATATTACAACGTACTATCAGAAATGTGCCTACAAATTTTTGTATTCTAAACTGTTGAATGCCATCTTTCTGAAATCAACTCTGGATACCTCAGTTGCTACGCAAACGTCGCTAATACATCACAAACGTTTCAGAAGTATTAATTGCATAAAATGTGATATAAAATACAAATCTTTGGATTTTCATCAAGGATTACTTCATATTTATAAAACCTTTTACCAAAAACTACAAAACGACAAGACTCAGGATTTAAAAAATGTTATATATTTCCTAAAACATCTTAAACACTTAGCGGTTCTATTAACGAACAATATTGCTACGGGTATATTGGCAGAAATAGTATTGCCCATATTTCGTGAATATAAATTACATTTACTTGCCTACAGAAGTCCCAAGAATACACCGCAACATGGTTTAAAATTTTGGCAAAGATCAGCATCTGCAGAGTCGTCGGGGAAACGAATAGATCTCAATTTAACTATAAAATCAAGCAATAGCTCAAAGGATGATATTAGCAAATTAATCAATGAATGTCTAAATATATGTTCAATGTATTTAAGAGATATTCGTTTAATTAAAGCATTTTATAATGAAGAAAATATTAAACATATGGAAGATCTATTAGAGGAACCGTTTCTAATAAGAGCTATATGCGATTTAATAAAAATAGGCGTAGATAACATAACATTTTTGGGTGATAACAATCAAGAGCAAATAATCTTAAGCCGTAGATTAATAACACTGCAATTTAATAGTTCAGAACGAGCCCAACTTTTATTCAATTCATTACTTCTGAAAGCCAAAGACATTGATAGTACGGGTGCGGCTCCTCAATTTTGGCTATTTGAGGACTCAAGAAGCACAACAAAACCCCCATGCATATTGGAATTAAAAACTGTAGACATTCTACATATAGTAGCATTGCAATGGACTCTTAACTATGAGCTATTAAAAACTAGTCAATATTTTTACAATGAATTTGCGAAAATATATTCGATAAATAGAGAAGACTATGACGAGGAGGCAGAGGATAATGACGATAATCCCGTTGCTAATATAAAAATGTCTCTTAAACCGGGTGATAAAACAATAGTAGATATATTGCAGCTGAATTACAATGCTCTAACAGCCTATCTAATGATACAACCTAAACGAAAAACGAAAATTCATAAATTTTCTACAAAGACTAAAAACCTTCACTCACACAATAATCATCATTACGAAGCAACAAATCAAGTACAGCAAGATGAAAACAATGATTTCGACTCAAGTTGGGAAATATTAGAAAATTTTATAAATTCCATACACTCATCTTCCACATCAATGCTAACCACATCATTCGCATCGGCTAAAATGACAACAACATTTAGTTCATATACAAATAACGAAGCCCTTGCAACATCTTGTAATTCAACGGCATATTTACAAGAATCTTTTCTGTTACAACTTCAACGAACGGATACTTTAAAACTAAGTGAAAGTTCTATGAATGAAAGCATTACAATATTCGATATAAGACGCAATCAAAAGCATTCACTACAAAAATATAAAAGTATTGATCAATTGACACAAAAAACAACCACAATAAAATACTCACCCCTATCATTAACCTCACCCACAGCGTCGACCATTTATGTTGACACTTTCAACCATTGCTATGCAGCTAATGATGACCCGAAAACACTAACAGCGAATGTTGTCGCCGCACATGTTGTAAATGAAGGCATTCTTAATAAAATATTTCACATATTTGGTTCAATATTTACGTTGAGTCGTTCAAATTCTTTAATTGATTTGCAAAAAACAACAAGAGAGGAAAAAGAGGAATTAGAAGAGGAGGAATCAAAAGAACAAAACATTGATGTGGATTTGTTGCCGCTATATGAAACGCATAGTGATTGTAAGAAATTGTTATTGAAAATATTCGAAGCTACAATGGCTATTTGTATAAAGGGTTATCAAAATGAAGAAGGTAAGTAGAACATGGGTCTTATGAATTTTCGAAAAAAATAATGTGGTGTTGTCTTAAATGAAATATAGTATATTACTTGTTTGAGAGTACATTGTGTTAGATGTTATTTGTTTAGAACATCAAGAAGCCATACAAAGGTAGTTGTAAGTAACTTTAAAAGCATACACGTATAATCGTACATATTCTACTAAAATACACTAGTCATCGATGTTACTAAATAATTTCCGGAATAAATGTTTTTCTCCATTTACTTAATTATAAATGTTGCACAGTGTTATTAGTTAATAAGTTCTCTATGGTTTAAAGACAATTTTATAGAAATAACAACATAACATTGTTATACATATTGAACATTTGCAATGTGTTAAATTCAGATCTGAACTTGAGTTTATTATTTGAAGTAAATAAACAGTAAAGTGTAGTTGTTTTCCATTAACATTCCTATGCCCTGTTAGAGAGAGACATTGTTGTTATTATAGAGTAACTAGATCATATTACCACTATTTCAGTGTGGTTGCACACGTTACATAAAATTTATAAAAAAAAAAAACATCTCAACAAACATACAAAATTTATTAATAATAATGTTCCATTCTATGCTCACCAAGATATCAAAATCTAATATAGTTTTAATCCAACCATCACTAGTGTTACATTAACTTACGAAGATAGTGAACTACATCATCTTAACGTTTACCGTCCAAATATTTAAATGAGATATCAGAGAATTGTTGATAATAAGATCTTATCTTAATGAATAAATTCTTTTTATTATGCTTTATAATGAATCTAGTAAATTAGTTAAAGGTATCTATTATACATTTTGAAATTAAAACAAACGTTTTCTTTCTAGTGGAAAAAATGCAAAAACATTTGCGTAAACTTAAAAGTGTTATATTAACAAATGCCAGCAACAACTGGAAGCAACACGGCGAAGAGCATGCAAGAGAGAATACTGTTATACAAACATTGCAATGTCTTCTTAAAATAGCTGAATTATCGAATTGTACAAATGAACCAGTAGCTGTTGTTGTAAGTACTGGTAATGTAACATCGACCACAGAAGATCAAACAAATTCGAGGGAAATAAGACCACATACTAGATCTTACAATTATCATCGAATGTCAACTACTGCTCTGCCAAGTAAAAACGCTTTAGTAACACCAACAACACCACCGCAAAGATCGTCAGGCGATAGTTGCGATGTAGATTATTTTTCAACACGAGCCTCGTATATTTGTGGCGATAGTGAACTGGAGTTTAGTGATAATGAGCAAGATGATTTTTATTTAACAGGCGATGAAGGAGGCTATGAAGCAGATGGTGAAATACAAGAAATATCTGAAACTGAAGGAATATCTGAAGTTGGCGATATATGGCAATCGTTTCAACCTTCCTCACGTTATCGTACACATGTATTGCATGATGGTATTTGTCGTTTAGTGATCGATATACTTATGGAATTAAGCCAGAAATGTTGCGATTACCCTTTGGGTTGGTGCGATAGTTTGGCTCAACTTATAAATCGTCTCTTCGTTATACGTGAATACTTGGGTGGACCATTTTTTCTACTCAAAGGTTTTGCGCCTATTCTTAAATGTCATGATGTACGCCTGAGGGAATTGCAGCAATGCATATTGGAATTGATTGTAGATATAAATTCACCGGAAGTTTTAACAATATTTTTCGGTATACTCTCGTCGAAAGATCCTCCAGTAGATATATTAGTGAAATATATGAATTACATATGCGCAAATACTTTGAAAAAATGTCAACCAAGTATTGAATTGGAATTTCCAGTAAATATTGGTAATTTTCTAATACTTAATGGTTTCTCTATTTGTAATTAAGTTTCTTTTTTATAGATGGCAAATGTGTGTCAACAAGTGATCTAGATGTTACCGAAAATATCGATCGTATACGTACCTATCATCTGCACTGCCAAGCCACAACACCTTTTACAAGATCACCCTGTATAATACCCATAACGCATGCTCGTCTTTGGAATCCTGAAGGTTTTACGATATCGCTATGGCTACAAACGAAAAGTACACAAACTCACAAAAGCTCTAGTCAGCTAATAGATGATGATACCCGATCATCTAGTGATGTTTATATGGTAAATTAATTATCTGCACTATCTCTCTTTCTCTCTTTAAATAATTATTTTTAATTTCTTATTATTTTTCTAGAAAACTCATATTATGTCAGTGGGAACAAATCAAGCTATGCTTAGCATATATTTGAATAATAACCTCAATTTAACTTTTGAAACATTTAAACCTAATGCTGAAATTCCCGTAAAAGCTATTCAAATTGATGAATCGTTTGACACTAAGACAAACACTTGTAACACCCAAAATACGGAGAGTAAAATGGGAAAGAAGAGTCGTCATAGCCATAACATCAATCAAGAACAGCCTACAATCCAACCTAGAGGTTCTGGCACAACATCACCATTATCCAAAGCTTTTAAAAACACAAAAATGGCATTTCTTAATAGTTTTAGCAATATGCACTTATTTAACGGCCACGCTGAGACTGATCCACAGTATGAGTGCAGCCACATAGATTTAAAGCAATACCGCATGCCAAAGAACAAATGGACACATCTAGCGTTTGCTGTAGAAATATTGGCAGACAGCTTGGAACTAATCATACTTATCGATGGCTTAGAGCGACATCGCTTAGTGCTGCCTTTTCGCAATATACGTTTGCTTACACGAACACATATCTTTCAAATGATTGCACTAGGTGACAGTAATATGGCCAAAACACCAAATACTTACAGCTGTACTGAGTCTCGTTCAACTTTAGATTGCTTTCCTCTACGTACTTCAATATCAAACTTAATACTCTTTAATCGTGCTTTTGACAAGAAGGAAGAAATTATGAATTTAACTGCCATGGGCCCTGATTTTACAGAGTTAACACAATGTCATATTGCTAATTGGAAGCCAAATTATGGTTATTTAAATCCAAGTAAACTGCAAACAGCTTATTTTTTCAATCATGTGGAATCTTTGAGAATATTACGAGATGCAAGAATTCTATGCTACTCTGCTTTCCAACCAGATATGGCCATGTGTTATGATAATAGTATGGAATTGGATAATATAACTTATGGTGAGACTCTTAGTCTTAAGTGTTTTTTATTTTTTAACTCTCAGTTGTTTCTAGGACGTCCTTATGGTGTAATACATTATGGTGAACTTGTTCAAAAAAGTTTGCAATCTCTCCAAACGGCCTCAATATTATGTGGTGGTTTGTCAAATCTTTTATATTTATTTGCCAGAGTATGTATATTTTCGTATCGATAGCTATTTTAATTTTAATTTGTTAATATTTTTAACAGGTTGTTGAAATCAGCGCGAACTCATCAACCCAATCTATGGCCTTGGATATTTTGCTAAGCATAGCATTTTCCGAGTCTCAGTTATATACAGAATTCCAACGCAGTGACTATTTAAATCTTATTGGTTATGTAATAAAAACTGAGCGTTGTAGTAAAGACTGTAATCTTCTTAAGAGTATTATAAACAATGCCTGCTCACAACCAGTAATACTAAGAAAAAGCGATATTTTGCAAGTTAATGAGACAACTGTTTCAACAGTGATCTATCCTAAACTGTTAATTTCAATATTGCATCGATACTCAGATTGGCATCGTTCTGGTGCCGAAAACTCCGATGTTTTAGATATGCTTTTTCAAAGTATATTAGCTTTGACGAGAGAAAAACATCCGCAGCGTGATTTCAACATCGAACAATTTGCCAAAGAGGGCTTAATGAAAGAGCTACTGAATCTATGTAAAGTTTACGTTACAGAGTCACCAAATCCAGTATTTATATCTAAAAAGGCAGCTCATGCGTATGTTAATATAATATCTGTTTTCGCTGGTTCACCACCAAAACCTTCTTTGTTGGATGAAATTATGAAACTTCTTTTGCTGCTACATAAACCCAGTGAATGCTATATAACTCATGATAGATCGAAATTTTATTTTCTCTTAACACCCGAAATGCCCACCAAAGATAAATCTTCTTTAGGTTCGGCGACCAATTTCGGACGAGTTACAGCATCATTTAAACGAAATACGACGACGAAACGTAATCATAATGATGATGGTGCAGCGAAACCACCATTAGGCGATAATAACACTAATCCGAATTCAAATACGCATTCGAATTCTTCGAATAGCGATATAGATCCTGCTCGACAGTCACGTATTAATCGCTTGAGAAAGCTGCATAAGACTTCATCAGCCTATAAACGACCTGTGGATGAATTTGAAGAAAATCTAGAAAATATGGCCGATTGTTCAAGACTCAATAAGAATGCTATACGATTAATTAGCCCATACGATGCTTCAAAATGGCGATCAAAATTCAAAAAATCATCTGTTTACTCCTCACCATCGGGCGGCCCTATTAAAAACACACACGCTCATGTGTCACATAAAATAAGAAATTTGTCAAAGATATCAGAGTTTTTAAAACAGTCACCAAAGAATAGAAAAATTCAGCGAAAAAGAATCCGTCTTAATAGCGCTCATTCAACACCTTCTTTAGTTTTAGCGAATAGTGAAAGACAAATGAGACTGGGGTCTCAGAAATCAGATTCTAGTTTATATTCTTTAGCGACTTCTCTAAATGTAGATTTTTCCCAATGCACTGATTTAAATGAAGTATTAAATTCGAAAACAAATGTTCAACAAAGAAAATCTAAGATATTACATAAAACCGATACGTATAGTTCCGTGGGTATAGCAGCCTTACAAAGTAGCTTACTGCTGTTGCTCAGAGATTTTCTTTGCCTCTTACCGGATAATGATATTGACGATGTAAGTATTTGTTGTAATTATTGGAAAATATTTAAAAGTAAGCTTTTTATTTCTCCGTTTAATAGGTACTCAATCATTATATAAAGGTGGAGTTTTTATTGGTCTTAGCTAACCATAATAGCCCCGGTGTACGCACGGCTATTATAAAATTAATAAGTGCATTAACTCAACGACTCTTCCCACACGATATACAAGTTTGTATTAAAGCTTTGTATCCGCACCATTTGGCCAATCAGTTAACGATTGGTGTTTGTGATAGCAACATGTTTGAGTCATGCTTGGAATGGGTATGCGGTACCTTGGGTTCATTAGAAACAATTTTAAGCTGTGATATTACCTTGCGCATACAAAATCGTTTCGGCCTTAATGCTTTACTAGCAGTAGCCTCAAAGTCAGCAGCTGCCGTGAGTATACAACAAGATTTTTGCGAAAAAGCATTCAGAGCTCTTAGGAATCTTTATTTAGCGGTAAGTTATTTCTGTGATCTCTACTTATATTCTATAACATATATTATTTTTTATCAAGGACCTTGATGAACAACAAACGTTTATAGAAGCCGGTCTTATACAGTGCTGTGTTAAAGCTTTGTATCATCTTTATAGCAGTAAAAACGCCTCATATTATACTAAGAACGAAGAATCTATAGCTGATTTACTAAGAATAATTGGTGAAATTTCTCTTAAATCTGTGGGCCATATAAATGTAGGGGTTTTAATCACTAGAGCCTTAAAATATGAAAATTAAATATTTAATATGCTTTTACAGATCGTTTGGGATATTATAAATACGCTGTCGTTTTATCAAGATAACCAACCACAAAACGTGATAAAAGCTTATCGCTCTATACAAGCCAAATTGCAAATGAATTGGTTGCACTTATTTTTTGAAAAAACCAATGTGCCCTGGAGTTTTAAAGGTAAACATTTTAAAGCTCATATAACTTAAAATATTTATTTTTTTTTGTTGTGCTTTTAGTTTGCCAATTCCCTAACTTTTCCATTTCCGAAATGAAAACCAGATTAGAGTTATTAATCAATCGCTGTTGTCAGTTCTATATGGTCTTCAATGACAAGTCAACACCTACACCTAACGAAACTGAATTGTTTAAAATGTTGGTCTCCTATAGTATAGCAACAAATCAACGTTGTAATAATTTCATAGCGTGGGGCTTACAACCATCTCAACCACGTGACTTACGTTGTTTTATTGTGGACGCATTATGGATATCGTGTGAGGACGACTTTATGCCAGCCATCATATGTGATGGTAAAATGATTAAGGCTTTGTTATGGCTAAGCTTATTGGAGGATTTAGATGAGCCCATAGAACATTTACCATCTCTATGTAAGCGTTTAGGTATTAGTGAAAACGATTCAACTTGGAATTTAGAAAATGAACTGCAACGCATGGATTTACACAAATCTACGGAGGCAGCTAAACAAAAATTATCGCTGGAAAAAACCATTTATCGTTTCGAATCGCTAACACAAAACTGCATAGAATCATCTATGATTACAACACGTAGAGTGGCTGAATTACAGAATTCAGAACGTAAGTTGGTAATGAATCACATGAAGGATTACGATGACACACTTACCTATACAAAGTGGCTAGAAATTGTGCGCAGAATGACACATGAAGGTGCACCATGGTTTAATGAAAACAATAGTGAAAAGTAAGTGTAATGATATAGAAAAAACTAAAACTAAAAATCCTAATTTTTAGGTCATGGGAGCTAGATGACACTGAAGGACCATGTAGAGTACATACCCGTTTACGTAGATGTCATTTAGATCTTGACAAAAGATTTTTTATGCAAGACTATAATGAAAATGATAGCAACACCAGCACTTCTACTAAACGTACAGAATACTCACGACCTCTTGATTACCTTATCTCTAGTTATGATCAGCAACTGAACATATCATTGAACTCTCAAATACTTTATAATTTTCCTGCCAAATATTTGCCTGTCGATGGTGAAATTGATGGTGAAATTATTGTAACCGATCATAAGCTCTACTTTTTGGCTACATATCATTGTAAATATTTTTACGTCAACTGTGATATTACAAATATAACAGAGATTTGGTTAAAACGTTATCAGCACCAAGAGAAGGCATTCGAAATTTTTCTCGACACAAATCAATCGCTCTTTTTTTCATTAAAAAATCAGGATGATTGGAAAATTATGCGTGATGTTTTTTGTGATAAGATCGTAGTACCGCCAGATAATAGCAAAGTGCTCTTAATAACACAACAATGGCGAGAAGGTTTACTAACTAATTGGGAATATTTGATGACTTTAAATCAAATAGCCGGTCGTACTTATAATGATCTTATGCAATATCCTGTATTTCCCTGGATTTTAGCGAATTACACATCCGACATCCTAGATCTAACGGAGACTCGAAGCTTTCGCAAATTAGCTAAGCCCATAGCGGTTCAAAACGAGGATAACGAAGAGCATTACATTAGCAATTATAATGTAAGATATGGAAACAACTTATTCGAGTTTTCATGGTTTACTTAAACAATATCTTTTTAGTATATACAAAATACCATGACCAATATGGGTTCAATAATCCTTAAACCCTACCATTACAGTTCACATTATTCAAATTCTGGTACAGTTCTGCACTTTTTAGTGAGAGTACCACCGTTTACGAGTTATTTTCTGCGCTATCAGGGTAAGTAAAATATTAATACAATAATTTTTATTTTATTTGTTTTTAACAATAATGTTTATATTGAAAACAGATAACAATTTTGATATACCCGATCGTACTTTCCATGCTCTAAGCACTACATATGGTTTGGCTAGTCGTGATTCACCGACCGATGTAAAAGAACTCATACCAGAATTCTTCTGCTTACCGGAAATGTTTGAGAATTTTGAACGATTTAATTTTGGCTGTCGTCAAAATGGCGAGCGCGTTGAAGACGTATTGTTGCCACCATGGTGCTTAAAAGACTCCCGGCTATTTGTGTTAATACATCGTCAAGCTTTAGAATCAGAAATTGTGCGAAATAATCTGCACCACTGGATTGATTTAATATTTGGTTTTAAACAAACTGGAGAAGCTGCTGTAGAAGCTATAAATGTTTTTCATCCTGCGGTAAGCTTGCAAATGCAATGAAGTAAAGTGTTTTAGTAATATTAAGCATATCATTTACCAACTCAGACCTACGCTCTCTTCTTGGAGTCGGAAATAACTGATCCCATTGAACGTGAAGCTGTTAAAACAATGGTTAAAACTTATGGCCAAATGCCACGTCAACTGTTTAAATCGGCACATCCTCCTTCTAAACCGTTACAATATCAAAACGATAAACAAATACTAACAAGCGTACGCGGTTTAAGATGGGGTGTATATTTGGGCTCTCCCCAACTGCCAGAACCTACATTAGGCAACACTCATAAACTACTGGGCGCTGAATATTTATTATCTTTTAACAACACCAATGTGGTATATGGTTTACCAGCACGCTCATGTGTTATGCAAGGTGCCGAAACCGATACTTATAATGTTATATCATGGGGTTATGATGATCGTATTGTGCGGATACAGCCCTTAAATAAATTGAATGTCAAACCTAAAAATCTTCTTTATAACAGCGCCTTTGATGACATAACAGCTTGTGGATGCGATACCAGTTCAAATCAGCTATGGTTTGGCCACAAATCCGGTCGTATTTCCATCTATAAATGTTCTAGTGTAGAGGTTAGTCAGCGTACTGGCAAAAGTCGTCAAAGTTATGTGAAAGGTCTTAAGTTATCATACAATTCAGCCTTTCGAAAAATTACCAGTAAAACTATGGACTCTGAAGGTGACTTAACCTCGTCAACCATATCATCGAATTCTTTAAACTTCGCCGAAGTCGCTGTTAATAGAGATGGTACTGATTTATCATGGTTTGGTCCTACAGTATTAATACGTCATACAGATGAAATAACATGTATAGCATTATCGGTAGAATTTAAGATTGCAGTGACAGCTGGAAAAGATGGCATAGCAGTAATATGGGATTTAAACAAGTGAGTTTTTCATAGAATATTGAGAGCAGAAACAATTTACTTTACTTTGTACACTTTAATGCAGCTGGTCTTATGTGCGCACTATAGAACGTCCGGCAGAAATTCATCATTCTCCCATAACTTTACTTTGTATATCACCGACTTTAGGTGATATCGTTACCGTTCACTCCTTAACGCAGCAGTTGAGTACAACACCATCTGTATCTGTTAACAATCTTGAGGAAGGACATAATTATATATCTAGCACAGCACCACCGCCGGCTGATGAATGCTTTGAGGTAACGGAAGAAAATTTAGATGATTTTGTTAATGTTTCGATAAACCCAAATGGCAAATCCATCTTGCGTCTGCATTCTGTTAACGCACGTTACGTGCAACATAATGTACATGAGGATCGTATAATGGCCGTATGTTATTCATATATTAAAGAAGGTGTAGGTGTTAATGTTATTGCTACAGCCGTTGAAGGTGGTATTGTTCGCCTGTGGTCAAGTTGGAATTTAAGTTTTATTACCGAAATTGTTACAGGCATATCAAATATAAGAAGGTAAGTACTTATAAGAATTTTATTTAAATATTTTCTATTTTAAAATTTTGAAAATTCAAAATTTTGTTTAACTCATTCCAGCCTGACTTATTCAACTCACCAACATTTGGTGGTTTTAACAGAAAATTCTCACATACAAGTTTGGGAGACTAAAGGACTATGTGGTAATTCACCGAAATTTCCACAAATTGCATATAAATAGACTTTAATAACAAATATCATTCTCGAAACTAACGATCAATTATGAAATATTACACATACATATAAACTTATCAATATTTATCTATTAAATTTAAGTAATTCTTAAGTATTAGACATTAGATTAGATACTCGTATATTTTTTTAAAACATTAAGATAAAAAGCTCTAAGATAATAAAAGGAATAATGTGTATATAGAAGTTTATTTTTGATAAACAGAAATAAATATTAATAGGTATGTTTTAAAAATATATATCGTTTTCCTTTGAAAAATATAACTTTTTGTTTACAACTGAACGACTTACATAATCTTAAAAGAACAAAAGAAACAAGAATCGAATAACACTATACAATAAAGTTTTATACAATTTTTTAACTATAAAACACATGAAATCGTATAATCTTAATAGTTTTAACTTAAAACTTATTTGAAATATACAAGCAAGTACTATGCTATGCTTTCCACGGTGGTTTCGAATGACAATGTCGTTTAGCAGATTTTTCTAGCTTGTCTTTATTAGATTCCTTAGTTTTTGAGGTTAAGGCTAAAATTGCATCCAATTTTTCAATATCAGTTGGAGATTTTGAAAGCAACTGTAAGACATCACACAAGTTTAATAAAAAAGATGTCATCTAAAATACCAAATATACTTACCAATTCTATATAGGCCTGCAGCTTGTCCATTGGCGATGTTTCATGCTTTTGTAAATTATTTAAATTGTTTTCTTTTTTGCTCGACTTTGGAGTTTCATATTGCTGTTTCTGATTTAGATGTTGAAATATGGCTCTGTTATGCGTTTCATTTGTATCTGGTGATGGCGGTGAATCGTTTTCTGTATCATTTTGTGTTGTACGTGTTAAATTATGTGGAGATGTTAGTATTTCCAACGCTTTTTGCCATTGTGTCTCCATAACGTTATGTAACTTTTCTGCAATATCGGCACGTTTCGATTTATAAACATTTAGTTTCATTTCCAAATCATCGATTTTTTTCGATGCATTTGCCAACTGTATACGATATAATTCTACCTCTTCGTTGTGTTTCTCCTGCATTAGATTTAATTCTAAATCATTTTTCTCATTGATTAACTCCAGCTGCTTAACAGCTCTCTCTGCTATTAAACGTTCACGGTCTCTAGCTTCAGTTTTAAGAGTTTCCTCAGTTTTATCCAGCTGTTCCTGGAATTCCTTAAGTTTTTGTGCTACGACATTTTCCAATTGCTGTTGATAATGCGATTTTAAAGTTTTCTGTTGCAATTCTAATTTCCTTTTCAATGCACTCTAATATAGATATAAGCGTTTTAAGAAAATACACAAAATTACACAAATTATAAATTTTTGCATACTTGAATACCCTACCACCTCCTACCTCATTATCTGTTAAACGTGCTAAAGATTCCTGTAGAAATTTTCTTTGTGTATCCAAATTATCGGCTCTAGTTTTTTGTTTTTGATGATAATCTTGTAACATATCTTTTTGCTGTTTTAAAGTTGTATTTTCTTTCTCTAATTCCTCACATCGTAGCTTTGTCTAATTAGAAAATATATTATACACAATAAATGAATTTGGATTCGCTAAAATACTCACTTTTTCATACAAATGTTCGGACTTGGCATATTTTTCTTTAATTTTATGCAATTCATTAATGGCAAATTCCTCAGATCTTTTAGAGGCATGGACTTTAATTTCAAGTTCTTCTACTTTTTGTTTATATTGGTTAAAGGATTCATTTGTTTTTCTGCAAACAATTAAATATTTCGTAAGTTAAGATTTGAGTACGTGAGTGCTAATACTTACCTTGAGCAATTTGTTAATTCTGTTTCTAATTTTTCAGTTTTCTCTTGAAATTTCGTTGCTAAACTGACAGCCTGAGCTAATTCCGTTTGTAATGTTTCTAATTTTTCATCATAACCTTTGCGTTGCTGTTCACATTCTTGTACTGTTGTACGCAATTGTTGCAACTCTTGATTTAAGCTTAAAAATTGAAAAGGATTAATTATATTCCCCATTCAGTTTCATAGGACAGTCAGCAAGCTTCTTGGCCGAACTTCAAAGTCGAAAAAATACTTACATTTTGTTTTCCACTTGGGCATTATTGAGAGCATCGTCCTTTGATCGATCAACTTCAATGGCTACTGACAGTCTTTGCTGATATTCAAGAAGGCGCCCTTGTAATTGCCTTATAGTTTTTTCCAAATGCTGTCGCCGTAATTTTTCCTCTTTTAGGTTACATTGTGATGATGTTGCTATGGCTGTTGCTTGACCATTTTTACCCCAAATTTCACTTAAACTGATGAGGTTATTATCAGCCTTCGACATTTGATAACTATTACTGACATGCAAGTTCTCATGTTGTAGTGTATGCATTGAGCGGTTCTCTCTTGAATCTAAATGTACCGGATTATTATAATGCTGCTGCCAAAATTCAGCATTATTATGGAGACCGCCGCCATCGTTTAATAGAAAATGGTCTATTTCTAACAACACATCATCTGCTTTCGCCTCTTGCTTTTCTCTATTATCTGCTATTTTTACACGCTGCTGTTGTTCTTGTTCTTTAAACGACGAACTCATGCACTTAGGCGTAGAATGGACTATTCCTGCGGGTTCTCTATTCGCTCGACTAGGGCCAAACTGAGTTTTTACAGTATTTGCTGAAATGCTTGAAATATCCGACGGACAATCTCTAAAACCTAATTCCTCTCTCTCTAGATGATGCAGCTTAGTATTAATATGATTAAGTTCAGCTTTCCTTGTGGGTGGTAGATTTTGATATGATGTGGCTGCATCATTTTTAGAGCCAGCTAAATCCATTGCCAGAAAATCTCTGGTCAAATCACGTCTGGCAATTTTCTGTTGATACTGTTGTTCCAAACAGTTTATCTCCTGCAAACTGTTAAATTGCCTTCTTTGCAATACTTGCAAGTCGTCATACAAAAGTTGTTCCTCTGCGTTGGTTAAAAAATAATTGGGCGGTATAAGCAAGAGTATATCAGTATCATCGGAATCACTCATTACCGTGAATTCATTTAAATTTAAACTATTTCAACATCCTAAAATAAATGTCTAGTTTACATTTGTAAAAGATATAACAAAAATTAAATTATTTTATTATTTAAATTTAAATACAAACAGCAGCTGCATCGTAAACAGTATAAAAAAACAACAAAGAAGAAAACTGAGAGGAAACAACAAATAAAAAGTGGAATTAAAAACAGAGTTGCTTAAGGAAAAGTACTGCCAAAGTAAATTATTAAAGCAAAATGAAATTTTTTCTACACACTATAATACTTCATACAGCAACCACCATGGAAGATAGTTTTCATACCAATAAGTTTGTATATATATATATAAAAGTAAATAAAAATATTTCACAATTATAATTAACAAACGCGTAAAGCGATATTTTCACGCTAAATGGCGTCTATTTCTATTAATAAATTGTTAAAAACATCCTATAATGCTGGTGATAAGAAAAACTATATATATGTAAAAACAATATGGGATGAAGAAAAAGTAACTGTTAAAGTTCTTGATTCAGAGTCAGGTATTAGCTATCAAGGAACTTTAACATCCGCTGCAATTAAAGAAAAGGCTACCGATTTGGGCATGTCTTATGATGATTATTATGAAGAAGTACGCTTAGCCTTAACGACCTATATGACATTACCGGGATTCTATTATAAACTAGAAGAAGACATGGAAGTAATAAATGTGTGGAAGAAATCAGAGGCGCCAGAAACAATACCCATACTTTTTCTGGACATCGACATCAGAAAAGTAGATGACAACAATGAACTGTTGGATTCAGCTGTAGATTTACTGCATGAAAAGGAGGAAAAACTTATTGAACGCGTAGAAAGGGCCCATAAATACGACAAGCATTCCACGGAGTTGTTGGAAGACTACCGACTGTGCGTTGAGGAAAAAAAAGAATTAGAAAGAAAGTTATTGAAGAAAGTAGCTGTACTATTGAATTCGAAAAAGGAAAGAATAATGGAGCTAGAAGAACGTTTAAGAAAATACGAAGAAGTAGAAGAGGAAGAGGGCACTGATACGGATGAAAATGAAGAAGCACCACAAACAAGTAAAAAACGAAAACTGATGGTAGTCGATAGCGAGTCAGACAGTGATGATTATATGGCAGATACGCAGCCGCTGGACATGCCAAACGGTGGAAGCAAAGAATAAAGTTTTATTAGATATCGTAAAATATTTTTATTAGAAATAATTGTTAATTTTCTTACTGTACGTTCTTTTATTACGGACATATAATTTTATAGAACTGAAAATTTACTTATTGCAGCTGTTTTCGTACGTTAAGCAACTTTAAAACTTCTTCCTTGTATCTATTTAAGTTATATTCATTTTCACCTTCATTGATTAAACGTTCTAAGCTTTGTATAAATCCTTCGTTAGCTTGAAGCTTTTCTTCTCCTTCCGTTTTTTTTCCCCAGTTAAGTATTGATTCTACGGATTCCTTTGACTTGTTACGTTCATATTTGTAATATTCCATATCAGCTTCACTTTTAGAGCTTTCCCATGGTTCGGTAACAAATGATTCGTGATAGCAGGCCGTTAACAAATACATGGCATATTCATAGTTTTGTTTGCGCAAGGGACAACGATCTGCTACAATTGTCAAAATGTCCGTTTCGCTATTGTAACGATCGCCGACCAAACGCAAAAACTTATCCTTGGCATGATCATCGAATTTTAATTCCGATAATTTTAGTTTTAATGTTACTCGTCTCGCTTCTGGATTGCGTATAGTGGGAACTGCTTGACAATAATCAGTACTCACTATATCGACTGGAAAGTGACGTTTCCATTTTTCTTCTGTCTCTAAACCTTTGGGCCAAGGAGTACAGAATTTTTTTAATGCTTCACACTGTTGTTTAATGGCTGGTGGGGTAAGATGCAAAAAGTTCGGTATTTTCATTAATTCAGCGTTTGCGTATTTTGATGGTGGTGCAGCTCCTTTCACCGTAAAACCTTGTCGCAAAGGTAAAGGTACTGAAGCCGGATGAAATGAACGGGGTCCGGGCCAAACAGCTGTCCAATCTTGGTCTGTAGCCATTTTTTGGGTGCGCGGTGGCATAACATCGGGTTTTTTATATTCACGTCTCTTCACTTGACGCTGTTGAATGGTACGCAAATTTAAAACACGAAACTCTAAAATATATCACTTAATTATTTGTTTTATTACGCGAAAATCGTAACACTTTACTAACCTTCATCCTCTACATTAGCCTCATTGGCGGCAGTCGACGTTTGAGTGCTAAAAAGCCTTATATGTCTAGCCCCACTGCCATGACGTAAATTATGCTGCATTAAACGTGTTAAAGAACCCATTTCAACTGATATTTTCTGTAAATATATTTATTTGAATTAAAATTTTCAATTTTTCCTTTTTTCACTCGCGTGCCATTACGAAAACAGATCTCACACATCTGTTGTATGTATAACAACCCCGTTTTTCTACTCAATTGACATCTGTCAATGTAAAAAGTAAACTGTTATTAACATTACTTTATTTACCACCAATTACACAAATTAGATTCTCCAAGCACAATAAAAAAAATAATTTATTAAAAAAAAAGTTTGTTTATGAAATTTAAATATTTTGTTTAAAAATCTTCTTGACGAAACTAAAGCAGTAACTCGACTAGTAAGTTTTAATATAGAAGTGATACAATTCAAATAATTTCATTCTACTGTCTCAAGTATGAAACTTAAAAACAACAACTTGTATGTATGTATGTTTGTACATACTTATCCAGTGTTACAAAAAACAACTTACTCTACGACTAGCTACTAACGAAATTTTTACTCTGTAAACCAATATTGCTAGTATATTAGGTGCGTTATAAAGTATAAAGACTTTTTTCATACCTATGAAATGTATCAACAAAACTATATTATGAACCTCGGCAGGATCATAAAGATTAGTGGCTCTAAATATTGAAACCGAAATTATAGAGCAAGACAAATATTCGATAGAAATCATATTATAATCTATAGTCATATGTACATACATACATATATACTACAATAAAGTTTGAAAATAATATAATTTTGAAATACAGATGCAAACGATATACATTAATATACTATATATACAAACATATGTACTATATACATACGTATCTTCAAACTTTTAAAATGCCTATACAATATGATAAAATTAACAACTGTACAAAGCATTTAAAATATACAGTAATTGTTACTAATGCCATTTAAACATAGAGGGAGAGAAGGGAACTAGCTACTTACATTCTTATCTACGTCTTAATAATATTTATAATTTTGTTTATTCTTCACAGTCACAGATAAGAAGAAACATTGTCGACAAACAAGTGTTTACAATAAAGTATTATCGCAGTTGTTGCAAGTCATTTGAAGAGTACATACTAGAATATCAAATAATACAGAAATGTCTTTAGAAAATGGTGGAATTAAACGACGAGTATTATCGATTCAAAGTCATGTTGTGCATGGCTATGTGGGCAATAAAAGTGCAACATATCCATTACAGGTGACATATTTTATTGTAACATTTTTTTAAATTCTAAACTAGCAATTTTATGTATACAAATAAAAGGTATTAGGTTTCGAGGTAGATGCTATTAATTCTGTACAATTCTCTAATCATACCGGCTATGAAGTAGTTAAAGGTCAAGTGCTACAAGAAAAGGAATTGGGTAAGTTTCTCTGTTTATCAAAACCAACATTATTAGCTTACGTTAGTTATTATTTTCTTGAATTTAGATGACCTTTTCCAAGGCCTAGAAGCAAATGATCTTTTAAAACATTATTCGCATTTATTAACTGGTTATATTGGAAATGCCTCATTCTTAAGACAAATAGCTAAAATTGTTTCTAAATTACGAGCTGCTAATCCAAATCTTATTTATGGTTAGTAAAATACTTCTATTTCTTTGTATTAATCAGTTTAACTGTTATATATTAATAAATTCTGTAGTGTGTGACCCGGTAATGGGTGATAATGGGGAAATGTATGTGCCTCAGGACTTACTACCAATTTATCGCAAAGAAATAATCCCATTGGCTGATATCATAACACCAAATCAATATGAAGTTGAACTGTTAACCGAAAAGCAAATTACAAATGAAGCTGATATTTGGAATGCTGTACAATGGTTTCACGATAGAGGTATTGAAACAGTGGTCATTTCAAGTAGTGACTTGGGCAAGCGGGGAGAACTTCGAGCATTTCTGAGTAAACATAATGGACCTCGCTACGCACTCGATATACCAAAACAAGGATCAAACATATCTTTCACCGGCACTGGAGATTTATTTGCATCACTATTTTTAGCTCACAGTTATCATACAAATAATTTGGGCACTGCACTTGAACGTACAATTGCTTCATTGCAAGCTGTTATTAAACGTACCATAGAAGCTATGCCGGCTGATGTTCTTGAGGGCAAAAGAAAGGTGACATCATTTGAACGTGAATTAAAGTTGATACAAAGCAAAAATGAGTTGGAAAATCCCCATATTATTCTGCATGCTGAGCAAATTCAATAAGATTTTAAGCATTGTTGACTATTTTTCCTTTCTTTTGTTTTATCGACTTACTGTTTGTTTTAAAAAAAGTATCTGACAATAATAATCAAGTGGCAATATTTAATTCATAAGTAATACATTTAAATAAATATATGCCTAAAGTCAATATAAGCTAAACTGTATTAAAAAATGTTTTTAATTTTTTTTTTTTAATGAAGAAAATTAGCAATGACAAACAATTTCGCATAAAGTATTGTAAATAATAAATCTTTCAAAATTACTGAACCTTAAATTCAATATTAACATGAACCACTTAGAAAATACAAAGGGCGTGTGACAAGCTGTCCATCAAAATCTATAAAACCATGTGTTGATATTAAAAGTATAAAAGCACCTAACTTAGGTTTTCAAAGGTTTATAAGTAAATAACAACAAGAGCAAGCAATATGTATTTCATAATTTTGAATCTTCTATTAGCGAAACATATAACAGCCGAGACAAATGTTACTTCTTTTTTACCATACACTCTGAGGGCAAAACTTAACAAGGATATGAACTTGCAGACTGCGCAAAGTAGTAACATAAATGAAGTCGACAACTCCTACGTTAATGATACTGTGCAAGCACTAAATCTTTATAAAAAGGAAGATGATAACGCTCATATTAAACTACTACCAGATAACAATAATAGTTGGAAACGTTTAACAACATATATTCCAAAACAGGCAGCGGCAGCGGTTTCCAATCAACAAAATATTCATTATGCAGCAGAACATTTGGATTATAATATCTGCAATAATAGAAATTTGTATAACAACCATGACTTAATTCCAATTATTAGTCAACCAGTACTTCTATTTATACACCTTGGCATTTTATTGTACACTTTATTTGGTGTTCTGGTCTTATTTCATCGTTTGTTATATTTTACTCCACCCTTTCACAATCTATCCACAGTAAATCAAGGTCATATTTACAAAACTGAATTTTAAAACAAGCATTTTTACGATTTTCATCGATTATATTTATTTTGCTTTTAGAAAAAATAAGAGTGTGATTTATAAAATAGAAATAACATATAAAGTTACATTTACATTAAATAAAATAATAATAAAATAAAAATTTTAAAGCCTACTTCTCTCAAACTATTTTTTTACTCTAAATGAAGCTGCCCTATTTATCCTTACAACAGGCGTTTCAGCGCTACCACTGTTAACTAAACGAGTTGCAGTTGCTGCTGCTGCTGCTGCTGCTGCTGCTGCTGCTGCTGCTTGACGTTGTTTCACTAAAGTTGATGCAGCTGTATTCAAACCTAAAATTAAAAAGTGGTGTAAATCAAAGCTTTCATATTGATTTGCATATAAGTAGTAATACCTTTCGCTACGACTGAACGTGGGCTTTTTCTGATACGATTCGGACTGAATTTTTTATTTTCCTTTTGTATGCCTGCAGCTACTGTTCTCAAAAGAGCACCATGCGTAAATTTTTTAGATTTTAAAAGAACTACAAAAAAAAACGAATTATAAATCATATTTTAAATTTTATGGCTCAGCATACCATTTTTTAATTGAGCTGCATTGGTTGGTGCTTTAACCACTTGTTCTGATATTAAATTTGAAACCATATTTGATTTGCTCGATGATGTCAGAGTTTTACCATTCTTTATGTTGCTCTTAGATTTCGACGCCGACAGCGTTGATGATGTTGAGGGACCCATATAAAATGTAGCATTAGTATCCATTTCAGTTAATACATGAGTCTCATTAAGATTACGTTGTTTTTTTGGAGGCATTTTAAATGTTGTATGTACATCACTACTAGCACCAACGTCATTGCCATTATCATCATCATCATCTGCACTAGAAGAACCATTTACATCTTCTGAATCATCTAAACTATATTCATCAAGTCGCAAACGCTTACTAGACAACCGATCCTGTTGTTCCATGCTTATAACATCTGTATGCAGCAAATGATCACCAAGTTCAGCACTTGATGCGGCATGTATGCTATTAATTATATGTCCTAATTCATTCTGATTGTTGCCATTATTAAGATAACAGTTTAGCTGTTCATAGGAAAATCTTTGTTGTGTGTTATTAGGATTGCCATTTTTGATCACTTGACTTGCTAAAGCAAACGCTTTCTGTAGCCATGACGTATTTGTACATAATTCCGAGTCAATTGCAGTTATATGTTTGTTAATCAAGGATATTTTAGAATTTTGTAGTTCTAAGTTTTTATACTTAAAATAAATTTGTAAAGTATTCGCATACTTAAAGGTTTTTATTTCAGCTTCTATCTTGTTTAGATCTTTAATAACGTTACGAAGTTTTTGACGCCAGCTTGGAATTTCCTCTGATAGTTTATCGACTTGTGTACTCAGATGACATACAGACGAGGTATAATCATTGAATTTCTGCGAAATAAAATGTTAGAGATGAAATATTTTATATATCAGGACACTCAATAAGTCCGTAGGATGACACATAGATGACGCTACTAGATTTTGTCCATGATTTTTATTTAGTAATAACCTTCAAAGTATTCGTGTATAAGTTTAACAGGAATCTGACTATTGATTCATGAGTTTTGTGCATTTTGTGTGAAACTTTTGTTATTAAAAAAAAAAAAAAAAAATGGAAAAAAGTGAAATTCGAGTATTGATCAAGTATTGCTTATTGATGAATAAAAAAGAAAACCAAACAATGGTTTGATAAATATTATCCGAACTCTGCTCCACCGAGACAAATGGTAGAAATGTGATCCTACTAGCACACATGATGCAGAATGCAGTGGCGGCCCGAATGAGGCTGTTATTCCAGAAAACATCAAAAATTCCACAAATTAATTATAAACGATTGCAAATTGAAGATGCACGAGCTAGCTGACATTGTAAATATATCATATGGTAGTGTTTTTACTATTTTGCACGAACATTTGGGTATGCGAAAGTTCTGTTAAAAACAATGGAAAAATTAAATGAATTTGACTTCGAATTGCGTACCCACCCACCGAATTCTCCAGATTTAGCCCACAGCCACTTTTTCTTGTTTTCTCCAATGATGAAACTGAGGCATAATTTGACGAGAAAGAAAAATCGTAATATAAAAGTGGTATTGAAAAGTTGGAAAATCGCTATACTCGTCGTATCGCCCTTGAAGGCAACTTTGTTGAATACTAAAATAGTGTTTATTCAAAAAATTGTTTTCTTACTTATCGTACGGACTTATTGAGTGACCTGTTAGCCTTGTTAATAAGCAAATATTTATATGAGTGTCTACAAAATATAAATAAAAATATTCTTACAGCTCCTATTTGCTATCGCTAAAACTAATTCATGGAAACACTGAAAAGCAGCTGATAATATAAAGAGAGCGGCAACTCTTGCCCGCAGCACAAATGTCAGAGGTGACAAATTAAAGAAAAAAAAAAAAAAACATTTCCGAAAACAAAGTCCTAAGGCATAAAGTTTTAGAAATTCTTTACAAAAAAAAAAAATAAATTTATTCAATGTTTTCAACAAAGTTAATACCATTAATACGTAATCTAGTATTGCGTACACAAAAAATAACAAATACTGCCATAAAAAAAGAAGCAATTCTAACACCACCGTTGAATGGCACGATTTTAAAAAACAACTCGGCGGCATTGCTTTCAACAACAAACCATTGTTACGCAAAAACCAAGGATAAAAAAAAAGAAAAGGGTGGCAAAAAACCGCCCAAAGTTGAAATTAATGAAACTCTATTGAGGGAAATAATAAATTATGACTCCCTCAATATTCAAATGCAAAAGGCCGTGCAACAAATGAAGGATGATTTTATAAAGCATTTATCCCTACGCTCAACAACCGGAGCGATTGACACACTTCGAGTTACAGTGGATGGCACAGAGCACGAGTTACAAGAACTAGCCCAAATATCCCGTAAAAATCCAAAAACTATTGTTGTAAACATGATTGCATTTCCACAAACCATACCGGATGTTTTGAAAGCCATAGAAAAAAGTGGCATGAACCTGAATCCGCAACAGGATGGTACAACTCTGTTTATACCTATTCCTAAAGTCACGAAGGAACATCGTGAGAATTTGTCGAAAAATGCCAAGACGCTATTTATCAAGTATCGTGATAACATTAAAGATATTCAAAATGCGACTATTAAAAAACTGAAGAAACAATCCGACATCTCAAAGGATGATATGTTTGCTGTCCAAAGTCAAATAACTGCCATAGCTGATAAGTACGTAGCCGAAGCAGATAAAATGTTACAAACGAAGCAAAAAGAGTTATTAGGCGATTCATAATACTGAAAATAAGGTTTTCCAAGACTGAGTTGGATTTTGAAATTGTTTAATGTTTGGAAAATTATGGATTAATAAAACAAAAACAAAAAAATGCTCAAAGGTTGTTAAATCTCCTTCTTTAGAGAAACAATATAGTATAAAAAAAATGGAAACTTACCTCTGGCGTTTCACAATCTCCAGATAACATTTTTTTTGAATTCTCCATATCAGTCTTGAGTTTAATACGAAATGTTAGGATTTTAACGCGACTTTTAAGACTTATTAATTGTTCTTGTGTCTTCAACATAGATGAAAACACATCATCAATGCGATTATACCATGGCCGCAATTCGCCTTCATCGAATGTTAGACTAGCTTTAGCTTCTAAAGCAATGTTGCTCTGTTTGAGACGTTCATTTTCTCTCATTAGTTCATCAAGTTTCTTCACATAGAATTCTTTTGGCATATTTGACTTCAAGGCATTCTGACGTAGTGTTGTACGTATTTTTTTCGCTCGACTAGCATACTGCAAAAAAAACAGTATTTAACAAGCCATAAACTAAACTAAACTTATTCGGTAATTACGAAATACTATCAAGTGTATATTATGAAAAAAATTACTAGATTTTATTTTATCAAAATTTTGTTTTTAAAAATATTGTATGAGCTTTTACCTTTAGAGTGTTATAGGTATCCTCGTATGTTAGAGAACTCATTGAGACGTTGGCCACCATTAATGTTTGACAATTGCCACCCAAAGAATCTTTTAAGATTCTTGTTAGATTTGAATCGCGATAGGGTATGTGTTTTAAACCATCTGCCAACTTATTTATACAGTTACCGAGGGCCAGTAGGCTTTTGTTAATACTGGCACCCTCTTTAAATCGAATACCTATACCCTTTGTACTAGCGGCGCGTTCGCTGCCGGCTAAATCAATCATAGACAATTTAACCATACGTTTAGAGCCTGTCTTTCGATCTGTAATACGTATATGAACTTGAAAGACAGCATGTGAACGAGAACTTTCTGCGTTGGCATCAGTAGGGTGCTGAGTACGATGAGAATTTCCTAAAGCCAATAGCTCTAGCAATTCTTCTGCACTATAAATTGGTTTCAGTGCTAAACCACTCACTACTACACCATTTGAATCTTCACGCAATTTAAGCGGTCCGGTTTTCGTTAAAAGATTCATCACCTGTTCATTGTATACTTCCAAATAACTAACGCCAACATCAAATTTGGATACATTGCTTTGTGTTTCGATTTTTTGAAAGAGATCTCGCATGGTAAGAAACGTTAAACCGGGACAAACTTCATTACCCAGCATTGTAAACGTTTTGCCTGCACCTGTAGCTCCATAAACAAACACAGAACAATTATAGCTAACAAAGGAATAAAAAGAATTTTATAATGAAATAGGTTCATCTTTATGTATTTCAAAAGTTGGGTAGTTATTAAGTCTTACCCATTCAACACAGAATCGACTAGCGGTGCTGTACATTCTTCAAAAATTTGCATATTCGTGGTATCCGTGTCAAACACTCGATCATATTCCATAGACAATTTCTTATTAACACGCTTTGTCATGTCACGAAAATTTTGCTTTGTTCCTTGAAAGAAAAATTCATCGTCCTCTTCGTCGGGATCAAACAATAGCGTTGTTTTATCTATTACTTTAATTATGGTTCTCTGATTCTGCTCCAATTCTCGTCTATTATATGGTCGTACGCGCACAACGACTTTTATATTTTTCTGTTCTGTTGACATATTATGTTTTATTATTACAATTCTTTTATTAAATTCTTGTATTTCTTTTTTCCATTTAAAGTGGTTATTTAAAATAAAACAACAACACTCCTGCAGTACTATATGCTTTTATTTGTTATTGGAATAGGCGTTTAAAAATTTCAAATTTTATCCTAAAGATGCTTTCATAAGTTGTCAGCACTGCACTTTAAACAGAGCTGCATTTATATCACAGTAGAGATCACAAAAAATCACCAAAATCAAAGTCAAATACAGAAATTATAAAAATTAGTAAATATTGATAATTTATAACAAATTATGATAGTTCCAAAGGAGAGGAGATACTTATTAGCTTGTTCTTGCACTTTAGTTTAGAAATAACTATAACACAAACAAATTTTAAGTGGTAGTGGTTTAAATAAAAGTATGAAAATATATTTTTGTTCAATAGTTAAATAACTAAAAATCAATGCAAGTATGTATATTATTTCAGCTTCTATTTTATTTCTTAAGCGTTTATGCAACACACCGGTGTTTGGGTATTTACGATACGCTTTCCCATATTTGAATTATAATTTTACGGATATTTAGTTGAAAACAATAATAAAACTCCTATTTTTAATACATTTTAAAATAATTTTTTTAAAAGATTGTTTATTTTTTTTTAAACTGAAGCTTATATGTAGTAGTATACACCCTGTGTGTGTTAACTTAAGACTTAAAAATACAACGCTGTAAATTTTTGTTGAATATCATGACAGATTGACAAATTGTCAGCGCTGTCGTAGTATCTTGTTCGCCATTTTTATTTTTTAGAATTTTTTTTTGACGGGGAGATTTGCGTCCTTTGCAAAAAAGTGAGATTTGGCAAAATTTAAACAAAATAAAACTTGAAAACCTCAAAAAGAACAGTAATTAAGCTTACTTAAAATATTTATCAAAAACAAAAACACATTAAATATGAGTGGAAAAGTATTATTTGCGTGTTCAAAATGTTTCTCAAGGCATCCATTCGAGGAGTTATCAGCGGGAACGCAACTTTGCAAGGTGATGAAAAATACTAAACCAAAAATAAAGAAAATAAAATAAATAAGCTTAATAAATTTCTTTAAAATTAAAAGCAAATTATTGAGTTCAACAAAAATAAAATAAAATGCGTGATTGACGCATTTCGAAAAAGTAGTTTTTGTGAGACGCGCTAAAAAGTGGCAATTGTTTTTGTGTGTTTACTTGTTCGAAAATAAAACGAAAAAATGCATTCATATACACGGAAAGAAATTTACTAATGCAACTTTTGCTTACTGTGTTCTCTATTTCAGAGTTGCCGTGGCTCTACATCAGTTGTTAAATGCTCCTACTGCCGTTCTGAATTTCAACCAAATTCGTAAGTAAATTTTTTTTTAGTAAATACAAAATTTATTAACCTTAAAAAGAACAATATAGGAAGTCTCAGAATATATGTAAAAAATGTGAACATAATCTGAGTAAATATGGAAAACCCACTGCCTGCGAATGTTGTAAAATTGTTGCTGCTTTTGGAGGCTCCAAATGTATGAGGTTAGTATAACAATTTTATTTAATTAATACGCTTTTAAAATTATAGAATATGTAAATTAAATCTATGATAATATTGAATACATATGAATTTTATGGTCTAGACTTTACTTAAGAAAATATATAAGTTCGTCTATGTTATTATATACTTTGAAAAAGGAAAAAGCTATACGTTGTCCCATTTTTAAAAAAAATTAACGTAAAGTAAATGGATAAAACGATTGGCGAGTGCTCACTAAAAAACGTCATCATATGTTAACCTTTTCAAAAAACAAATTATTTTCCGAGTCCATATTTATATCAATTTTCGATGTTTACACTACTAATAAAACTCTTTTGACTAACACTTTTTGGTTCCAATTATCACTAAAAGAAAATAAATTTGTTGATTGACAAAAATTAGTGGGTAACACTTCAAGCAAGCAATTTTTGAGCAAGACGGTTAATCATGTGTGATAGTGTCGCAGCCCTATTAGAAAGATTAATGGCGTTTTCTTTTCTAAAATAAAAATGTTGCACTTTGTTGCCATGTCTTTATTGTATTCGTTTTTAACAAAGTTTAATAAAAAGAAGAGGTGCTGTATTTATCTAAAAATGTTGATACATCCTAATTTTAGCTCACATTTCATGGTAAAAAACAAAAGAAATGCAACATTTCTTTTACAAAAGAAAACGACAGAATTTTTCTATTAAAAAACAAATTCAAATATAAATTATAAATATACTCATACCTCTTTACACGTCATTTCGCTATATCGGCCTGCTTTAATTATCGAACACATTCGCTTTACGGCGCAATCTGCCTCGTTATACAGCTACAATCCATAGAATCACTGTGTTTTATCAAAAAGTGTAAGGCAAGCAAAAGCAACACATATCCACTTCGTTTTACAGCATTTCAATTTACGGGCTACATTTTTGGAACATATCTAGGCCGTGTAAAGAGGTATGAGTATATTTATTCAAATTATTTTTTCATATGGAAAACAATCTTAAATTGCGTCTGTCTTTTTTTTTATTAAAGATACAAATTTTATCTTTTATTGAAGATAATTTTATCTTCAATATTCCAATATTATTTATAAAATCTATATGTAAAAAAATTAACAATTTTTGTTTGATCTCTGTTAAACTAAAACATCTAAAATTATTGCGTATTCAATTTAAACGAGATTTATAACATATTCTATAATTTTAATTTCAATATGCTTGCATAAATCGCTAAGCGATTTTATACAAACATATTTTGATTTTATATTTTTTTTATAACTCCACGTTTTATGAACGCAAACATTTTTCTTCTCTTTTCCCCACATACAAAACACAAACAAATTTACCCACATAACGATTTTACAAAACAACCTTGAAATAATCGATCGGCATTGATGTTTTTGGACAAAATTATCAATGATTTGATAATAATAAAAAAATATTCAAATCGTAAAGATGTGCCAGCTACGAGGCGAGATATGGACCGCCAGTACAATGTGAAGAATGTAAGCTGAGATCCGCCTTCGACAGACGAGACGAAAATAAAAAGGTGCGCTTAACAACGAAAATATTAAATATATTAAACAAAATATGATAGCTTAGATATTATTGTATTTTTATTATTTTGTTAAAAAAATTTCCGTGCATTGCTATTTTAAACATAAATCGTAAAGAAATTTATATTCAACGTATATATTATTCGACTTAATATTGCAGTTATAATGACAAACAATGAACTAAATACTTTGAAATTATGTTTGCGTTCATAAAGTTGTTTATGATGTATTTTAGATTTCAAAATAAGACATACTTTTTAATTTTTTTTTTTTTAGGTCAATGGAAAATTATTGTGTTGGCTTTGCACCTGTGCGTATAAGCGCGCATATTTAAAAGCTCAACAGGAAGGTCGAATAGCAGCAAAAAAACGGCCCCATGAGAAAGCAAATCGCGAAAGCTCTTCTGCAGCCAAAAAACCATCACGTGGAGGTGATATAAGCAAAAGCAATACTAGCAATCCTAGTGTTGCAGTTTCGGCTGTAAGTGCTGCAGGTCTTGACTTGCCGGAAAAAATTTCTCGTACAGGATCATCAGGCGGCAGTGGTAACGGTAGTATAGGATTAAGTTCTATTGCAGCTCCGGCTGTAGTAAGTATTGATCCAAATTCTGCTGATCATGTGGTTGCGATGACAACTTTAAAAGAACGTATTGCTAGTCTGGAAAAGAGGTTGGCACAAAAAGACAAAGAACTGTTGGAGAAAGACAAATTGGTAATCCAAATGTATTTTTAAATGTTTGCATATTTTAATAAATATAATTTTTTTTTTAATTTAGCTTACGGAGCTTAAAGGCAAAAACTTTGAAAAAGAAATTGAAATGCGTAATAAGTTAAAGGATATTGACCGTTTAAATGCTATGAAAGTCGAAAATCTGAATAGAAAGGTGGCTGGCTTACTGAAGGAAGTGGCTACATTGAAAAAGAGTAACAAAAGAAATAATGGCGGTGGTGCCGGCATTTCAACCACTACAACAGTGTCAAATCGTGAAAAAGAAAGAGAAAAACGTGAACGTGAAAATGTCTCCTCACCAAAGGAAGAAATTACATCAGCCAGTATAGCAACCGAATCATCGGATAAAGACGAAGAAAAAGAAGAAGTAAAAGATGATGTGAAAAGTGGCGAAGAAGATTCACGTGACTCACGAGCCAGTAATAAGGAAGAAATTAAGCCACCTAAAGCTGAGAATGAAGTTAAAGAAGAGGACGATAACGAAAACGAAAAACGTGAAGAACGAGCAAAAAGTGTTAAGAGCGAAAAAAGTGACAAAAGTGAAAAGAGCGTTAAAAGTCAAAAAAGTAATAAGAGCGATGAAAAAAGTGAAAACAGTGAAGCAGCCAATAAAGAAGAAGAAATCGAACGTTCTGTTGGTTCCCGCTCTCGCTCAGGTTCACGTTCAGTATCACGGTCACCAACTAGATCAAAATCACGTTCTCGCTCCCATTCACAATCTCGCTCACGTTCTCGCTCACACTCTGCATCTCGATCTCGCTCAGGTTCTCGTTCGCGATCTGGTTCCCATTCTCGTTCACCTTCTCGTTCGCGTTCTAATTCGCCTGATTCCAATTAAAAAACAACGACTGTTTTCTTTTATCCTCAAATATATATTATAAAGCCTCAAGAAGAACATGTAATGTTATACCCCTTCTTTTTATCTGATTGTATCAAAGAGAGAATACTCTCAGAAATATCACTATGTTTTAAATGATAATATTTTTTGGAATAATTTTAAATTATCTATATGTTTCATCTTTCCAAAATATCATTTAGTAATAACTACTATTTGTTGATTTAATAATTCTTTTTGTTTTAAATTTAACAATTCTATTACTTCTGTTTCTGTTTCTTTTTTATTTATTTATTTTTTTTATTACAATGCTTTTAATTAATTTACACTTTATTGAAATTTACTTCCTTGATCAAAAAGTTTTTGAAATAATCACTGTGTGGCGGTCCCATCGTTCCGATTCGAGTTTTTTTTAGTTGGCATGTGCATTTTTTATATTCGGTTTTCGGTATGTCCATCAGTGTTTCCTGTGATTTTTCCATTATTTCTTCTCGGCTGCTGAAACGCTTTCCCCGTAATGGTTTTTTAACTCGATTGATCAGAAAAAAGTCACAGGGTGCCAAAATAGGTGAATTCGGTGGCTGTTGGATGGTACTTGTTGCATTTTTCGACGGTGCGTTATCATGGTGTAAAATCCACGAGTTTTCTGCCCACAATTCTGGTCTCTTTCGGCGAATTGCTTCACGTACACGTCTCATAACGTCCAAATAATACTCTGTTTACTGTCTGGTCTTCTGGCAAAAATTCATGATGCATTACACCCTTGTAATCCATGAAAACCGTGAGCATTGCCTTTCTTTTTGGCTAAAAATAACCCGAGATTATTTGGTGAACGCCATTCACTTGCCTGATGTCTGGATTGCGTGTCGTGCTCATCTCCAGTAAGATCCTTTTGATGAATGTAGGATCGGATTCAGCCTCGCAAATCATGTCTTTTGCGATCTCAACACGGTCTAAATTGTAAAAAATCGCCAACATAGAGATATATGTACTTTTGGCTACGTAGCTTTTGCAAATATCAATCATGACGCTAAGATTTAGCGGGAATATCAACAACAGATATACCAACTTAAGAAAAAAAAAATAACTCAAATCGGAGCGATGGGACCGCCACACGGGGGTTATTCCGAAAACTTTTTGATCAAGGTAGCGTGTGTTATTATTCTACACGGTATTTTTTTTATTAAAGGCCTGCATTATTTTTTACTTTTTTATTCTATTATTATGTTTATTTAATATTTTTCTTTTATTATAATTAGTTCAATTTTATTGATATAATTTTGTAATCTATTTGTACTTGTTTCAAGCCGAAAGATAATAATAATAATTACAATAAAAAGAACAATTCAATGTAAAGAAATCCAAATTGTGTCATTGCTACTCTTTTTAAGTCTTTTTAGTTAAGTTTAAGATAGTTATTTAATTTTTGTAATAAAATTTTTATTTTATTGCAAAACAATTCTCTTAAATATGTTTTAAAATAAAAGTTTGAAAATCAAAAAAGTTAAATTTTTATGGAAAATTAGATTGTAGAGTGGTGAATCAGTAGTAGTGGTACTTTTTTTTGCCGAAAAAACTGATTTTTTTAACCCTAGAACCATAACCTTAGTAAATTCGACTAACATCGCCTTTATTTTCATGTGAAGCTTTTTATTTAATTTCGCGATCAACTTAAGCTCTTTTGTATTCTCCGTCCCCAGTGTTCTTCTCTTGTGAGCATTCCTATTTCTTCAGTAAGTAATGTTTTTTTAAGTTGTGAATCTCGTGTTAGTCGATTCGACTAGTGATTAGTTTGTGTAACTTTCAATCTTATATTTTTAATGAATGATTTTTTGGAGAACGATGATTAATGTTTTTAAGGAAATTAAAAGCGAGATTTGCGGTTTGTGTCCTTATTAAAAGCATAGAATGACAAACTCAATGTCCGTGAAATGTGTTAAGAACGTATGGAGAGAACACACGATAGAAGCGTGTAACAAATGCTATTAATTAAAATAGCTAATCTTAACAGTGTCTCTTACAATACGTTCCTAATGAAAAAAATTATTCTTAAATAAAAATAAATATCTTGTTCAATATCTATTCAAAACAAAGTTAAAAAGCTACTTTTCACAACACAATTGACAGCTTGTGCATATGCACGGTAAAAATCGGTTGTAAATGTATGTTAGTCGTTTCGGCTAATAGTTAGTGTTTACATATAAAAAAGCTTGTTTCTAGCGTTAATATACTTTGTTTTTTGAAAACTAAACGATAGAACTACCTTTTATCAAATTTGAAAATAATTATTGAATTTTTTAAAGTCTTGAGACACAACAGTGATATTTAGCGTTTTACTGCGTATTTTGTACAATACGGTGAGGATTGTAAAGTTTGCTACAAAATGTTTTTATTTAGATTAAAATACACAGTAATTCTTCGGATTTTCCAAATTTTGATTTTTGGAATATTTCAAGAGAAATTGAATAGACCCTTATCGTACCTTGAATAATCATTTTCGAAATTCGGTTTTTTAGCACAAATTCCTTTGATCTATTATAAAAATGCAAACACGGCAAGGGTAAATGATTTTTAAGGTATGTGTTATTTAAAAGAAACAATTTGAATAATTTTTTTAAATATAGAAAATCAACTCTGTTGTTTTTTAATAAACAAAAATTTTTTAGATAACTTATCTATAATAACAACATAAAATAGCTATAGAACTTTTATCACCACAGCCAATTTTCGCAAAGTAAAATTCCCAAGAAAAATAATATTAATGAGGTTTCGGTGTATGGCCGTCAACGTAGAAATTACGCGTAGCTTTCGGTAAAGTTAATTCGATGCCATCGAGTTCCTTTGTTAGTACTATTTGACAGCCTAAACGTGAATTTTCTTTTAGAAAAGGTGCCATATCCAATAAATCATCTTCCTTTTCTTCGGCTTCTGGCAATTTATCTAAATAATCATCATGAACATAAACGTGACAAGTTGTACAGGCTAATGAAGCCTCACAGGCTCCTAAAATTGAATAAAAATGTATGTATATATTTTACATTTTCTCTTGAGCAGTTATTTTACCCTCCATTTCAATTTCATAACGATGTGCCAGATACAAAGCATTATCGCCAATTTTTCCTTTTACCTCTTTTCTCTTGCCATTTTTATCTATGTAGGTTACCCGTACTCTACAAATATATGTATACTTATATAAAATGATTTTGTGATGGGTGTATTAAAGAATAAGTTATCTTACATTTCATCCTCTGATTTTGGATCCTGCCATTCATATTCACCATGGTTTCTTACTGTTGGAAACAATTTTTACAATACTCTAAGGATTAACAAAACTTTTAAACGTTGACAAAAGCTTGCAACTTACTTTGTGTTGTGTATAGTAGCCGGAGTTTCGAAATCTTTGAAGTTTGTTGTATATTTTTAGTAATAATATTATGAGAAATTCTAGCTTGGCGCAATAATAAACAAAGCATTTTGTTTTCTCTTCTAAGGTTATGAAATTATTTTATCAGCTGTCTAGTGTTTACGTTTTTAGTGATGCCCTTTTCGGTGAAAAAGGGCAAAACTCTGAGTTGTATTATGACGGCAATGTTAACATTTCTGCGATTTTTATAAAATACATTACAAATAAGATATGCATATATAAACATAATACCAAAACAAGTGATTTGTAAACGGAGTTTTCAAAGTAATTTAAAAGAGGAAAACCATTACACCGATAATTAAAAAAATATTTATATAAAGTCATTACACAAGCAAGAACTTAAAGTCAGTTTTTGTTATCTTCACCATTATTGCAAATATCCGTCCTTGCAAGAATCTCTTCAGTTTTGTGGTAAAAAAAGCTAAATGAAAAGTTTGTGATATTATTTTGCGGAAAAATATCAATCACATGCAAATGTATTATCCGGGTTTTAATCAGCGAAGGCTAAAAACATTTTGTTTTTCAAGCTGGCAGCATTGTATTGGTATTTCAAACAGAGATGTTGTAGGTTAGAATTTTGGCCCTCAATAAATTTTTAGCCTTCTTTTTGCAAAAATAACGACTGTTAAAGAAATTTAATAGGACATAACATCAAATGAATTTTTTTTGCAAATCAAAAAGGTCTAACAACATATTTGGTCATACCAAAGTATTATTGACTAAAAATTAGCTCATTATTGTATTTAGATGTTATTGTGAAGAAATCATGTTTAAAATCATTTCATCTTTTTATTTTAATAAGCGTTTTATCTCTCCTGTAAAATTATTAAAAGTAATGGCCATTTTACATATCCGGTGACGGTTTGTATTTTTGTAAATTTTTATGTTGAAAAATAAGATTTTTTTGTTTTTCCTTTTTTAAGAGCACAATTATTTTATTTAAAAGGTATTATTAACTTTGAGAATAATTATTTAAGATTTATAAATAATTGAGATAAAAAATATTAAAATACATTGACATTAGTAAAAAGTTTTTAATTGATTTCTTTTTTTGTGAAATTCAATGTTTTTTTTTTCTTTTTTAATACATAATGAATTTTATAAATATTAAAAATCTTTAAAGTTGTTTTATAAATAAAATGAATGTGATTACACTTATATGTATTTAGTCTTAAGTTACATTTCGAATTAAAAATTGTGGATATTCAGAAATTACGTCTTTATGTTAAGTAGTTAGTACCTACATACATATTTTTTAATTTGTAAAATTTAAGGGGATGATGCGTTTTTTTCTTCAACTCGAAAACAATTACATTTTATTTGCTGTCAGTATCTCTTTTTTATTGTTGCTGTTGTTGTTGTTAAGTTGACCCCATTTTTGTTTTTTTTATTATACTTGTTCTCAATTTAAATGTTTTTGTAAAACTGCTAAATTTTCTCATAATACATTTATTTTCTCTGTTTTGATAGTGAGGTTTCAGAAACCGTTTTCTGAACACTTAAAGAGTCACAGTAATTGAAATTGTCTTTTTTTCTTTTTTTGCGTAAAAGTTTCTTTATAAATATGTATGTCTTGGAGAAAGAAGCGTTTCTTATGACAAATTATTTTTTTTATAATTTTTTAATGTGGTGATTTTGTAAATTAGTTTTTTTCATCACCATTCTTAAGTTTGTCCTTGTCAATACTTTCTGGCTTTTTCTTTAGAAAGAGATCATTGGGTCCCGTTTGCTGTATGGGTATAATACGTTCTTTGGGCTCATCAGTTGACTTGGGCAATATAACACTAAGTACACCGTCCGATGATAGCTTACATGCTATGGCATCTGGATTATAATCCTTGGGTAACTCATAACGACGTACAAAATGTCGTTGGACAAAACCAATATCATCTGCTTCACGTTCCTCATGCTTACCCTCAATGATTAAATGGTCATTTACAATTTTAACATTCAATTCTTCTGGTAGAAATAGTCCCACATCGATGTGAATAGCAAAATCATTATCCTTATCTTTTTCCAAGCTCTTTATGGGAACATGGGCCAAATCCTCTTTAACCTTACCATTAGTATCATAATGGCGAATATGTGGTGCAAGCGCCGATATTAAACCAATGGTATGCATATCGATAGGATGATGATTCCTCGAATGCAAGCGACGATAGAGATTATTTGGAAATATATCCGGAGTGTAAAAGGGATGTGGATCAAAATTCAATACAAATGGTGGTATTTTAGACATTTTGAGTCAACTTTTTTTTTGAAAATTTTTTCTCTTTAAATCAATGTGTGTATATTCTATTTAGAAATGTAAGGTCCTTTGATTGATTTTTTTTTCACTTTAATAAATGTTTTTCCTTTGACTTGTTATACCGTATAGTGTCAGAAGACTAATGGATACATTGTGTTGTATTTGTGCGTTTATATAGGCAAAATTTGTCTGTACCTATAGCACTCGTATCTACGAGATGTGTTTGTTTTCCTTGTCCATGCAAACTGCAGCTAAATGGCATGTTACACATCATGCCCAGTAAACAATTTCATTTGAAAGAAAAACATAACATGTAGGATATGCACATTGTTATAATTTTAATAAATGAATACTGAGTAGAGTAAAGGTATGTGAAGGTCTTTTTAAAGGGGGCCGCAATGTTCGCTTAAGTCTACTTCATTAGGAATAGATAGAAGACAATGAACGTTGTGAAGAACATTACTTTCTAACTCAACTGGACAGAGACTATAAATAGCCTTTATTCAGTTGGATCATTAGAATGTTTTCCTTAAAAAAACGCTCTTAGTTTGGAGAAGGGTTCCATTGCTTACGTATTGACAAAGTCTTGAATAGATTACCTAAAAATGATTGCAATTAAACAATAATTTTAAAAATTACTGCAATAGCACTTCTGTGTGGAACTTCGTTATGCATTACAAAGAAAAAAACGAAAAACTAAATTTCGGTGCTAAAACTCCCAAAAACAAGATTGCACATTACTGTACAAATATCTTAAAAACAAAAATTAATCTTTGATTTTATTATTATCATATATTTTTAGTGTTATTGTGTTTTTACACACAATTGTTTACTGGGTTTGAGCTTTTAAATTCACTTTAAAGTACTTTTTGTTGGAGAACAGCCTGGAAAAATATTTATTTTTTTCGCAATATATAGATTACAAATAAATACATGACCAAAATATTCTTCCAGACGATTCCTCAATATGAAGCAGATTACATTGGCGAACTAAAAACGTTACATTTAGTATTAACACATACACAGATGCATATTTACATATGAATACATATTTATATGAATGCACAGTTTTTGTTTATTATTCTTAACGATAATAATCGCATACATATTTACTATAAATATAATTATTTTATAAACGGCAAGTCAAAAAATAACGTCCGAAATAATACCTCTGAATGTTTATTTTTGTAAGAAATTTATTCCCACATTGGAATACAAGCTTAACAGTGATTTTATTATTCCAGTTAAATTAGAAGTCTTCCCCTTGTTGGGCTAAATTACTTAAAAAATACATTAAAATTCTTCCATTTAGTTCTACAAAAAATTTTATAAAATTATATGTAAATTTTATAAAATTATATGTAATATGCATTGAAACTAAATAGATTAATGATTTCATATTCAATTAGCTAAAGATGAATTCAGTAAAAATTTTGCTACATTTTTTTGTCTTCGAACAAGCAACTGCGTACAACTTTATATTCTACAATTTCTGTGGCTGTTGTTGAATTGTTTTTTTAATTTCTAAGCAATACTATTTATTTCATACATAATTAAAAATTATAAACAGACGAATAAAAGGAGATGTAAGAAATTAATTTTTAAAAGCTTTTAGAAATCGGGAGCTTTCAGAAATCAATGGATGTACTTTTCTAAAAAACTAGTTATTTTTTTAGGCGAAACAAAACATATGGTCCACAAAAATATACATATGTATGCTGTCAAAAGCAAGTTATACCAAGTTTGTGATATGCGCACCACCAAAATGATGAGTGCGGTCCTAAAATTAGCCAACTCGAGAAAACACTACAAATTTGTAAAATTTCGTTTCATTATTTCTCAACATAATCTTTAGCTCGATCCATTTTTCCCAACGATATATAGTAGCTTCATTATCTTGTTTAAACTGCTTAGCTCCTTAAAATAGACATTAATCGGCAGACTAGCAATTTTTTTCTGGTTTTGAAATAGTAAATAATCTGAGGCAGCTAAATATAGCGAATAAGGTGCGTGAAGCAGTCAGAAATTCAATTTATTATTGTTTTCCATGGTTCATTATTTTGATAAAACAACATGGAACGCAGTTTTTTTCTCCTTCGATTCCGTTTTTTTGCAATGTGAATTCTCTATCGTAGCGTAACGCAGAATAGAAGTAAATAAATTGCAGTCAAAGAATAAATTGTGATTTAAAAAACAAATTTTAGAATCACCGCAAAAAACAGTTTAAAATTTTGCTTATTTTTCAGTTTCTATCGAATATGTATGTGTATATTGTTCCATAACAAAACAACTGCATTATTCTCATCTTTTTTATCTTTCGATTCCTTTTTTAATACGAATTTTTGATCGATGCGCAGCACAACCACTAATATTTTCTGTTTCACTAGCAATTTTAGAAATACACACCAATAAGCTTTAGACTCCTATTTATTTAAATTTCTAAACTTATTCCTCAAGGAAAATACACGTTGTAAATCGTTCAGTCATTTCGACAGTTTTGCACCAGCGTGAAAAGTACAAAAAGTCCCGTTATACTTACTCGCTGCCGACTCGTTTTTCTCAAGAAAATTTTGCATGTTTTGTTTAATCTAGGACAAAAATGTCGGAAATAAAAAACCATCCATGATAAGGTCCGTCGGTGCTGCTGGTTAGTTACTATGCACCCCCAAAATGAAATATTTTTAACACACTGGATCAAAAATCTTTTAAGTATTTTAGAGAAGGAATTTATTTATTAATGCAATTAAATGTTTAATGCGTATTTATATAAAGATGACTACAATAGATTTTCATTGTTATGTAAATTAGGATCAAAATGGCATTTCAAATGCTTCCCTTTGCATTTTGATTATTAAAATTACAAACGTAAAATAATACTTAAAAACTAAGGAAAGAAAGTGGAATCCATGAAGTGCTTTATTATTTTAAGTATATGGTATGATGAAATGCGTTTCGCTAAATCCAATATGGACGACGAAGACTTTTATTAGGAGGCAACTTACTTCTTTTCTTCTTGTTCACCGTTGTTGGCACCATCACCAACCTTCTCCTGGGCATTTTGCTTAACATTCAAATGGGCTGGTCCCGTTTGTTGAATTTGAATGACGCGCTCATTTGATTTCTCTTCTTCTTGTGGCTTAGGCACACTCACAGTTAAGACACCATCAGAAGACAGTGTGGAAACAACTTTATCGGCATCATAGCCTTTGGGCAAAACGTAACGGCGTACGAAGTGGCGTTGTATGAAACCATGTTGGTCTTCGCGTTCTTCGTGTTTACCCTCAATTACGATAGAGTTGTCAACAACTTTAACATTCAATTCGCTCGGCTTGAATTGTGATACATCCATGCACACCTGGAATCCATCTTTTCCAACTGGTGAAACACGACCTTCTTTTTTCTCTACAGCACCACGGCGGTTGGCTTGGTGTTCGCTGATACGATTAAGTAGGCTCAATGGTAAAGTGTAGCCGATTAAGTTTTGAGCTGGTTCTCGTGTCTGAGAGTGACGATGGATGAGATAGGGAGACAAACCCAAACCGAAGTCATTGCCGTAGTATGATGGGTTGGATTCGCGGTCCAATTCATCAATAAGACTCAACAATAGTGGTAGGCTAGACATTTTACAATTCTTTTCCGCTTTCTTTACACTTTTCCACACAAATGCAATCAGAAATTAACTGTTCTTTTCTTTTTCTTTTAAAAATGAACGCCTTGTATAGCTGAGGTTGCTTTGATTACTTCTCCGTATTTCACCTGTTTCAGTGAATTTTTCAACTAATACAGTCTGCTTGGGTTTGCCCGCTTTTATATCGCCTGACAGCTGTCAGAAAAAATTCAAGTAAATTCTCGAAATTACGAGCTTTTATAAAATTATTCTCTTGAAATATTACTACTCTTTTAAATGGGGTACCCACACACGCACATACTCTCTCACTTTGTTTATAACCTCTCTTACCCATTGAGTGAAATTGTTGTCAATTCTCTTTTGAAATAAACTCTTAACTTAAGCTTATTTTGAGAGAATCTCTTAGCAATTTCAATGGCTCTTTAAAATTTATTCTATTTTTTTTATTTATTTATAAAATAAAACCCAATTAAACTTTTTATTTACATTTGTACATACATATATTTATACATTTATTTTATTTTTGAATGAATCGCAAAAATAATTTAAAATTGAATGATTTATCTAAAAATCTTATATTATTTTTAGTTGCAAAGTTTGACTCATGTTTATTGATGGTTTTTTAATCTATGTATACCCCTTTTTGTGTACCTATGTACATATATACAACCAAAGAATATACGATATTGTATTGTATACTGTTTGGTACAATGTAGACAAAATTGGATTGAGATTTTTGCATACGCACAAAAGTCCACAAAAGTCAGACAATAAAAACTATATACATTAGGCATCATAAGTCTACGCTCCTCACTCAATTAAAAGTTTTAGTGCAAAAAATATCCATATAATATATAAAAAATAACAACATTTTTAATCAGCCCTATCATGAAAAATTTTTCCCTCGAAATGTTTTCCCATTTCCCACAATTGCACTCATGAATAATTTTCCCATGAAATGTTTTCTGATTATTCAGTGGGGAATGATAGCCCTGTAAGAATTTCCCTGATAGTGAATAGTATTTTCCCTTGAAATTTCTTCGCTTTTCCCATTGATTTGTTCACAACGTAAAATGATAGCTATAAAAAGGGAACAAAAATTTCGTGGGAGATTGATGTTAGCAATTTTCCCTTCGAGGGGAGTGAAAATTTCATGGGAATAGCAATTTCCCATGTTATTCATGATAGGGGTGAATATAAACTGTTCGTTGAAATGTAGTGAATGTTGACGATACAACTTTTCCATATTGTATGTATCTATGTTTACTCCAGATATAGAGTCAAAAGTCTTTACTCATAACTTTAAATCTGTCAGTAAATAATAAAAATGTGGTGGAATGTGTGCGGCAGAAGACTAATTTACAAATGCAAATCGCTGCATTTATTAAATTGTGTACAAGTTTTAAGAAGTGGGTCAAAAAAGAAACCAAATTAATGTATGTTAATGGAAGAAAAATAGTGATCAAATTTTGGAAAGGCGATCTAAATCTCCAAAGGGTAAGAACTATCGGTAGAGTATGGAAACCGTTAAGAACAGTAATAAAAAACTTTGAAGCTGAAAACTGTTCAAGCAAACGAACTGACAGATAATCTCGAAGTTTAGTTTCCTTATAAAGCAAATTTCAGAAGACCAAAAAAAAAAAAACTGGTTACCATGGCCGTGTTGGCCGCAAGATGCCGATTATTTCCTAAGTTAACCAAAAAACGTATAGCATTCGCTATTAAATATGTTAACGTGCCGCCACAGTTTTAGAAAATTGTACTTTTTTTGTTGGGGGTGGCGTGGTGTAGTGGTAAGAGCGCACGCATAACAACATAACTGACCAAGGTTCGAGTCCCAGCAGAGGACATTCAAAAAATGAAGAAAAAAGCACTACTGACCTTTCCGCGCACCTCTGACGATGATGAAAAACATCAGACGAATGATCAGGAAAAACACGCCACTTACTGGGAAAAAATTACAATGCTAAAGTTAAGATCACCACTAATTAGCAAGGATCTTCACTCCACAACGCACACAAAAAAAATCATATGGAGGGAAGCCACAGTGGATTAATCATCTACTTAGCTCAAAAATATTAAACTGAAACAAAGCAATATATTTTGTGGAAAGCCAATGTGCTTCCTATAGGAGTGATGGGAAAAAACATTTTTTTGTTACGAAAGTAAGTTTAGTATTTTTGGAATCAATGGAAGACAGATAGTATAAAGAAAATCAGGAACCGGCCCTAATATGGAAAACTAGTTACCAACTGTTAAGCATGACGAATGAGGTGTAGTGATGTCAGAGAGTATGGTATGACTGATTGAAATACAAGACTATTTTATACATAGTACCGTTAAATTATCTGAAGTAAAGTTAGGAAAATTTATATCAAAAATTTTTTCGGCAATTTTTGGAAATTTTTGGCACGAATTGAGTGAGGAGCGTAGAGTTACCTACTATGTATGTTGGTATGTACTAGAGTATCCAGTTATTTGACTTTTACCTTTGTTCGTGTGAAAACAGAAGATAATCAGAAAAATGTACTGAAAATGTTTTACAGCAGTGTAAACTTACAATATTTGTTTTTCAACATTGTCAGATGCCCGAATTTTTAACATCTGACAACGACATCATTGTTAGAAAAACATAGCGTCATATGAAATCTAAAAAGCCCTCAGTTAAAAAAATTCGAAATTGACTTTTTGATTGATTATGGTGTACCCTTTCGAAATATACGTTCCCAAGAAATTTTATATTTCTACAATTGAAAAGAACATTCTTATCAACAATATCCTAAGCTTAATATAAATGGATTATTTTATATTTTTAAAAGTTTTTTTTTCTTCCTCTGTAAAATTTTTGAAATGTAACTTAGGGCTTTTTGGATTTCATATGACGATATGTGCAATAGGACTGCCAAACTTGTGTCGCAATCGTGTGAACTGACAATATACACTATGGCGGCAATTTTACATTGTTTGGTTATTGTTAGCAAATTGTTAGGTCTGACAATATTGTTAGATCTGACAATCGTCTGAACTGAACATAATATTTTTCACATTTAAGAACTACTCATGTACATAGTACATACATACATCCATATGTACGAGTATTAAGTTATGTCTAAAAAAGGGTTTCATAAAACTCAAAACTTTTATTTAAAAAGATTTATTTATTTTCAATATAGACAATTTAAATAAAAAATATTGACCTATTTATTTAAGATATTGTGTTTGCTAAAACGCCTTCTTGGCAGGAAGTGACTGAAAAAATGTGTATGTGTTTATATTTTAACAATATTTTGTATATTTGTTTAAATCGTTTGTTATTCAGAGACACTAAAAAATAATAATAACAAATGATTTTATTTTGTTCTCTATTAAATCAACGATTTTAACGAGAACCTATATATTCGTGTTATTTGAACTGATCACTTAAACACTCATTACCTAAACGCAAATGTTGTTGATTTTTGCATGAATTTTTTTAAAATTTTATACCCTACACCAAAGGTGGTATATTATGTTTATTTATGCTGATGTTTGCGCAACACTTCAAAAATATAAGTATGTATGTTGACGTCAAGGAATGTTTGAGTCAAAGTTATTGTATGTAATAAACACCTCGTAGACGATAGCGTCAGTTATTAGAAATATACGCTTACTGTGAAAAGGTTTTTAAATCGGCTACGTACCTCAAAATATAGACGACTATAGTAAATTGGTCGTTCCATACATGCCTTAGTTCTTGCATAAGAAACTTATCATTAAAAAAATGTATATTAAAGTGTAATGTATCATATAAACTTGCTTAACGGACTATAACTATTTTAAAGCTAATACTGCATCGTTATATCGTCTTTCGATAATTACAGAGATTTGAAATAGTGAACATATCAATACTTAAATTTAATTAAGAAGTGATTATATGCATTTTTTCAAATTATTTATAATTTTGTAATATGAAAGAAAATGTATGTGTGTGTATGTACTCTATAAACACACACACACATACATACATGAGTATAGGGCTAGGCAAAAGGGATCAAATTCATAAAATACATATTTTAAAAGAAAATACCATTGATTTTTTAACTTTATGTAAGTTATTTGACTAATGCGCTTATCGTTTATTTGACGGTTATAAAGCAGGGTGCTCTTACCATTGGGCAGTAATATAATGCCACTATATCATTGGCAGCATTTTTTTCAATGCAAAACTACAAGTAAATGAGGGTCCGTAGTAACAGAATTAAGTCGCTGGTTAGACCTGGAAAATCATTTTCTAAGAACGCATACGGTCAATTATAGCTACCGGGCTACGTGTTTATCGTCACTATTGCATGTTACGCACAATTTTGTTGAATATGCGTCTGTCAGATACTCTCGGAGCATCTGCTACAAGGGACATCTGAGTTACCATTTAGGACTACAATGTCTGGGTGTAGTATCAACCTCATAATTATAATCATGATTATCTAAGCCTCCGCTGCATAATTGGCAGTATTAGTTGCATTACAACTTCGCATCGAATCTTAAATAGCCTCTTACTGTAATTTAACAAGCACCACTTGCACTTCCCACTATTACTATTACCAGTTTATATAGTATTCTCAGCTCATTTTACGCCTTCATGTGTAGCTGGGTCTGCGTTTCCTTTGCCTACCTTGTTGGTTCCAGTCGAAAACGTTTCTTGTGTGCCATATCCTGGTTCTCGCTCAGCCGATATTTGATAAATTTCGTGCCATAGCAAATGCTGCCTTCGAGATGCTCGTATTTGTTATAACGCTGGCGAAATAGTATATATGTGCTGCATACTAGTCAATTTAGCCTGCACTTCGTGCTGCTGTGGTATGGTAGGTAAGATACCCCACTACCAACCAAGTGGTCCTCCGTTTAATTCCACGCCAGACCATCAGACAATTTTCCAAAAAAACAGCGGTATTACTTCTTAAGACTGCTGGCGACTGGTTATGAGTATTTACGCTATATAGTAAAAAACTTCTTTAACTTGTGCATCTGCCGTTCGGAGCCGGCGTTAAGCTGTATCTCCCTTTCAATTAGTCTAAAATAAAATCGGGTGCAGCACATGTATTGAGAGAAATCCCCCTAGTTCCACATGGGATGTTGCTGAAATTATGCATGTTTGTGCTGCATTCCTTCTCAGAGCTCTTGTTTCCGATACATATATCCATTTTGAGTCCGTATATATGGTGCTTTAATGTTCAGCTATTGACTGTTATAAAACCAGAAAAATCTTGACAAATTTGAATGACTTAAGAAAAAGGCAAATATTAAAACTGCCCAGAACACATGTAAGGATGTAAGAAACCTAAACGGCCCTCATTGTAAACTGCCCAGAACACATGTAAGGATGTAAGGATGTACACATGCGCAATAATTGAAATTCTATGATAATGATTTCCACAAAAACTTCTTTATCATAATTTTGCCAGGTCGTAAATGATTCTACATCGTAAATGATTCTGATTAGGGGTGGCGTGGTGTAGTGGTTGTAGTGCACACATAACAACACAAGCGACCCAGGCTCGAGCCCCAACAGTGGATATGACGAAAAAATTTAATTGTGGTTTTGATAAAGAGGCTACAACTTTCCTCCAGACAAAGTCATCTAAAAAAATAAGAGACCTCCTCACCTTCCAGTTTATCTCTGGCGATGATAACAATCAGCAGGCGAATGATCAGGAAAAAACGCCACCTACTGGGAAAAAATTAGCAAGGATATTCATCTCTACACAATCATATATAATAAATCAACTTGATTAATGAAACTGAAACAAAGGAATGAATGCTTTATGGAAAGCTAATATGCTCCCTAGAAGAATGACGGAGAAAAAAATGAATCTATGGCAGGAACAGTCTTGCAGCCGATGATATGAACCAGCTACACGTCTTTTTTAAGCCGAAAAAGTGGCTGACAAAAATGGCCAAGGGATGTAAGGAATTGGACATGGTAATGAACATATGGTAGTACAACGGATCGACACTTTGCAACTAAGCGTGTTGTGCCGCGGATAGCTACCAAGCGAACCTAACCTTAGCTTAGTATTTAATGTTAAAAAAAGATCTAACGACGTCAAAATAACATTCTAAGAATTATTCCAATTGCACTATATTATGTCAAAAATTAGAATGTTTTCGGAGATTAAGTAAAATCTGAAATTACAAATGAAAAACCGATTTAAATTCACTAGCCTCTAGCTCTAGATTATAAATAGCCATAAGAAACTAAGAACAAAAAATAACGCTCTCAAACTTAGTTCTTTTGTAGCAATCTTAGTGTAGGATACCACCTAGCTCTAGCTAGACTTGATTTTTTTTCATAAGATTTAAGATACGACATGAAACCATAAACTTATTGTAATTTACTATTAACCAAAAAATTTGTAATTTTGGTTAAAATGTACCTTATTCACATCAACTGTTATATTCAATTAATATTTTTCCTATATTAGGAATACGTTTTATGCTCTACTAGAATAGTGGGAATTATTAAACTTAATTTTTAAAATTATAATCCGCAAGTGCATTATATTTCAAAATTTGTGCTAAACAATACAGCTGTTTAGTTTCGTATTTTGTTATTTCAAATGAATTTAATTGCAATTTATTTATACAATTGCTTTAAAAAATATGAATTTTTTGACGTTCTGCACTCCACCCTCTCTTTCAATGAAGGGCATATTTTATTACAAATTAAAAAACGGACACATAATTCACCTATAAAATGATTTCGTATTGTCGAAATCAGCACAGATTGAAAAGTGTGATTGTTGCAAACAAAACGAATTTTTATTTGACTTCAAAAAGAAAAAGAAAATATTGCCGCTAAACGTTAGCGTGGAACTTTAATAAAATATGTTTAATCGCAGATATTTTATGACCTTGTGCTTTATGGTCTGTGCCATTTTGCAAATTGTTACGGCCGACGAGGAAACCACAGAGTTTGCAACCTATGAGGAAGTTAAAGATATACCAAATCATCCAGAGAAATATTTAATTGAAGTACGAAGCAAGGATTTGGTGGAAAAGGATGGTTCCATACCTGGCAGCATTAATATACCATGTAAGTAGAAATGTTTCGTGATGTCGATTTGTATTTTTGCAAGTGCTTGTCATCATTTAATCGTTTTTTTAGTTAATGAATTGGAAAAGGCCTTAATGATGAACGATGAAGAATTTTTATTAACATATGGCGCTGAAAAGCCTCCCAAAGATGCCGTTGTTATATTTTCTTGTCTTAATGGTCAGTATGCTCAAATGGGTGCAGAAATGGCAAGGAAAAATGGCTGGAAAAGGTAAGTTATCATATTTGTCTAGGTTTAGGTATCAGAAGCCTCTTTTATTTGGCTATTGTTTGGTGATTAAAAATAATCTCATCTTTTTTATATAAAATCATTAATTTTGCCAACATTTTAGCGCTAAACCCTATTTAGGGTCGTGGACGGAATGGTCAAAGAGAGAGGGCTTACAATAAAAAAACTCTCTGGAATAAAGGTAGTCAAATATATGGATTCTAATACTGAACTGTGTGCACCACCTATGAAAATAAGCTTAAATTCTAATACAATATCTTAAAGTAATTACAATAAAAAAACAATATGTACATATTAAAAATATTGTACTGGTATAACCATTTTACATTTTTGGGAATCAACCGGAATAGTTACGTCTGATCATCTAGCCGGACTACATGAGTGTGACTATGACGCTATAGAATACGCGGGTGACCTAGCTATCATCGTCATTAGCAAGTACAGTGCTGTGTTGTCGGATATCATGCAGCGATGCCTTAGTCTTATATCTACGTGGTGTGATGCAGAAAGGTTGTCGATCAATTCGAATAAGACGATAATTGTTCCTCTCACTATGAGATTGAAATTGAGCTTAGGGTCTGAAGGGAATTGAAATTTGGTTGTCGAAAGAGATGAAATACCTGGGGGGAACGGGCATTGAAACTCCGTTCTAAGTAAGGCTACTAGGGTAATGTGGGCTTATCGTGGTCTTATTGCCAGGACCTGGGGTCTTAACTCTAGGATCATTTATTGGTTGTATACCATGATTGTTAGACCGATAGTTTCCTACGCAGTCCAAAGGCTGAACAAAAGGTTTACATTTATAGATGCATGAAGATTCGAAGGCAGGCCTGTGTGGCTTTAAAGAGTGCAATGCGACTTGTCCCACTGCGGCCATGGAAGCTTTTATCGGGCTAAGTCTACTGCATATTTTCATTTTGTAATCTGCAGCTCTGGGGCTCGCAGGTTGCTGACGTGAAGCGGTCTCAACCCAGTGGACCACATAGGTCACATGAGCATCCTGGGGCGTATTTATCACTTTGAGCTTCTGTTTAGTAGGTGTGACAAATGCACCAGGGGTTAAATTTCGGTCGCAATTTCAAAATTCTTATATATAATCGTAGGGAGTGGGATCGTGCTGGGGTGTCTTATGTCAACGCCAACTGACAACTGGTGCTATGGGTGCGGAGAGTCTGGGAGCTCATATGCAATTTGCCTATCGGTTCCAGGCGGATATTCAGGCAATTTCCATTTATGAGCGGATTAATATAGAGCGTGGGATCAGGAGCGCTTCTATTAATATAAATTCCGATAGTCAAGCGGCTCTCAGGGCCCTTTCTTCAGAGTATATAGACTCGAGCCTGGAACACCGAGTGTTACACGAAAGTCAATACACTGGCATTGGAGAGTAAGGTAATACCTTGCTGGGTCCTGGACACACTGGTGTTATTGGGAACGATATCTCTGACAAGCTGGCAAGGCGGTGCTCGGCCACTGGTCTCGTTGGTCCAGAGCCATACTGTGGTATTAGTCTGCTCGTCATATTGGGTACGAAACCCGGGTCTGAGGCAGGCGAAACGACTAATGAGACCCTTCACCTATAATAGGGAGTAACGCCACGTGGCAAAGCAACTATAACAAATCTCATTTACTTCCTGACGGGCCATTACTATCTTAAATATCACCTATTCAATTTCAATGTGGTACGCCTGTGGAGGGAAGAAGAGGAGACGACGGAGCATATTCTCTGTAAATTTTTTGCTTTGGCAAACATTCAGAGACGAACTGTATGCAGCCCATTATTGGGCCTGAACAAGTTCGTCTTCTACCTATTGGGAACATTGCTGTCTTTATGCATAAGGTAGAGGGTATTCTTCCGGAGACTGTACCGACTGATGCTTCCGGACCGATCGGACAGTCATCTGCCAAGAGATTTTTGCTGCCGTCGGCTGTTGCGCTGGCAGATCTGACTCCGGAGTGTTTGGGCCGCTCCGACCCAATTAATTAATAAAATAATACGCCTTATCGTAAGATACCTTATTAAGACCTGGGCGTAGGTACACTTCCCAACAAACTCCCGAAAACTCTACGGAACTGATAAATTACTATAAAAACGAGAAATCAGTTTTTTTTAAAGGTATAGAGTAACGTGTCATTTGGATGAGTTAACGATAGCAAACTTTGATTTTGGCATTTGTAGCACCTTTCAAAGTGCAACAGTAATCTAAAAATTAATTTTCATTTTATATGACACATAACGAAGTTGCCCAAAATGGCTATCAAAATAAACTTTAAAAGCTTTATTCAATTACATTCAGTTTTATATCATTTAATGGACATTAACAGCCCCATTACACAGCACTTCAAAATGACGAGTATTTGGTGTTATTTTGTCAATTCAAATACAATAAGTCTTGGGTGGGTTCTATTGGACATTATATGTATATAAAAAAACCGCGTGGGTTTTATTTTTATTTTTTATATTCATTAAAATAAATCGGCTTGAATGTTTATTAAAAAAATAAGTATGATTTGTATATTGGGAGTACAAATTAATTCCGTCAGTCTTTTTTGATCTAAAATTTATTTATTTCAAAAGATAATGAATCAACAAATCAACAAAATACATATTATCCATCACTACTTACAACTTTTCTCCACCTCTCAAGCAATTTCTGGAGAGCACAGACAACCTGGTATTAGCTGTTGCTATCAAAAACAAACAAAACCGCTAATAAGGGTATGAGCATTAAAACGTATTTATTAAAAATCTCGGGGTTAATTCTGTAACCCCGATTTATTGGTAAAGGTGTATAAACCCTATGTTTTCCGATGTCATAAATAATAATAATTGGTTGCAAAATATGTAAATGGAAAGCAAATGAAAAAACACTTCCTTGGAACAACGAAAACTTGTCCTTTTTGAAGACAAATATAGACATAGGAACTGTTTGCAAATGCATCACTGCGCTGCATTACGACGGCAAGTTTTTAATCCAGAAAATGAAATGATTCATTATTAATGAATATAAATTTGTGGCAGCACTAACTTTAACTTGCAAATTTTGGAGTCAAATGGTGAATTAAGGTTGTTTTAAAGCGCAAAATGTAATGATGTACTGCTGTGATGCATTTACGAACCAAAATTACCAAAATTAGTTAGTGAGGCTTTTAATGAGTTCCAAAAAGAATACTATCATCAAACCACCCATTAAATGATTATAGTAAGCCATTGGTTAATTTACGCAACCAAAGAGCTTATTTGAGCTTTGCCAGGAAGTAACTACATAAGCCTGTAACTTGGTTGGTATTTGTATGTACGTATTTGGATTCGACAACGTGTAATAGTGTGACAATAATCAAGCGAGGAGCTACAACCACAAAATTAAAAATCAACGGCATAACCTAGAAATGTAGATGATGTTGGGTTGCATGGGATCTAAATGGGCTTAAAAATAAAATTTTATCGACGGAATTATAAATAAGAAGTCATTATTGAGTATTCTCCGTCAAAATTTAGTGAATTTAGTGGGCGTTTTAGAGTCGTTCGAATTCTTTAATAACCTAAAACAAAAGTCCTCTTTAACTCAAGAATTACCACTCTGTAATTGTCCTACAGTTTTCCAACCACCTGCTCAATCACTAAACCTCAATTTAAATGAGATTTTATGGTATATTTTGGACCGCATTCAGAAGGATATCGGTAAAAAATACCTATGTCAAATGGTCTTAGTGAAGCTATTAAGCAAAGGTACTACCCAACAAAGTACTAAATTTAGTATTAAAGCTGTTTTTTTACATGTTGTTTGTTTCTTTTAAATGAAAATCGAATATTATTGACGCAAAATTTTTATATTATGGTAACTGAACTAATTTATTTTTTTAGTAGGTATAATATTGTTATTATTTTTAATATATAGAAATGTGAATTCCAAACGCCTTAATACATATGTTCTTAAGAAAAATTAAATAATACCTTTGTATTTTAAAAAGATGTAAACATGCCTTAATATAAACTAGATGATTATAGATCTTTAGTAAAACCGAATATTAATAACACTAACTCTACATACGTATGTATGTATGTATTTCGTGTTGTCAAATGATATTTTTAAAATTTTAATCGTTTAAAATTGAAACGAAAAAATAAATAAATATATTTAAATTTTAAATTTACTACAGCAACACAGCAATGATTTTCTTCGCTTTTTCTCTTTTAATTCACTTTCCTTTTTCTCTTAGCATCTAAAAATTTTTTTTTTAATTTCTAAGTTCTCTCTGTTGATAACAAAGTTTTAGGGTGATTTTGTGTGTTTTTATTTGCCGGCAATACTAGAATTTACGAAATGGTTCTGGAACAACAACAAATACAACATATACAACAAAACGCATACATACATATGTACATGCATACTACGTATGAGTAATTTTTGTTATTTTTTGTGAAATTTTATTTTGTTGCCTTTTTTCTAAGTTCACGTACGTGTAGTATAAATAAATATAATTAACTAACCTATCTCAACAAGAAAATAATAAAATAAAGAAATAAAAAACAATAGCATAACAGTACGTTTTAGCAATAAATTTATTTTTATAAAAAAGTGTAAACAAATAAATACATATGTATGTACTCGTATGTATGTACGTTTTGTAAGTGGCAATGATGATACAAATTAAATATGTAAATAATGGAAAAATTACATGATTTGACAAAAATGGAAGGAAATTGAAATATGTATCTGGGAAGTGATACTAATTTTCTGATAGAAGATGTCGAGTACAACATAAATTTGTTTTTGAAATTTTTGAAACATCTCAAAAATCTTGAGTCACGGAAAAACAATCGTCCTTCGCAACTTTACGCACTAACAAGCTAATAACTTAACTTATAATTGTATATTAAGTTTGGATTCATCCGTAAAAATAACTCTTTTCCAGAAGTTTTATTTTGGTACTTTTTAGCAAACGCAACCCGTTTTTGCTTATTAATCATACTAACAAATGGTTTTCTGACAGCATACCGACTTTTGAATCCAATTCCTTTAATGTAATTTCGAACTGTTTGAGGTGTAACGTGATTTCCAAAGTTCTGTTCCAAACTGACAGCCAGTTATAGAAGGATCGATGCAAATTTGGCGACGTAGGAATGAGCACTGTCTTCTTGTTAACTTGCGCGAGTTACATTTCGCTGCGATTTTTTAAATTGTCAGGTTTTTTATATTTCGACACCACGTACTGGATAGTAGAAGCAGTGCGCTTCATTATTTTGGCAATTTCCCGTAAATTTTTCCATCAATGTGTAGATCTCTTACTATTTTCCGTTGTACATCTGAAAGCTCACTTGATTTTCTGCCCATGTTGAATTTTCCCGACTTTTTATAATAATTCAACTGACTGATATTTTATGAAAATACAGACTGCAACAATAAAAACGGGGAACCACACAAATAAAATAGAGTTTAAAACTTGCGTTAACAACAAGAGAAATATGGCATTGCCATCTGTACGAATACGGTTTTTGTTATCCATTATGTGAATACTCCGCCATCTAGCGGTCGATTTATATGATACCTACATATTACTTGTATTTTGTCATAAAAACAATAAATAGATACCAAATTTTCAAAAATTTGATTATGCGTTGAATATTTTGTAAATTTTCTTATTTTTATCGGGTGTACGAATATGGGTTTTGCATACTGTACATATGTACAAAGAAAACATTTTTGCTTGTTTGTTAAAATGGCACCACGCATAATCTACTACTAATGTACTTAAGCGTCTAGGTTAATAGCTAAGACACAAATAGGAAGAAAATGTCCTTTAGGAAAGACCTTATTCTGGTGCCACATCGCCCAGCCTTTCCTTAATTATATGTGGCCCTATACGGTGTACACATGATCGCTTTGGTTTGGTACTAACTAGCGAAGAGAGTGGCTGTTGATTCTGTGTGAAGTAACACTCAAATCCTGGCTAAGGATGTTGCGGATGTTGTTAAAAATATATTTTTTTATTTAACTATTTTTAAAAGTACATATACGTATAAGCAATATAGGTACATACATACGTTTGTATTATAAGATTCATTTTGGTTAAGAACAACAAAAACCAGCTCCTTTTAAAAATTGTACTATAATTTCTTATAAGCTCCCGTTTTGTAAACCTAAATATGTACATATGTATAAGAAAAGTTTTTGATATTTATTCACTTATGCCTATTATTATATGTATCTATGTAAATACATGTATATATATGTGTGTGTTTGCCTAATTCTTATAGCAATCCATGCTAAAAAGTAAATATTGTCATGCTTTTATTAACTATAAACATATGCTGTTGAACAATATTAGCACCCTGCATTGCATTGTGCATTGGAAAAATTACATCACATTTGAATATTCGATATGGTTCTCGAAAGTTCGGTCATTTGACCTTTTAGTACCTTCAATTAATTTCCTACATTACGTGTTGAAAAGTGTACGAGATGTTTACAGTCAGTTAAAAACAAAATTTGTTTCTCTCTTAATTTTACAATAATTACTCTCTGGCATGAATAAAACACAAGCAAAAACAGTTTAAAACAACAAAACACGAGAGTTTTCTCGCTAGCAATAGACAATTTTAAGAGAAGCCAAGTAAACACATCTGGCCAACAACTTAGCACAGTATATATAGGGCTGTTAGGCGTTTCACTGTTATCAGTACATAACAGAATATAAAACAATTCAAAGCAAATAAGCGAATAAACGCGTGCGTAAATATATAGATATTCAATTGTTAAGCATACCAGTGAACAAATTGTGTTGAAGAATTATTATTTTTATTACTAAACAAAAATATTACAAAATGCGTACTCTACCAATTCTATGGCGTATGGCTGAAGATTTAAGACGTTTGGCTATGCCATCGTCACCATTCTTTGAATATCCCTTTGCCACCACCTATCGTGTGGCTCCATGGAATCAGCTGAACCGTATGATGCAAGAGGACTTGGCTAAAATCAACAAAGATGGCTATCAAGTTTCCATGAACGTTTCCGAATTCAAACCAGAGGAACTAACTGTCAAAGTTGTCGATAATCATGTGATTGTCGAAGGTAAATCGGAGGAACAACACGATGACAATGGCTATGTTGCACGTCATTTCGTTCGTCGGCTAGCGTTGCCAAATGGTTTCGAAGCGGATAATGCCATCTCAACACTCTCATCAGATGGTGTCTTAACCGTTAGTGTTCCTAAGCCAGAAATCGAAGAGAAGGCCCGTGAGATACCCATACAACGTGTGGAAACACCTTCCATCAAGAACAAAGAGTCACCGACTGAAGGCAACACCAAAGAAAATAATAATTAAGAAGTGACGTGATAGTAATGTTTATATTTCAATTCCGCATATACAAGATATATTTTGGAATAAACTGTATTAAAGTAGAGAATTCGGACTGATGTAAAGTCATAGTATGTAATTCTTATTGTAATTTTTAGAAAGAAAAAAAAAAAACGAAAATAAAATTAACAAATTGTACATACTTGTGTATAATTAAGAAAAAAAAACTTAAATAATGAGTGTTTTATTACGAGTATATCACAAGTTTGGCTAGAAATTCGGAAAATCAAATTGGCTTTCATTAGACTATCTAAAGGGTAATTTAAGCTTGTGCTTTCTTATTGTGTTGCGCTTATAAAATTTTTTTTCTAGATTAAAGATATCAAAAAAGTGTTTTTTCGCCATTTATGATAAGGTCGATTACTTCTGTGTTACAACTTTATATTTAAATAGAAATTCACCCTTAATGGCTTTTCTCATGGCTGGCGTAACCGTTGTAGTATTTCGACAATTTTGTCCTGGATTAAAGACAACAAGTTATTTTTCTTTTATCTATTACAAAATTTCAAAATACGGATACGTCTCGCCAACCACGCTAAGGATGGTTTATTTCATGCGGTAAAACTGTGGGATCTCGGTAGCATAAGTTGTGTGCTACATAGCGCCGTCCCATCGTTATGAATCGATGACGTCGCCAGCTCAAAATTCACCAATGGTTACGCATACTTAGAAACCATAAAATTTATCTTTAATCCTAGGATATATAATCCCAACAGAGTTAAGGTGGTCATATGCCTAGGCTTATAAACGAGAATGAGCAATAGCGGCACCGATTGTATGAACAACTTTTTAATATCCAAATACATATTCATATTAAATGTTATGTTTCTACTTGGTTAAGATGCGTACAGCCACTCAGCCTTCTAATGCACTTTTATTATTGGAACGTTCCCAATATCAGTTTATGGACTCTATCGACTATTTCTTTTGTGCCGACTTCTTTTACGCGACATAAACGTTTGGCGTTATTTGAGATCGTACAACCACAACGAAATCCAATAGATCACGTGATGAAATGGAAATTGACGGTGCGGAGTATCCATAATATCTTATATAAATATAAAAATGAATGTGTGTTTATATGTTTGCTTGTGCCTTATGGACAGCTAAATGGTTGAATCGATTTTCTTGAAATTTCTGGAATTAGCTATCGGCTACATAAATTTCAAAGTAAATATTTATTTTTCTATATCTTTCAAATGATAACAGAAAAAGTCTCTAAATTTGGCCCAAATTGATTCATAGTCAATACAAATTAGCAGTCAAAATAAATATTGATTTTTTATATCTTTAGAACGATAAAGCTAAGTTAAAGCTAAGTTTCAGTATTTGGTCTAAGTGACTTCATGGCCAATGCAAATCATCAGTCAAAGACTGAGCGGAATTGGACAAGTTAGCGTTTTCTGAAACCATGCCAAACCATGTCTGAAAAACGTGCTATTATTAATGAAATGTTTTCTGAAGGTGAACTATATTTCGAAATAAGAAATTTGAGTAAATGTTTCAACAAAATGATTGTAAAAGCTTTACAATTTGTACAAAAAGTTGAAACACGTGGTCACAAGAAGCCCTCTTTTATGCCAGCTATAGAGTTCAAGAAGCATCAAGTGTTGAAACTGTTGCTGCGTGGAGTCCTCAAAAGTGCCATTGCTCACAAGCAAGCACATTGCAAAACATTTGTATAGGCATGTTTAAAAGTGAAGGAATGTGCTATGGACAGATGAGTCCAAGGTTGTTTTATTTTTAGGCAAAGGTTCACATTCCTATTACGGTATTGCGCCTATACATGGGATCAAAACAATCATGGATAAGACAATTAATGTTAATATCCTAAAGGATATTATGCTCCCTGAAGCTTCTAACGAAATGCCACTAATATGGGTCCATCAGCAGAACAATGACCTGAAGTAAACCGGCAAGTGGCTCTGGAAAATAACATTAATTTTACGGATTGCCCCGCTCAGCCACTCGATCTCAGTTCCATTGAGAACCTTTGGACAGATATAAAAAATGGTGTATCTCAAATACAATCAACCACTAATAAAGCCGTTTAGATGGCTGTCCAGCAGATCTGGAATTTAATTTTAATTTAAAAATGTCAAAACTAAGTAAATTCAATATCAAGACGCTGTGCAGTGGTCATTGCCATCAAAGAGCATGATACAAAATATTAATTGTCACCTGTACATCGATGATAATAATAGTGAATTCAAAATATTTAGTTTATTTACAGTTTAGTTAGTTATTTTTTAATGCAAAAGAATATAGTGCTATTTTTATGTTTTATTTTTAAAAACTTAAAATTTATAATAAAAACTGAGTGAACTTATCTTATCCTCATTCAAGATATAAGGCGAAGTATATTTTTTGACCATAGCTGTACATACAAACATATATTCATTTTTATATACATAGGTAGGTATAAGATTTAAAATCAATATACTTTTTTCAAATAAAATCAAAATTTTCGTTTTTATTAACAAATTCTACTTATTTATTTAGGTACTTTATTTTTGTTTACATGTACGAGTAGAGTATACAAATAGATTTTGACGAAATGTAAAATATGTATATTTTTAGATTTTATAGCCTTGAATTTATTTTTGCTATTTCCCGTTTGTGTACAAAATCAAGTGCATTCGGTAATAGATGTTATTAACCCTTGTGATAGCTTTGCGGGCTAATACGAGTTTTGGTTTTATTATACCTATGATTTTAATAAAAATTATGACTTTAAAAAATCCTAAGTTATTGGTTCAATTTTTTGTAATTTGAATAATTTTAGGTAAAATTGATCAGTAGATCAGATCATAAGGTTGAATAGTTTCAAATTTTAATATGTATTAATGATTAGCAAATTTCTTCACTTTACGTTTGTACTTTTTGAAAACTTTCCTTCAATTTTTTATTCGATTAAGACCCGTAATGAACCTATTTGGGCACACATAGGGCTAAATCTTTAAAGAGAAAATGCTACATTTAAACACATTCACTTGCACTTTTCATTGTACACAAACGTTTTCACCATTATACTTATTATTCTCAATCTACATATTCTGTTATATATTTAATAGATGCTATTGATTCTGCTGTTTGATTTATTACTTCCATGGCAAAGCATATTTGCCCGTCTCAGTTATTGGCACTGGGCGTTCGATAGAAGAAAATGTTTTTTTAGGCGGCGGTGGTGGTGGTACTTTGATGGTTAGATAACCATTTACTGATAAATCGGAAACAACATCGTTAGCATTAAAGCCTCTGGGTAAAAGATATTTTCGCATAAATTTACGCTCCACATAACTGTTGGTATATTCACTGCGTTTACCATGTTTACCCTCGACAATGATATAATCATCATTGGTTTTTACCTCAATCTCGTGTGGTCTAAACTGGCTGACATCGATGGTCACCTGAAAACCTTTTTCATCGATGCGTACCCTCTCACCATTGTAGTAATTGTCCCAGACCAGTGGATATGACCAGTCAAGCAGACGCGATTGTATGTATTGATTACGTACGCGACGCGTTACTAATTCGTCCATTGGATTTAGTAGATCACTTGAGGGCCACAAAAGACGCGGATCATCCCAAAGGTAGGGATACAAATGAAAATCGTATGGGTAATAACGCGCACGATATGATGATGGCAAAAGTGACATTGTTTTAATTATTTATTGTTCGTATATAAAACGTTTCTTTCCTTTTTTTAATTTAATAATCTTTTTGAGAAAAAAAAAAAACAAAATTTTTTAAAAGATTTTGCACTCGTGTGTGGTGATTAAAAGGTTTGGCAACTGAATGAAGTGAATTTGCTTAAAAATCTTTTTCTTAAGGTGAGCAACAGTAGCAATAGATACTTATTTGCTGTTTTTGGTTTTATTTTAAATGAATTTATTTTAGTGTAAATTATAGCCAAAATCTAATTTTTAATTAAATACGAAATATTCTTTAAGTACATATATATGTATGTATGCTGTATTGTATTTTCTTATAGTATTTGTGAGCGTGGCAATAATTATTTACTGGCATTGAACACAACAAGTCAATTTCATATTGTATTTTCTCTCAGTGTATACAATTTGACGTATTCAATTTGCGACGTTCATCATATAAATACGAGTACACAGATATATTAAAAGGTTTGTAATACGTTTAGATTCATCAATGATTCATTGGTTTGCTTTAGTTTTTGTCAACAAATAATTTGTTTATAATTTTAAAAGTAGACAATATAACACATGGGCTGAAAAGCCACGAGCCTTACAAGGAAAACATTTTATTTTCCAAAATTAGCAATATTCATCAACGTTATCTCCATCAAGAGCAATGCAATCATTCCAGCGTCGCTCTAACATTTTAATACCACTTTTGTCGAACGATTTATCTTTTGCCTTACCGGTGAGCATTTTTTTGAAGTCTGCGAACTGCCAGTAGTCGCTGTGAGCTAAATCTGGCGAATATGATGCATGTGGGAGCAATTCAAAGTTCAATTCATGTAATTTTGTCATTGTTTTAGAATCATTAATACGTTCTTGTTTTTGGTCAACAGTACACAAACACGGCACCCATTTTGAACATAACTTTCTTATAGTCAAAAGCTCATGCAATATAAAGCCAACACATTTTTTTTATATCTTTACGATGTCAGCTAACTCACGCAACTTCACTTTTCGATCATTCAAAAAGATTTTATGGATTTTTTGATGTTTTCTAGATGTCTACTGCGTCCTGCATCATCGGCGTTTCTACGACCACGTTTGATGTCACCAAAGTAACGTTTTATTGTTGTTTCTGATGGAGCGGAGTCCCCATAACACTTTACAAGCCATTGGTGCGCTTGAGCGGTATTTTTTGTTTTCCATCAAAAAGCAGTTTAGAATTAAAACACGAAATTGATTTTGATCCATTGTTCTGATAATAACAAAAGCAGCATCACTCTTAGCACAATAACTCACTCTCAAACCAATTAATAGAATATCATGAGCTGTCTTTTGAAGGTTAACCAAAACTAACCGAAAAAGAGGTGAATATAACAAAACTAGCGCCATCTATGTGCTAGGCCCGGGACTTTTCAGCCCATGTGCTATTATATTTTATTTATGTTTCTATACATTATACCCTAAGAGCAGACCTTTTGCACCCTTTATTAAGTTCGTTTTCTCAATATTTATATCTTTGTCCTTTAATTGTTAGTGAAGCACAGGGCTTTAATATTTCCAGGTGGAAGTTCGTGCCATCTTCACTTGCATTAGACAATGTCCGAGGAGAAAATAGATGGGTTAGAGTATTTATGTGATGTCATATAGTTAGGTGATAAATCGAAGGATCCCTGGTCATGAGAGCCATCCTGGGAACAGAAGCGCGGACTGTTTAACGAACAGAGAAGTTCGCCGAGTCTTTATTGGGCCTGAACCATTTTTCAGTGTCCTCGTGGGATACGCAATGGGGAGGATTGATTCCTGTTCTGAGGGAGAATGCGTACGGTTTTGGAGGATTACCTCCGGTATGAGGTTTATTTCGCTTTCTTACGGTAGATCCGGGAGGCTATTATTGCTCAATTATAGCAAGTTCAGGGTACAAACGGGTCTATTTACCTGGCATTGTAGACTTATATACCATCAGTTTATTTTGAAAAATGTTGAGGCTCTGCTCGATACCGATACATCGCAAAAGGTACTTTGTGAGTGCCCACTTATTACTGACCTTATTTGCAGCCTCAATCTGATATGGTGAACTTATGGGACAACACAAAAAATCTTTTGGGCCACGGTGCATTTAGGCACTGACTAACATAACGTAACACAAGCGACGATCTACATAATCAAATGAGTATTGCCCGATATATTAGCATCAACAACATCATCCAATAGTATGTGTTACAAATAGCAAATATATAAACTAGTTAATTGGCATAAACGGTAGGACAGAACTGAAAAACATTTCTGACTGAGTAATGAAAAACCAGCTTAACTGAACAAAAATGCTACAAATTTACCACTAGAAGCGGCAGTTGTGAATGTCTTAAATAACCTACCACTTGTCTTCAAAGTATAGAGCGAGGATCTAGTAGCTACGATTGACTGTTACATTGGAGTATATCTAATAAACGTAGATTTTAACGGCTGGCCAAATAAATTACTCGATTTGATCAGGCTATAGAAATGAAAGGTATCGTATGTATGTATCGAAAAAGTTGGTTAAAAAGAAGAAACTTAAATTATATTGAAAAATATATAGGGCACATTGGCCCAGTTATCTGTATAACCTAAATGTGTAAATAGATTGCTTTATATCATATTTAGGAAAGGACACGAAAAAAGACGCTAAACTATTAATTTTTCTTTTTTTATTCACAAACAATTATGCAGTTCAGTTTCATTTGTGTTATTTTTATTTTAAAATTTTCCTTTTTTATAGAGACTGTTTTTTATCGACACAATTTCAATTAAGAAGCTAAAATTATATTGAAAAAAATTTTAAATAAAAAAAGAATAATGTTTTTATATAATAATTGTATTTTGTTGAGATTTATTTTATCTTTATTTAAGTCATTAATTATTTTATAATTAATATGGAATTTCTTTTTGTTTATTTTTTCTTTTTTGTCATCTCATTTCATTTTAGTTAAGTAAATACTTAAAATTAAATAGTTGAAATAGTATTATAATGCTGTTGTCCTTTTTATTATATATTATTTTTTTTCCGTATATTTTTTGTATTCTCTTTCATTTAATTCAAAAATTACTTTTTCTTAATAATAATATTCATATATATTTTTCTTTTTCTATTTTTTTGTTTTTCTTTTTTATTATTAATAATATTTATTCATTATAACTTGTTTATAATAATGGAAAACTATTGTACTTAAATTCATGGAAAAATATTATATTTTAATAAAAGTAAATAAAACAAATAATAATAATATTATTAAAAATAGGAATTGTTCGCTTTTTATTTAAATATATAGGAAAATTCATTGTAAACTCAAATGTTCGCCGTCTTGAAACTGGGTATTAACCAAAACATCAAAAAATAATAATAATAATAATAAAATTCTGTAAAAGTAAGACCTTAAAAAATAGTTGTTTAATTTTATGTCTATTTAAAAAATGAAAAAAAATAAAATAAAATAAAAAGCGTTCACACTGCCGAAGCTACTGTAATTTTTTTTCATTGTAGGCAGTGTTTTAGCCACTACACATTATAGAGAATGTCTTTCTTTTTTTCTTATTAGATTATTAGGTTATTCTGGGTAACTCTTTACCAGATTTTAACATTTCAGTTCGTCAGTTTCAATTTCAGTCAAATAAGTCAGCAACTTTTTATTTTTTTTCATCAGTGTTGCTCAATACATATTTCTCTCCGTTTCTGATTTGTATTCTAAGTCTCTTTATTTGCTAATTTGCTGCTGTTGTTGTTGTTTGGGGAATAATAAAGGAAATTTTTGCTTTTCTTTTTTGTTTGTTTAATAATAATTAAAATATAAAAATAAAAAATAGGAAAACGTGTAGATACACTTTTAATTGGCCACTTCTTCGGTACCCACCAGTGCTGTTGCATTATTGCCATTACCTAAATGCGTCTTTTTAGCAAACAGCGAACACTCAACACTATCGGCGGTGGCGGCGACGGCGGCAGCAGTATCTGTAGTGGCTGTAATACCATCGATAGCTTCGGTAAGTATAATGTTGTTCTCTTCGTCTCCCTTGTCGGTTATAATGGCTGGGTCAGCTGTTGCAGCTTTCAGTAGGGCAACTTCGTCCATAATAATGGTGGTGGTGGTTGTTGTTGTTGTTGTGTCTGTATTTAACACCACAGCTGTTTCTAAATCAGCCTCCCCGCAAATAGCAGATTCAGCTTGACTGTCTGTTGTGAGGGTAGCAGTAGCAGCGACGGCGGCATCGACAACAGCTGTATCAGCATCAGCACAATCGGCTGACGTTTTTGGAATGTTAACTGGAATTTTGCCGGTTACAACACCATTTCCATCATTGCCACCATCTTTAACTGTTTCTGCTGCTGAAGTATTTGTAGCAGAAGCATTGGTAGAGTTGGTGTCGTTTATGTTATTAGTGGTGGTGGTGTCTGTTGTGCCGATATTATTGCTGATATTGTTGCTGCTGTTGCTGGAATTGTCTATGTTATTGGTTTTCTCTGAATCTGTTTCAATTTCGGTTTTTTCTGTAGCTACATTAACATGGTCTGTTGTATTATCGTTCTTCATACCATCATCATTAGCATTATTAACATTTTCATTATCACCGTCAATTTCCATTTTGGTAACATTTGAGTTCTCAACAGCTGCATCACTTTTAATTACAGTTTCGGCTGCAACAACAACAACAATAGTCGCTGGGGCTGCATCTGTAACACTATTGCAAGACTCTTTCATTTTTTCGCACTCATTTTGCATTTCACCATTAGACTCAGCAGCGACCTTCTTTGTCAACTCTTCCAATGGCTTTTGTTCAGTCTCAACAACAATTTGTTCCTGTTCTTTAGTTTCACTTTTTTTCTCAGCACTATTTTCAGCAGTTGGAGCAACATCTGATTTTTGTATCTCTGGCTTTTTAACGACAATCTCTGTGATTTGTTCTTCTTTAGCTTTTTCCATTTCAATATCTTGTGATTCTTCAACTGCTGTTGTAGCTGTGGCTGTAGCTGCAGCTGATGCTAAAGTCTCGTTAGTGTTGGCTGTTGCAGACGATGATGATGGTGGCGGTGGTGTTGGTGGTGTAGATGTATTTAGTATTAGTTTAACAGTCTCTGTAGTCTCCGGTTCTGGAGGCAAATCGAGTTTCTGTCTCTTCTCGGGCAATTGGCACTCCAAGCGAGCTGATGGCGTTGCTACCTTTTTCGTTGTCTCCTTTGTTGGTGTTTCCTTTGCAGACACAACTACAACTGTGGTTGGTCCTGGTGTCGGCTGAATTTCGATAATCCGCTCATTCGATTCGTCATTCTTGGCAGACGGCGGTGGTGGTGGTGGCGCCTTCACCGTTAAAATACCATCCGACGACAAAGTCGAGAGCACATCATTGGGATCGTATCCCTTTGGCAGCATATACTTGCGTACAAAGTGCCTCGAAATGACGCCATGTCCATCCTCTTTATCGTCATGTCTGCCCTCGACCACAATGCAGTTATCGATTGTTTTTACCGACAACTCATTCGGTGCAAATTGTTTCACATTCATACTCACTTGGAAGCCATTCTTGTTGACCACTGAATATGAGGCAGACTTGCCCGGTGTGCCACCAATGCTGGATGATGATGATGGGGTAGCATCCGACTTTTCCGGAGTTACAGCGCTATCCTCACCAGACTTGGCACAGCAAGCAGTCTTTATACGATTATAGGGATGATGACGTTTCGAGGGCATCCATAACGAAGAAAATGATGAAGTTCGACTACGTCTGGGACTTGACTGCTGCTGCTGTTGTTGTTGGTGTTGTGGCTGTTGTTGATCCGAGCCAGTATAGAGACCAAAACCAAAGTCATTTATATCTATACCACTGGCCAGACAACGACTAAACTCATGGAGTTCATCTGCCAAATCCAAGATAAACGGTATTAGGGACATTTTTCGCAAGTCTCTTCTTCGTTAGAAATTTTTATTTAAATCGTTTCCCTTGGTTAAGAGAGCTATTTTCTTTTTTAGATTTTTAAAATTGTCTTTTTTTCTTCCTTTCTTTTCTTTTTGTTCTTCACCACACTGTGTAATTTAACACTGTTTTTTTAATGTGGACAGAAAATATTGTTCTTCCGACTGGTCTGAAACCGTTTGAATGCAATCGCCGAGTGATGCGTCGTCGTCGTCGCCAAAAACACACACGCCCGTGTGATTTCTTAACTGGTTTTTTGCATTTTGCAGCTCTCTCTCAGCTGAATGTGATTTCGAATGCGAGAGTGTATGTGTTTTGCCTTTTAAAAACCAGTTTACAGTGCTGAATGGAATTTTTCATATGATTGTATTTGCTTTTGTCATTTATGATGTTGTATGTGGAATGTCATCGTCGTCCCATGTTCATTTTCATTGTCTCGTTTGTAACTTCCTTGGATTCGTTTTGTTTGTTCGTTCGTTTATTCGTTTGTTTTTTCATTACACCGGTTGTTCATGTAGTTGTGGATGTATCTGGCTTGCTGTTCTGTATCTTTTGTCTGCGAGAAGAAAAATGTGTATTTGCCAATTTTTCGAATTTCTCTCTTTCTCTCTCTGTTTCTAATTTTCTCTCTCTCTCTCACACTCTCTCCGAAACGTTATTTCTGTAACTTATTCAATACTTTCTTTTAGTTGTTTATTTTATAGTTTTAATTTTTTTGTACGCTTTACTTTAAACCAGTCTATCCTTTTGTATATGTCGACCAAGTCTAATTCCCTCCCTCATCTTTTCACCCTGCGCAGATTGCATTTAAAATTTGATTCTTTTTAATGCTAGATTCATATTCTAAAACAGAAAAAAAATAAACCCGACGACACCACGACGAATATGTTGTAATGTTGATGCTGTTGCGAAAGAAATATTGATTTTCTAAACAACGAGTACGACTACCAAAAAAACGTTTTAGTTGTCAGGGAAAAATATTCCTTAATTAGAAAAAGTAACATTAAGCGTTAGCTTTCCTTTCTTTAGGTTTTTTCCACAAATGTATTTATTGCCGTGTTTGATAAAACATCTTTCCCGTATAAAGAAAATAAGAAAAAAATCTCCAGCTGTTATTTAGAAAACCTTAATCCGATGTCTTATAACTAGAAGTCCAAAGTGTCCCAAATACCATATGTAATAAAAATATTAGCCCGACATGTGCACGCAAAAATGTTATTTGATGCATAAAAATAAAAGTTTTGTTTCTTTTAAACATGCCGAATTGTTTTATTTTATTAAAAATAAGCCATACATATACATACATACACATGTGGTTATTAAAATAGGTACCACCTGTATAATTACAAAAAAATCATGTTTTTCGATTTTATATTAACAAAATGCCTTTCTTGGTAAATTTGTATTGCTCGAAGCATAAAAATACATAAAAATAATAATTAAAATTTAGTATTTTGAAATGAAAAAGAACTTAAAATAAAAAAGACGAAATTCGCATGGTCCTAAAGATAGGTACTTAAAAAGAAATGCGATAAATAAAAGGAATAGGTATTATGTCATTTAATACAAAAATAACATTGACTAAGCTTAATTGCATAAGTGACCGCTATATCCACCATTATTTTTAATCACTTTATCTAATCTGTTTGGCATAGAAGACATAACCTTGCGACAGGTCTCAACACCAATATACCATTTTTCCTGCATTTTTTGCCACAACTCAGTCTTGTTTTGAATATATTCTCTTCTAAGCCTTACTTTGAGGTCTCCCCAAAGATTCTCAATTGGATTGAGATCGGGTAATTGACTTTTCCACTCCATATCACTAACTTCATTTTGCTGAAAGCAACCACTTACTAGCTTCGACGAGTGTTTGGAGTATATTTTGCTTCAAATACCAACGTAATGGCATTTCTTCATCGGCACAAAAGACATGACATTTTCCAAAATATTTTAGTACACTTTCTTGGTCATAATTTCTAAAATAAGGTGGATAGGGCCAACAGAAACATCCCAAACCATTATGCTACCGCCACCATGTTTAATTTGTTTTTTTCTTTTTTTTTTGTATAACATGGGTCAAATTCTTGACCATTTGATCTTCTTAAATTTCGTCCAGCATCATTCCAAAGCAAATATATTTTTGTTTCAGCGCTCCAAAAAATATTATACTATTTTTTAATTACATCTGCACGATTTGAAAAGTCTTCCTCTTCTGTAAATTCACTAACAAAGGAACTTTTCGAGCTATTCAACCCGGAAGATTAACATCACATAGTCGACGCCGCATAGTTCTTGCCGAAATTTGGTTCATTATTTCTATCTGCTATAAATTTGTAGGACTTATTCTGCTTCCGAAGACTTTGAACAAGTATTTGCTCTTCTACCGTGCTATGTCGTTTGCGACATATTGTATATAAATATATAACAAGCCTTAAAATGTTCAGTTCAACCTTAACTTTTGGAAAATGGGAAATTATTTGGAAAAGTACCGAATTTATTGTTCACAATGTTCTTATTTTTAATGAAGTTTTTCTTTGAATACTAAAAAAAGTAACGACAAATAACGGAATTTCTTATTCAACAATATGACAGTTTTGACAATTAAAACCATGTAAAATTTGAAATAAAATTTGTTAGTTTTTAGAAAAAACAGAGGAATTGTAACAGGTATATCTGGGTATCTCTTTTAATGGCCATATCTGTATGTATGTATAATAAAATGGAGACCATCGTATAGGGAAAACACATCAATTTAGGACATATGGAAATATGGACGTAAAATAATTTTTAAACGGTTTTTATTGCAATAATTTTATTTATTGTAGTGAGTAATCGGGCAAGAGATTCGACAAGTTCTCTCCACGTATCATTGTTAGTAGAAGAGTGGTGAGTAGATGATAGATAAATCTTGCGGGACCACACATAATTGGTTCTCTGCCGAAGCTTATTAAGCAACTATTTTGATAAACTTACAATATGTTTAATTAAACACTAGATTGTTAATGACACCGGTTAATCTATATTTGAACTAAAAACTTTGTATTTTATGCACAGTAATTAAACTTTTCGAATAATTCAATGAAAAATGTGTAAGAAATCCAACTTTCGCATAATTTTAAAATCGATTAATTAAAAGTTACTGTTTGTAAACTTTAGCTTTCCGTTCTTAATATCATTATTATTTAAAAAATAAGAAATTAAATGGAAACATTAAAGATTTTTTTTAAATTATTTAAAGCATTTAATAAAGGTTAAGTTAAATCTCGATGGAACTAACTTTGTCGTCAGGGAACATAATAGATTTTATTGAATTTTTTTATCCAATTTATTGATATTTTAATAAATAATTTAAAAACTTAAGTTATAGTTTTTCTCTTAATAAGCCTACAAAAGTTGTCACTCTTGGAGCTATCCATAAATAAGAGCGGCAAGCGGAACGTTTTCTACCGATTAGTTTTTACTCTGCGGACATACCTAAATAAAAGCTGCAAATTTACGTCAAAACGATAAAAATAGGGTTATTAAAAAAATTTAACAACGCTGTTTATTTTGACAAAGACATTATAATAGGTCTGTTTCTTTACTCTACATTGGGCGCCCTCGGGATCCCAATTTTACCAAAAAGCGTTCCCGTACACAAAAATTGGGTAAATGAGAAACATTTTGAGAGAGTAATATTTTTCTTTATCATGCACAAAAATTGGGTAAATGAGAAACATTTTGAGAGAGTAATATTTTTCTTTATCACGCTCAAAACAACTAGTATTTTTTCTTTGGGCAAGTTTGTTGTTTGACAAATAAAAAATTAAAACTAAAATATTTTTTTTAACTAAAAAATTTAACAATTTTATATTTTTTACAAATGTATTTACATATTTACGCACATACATACATACATTCATATGTATGTACATAATTAATCATTGTACTTAGTCTAGCCCAAGAGGGCTATATACATATGATTTAGATTGAAATTACACTATGCGATAGCTGGAATATATGGTATACATATGTATGTATGTATGTATGTTGAAAGCATATCCGAAGTCTAGCTTCTGATCCAATAATTCTTAAACATTTCAAAGTGTTTACAAACAGAATTCTTGTGGTTAAAAATTAGCCTTAAATCATCAGTATACTTAGTTTCCAGTTTATAACTTAACTTAAGGCAATTATTTCTAGCCCATATAAAAGTCCGTTCCAAAATATATTTTATCATAACCTCATGCGAATGAGCGGACTACTAGTGGAATACTGAAGAATCCTGTGGGATCAAGAAGCTGACATGACCCGAGTATGATGTGTAGTACACGTGATATGTTCAGACTGGTGGCTGTGCTTATCCGGCAATGACCGACTGGAAACCAAACCCACAGAATTAGGTTATATTACAACGAACACTGTCGCAACTGTGTGGAAGGAAGAGACTGTTGAGCACTTGCTATGTAAATGCTCGGCTCCTATGAACTGCCGCCGAAAGGTCTTTGGCTATTTATATGGTACACGGCATCTCCGCAATATCCTACATTGGACCAAGTGATCTCCTCAGATATCTTATCTTGATGGAGTGGGTATGAGGTACTCCCGACCGTGTGTGGTTTTTCGAGTGTTTGTGGCAATTCTACTAAGCGCTCGTGGTAGCTACGGGTGGCCATATGAACCAATTGAGTTTTCCACTCTTTTTATTCCCATATACAGTTTCATGCGAAAAATGAAATAATGTTTTAGTATTCATTAGATGGATGATAAAAACATAAAGTATTGTCACTGAACAAAGATCTGAGTCCTTAAGGACGGTATCAAAAAACTTGAATAAGTGTTAAGTACTTCAACTAATAGACCTAAAGCTATCCAATGATGTATGAACTTTTTCTTAGAGCTTTTCATTTAAGAAGATACTTTAAGATAGTTAATATGGTATTAAATTATTAAGAGTAAGAAGGATTCAATAAAAGGGTATATTTACAAACAAATTTTAATGGGCATCTATCAGCCTACTGCGATCGATTTGATAAGAGAAAAGTGGTACTGAAAAATGAACTCAATGTAAGAAAATATTAGAAAATATTAGAAAACTTCTGCTGGACAACCAAAAAACTTTCTTTTTTTATTAATTACCAAGCATTAGTTAAATTACACACTATATTCGTGTTTGTATATCTTAGCATTTTTTAGTTTTAAAGGCTTTTTTAACATAATTTTATAAAAATCGAAACGTATAACGTTATATATATTTTTGGGTAAAATATTTTGCTTTTTGTGTTCCCGTACTTTTGTACATCTTTCTCCCTTATTTTACCGCACTTTACCCAAAAAGTAAAGAAACAGAAAGTACATAAATAAATAAATACAAATTGTCTAAAAAAACAAAATATTAAAATTTATTTATTTAAAGCCTTAAAGTGTAAGAAAAGTAAGCAACAAAAAAGAATGTGTGTGATTAAATGTTTTACTATTGCATTTTCAGAAAAAGTATTGGCGTCATCATTCTTATTGAAATATTAAACAGATGAGAAATATAAATAAAAACCGAAAAATATATCAATTAATTTTTAATTTAATTATTTTTTTAATATTTTCATTTTCCCACCTATTTTCTTTATTTACATTTGTTGTATTTTGCAACCAACTTCACTATTACACGCTCTATCAAAATCGGATTTTCCAACTGCAAAGAGTTGCCGCTGTTATTTCGGTGTGCTCCATACAAATTTTATGGGCCTGAGAAATTTTGATAGCTAAAAAACCTTGCCGCTCTTATTTAGGGATGGCTCTTAAAACCAAGAAGGAATATTTTGAATACATTTTATTATAAATGGATTATATGAATTGCATTCAATTCAAGTTCAATTTTATTGATACGAAACCCTCCACGACATTTCGTGATGGAATTTTCATTTTAATATTTCATCCAAGAGGAAAAAACAGTAAAAAGCTCAGGTACAATAAAATGAAAATTAACAGAAATGTTTCAGAAAATCATAGGTTCAAGAAAAAAATGCAAAACAAAGAAAGTATAATGATACCGGCAAAATTAAGACCAGTTTGGGTTTTTTTTTTTGGCTTGGAAAACTGACTGGAAAAGTTACAAATACTTGTCGTATCTGTTCAATACATGTGTATTAACTAACATCCATGTCTTTTATGCCTCTTTTTCGCAATGTTGTTTATTTGTATGTGACCATGAACGCGCATTTAGAGAGACTTACATAAATGCATTTACATTCGTACGTACATAGATACCGGTTCTACATGACTAAAAATACATACACGCCACCGAGCGGATAATAGAGTGCAGACAAACGACAATCGTACACACTTACAAAAAAACGATAATAACGAATAACGAAAACGAAAAAAAACAGCTGACAATGAGTGAGAAGCAGTGCTTCCATTGTTATTGTTGTTGTTGTTGTAGCAACAGCAACAATAAATAAAAAAATTATAGAAAATGCCGGTCATTGTACCGGCAACAAGATTACAATAAGAACACAAAAAAAAGGAATTGCAACACCAACAACAACAGCTGTTTGGTCGGCTGACTTTTTTTCTGACTGAATGTTATATCGTTTACTTTGCAAATGCTAGGACTGCCATGTCAAAAGCAAATTGTGTCAAATTTTTAAGAATATAATAGCCAAAATACATATATACATACAGTTTGTGCTCATCATACTTTATATCATGCTATATAAGGACAGTTTACTAATTTTGTACAATTTTTGATAAGATAAAAAGGCAAAAGGCATATTATTTCTCAATTTATTGTTTTTTAACTCGATAAATTTTGATTAGCGTTTTCTGATTCTTTTTTCATTCCCTGCAAGTAATAAATTTCTTAGTACTCAGCAATTTCTTTAAATTTTAAAGCAGTTAATATACTGAAGGGGCTAAGTCTAGAGACTATGACTAAAAGGGGAAAACAGTTCGTGACAGAGCCCATGGATTTTCGTCATAGTGACGACTATACACGTGCGATAGAAAAGCTCATTTTTCTTCGTTTTTGCTTAAAATTCATACGGAAATAAATTGTGTTCAAACGTACTAAGATCGTTTTAAAGTTTTTAAGGTAATAGCTTTCTTTAGAGTAAGTTTAATAGAAAGAAATATATATATTTTTTTTCTTTAAACTGTAGCATATTTTAATGAATCTTTAGTCTGCCTACAGATACAAAACGGCGTTACAATTAAGTACTGTCAAGCAATACTTTAACATAACATTATGATCGAGTGTAAAAAATCGTGGTAAAATATTTATGCAAAAAGTTATATACCCGCTTAGTTGAGCTTACAGCATCAACCTCCTCACGCACTTTCATTCTCTAGTCGTCCAATATAATTTCATAGATATAATCGTCTATTTCCAGAGTGATGCATATCTTTAACATGCAAAACTCGTTTCAACTAGGCTTGAACATCGACAAAGTAGTCAGTTGATTATGTGTAAGAAGTCTACTTAATATCATTCCATATACATATTTTATCGCCTATTTCTGTGGTGAAAAAGTCATCAACATTTGTTCTTGTCAAACCTCATTTGCTTTCATTCATATAATACTAACGCTATCAAATTGTCACTCTATTTAGGTTCGTCTCATGCTTTCTGTATAGGAATGATAATTATTAATGGATAATTAACACTTAACGCGTTGATTTGAGTTGATTTATTATAGGCCACTATTCCTACAGGAGTTATTCACTAGAAATAAAGAGTGGTAACTCTTTTTATAAATGCTTTGCTAAAAATAAGTTTCTTAAGATACATTTGTAATCATATGTGCGTGAAATGACTTCAACCCCGCTTAACGGCACATTATGTTTCACAATACATTTTTATTAGAAAAACTAGCTGAAGCCCGGCGTGCTTCGCTACTTCTATACTAATTATTATCTTAACTACTGTCTTAGTAATCATTTTATACCCTTTTTCCATATGTTATTCACTTCCGGATCGAATACATACATTTAAGATAGCCTATAATTGCTTTCAGAAAGACACTGCTAGTTAGCTGTATACAGTCTTCAAATAAGCACACATCAATTTTTGTATAGTACTGGCTGAATCCCGGCGTGCTTCGCTACCCCCATCTTAATTATTATCTTAAATGTTGTTTTAGTTACATGTTTTACCTTTTTTCACCTTTTTTACCCTTTCAGAAAGACGCTGTGAAATCTGTCGTCTATTCATTGTGATTTCTGGAATACCCGCTTTTTGGCTAATGTGGATAGATAATGCTGATTTAATTGTTGTCGTTCTCCACATTCAATATTTAGTATGAATGGAAGGCGTACACCCACTTATCTAATTAACTATATATTGTTCACGACTTTGTTCGAAACTATTACCGTTCTCTAGATATACACAAATCAATATTTACTTTGTGTGCGAAGTACCACGCCTACTTGTCCAATTCCTACCTTTTGACTGCTGATTTGTATTAACTGTGAATCTATTTAGGCCAAATTTAGAGACTTTTCTGTTACCTTTTTGAAGATATTAAAAATAACTATTTAAATTGTATGGGCGTGGCACGGCCCAGTTGGTATTTTTGTAACTTATATAGCCTGTAGTTACTTTTAGTCATACAGGTACTATAAAAATTTCAAGAAAATCGCTTCAGTCGTTTAGCTCTTCGTAAACTTCAAACAAACCAATAAACATACAACTTCATTTTTATATATGTATAAGATTATTGTCACAGAATATAAATGCGCATATGCATATTTTTGCGCTTTCTCTGCATTAGATAGTGCTAAGCAGCTTCAACCATTACCACTGTACATATAGGCTTAAGTGTAAAAAAAAAATATTCTCCATAATAAGGGCGTTGAGAATTCTGGAAAAATATACACTCTTCTACGTATACCTATATTTGTATATATTTATGTATGTATGTATATCTGGAAATATTCAAGTGATACGCAACCGCATTAAGACTCTGCGACACAATCTAGAATAAAATAACAAAAACTAAATAAATAACTTTACGAGTTATTTATATGTACTTTGTACTCAAATGGCTCGATGTGTACGAATGTGCTTGTACTCAATACATGGTTTATGTAAAATATCGTTTGTATACGAGTAGTATTTTTTGTTTTTGTTTTTCATTATAAATGTACATACTCGTACATACATATGGATGTATGTATGGATGTCTATATAGTGTAAGTGTATATTATAATGGAAAACAACTATAGCAACAACTATGATGATGTATAATGTAGATGAAAAAACCATTAAGGGAACATCATATTAATGCCTTAGAAAACGAATAAAAGGGAATTTTCTGGATGAGACTGGAAATTACTTTATTATTGTGAGAATGTATGTAGGTACAAAAAAATTCGTTTTAAAAAGAAAATGTATCTAGATATGTACATTTAAAATTTGCATGAAAACCAGCTTTATCTTTTTTTCGGTTTTGTTAATCGAAACGCATTTTTTTGCACACAAAATAACTAATTTTTTTCGTATAATATTCACCAATAAAAAACGTTTAAATATATACTTAAATTGCTATTGTTATGTTATATCTATTAATATAAGATTAAGGATCAGTTTAAAATACTAGGTATAGTTTAGTTAGTTAAGGACAGATTAAATCTTTATTGGTGATCGAAAGAGTGTCAGACCAACATCAACCTAAATTCAATGGAGAAGCTGTGAGTAACTATGAAATGGGCTTTAAAAGTTTGCAATAAAAGCATCTGCGACCACGGAGGTACAATGTATGTGTATACTAGATAAATAAGCCAAAGCAAAAAATCATTTGAGCACATAATCGATATATGTGCATATGTATATATAGTGATGGAACAAATAATAGGGACACAGCTTAACAGTTTTTCACATTTTTATTTATTAAGTTTTTTTTCTTATTGTACAACTTGAAACAGGAGCAACAAGTTCATTTTTTACGCTTTTTGATGACTTGAAGAGATTAACCTTTGAAGTACGAACTAAAAGTTTATCAAAACCGACAGTTGTTCTACACTTTCTTCCCATAGACTCTGCAGTTTTCTTCCATTAATTACTTTAGTAGATCACAATTTTCGCTATATATGTATAGGGATTACTCTTCCATCAAAAAACTTCAATACATCAAATTTTATGACATATGGAAAAAAATAAAGTGTCCCTATTATTTATTCCAACACTGTATGTATATACATTCATACATATGTGCATACTGTTAGTTAGTCTCACTAACTCACAGTTTCGCCGATTTTATTATGTTTTGTTGACTGTAAACAGGAGTGTTTTAAGAAAAAATAATATAAATTCCTGAAGAAAAGATTACTTAGTCCCCGTTTATACGAGAAAACATTCTGAAATGAAACATTTTGAATTCTCTTTTGTTTTTTCCATTCGCGTTCACACAGGCGAACATTTTTGTCGTCAACATTCCATTACTATTGTTATTGTAAAGAAGTAAAGCAAATAAATATCAACAATGCAAATAATGACCACAAAGCGTATCGCCAAGTACCGAAGGCAAACGATTACAAAATCTACTAACTAATGTATTATACAAAACTGTCATTTCGCCACTTTATATTACATCGCCACTTTATATTACCTTTGGCAGAAATCAAACCTAGCTTCTCGATCATTTTTTTGTCTGTCATCTATGATTATATTTGTCATTAATTAAGCCTTACGGAGGTGAATTTATTGAATTATGTTGTGCAAATGACGTTGAATTTCATTTAATTTCAACTTCAATTCAGAAAATTCCTGTAAAAATCGTAATTGGCTAGTGATTTTTTCCAGACAAATTGAAAAACATTATGATGTAGAAAACGTTGCCTTCTGCAAGCAATTTTAAAAAATTACATATTTATTAAAATTAAATTATGTGGCAACCATACACTAGTTTATAATGCAAACAATCTTTTGCCAATCGAAAGTATCTAGTATTTGCAAAAAGCAATTGTTTGCGACTGTCACTTGTATTTTGTTGGTTTTTCGTATACCTAATTCACATAAAATTCAAAAATTGAGAGCTTTTTTAATTTCCAATTTTCTATTATTAGCACTTATAAAGGAATAAACATTTTGCTCCTTTGCTCTTAATTTGCTACGAATCAAAAGGAATTTTGTTCACATTTTGTTTGTATACTGCGCATATTTTTGAATGTTTAACTAAAAAAGCATGTTTTTTTGATATTCGATATATATATATATATATATATATATATATATATATATATATATATATATATATATATATATATATATATATATATATATATATATTGACTACTTCATTAAAAATTAACTTTTTTTGTATTGTACTGTTCTTGTACACAGTTGGGACAATGTTATAGTTTTCTGATGATATTTAGGACTTAAGGTGAAAGCGCATAACTCGCGTTACGAACATTGTGCGTTGCACGCTTTTGTCAAAAAAAATTTGAAATAGTGCTTTTCCATAAAGCAAGTAACATTCAAAGTATGCAACGCTTCTAACGCAATGAAGTTGGCCAACTTTTGATGTGCTTAATTGTTTTAAAAAACAAAATTAATTCAATAAATTTAAAAAAGCACTTGAATTATATATATATCACTCTTAATTTTTACAAACAAAATAATGTAAACGGAAAAAAATTAAGTAATTACCTGATTCAAGTGCCCTCTCTAAAGTTTGTTGTGTATTCCGTCCCTAAAGCGTTGAAAGTCTCAAAGTACCAAACGCGCTAAGCGCCCAAGGCGTGCTATGTAACTTCACCTTCAGGCTATACTATGGCTGTCGTCGTTCTTTGTGACGAGATGAAAATTATGTTATACAACAAGTATCGCTAGAACACCATCTGTGTAACCAAAAAAAAAAAAAAAAAAAAAAATGCCCGTAATAATTTAGCGACGAATCTAAAGGAAATGTATTAAACACCGAGCTTTTATTAAATCAGCAATGGATGTACTGCCATAATTTGTTGCACCGTAAACAACTTCTGTTGAAGTGTTTATTTGTTGTAAAAATAAAAATTCCGAAAACACGTTTGTCTAGCAATCAGCTGTTTACGTTAAATCATAATCCACATTAATCTACCGAACTTAAGGCTATTGAACAACTGTGGCCATATTAAAGATACAGTAACAAAAAATAAATCCGTCATCTGTTCAGCACCTTAAGTCAATTTCCTTTAGATTTTCTTCATAATTTACCAAAAATCTGTCGTACTCGATGTCTAATAAACTAAATTAGGTTGTAAAGTTAAAAAGAGTTTGAATCAGTTATTGAAAAATGGGTAGTATTCCAGTGTTAAAAAAATTACAGTTTTTATTGTTGTCTGTATGCAGTTTTTATTGTTTTCAATGGGAACAATCTCGAATTTTTCTAGATTAAATTTTTTAAAACAGCAAAAATATAGAAAACACATTAAATCACATTAACCAAAATAGTTTGATAACACTATAAACATACATACATACGTACATACATACATAAATGCACGTAGAATTTAATTTCTCTTTTATAAACAAATACAAATTTGCAAACTTTCCAACCGTTAGCAAAAGAAAATAAAATTCAATGAACAAAACAAAATTCTAGAAATTTTATATGGCACTTCTTTCAATACACAGAAATATGTTTGCTGGTAAACAAAATAGCAACATTGTTTATCTGTGTAAAAGAAGAAAAACAAAATCATAACAACAAAAGCTTATGCTCTCACAAACTTATTTTTTGCTAAGTGCCTATCTCTTTCTCTTTTTTCTATTAAACACTCTCTTAAATAAAATAAATAAATATGATTGTTGTGTAGCGGAGCTTAATCAGCTTTCTAAGCAAACAAATAACTCTCACTTTTCAATGTTTACATCAAGATTTGTATGTGTGTTTAGCTTACAAAAAGAGATGAATATACCAGAATTATCGAGATATCCAATACATACTTTTATACGTGCCCTATACTCTTCACATAACGTAACCATGCACATTATGAAATTGCAAAAAACTGTAGGGGATTGCGTGTGTTTGTGAGAGCAAATATTTTATGGGGTATAAATACTGGCCGCAAATTCGCTATTAGCATCAGTTGAATACAACAAAGCGTAAAGACAAAGAACCAAACAGAGCGAAGCAACTCTATTCTCGGTTTCCTAGTGGAAATTAAAAGATTTATATAGAACCAAAGGAATATAATTTATTTTTCAATTTGTAAAACAAGTAATACAAAAGTAAAAAAATGGCAAATCTACCATTGTTATTTAGTTTGGCTGACGACCTTAACCGTCTCTCCTTGGCTACCTCACCATTCTACGAAACACCTTTCTACTATATGCGTCATCCCGCCTACTTGGCTTTGGCGAATGCCGGCGATCAAAATCAACAATTGCGCAGCCGTGACAAACAATCGGGACCCGTTTCTACCATTGGCAAGGATGGTTTCCAGGTGTGCATGGATGTGCAACAATTCAAACCCAGTGAATTAAGTGTTAAAGTTGTGGACAATTGTGTCGTTGTGGAAGGCAAACATGAGGAACGCGAAGATGATCATGGTTACATCTCAAGACACTTTGTACGCCGCTATGCCTTACCTAAGGGATATGATCCCAATAAGGTTGTATCCACTCTGTCCTCCGATGGTGTTCTCACCGTAAGTGTTCCTAAACCACAGCTCGAAGACAAATCCAATGAACGACAGATTCAAATTCAACAAGTCGGTCCAGCCCACCTGAATGTGAAAGAAAATCCCAAAGAGGATAAAGACAAAGAAGCTGGCGGCGAAGGAGAAAAAGGTCAATCAAAATTGTAAATTAAGTCGCTGATTTGATTCTCTTCATTTGAACTGAGTTTAGATTTGATTTTTGGTTTTGGTTTTCATTTATTTCCGTTATACATTTGATAATCATCCGTTGAGAGTAGTCTGTTTAATTTCTAAGAAATTTTTCTTCATAAAAAATTTTAATCCTAGTTTAAGCAAACAGTGTTAAATTCAATAGAAAAAAGTATTGAAAAATTAAAAAAACATTTGTTTTATTTAGAATTCTAAAATTTTGTTAATGGGATGAATACGTTGGTTGCTGAAGCTTGAGAATAGTTTGTGCAATATGTGTGTATGCATGTACGCAAGAGTATTACAAAACCCAAAATTTCGTTTGAGTCATCGTAATCATCTTGATTTCAAAGACGATGGAGTGGAATTTGTGCATATATATGTATAGTTACTCAGATGTTATAAGTTTGATTAAAGTTTAATCACTCCTTTACAATGCTCGCTGTTTGTTGTGGCCAGTGTTTTATTTAGATTTTTTATGTTCGATTTAGCTTCGAAATTTTTTATTCGGCTTTTAGCTTTTTTCAAAAATTCATTTAAATTTTTTTTAGCATTTTCTTACATTTTCATAAAAAAGGATAATAGAGCAAAAATAATACAAACATTATAAAGTCTGTCATCGAAAAACAATAAAATTGTAGCATCACAGAAAGAATAGTTTCTGGATAGTTTACATGCTTATATTAAATAGCAAATTTATATTCTTTATTATATGAGTTTGGCAGAAAAGTTAAAAATATTACTTTTGGCTGCCCTTGCTTTTTTTTATTCATTAAAAAAAAAAAAAAATTAATACAAAGAAAGGGTTTTGTGTTTATCTCTTAAAATGTTGCCTTTTGAAAATCTTGAACATTTCTCCATTTTAAACGACGTTTTTAGCGACAAGGAATAGAAGCAGTGCATTTTTTTTTTTTTTTTTTTTTTTTTGTCACAAAGAATGAGGATATTAAACGAAAGAAATCTTAATTTAGGTTAGATTATTACAATGCCAATGGACATTTTTGATTTGCCGATAATTGGCTTGGTACTTTCAATTCATGCACCCTTGAGACCGGATTCTACCTTTTTTCAGGTTATGCACAACTCTCATACATATGTATATATAAGATAAAATATTAGCCAATGACTAATAATAAAATTGACTAAATAAACTACAAATTTACCAAAAAAATGTTCTACAACCGTATTTAAAACTACCTTTACTCATCCGGTGTTGCCCGAGATTCTATATATAGGTTCCGCCATCTAACTTTTTTTTTCAACTAGTGCTTATTTCGTGAATGGTAACACTTAGCTCGTGTCTGATTTCACAGATAATTAGTTTTATCCTTCCGCTGAACGAATATGGTTGTGTATACGCTTGAACAACGCTGGGGAATATTGCGACATTATTTTGATCGATCGACTTATAGATGCCGATTGTGCCAAAAATAAATTATCTTTTCAGATGAAGCTCATTTTGATCTTGGCGGGTATGTAAACAAGCAAAATTGTCGCATTTGGCGCACAGAAAACCCGCACGCATACATTGAAAAGCCGATAAAACCAAGACGAGTCACTTTTTGGTGCGGATTTTGGTCCAGAGGCATAATTGGGCCATTTTTCTTCGAAAATGTGCAAAGAGTGGCCGATACAGTCAATGGCGATTGCTTCGGGCCATGTTTAACGAATTTTTGTTCACAAAAATTTCATTTGGTTTCAACAGGACGGCGCTACGTGCCACAAAGCTGAAGCTACACTCGATGTTTTGTGCCCTGTTTTTGAAGATCGCATTATCAGCGGCAGAGCTGATGTCATTTGGCCACCCCGGAGCTACGATTTGACACCGTTGGACGATTATTTGTGGGGTGCCGTAAAGATAAGTGTTACGCCAACAAGCCAGAGACAATTGACACTTTAAAGGACAATATTCGTGAAGCCATTGGTGAAATACAGCTGCACACAATCGATAATGTGCTTAAAAATTGGACCGATCATGTAGGCTACTGCATGGCCAGCCGAGGCAGCCATTAATTTGAATTAAATTATTTTCCATTATTAACCGGAAGTATTGTACTTTCAAATAAAAAAAGAAATTTGAGAAAATATTCAGTAGTTTTTTTTATAGCATTTCCAAAAAAAAAAATATTTGGTGGACTCTATACATATATTATAAACAAGGTTAACATTCCCCTTTATTCCGATTCTATCAGTTTTTGGGCCACTTCTTGGGTTTTATAAGGAAAATACAAAGACGTTTGAAGTAGATGATGACTGTTGGCAATAAAACCTTGCTTTTCAGACGAAAAGCTACTAGTTTAGGCTTCTCCGATGTCTAATAAAAAAAAAAAAAAAAAAAAAAAACTGCATTTTCATAAGTCGTATTTATGTATTTGTACTTTTAATTTCTTTAAAATCGGTTCAGTTCTTTACGCGTGGTTGGCTCATAAACGAACTGAATACACAAAACTATTTCTTAATTTTATTCGCATACTTTTACATAACAACTCATATGACTATTACGTTAACTGGATCTTCTTCTGTCTTGAAAATTTCAGCAAAATCGGTTCAGTCATATACGAGTGATTATAAAACAAACAAATTTATAATATATGTATGTTTGTATATTATGATTTGAAAAATGTATGAAACTGAAAATTATGTGCATTAATGTATTTCATTTGAAATCTTATTGAAGTTCGTTCAGTTAATAGTTTAACTTTTATGCTTTTCAAATAGGTTTAAAAGTGATATTTAGTTTATCACCTAAACGTGTTGTGTATTTTTAACAGCTATCAGCTGATAACAAGAGAATTAATTAAACAAATATGAATCATTTTTCAATGCACTAATAGATAAGTAAAATAGCTGACAAAGTGTATTATTAACGCGTGTTGAGTGACTTGTAATTTTTCATATGCGTAAATTTTTAAACGCACAATGTTTCGACGAGTAAACGCGTGCTATGTATATACTTCTACCTTAAATGTCACGATGCAGTGCGGTGATATACTTACAAATAGTTGTTTAACTTCTAACGTTTGAACTATGACATTGCCATCAATTTAAGCTGTAAGTTTTATGGCATAACTACATACATACTCAGCCAACACCATAAAGATGTGTGAATGTTTGTATATACATATGTATGCATTAAATATCAACATAAAATTTGAAAGAAAATGTGTAGTATATAAAGGTAGAATTTTCTTCATATGTTAAGAGAGCATTAAAATAGCAAAAATTAATACAAAAAACGTTTTGGTATTAAGCAGTGTATTTTAAGAGAAATTATAATACAAAAAAAAAAAAAAAAAAAATTTCTAGTAAGCAAATGAAAATGCAAACGAAACGCAAACTTTTATTGGTGTATTTACAATATAAACTTTATTATTTTAGTAAGTAGAGTTTACATACGTACATGCATGAAAACATTCATGTGTATATACGTACGCATGTATAGAATTGCTTATTATTAAACCAAATATAAAAAATTCAGTTCAACATCACAAATTAGGAGAAATAACAGTATTTTTACATTTTCAAAGAGAGTGACAAAGATGGATTCTCATGTGTCTTGTTTTCGTAAACGGCAACTTTCATCAGTATTACCACGTGTCAAATTTTTAGTTACAAATATTAACAAAAAGTACGAAATTAAAAATGTACTTAATTCCTAAATGTACACGTACCAATTGCTACAAAGTCTAGAAACTTCTCTTAACCACCTTCGTAATTAAATATCATATATTTTTAATAGTTAGACTATTATAATAAAATCAATCAATGATGTTAAAAAGATTGGAAAATTTGTATTGAAACATTTAATACTCCCTTATAACAGTTCCCCTCCCCATAAGCACATTGACACAATATAAAACGCATACATAAATATTTGTATGGTTGAGAAAAACATACATATACACAAGCAGCAGAGTATGACTAACTGTCGATAAATACTCAAAAACAAAATAAAATGCCGGTCTCTTTATCAAAACAAACATTTTCTAGAAAAGCTTTTGTTGTGCTCTCTTTTTAATGTGCTCTTTTTGGGTTTTTCTCCAAATTGAGAAATCTATAAAGAAATTTCTCGAAAATTCTCTTAATTATTGACCTATAATCATCAGAGTATAAAAACGGCATAACTAGCTGACTCTTTTCAGTTTGAATTGAAAAGCAAAGCGTTAAACTACCCTGCAGACGAGGCGAGGCAAAAGAGATTTTCTGTTATTTTTCAAATAATCTCACAAGTGTGAAATAATAACAAGGTAGTGCATTTGAATAATACAAAGAAGCTATATAAAGTATAAAACAAAAATACTGAAAGTGAGATACGCATAAATACTATCGGATACCTTACAAGAACATCATTAAACTTGGTTTTAAAAAGTATTTAAATAACAACAAAATGTCGTTGGTACCATTATTCAACGAATTGGAAGCTTTTGATGATGTCGAACAATTAATGGAAGATACCTTTGGCTTGGGTATACATCCGGTAGATATATTCCGCCCATACCAACGTTCACTGGTTTTGCGTACACCACGTCGTCGTTACAATCCATATTTAATAGCAAAATATCATCATCCAAACCGGATTAAAAGCGACAACGATTTACAAAAGTCTGAGTTGTTACCTCATGTAGGTAAAGATGGTTTCCAAGTTTGCATGGATGTTTCCCAGTTTACACCCAATGAATTGACTGTCAGAACAGTAGATCGTACTGTTGTCGTCGAGGGCAAACATGAGGAACGTGAAGATGAACATGGTTTCATTCAAAGACACTTTGTACGTAAATACACATTGCCCAAAGGTTACGATCCAAAAGATGTGGTCTCTACCATTTCGTCAGATGGTGTTCTAACCGTTAAAGCTCCACCACCACCTAATAAGACAAAGAATAACAATGAACGCATCATACAAATCCAACAGACTGGACCAGCTCATTTAAGTGTAAAGCAGCCGGAAGAAAGCAAAAAGCAGATTCAGGAGAATGGTCAACCGGAGAGAATGGAGACAAAATAGATTCTTAAGTCATAAAATAAGTTTAGATTTTAAAAATCATTTGCAACCACATTCATCATTCCATATCTTTCAATTAAAAATCACTGCCTAAAGTAGACTACTGTGTAGTAAAATCTCATTTAAATATAATTTTAAATAAAGACTTATTAAAATTAAAGAAAATGCGTTTCGCTTTTTTAAACGTATGTAAATGATTGGGAAGTTTCAGATTTAAAAAAAGACTCGAGATATGTATTAAATATAAACATAAATCTGGAAGGTTTTCTTTGACCGGCAGTTGTAGATTCAAAAAATGGGCCTTAATGGTGGCGATTGTGATAGTCGTTATACTGTTTCCTTATTTTTGTCGTAGATTCAGGACAGTGATGGAAAGTTGATACGATCGTACTTTTTTTGATACTATTTATCTTATTTGATATTCTCACAAATATTTACCTATTTAAACAATTTTTACATTGTTTTATTTCAATATTTTCCGATTTTAATTAATTTTTAGTACGAATTACAACTCGATTACACTATGCGTCGTTAAACAATGAAGTTGTAACACCTGGAAGTTATACTATTTTTCTAATAGGCGCGATCGAATAGAACAAGAATGAAATATTTGAAACACCTTCATGCACTTATATGCTTATAATTTAGCTGAATCGAAATTATCAGCGGAATCCGCAAGAAGAGAAATATACTTTTTCGCATTTTCCACTTTGAGTAGTTTTTGCACACTCGTTTTGCATACTCGTGGGAACTGTATCGTTTATGAACTTTTTTAAAAAGTACGTTTATTTACTTTGCTTTTACAAATCTATTGGAAATTGACGGAGTTTTTAAATTCTTTAGTAAAGAGACTTATGTTACTCTTGTGGTCAAAAAAATGTATCGAAAAGAAAATTCAAATTTTATTTAATCTATTACAAAAATCTCTCGCAAACCTATTTGTTAGGCGGTAGGGTTTAAAAAAATTATTCAATGTGCGATTTCAATTTTGTTGGATTAAGGTTTATACAAAGTAAATACAAATCCTTATAAGGAGGTCCCTATTGGAAGACACGTAGGATAGATAGATATAGTTGTATAGCTTAAAATGTATTTATATATTACATATTCCATAAACTTTTGACGTCTACGATCTTAGATTATGTACATACATATGTATGTACTTATTATATGTAATGAATTGAAAGGTTTAAGCACTAAATAAATTTTAACAAGAATTTTTTTAATATCGTCAAACTATTTTTTTACATGCAGTATCTGTCGTGTATAACATTAGTTGTCTATTGCATCCCAGCTACATATGTATATACTTATTTAACCTTCTAGCAGATATTAATTGAGTAATATAATTTCAATTGTAATTGCCAGTTGATTCGCCCTCTCGTTCTCTGTGACCCATGGTGCCATGGCACTCATACAACATTCACTGTACCATATTGGACATAATGGACCGTATTGCGTTTTGGCTAATAAAGTTTATCCATTTTGCTATCGCTCGGACCTTCAATTGGTCGACAATATTGTGGTCCGGGGGACGGTGGTAAAATTCAGTAAGTAAAATAAGCTTACACACTGCGCTATTTACCCTTGATACCTTCAAGGGTTAATAGCAAGTTTTCCGTTTTTGCTGAAAAGTACCAGATCATAGAGATATAATTTTGAGATCCGACTTGGAAAATTGGGCTTTTAATGTTAGCATCTCAGTTTGAAATAGCGAACCAGTGAAGAGAACTGCAAAGATAATTTGCTTTTTGATCTGAGGTGAAAGCCAATCAATTTCCATGTGACAATCTTAAAAGGGTATGATAAATATTCTTCACTTTTTTAAAAGTGAAATAAATCGAATTCAAACAAAATAAAGTTCGTACAAAGTTTCAGAGACAAGTAGAGAACTTTAATTATACAATTCTTCTCAAATTCTAATTCTTCATATAGCACAATCGTGAATTTAAAAAAAAAAAACAAATTAAACATACACCCATGTAATTCTAACTTTCCGTAAAACCCGCTTTTGATTAGACAACAAACACCACTAAGTAATATGTTCAATACTTTTATTTTATTAAAGTAAACACTAATTTTAACAATTCTTATAAATAAATAAAAAAAAACTTAATATTTTAACAGACTATTGACTCTTAGGAAATGATCAATATGGCGGTGAGCGATAAGTTGAATCACCAAAAAACTAATCTTTTTATTGTAGAGATCTGATTGGTTTACGATTTCTGTTTATCCTTATCGGCTTCTTTGCCTTCATCCTCTTTGGGATTTTCCTTCACATTTAGGTGGGCTGGACCGACTTGTTGGATTTGTATCTGCCGTTCATTGGATTTGTCTTCTAGTTGGGGCTTAGGAACACTTACGGTGAGAACACCATCGGAGGACAGAGTGGATACAACATTATTGGCATCGTAACCTTGTGGCAAGGCATAGCGGCGTACAAAGTGTCTTGAGATGTAACCATGATCATCCTCACGTTCCTCATGTTTGCCTTCCACAACGACACAATTGTCCACAACTTTAACACTTAGTTCACTGGGTTTGAATTGTTGTACATCCATACACACCTGGAAACCATCCTTGCCAATAGTGGAAAGTGGTTGTTTGTCACGTCTACGCAATTGCTGTGTTTGGTCGCCAGCATTGGCCAAAGCCAAGCAAGCAGGATGACGTAGATAATAGAAAGGTGTCTCATAGAATGGTGACGCAGCCAAGGAAAGACGGCCGAGGTCGTCAGCCAAGCTTAACAATAATGGTAGATTTGCCATTTTTCTTCTGTCACTTGTACAAATTCTAATACAAACTTTAAAAATTACTTTCTTTTTAATTCTATAAGCTTTTAATTTCCACCAGGAAATCGAGAATTTAGTCGCTCTGTTTTAATTTGTTGTTTCTGCGCTTTTTTGTATTCAACTGATGTCGTTAGTGGCAAAACAGCCAGTATTTATACCCCACAAGTCATGTTTTCACGAACTCACGCACTCTCGCACTCTTGCGAACATGTTTGTTGAATATTCTGACGATAGAATGTATACATATATAGCACTTTTTTGTTTATTTTTTTTTGGTGGTGAGGTAAATATCCCGATAATTCTCGCACTTTCATCCATTCGTGTTCTTGCTACTAATATGTATGTATGTATGCGTATGAATATATGTGTAAAAGTAAGGCAAGAGTAAGAAGTAAGAAAATCTAAACAAATACATTTGTATGTGTGTATATAATAATAATATAATATGTAAAATATCTATATATACATATATAATAGTGTAATATTAATACAATATAATATATATATAATTAATATATATATATGTATATATATATGTAGATATATATATATATATATATATATATATATATATATATATGTATATATATATATATATATATGTATATAGAAAATTTGTATGTATTATTAAAGAAATTTAAATGTTTCGTATATTGTGTTTACAAAATTGCATAAATATCTAAACGAAAAAAAAACCTGTTTTTTTTTCAAAAAGAGAGAATATTTGTTAAGCTCTATGGATGAATATCTCGATAACTCTCGCATATTCAACACTCTCTATGTATAAACAAAAACAAATATTACTGTTAAAAGTTTATGATGAATAGATGGGTGTTAAAACAAACATTGAGAGCAATCGTTTGTTTATAAACAAAATACATATGAATGTATGTAGTTAACGTGTGTTATCAGTAGATTCTCTGTCAACAACTACTTATAGTCCAACTGCAAATCGAATATCTTATGGGAAATTAAAATAAATTAATTACAAATATTGTATTCAAATATTAGAAAATGTTTTGCAGTTTTATATTAATAAAAAATTCGTATTTTAATCTTTTGTATTATTATTTACGATTATTTAATTTTTTTATGTTTATGATTTTACACGTTTTTATTGCACTTAATATACAAAGCGAGCAATTACCACCAATCAAATAAAATTTGGGTTTTTTACCCTCAAGTGACTTACTTTTAATTCTTACATATCCGAAACATATATTTGGCAGTCGTGAAGTAGAGACGTGGCAAATTTATTATGGAAAAATATTCAGTAAACCAACGTGTTTTAATCGTTAAAACAGCTTGCCCATGACAACCCCGATTTTCATGAAAAAATCATAATAAGTGACGAGGCACATTTTCATTTGAATGGTTATGTGAATAAACAGAATCGTCGATTCTGGGTAATGGAAAACCCTCAAATTATTAATCAGTCACCTTTGCATCCATTAAAAGTGACAATCTGATATGAAATTTGGTCAGGAGGAATCATTAGACCTTGCTTCTTTGAAACTAAAAACGGCGTAACGGTAACTGTCAATGGGGGGCTATATCGTGATATGATTGAAAACTTTTTAACGCCACAGCTGCATGCTTTGGGCTTGACTAACATGTGGTTTCAACAAGACGGTGCCACATCGCATATAGCCAGGATTACAATGAAATTACTGCGAGACCTCGTTCCAGAACAAATTATTTCAAGGAATGGTGATGTTGATTGGCCTCCACGGTCCCCTGATTTGACTGCTCTGGACATCTTTTTGTGTGGATATCTGAGAAGCAAGGTTTATGCAAGCAAACCAGAAAATCTGGAGCAACTCAAACAAAATATTCGTGATGAAATTAATTAAATATCGCCTGAAATGTGTGAGAATGTAATGAAAAATGTGCTCAAAAGGGTTCATTATCAAGTAAGCTGAATATATGAGACTTTGAAATGACTGACAATAGAACATTGTCGGATGTAAATTACATAGTTGGTTTGTTATAGTCATCCGGTCGGGAAAACGGTCAAGCATTATCTGAACAGTTTGTTCTCAATAAGAAGACAAACTATGTACGTCAAAAATTTAAGACGCGCTAAAAACGAAAATAGGCTAACATTAATATATCCACCATAGCTCCCACGTAATAATTAGAAGAAAACAAAACGTGTGCTACGAAAAAAAGTGGACCAAAACCCATTGGTATCCACAAGAACACTTTCCAGCGAATTCAGAGAATTATGTTGCGTGTCACTTTTCCACGAAACGGTTACGCAAGTCTGCTTACTGGGATCAAATTATACTTTGTGACGAGATCATTAAAGTACTTCTTTATAATGACGGCTCTAATGAAGTGTGGAAGAAACCACTAAAAGCGTTGAAAAGTCGAAACACAATTCAAGCTGTAAAATATAAAGAACTTTCGGTAATGGCTTGGAGGTACATATGTATCAAGTAAGGGATTAGGAGAAACTTGTTTCATTTAGAACAATATTGTTGCGAATTAATACCAAATTAAAGTGGCATCTAATTAACAGCTCTAAAAAATTAGGCTCTATACTAATAGAACTTCGGCCTTTGTTCTTGTTGACGGCACAATGGATAAAAATATGTATTTAAGCATATTAAAAGATAATTTGTATAAAAGTGCTTATGCTTTGGGTATACGCAATCATTTTCGGTATTATTAGGATTATGACTCGAAACACAAATCAATTATTTTTAGTCATGGTTGATATGGAACTAAATAAACCACAAGAATGCTTCTTAAATATTCTCTAATTAAACGTACAAAGAAATTTGTGGACGATTTTGGACTTGGGAATACCGAAGAAGCAGATCACTAATCAAAATGATTTAAAAACTGCACTGGTCGAAAATTTGAGCAAGACTACCCCGAGACTACCCAAAAAATTTTCATATCGACGGAAAATTGTCTTAAAGATTAAGCGAAAAGAAGGTCACACCAAATACTAAACCATGTTCCATCTAAGTTTTTTCTAAGACTGTTGACAATAAGATTTAAGATTTCTTAAAATTACTTTTACAAATATTTAAAAACATGACCATATAATTTTATTTAAATAAAGAAGTATTTTTATAAAAATTGTGTGTTTAAATCTTTTTGATATCATCCTTAGTTTTGATGCTGCAAACGTTCAAAGTTATATTATTAATGCACACGTTATAAGCTGTGAGCCACTGTATATACATACATAAGTATGTATATATTTACAATGAACGAGTACGAGTATCTTAAATACATATGTATGTACATATGTATAGTAGAAAATTAAGCGCACAAATTAAATTAAAGGTAGTATCTTTTTGCACCAAAAACAACTAATTCTAGAAACTTCTAGTAATGAACACTAACTAACTCTATTAATTTTGTTTAAAAGATGAAAACACATCCATACATAAGTACAATACAATATCAATTGATTTATCACAAATTTTTATTGACACATAAAAAAAGAAAAGCCATGTGAGTATGTAGATATATATATGTGTACAGATGTATGCATGCATGTATGTATATATAAAAAGTAGAAGCAAGAGAATGTGTACAATACATACTTGGTAAATATCAATACAAAAATGCCGGTCTCTTAAAAATTATGAAACATTTTTCATAAAAGCTTTTTAGTGTTCTCTTTATTTTGTGCTCTTTTAAAAATACTCTCCTAGCTAATAGAAAGATAGAGAAATTTCTCGAAAAGTCTCTCTTTTAATGGATTAAAATACTTAAGAGTATAAAAACGGCAAGAACGAACAACTCTGTTCAGTTTATATTGAAAAGCGATGCAATAAGGAAAGCTCTGTTGAGATAACCGTAAACGCGCCCTAAAACAAAACCGATTGTTATTTCAAATACAACGTAGAGATAAATTATAGCAAAATATAAAATAATAAAGGACAAATAACTGCTAAACAAAATATATTCAGCTGAAAAAAAGTAGTAACCATAAAAAAGGAATATTTGTAAGATTATTAAAGAAACAACAACATAATGTCTTTGGTGCCATTATTAAGTGAATTTGAAGCCTTTGGTGATGTCGAACAATTATTGGAAGATACGTTTGGCTTGGGTATACATCCGCTAGATATATTCCGACCCTATCAGCGTTCACTAGTTTTGCGCACACCACGTCGGCGATACAATCCATATTTAATTGCGAAATATCATCGACCGAACCGTGTTAAAGGCGACAACGACTTACAAAAATTCGAGTTGTTACCTTATGTGGGTAAAGATGGTTTCCAAGTGTGCATGGATGTTTCCCAGTTTACACCGAACGAATTGACTGTCAAGACGGTGGATCGTACCGTTGTTGTAGAGGGTAAACACGAGGAACGTGAAGATGAACATGGTTTCATTCAAAGACACTTCGTACGTAAATACACATTGCCCAAAGGTTACGATCCAAAGGATGTGGTATCTACAATTTCATCAGATGGTGTTCTAACCGTTAAGGCTCCACCACCGCCCAGTAAGACGAAAAATAACAATGAACGCATCATACAAATCCAACAGACTGGACCTGCTCATCTGAATGTAAAACAGCCGGAGGAAATCAAAAATCATAGCTCAAATAATGGAGAAGCTGGAAAAATGGAAATAAAATAATTTTGGAGCCTCGAAATAATTTTAGATTTTAAGATCAATTTTTCATTCCAATTTCGTTTCATTGTTTCTTCATTCAAATTACTGCCTCAATTACTACTGTGTAGTGAAATCATATTTTTCTAAATAAAAAAAGTCAAGACTGTTAAGTGTTTTTTGTTCTCCAAAAAAAGTTTCAAACAGAGTGTATTTTATTCATCATACCCTGTTCAATATAACTTTTTTCACATCGGATTTACAAGGAATATTTCTCTGAAGATTTCCTTTAGTATCTACATGTTAAATAACAGAATAGCTTTGAAAGTAGCCTTCATCGCATCACCATGTTAAGTTGCGATAGAGCAAATCGTTAAAACCACCCCTATTTTGCTTTTCCATTCTAATCGATTGTTCTTTTGCGAATTTAGTATTCACAGTTTCGTTTCTTTTTTTTTTTTTTTTTTTTTTGCTTTTGCTTTTATTCATCCAAATATTTCGTTCTTTACATAGTTCATCTTAAACTAATTAATCATGTATATACTTATTCTATGCGTAAATGATACTTATCATAGACTTATCAACTAAAACTTAAAATAATGCAGAATAGCCGCAATCCATCACCAAAACAAATCAACTCTTATACTATATTCCGCAAAAAATGGAAAAACGGAAACACCCACATGCTTAAAACTAACTTAAAACACTACTTACAACTAATTAACAACAACAGGGCACAGACATCCACCTCACTGTGCAGTGTTATACACCAGGCTGTCCAAATCCAGAGTATTAACCCTCCTGTGATAAAATAGCAGGCCCTCGTCGCCATAGAGCAGCCCCTCGTCCTTCAACGTTAGGAGATCCACAGGCAACAGATATCTGTGCACCCTTAGGGTCTCCATATCACTCCTCCCCTCGAAGCAGCCAGTCACCATCCCATTCTCCAGGACGGACGATCGTTCCAAAAATTTCAGCGCAGTCCTCATAAGAAAAACGTCGATCCTCTCGAAACCCGCATGGTCATAAATGACCCGACAAGACGGTCTCCGGAACGAACCATCGGGGAATTGGCGAGCCCTTAATCCAAGGCAAGCCGACAAAATACGTCTCTCCCAGATCCTAAGCCTCTCCATCTGATGGGACGAAATCCCAAACCAGACAGGGAAGGCATAAGACATCAGAGGTCTGATGATCTGCCTGTATATAAGCAGCTTTACCTCCCTACGCAAGCCTTCCCTTCGGCGCAGTAACCTACAGTAGGAGTGGTATATCCCCTTCATCCTATCCAGAACGAAATCCACATGTCGATAAAACTCAAAGCTCTCGTGGAAAATCACCCCGAGATACTTAATCCTATCGGAGACTCTTACAACTTCACCGCCTACCCTCAGCACCGGTACGAACTTCCTTGCGTTGGGATACAGCCGTCCACGCCGTCCCTTAAATATTACGCAATCCGTCTTTTCCATATTCAGGCAGAGACCCCATTTGCAGAAGTATCCGTGCAGTCTGCCCAGGTATCCGCTGAGTCTCTCATTCACCCTTGCCGCTCTGGGTCCAGATGCCGCAACCAGCACATCGTCTGCATACAGAAGGAGTAAATCTCCGTCAGGTGGCCGAGGTATATCCGACATGAATATGTTGAACAGTACAGGTCCCAGTAGTGACCCCTGCGGCACTCCAGCAACAATATTTCTCTCATCAGAGAGTGTATCGCCCACTCTCACTCTGAGGGAGCGATCCCTCAGGAATTCCGCAACAATTCCGCAGAGATGCCTGTCGAAACCAAGCGACATCATCTTATGAACTATACCCTCCTGCCAAACATTGTCAAAAGCCTTTGCGAAGTCCAGGCTCACAGCAATCGTCGGATATCTCCTATTCAGTCCCCTTGCTACATAGTCCGCAAGTGCCATCAGTGCATGGGACGTAGAGTGGCCCCTCTTAAATCCAAATTGGCAATCCAGCAATATCTCGTTATCGTCCATGAATCTTCTCATACGCTCCAAAATAAACCACTCCATAAGCTTACCCAGGCTAGAGAGCAGAGATATGGGTCTGTAGCTACCAGCACCCCCAGGGTCAGACCCCGGCTTGGGTATAGGCACAATGATCGCACCCTTCCATGCTTTCGGGAAGTAACCAATGTTGAAACAGTGGTTAAGCACCAACGCCAAGAACCTCCATGTGGTGGCGTCCGTCTTCCTCAGGATCAGGTCCGGTATGCCATCCGGCCCGCTGGATCTCTTGTTAGGTCTACTGGACAATGCCCTGCCAATATCAGAGGGAGTCAGCAAAGAAAAACCTCCTCCAGCGAAATCCCCACCTCGAACACCATCCGCCGTAATATCCGGGCCAAATTCAATGACCGGGGCCTGATTCCTCAGCCCCGATACCTCCTCCAAGACCATCCCTACAATAGTGGAGGACTGGAGATTCACAGCAGCTCTCTGCACACCGCAGAAACGTTCAGCCAAAAGATTTGCCTTGCCACCGTCATCCGTGATGAGTACTCCATCATCCCTCATTATATCAGCAACCGCCAACCTTCGCCGCACACCTGCTGCACCCTTCACTTTCCGAAAAGTCCTGTTGTCCACCTTAATACTCCATAGATAATCCGTCCAATAATTCTGCTCAAACACAGCAATTGCCCCCTGGATTATCCTATCCAGGTTTCTTATCTCAGCCCTCAGTATGGGAATTCTCGAGATATCTCCCGTCCTCCTCAGTATCCTCCGAAGCCTCCTCTTCTCCGATATGAAGCCGAGGATGTTGTCGGGGAGTCTTAGCACGCCGGCATGACGTACTGGTAGTCTTGGAACCGATTCATCCATCGCAGTTCTAATAACGCCAGTCATAGACTCGATGCAGTCATCAATTTCGCGTGAGGTCACATTCCGATCCGACGGAAGCATAAGGTCAGGCAAATCACGAGATAGTACCGAGTTGAAAGCCCTCGTATTCATCCTATCAAAGTCAAAGAGATATCGCTGCTCTCTACCGCAAAGCCCATCCATCCGCAAGATCAACTCCACAGCCCTGTGGTCAGACTCGTAGTGCAGAGTTTTAAGCCCATCAGCACCTTCCGGCACCGGTACAATATCAGATGATGTCATGACCACGTCGATAAACGATGGGTTTCCCGCATGGAAATATGTCGGGCCCTCCGTGCGACGTATCTCCAGCTCAGGACACATCCTCAGGAATTCTCTGAGGCAGTCGCCACTGCGGTTGCAGACACTTCCACCCCAGTACTCGTGCTTCGCGTTCAGATCCCCTCCAACCAGGAGCGATCCCGCCGCTGACAATCCAACCAGGGGATCCAAATCCGCTGGGCAAAGAGTGTCCCTGGGTCGCAGATACATTGACACAATAGTCAATGCCATCCCACCAGAACGACGAATCCTCACCGCCGTGCACTCCACATTTCCCATATCCAACGGAACTCTCTCAGCGTGCAGACTCTCGCGAACAAGTACAGCAGTACCGCCACCCCGTCCATTGACACGATTCTGCCTAAAGGTCGTGTATCCTCTCATCTCGAAAATATGCCTCGAAGACAGTTTATGTTCAGCCACCATCAGAACATCCGGTCCATGTTCCTCCAGGAACAAGTTTAAATAGTGTCTCTTATGCCTGGACACTATCGAGTTGACATTCACAAAGATACACTTAATTGTGCGAACCATTCTGAAGACTCAACAGCATTCCCAGGAGTGCCTGGGATTTATCCTCATCAGTCCTAAGTCTGCCGTATTCAAGAGCAAAACCTCCTATCTTGCTCAAGCAGTGCAATAAACCACCTCCAAAAAACCTTCTGCAATCTCCATCGATGAGATTAAAATTTCCTCTCGCCGCTTCAAGTGTAAGGCCGCTAGACGGAGCTTGAAGGGGCCTCTGGGGTACTCCAACACCACCAGCCACAGCAGCGTACGATACACCCGTACGAGCAGAGTTTCCCGCAGCCGTAACGCTGCTGTTTTTGGCAGCTGCCTTCCTCTCAGCAGCTTTCCTCAGAAGTTCTTGGCGTCTCGGGCACTCAGCAGAGCTTGCTGCGTGTCCTTCAACGTTGCAGTTGGCGCACCTTACCGGCAGTCCAATCCTTCTCACAGCCTGGCCTGTGGTAGGATCAGTCACTACCTTCTCCGCGCTATTCTCTCCCTTGCGTGGGACCTTGCATTTCCCCGGTCCGTGGGAACCTCCGCATTTAACACACCTATATGGCATGTTACAGTTGGTCGACACATGCCCATATCGCTGACAGTTGTAGCACTGCGTCAGCCCCTTCCTTTTCGGTTTCTCAATATACACTCTACAGTGCAGAATGTATCTGATGCCTTGGAACGCCTTCAGGTCCGAGTCTCTGCTCAGACTAAGGATCCACTTGTCCCCCTTCAGCTTCCGGAGACCCAAAATCTGCATTCTAATGCCCAGACCATTTAGGTACTCGGCGACTTCATCTGCCTCAAAGGTGCCCGATAGGCCCTTCAGCATCACTGAGTAAGGCATCTGGTCCTTCGGTGTATAGGTGTAGAATGATACACCGCTCTTCTTCAGCATCGCCTTCACCTTCTCGTAGTCTGCCAAGGTGCAGACCTCTATATTGGTCACATTTGCGCCCAAAATCTTCAAGTTGTACTCCTTGTGCCCCAAAAGTTTGTTGAGGTCACTAGTCAGCAACTTTATGTTAATATTATATGTTGTAAGCACCGGGACCTTCACGCGCTTACTTGCCTTCTTTAGGTTCTGACCCGCTTTACCATCGTCTACAGCCCTGGTTTTTACGGCCTCCTTCGAAGGCTTAGAGCCTTCACTCTTATCGTGTTCACTGCCCACAGCAGTCCCCTTGTCAGGCACGACTTTACATGGAATGTTCACCTCCTCGGTGACCATCTCCTCATTCTCCTCGTCAGTGGATTCCTCTTCACCACTCTCATCGCCAAATTTACTGTTGAACCTCGCCATCATCTGTTCCATGGCCTTCCTGAGACGATCGTTCTCGTGCCTCAGCGAATTCACCTCCTTCTCCTTCAGTTCTAGCGTACGGAGTAGCTCCTCCGCAGTTACCACCCGCGCCCTCTTTTTAGGGCAGGACGCATCCCTGTCGGCCATTATATTCGCGTTGTATTCTTATAAGTAGAATACGAACACGTCACCGCTTACTCTCCTTGTGAAATAAATTTCCACGTGTTTATGTACACGTCAGCTCTTCAATCACAGCAATTCACAATAAACAACCCCTATGTGTTTTCCGTTTCAGGTAGCGCAGGTAAAACCCACACACTTTGTTCAACAACTTCGCTCGTATTGAAAAATACGCGTAAAGCAAAAAACTTCCGTAACACAATGCATCACTGCGCTGCATTACGACGGCAAACTTTTATCACAGAAAATAATTTGATGACCTTTTATTTGCACAAACAAAATTTATCAATATTACTTTTTTCTAAGTTTTTTAAAGTTGTGACAGAAAATCTTTCGGTTTTTTTTTTAGCCCAAAATGTATTATTTGGCTAACATATTTTACTATATTATTATTTTTTTATTAGATACCAAATGAAAATATACAAAATATAAAAAAAGATTATAAAAGTATAATTTTACGCTTGTACATTCGCATGAGAAAGACACATAAAATGAATGGTTTCTTATTTAACCGCTTAGTGCACTTTGCACATTTTGAGTTCTTACAATTTGCTTATTTTTCTATTTCGTATATTCCTATGCTTTTGAGAATATTATTGTCTTATTCTTTTTCTTTTGATTCAGTTCTTTTTTTAATATCAATTTTCGATTGAAAAGTGACTGAATGTGGAGACGTAATTGAAACGCAGAATAGGTGTGATATCTGCGTTCTAATTTAGATCATGACATTCATTGTCGAACAATGGACATGATACGTTACGATCACAGTGTATACATTGTGGTTACGATATATCACATAATTCATACAAATGTCAACTAAAAGACCAAACCAAAATAATTGGTCTTGTTCTATAAACCGTATCGTTTTAAAAAACGATACGGATTTATTTAGCAAATACTCCTTTTGATAAGTATCATTATTTTAAAATTAGTTTTCTTTTTCCAAACAAAATTAAATTGAATTAATAACAATTTATCATATAAGCTGGTGCCGCTGTGGTATGGTAGGTGAGGCACCTGCCTACCAATCAGAAGGTCCTCGGTTAATACCGGGTCAGACCATCTGAAGAAAAAAAAGTTTTTCCAACAGTGGTGTTACCTCATAACATTAGCTAGTAACTGGTTATGATTATTACCAATATTGAAAACTTCTCTTATGCATATGCTATTAGGAGTCGCCCTTATAGCCCGTTTCCAGAAGACGAGCGTAAGACGTGCGACAAACAAGTTGAATGACTTGTCTGTTTATATGTAAAACATAAACAAAGCACCCAATTTTTGTTAGTGTGAAATAAATACACGAGTCACTCAACTTGTTTGTCGCACGTCTTTTTACGCTCGTCTTCTGGGTTCAGGCTGTTAAACTGTAGGTCCCTTTCAATGAGTCTAAAAATAGAATCCGGGTGCAGCATATTGATTGAGAGAACTGCCCGTGACCCTTCATAGAATGTTATATATATATATATATATATATATATATATATATATATATATATATATATATATATATATATATATAGCTAAATAGATAATAACCTGAACAGGTAATTACCCCTGTTCTGCGTTTCGATTACGTCTATACATTTAGTTACGCTACGACCGAAAATTCGTATTAAAAAAAAATCGAAATAAAATAAAATAAAGACAATAGTATGAAATAGAAAAATGAGTAAATTTTTATATCAAAAAACACAAACGAAAACTGAGCATTTTCTTATTGAACCCATTTTGTGTAAGTAAATACATTTTGATTTTTTATCAAAATGTTTACAATTTCGTTTTTCTGTTTTTAATTCATTCGTTCCATAGCGAAACAACTGTTTCATGAACATTATTGTCTTATTTTTCTATCGATTCCGTTTTCTTTTAGAATACCAATTTTCGATCGATGCGTAACAGACTACGGGAACGTAATCGAAATGTAAAATAAAGGTGATTAAATTTTTTGCCGAATTTGCAAGTCAAAGACAATTTTTTTTTAATTTTAATTTCATTTTTAATACCTTTTATTTTATTGAATTGATAAATAAAATTATAATTAAACTATTAACCACACTTAACAAAAAACTTAAAAAATAAACAGACTATTGACTCTCAAGAGATGATTATCAATATGGCGTTAAGTGAAAACTTCAATCGTCTACAAACTAAATACCTATTAAATGCAGAGATCTAACCATTTTACGATTTCTTTTGATCCTTATCGCCTTTACCACCTTTTTCTTTATCTTCTTTGGGATTTTCTTTTACATTCAGGACCGACTTGTTGGATTTGAATTTGGCGTTCGTTCGATTTGTCTTCGAGTTGTGGCTTTGGAACACTTACGGTGAGAACACCATCGGAGGAGAGAGTAGATACCACCTTATTGGGATCATATCCCTATGGCAAGGTATAGCGATACAAAGTGTCTTGAGATGTAGCCATGATTGTCTTCGCGTTCCTCATGTTTGCCTTCTACCACAACACAATTGTCCACAACTTTGACACTTAACTCACTGGGTTTATATTGTTGCACATCCGTGCATACCTGGAAACCATCGTTGTTAATGGTGGAAATCGGTCCTCCCTTTGATTGCTTATCACGGCTACGCAATCGTTGTGTTTGGTCACCAGCATTGGCCAAAGCCAAGTAGGCAGGATGACGTACATAGTAGAAAGATTTTTCGTAGAATGGTGAGGTAACCAAGGAAAGACGGTCGAGATCGTCAGCCAAGCTCATCGATAATGGTAGATTTGCCATTTTTCTCTCTTTGTTCTTGTATTACTTTTAACACAAGCTAAAATTTTTGCTTTTTGTTTCTATAACTAATAATTTCCGCTAGGAAATCTAGAGTAAAGTCGTTCTGTTTAGATTTGTTGGTTGTATGCTTTGTTGTATTCAACTGATACCTTTAGTTTCATTCATTGATTTCATTTTATTCAATCAATATCGTCATTTTACATTGTTTCTTAAACTACTATTCATATTCTAAAGTTTCTTAACCTACTAGGTACTTATCTAAGATTAAATCTATCCCTGTCCATTGCAGCCTTACTGCAGCGGTCCTTAAATATACGATCCTATCAATACACTCAATAATATATAAATTTCCATAAAAATATCCAAAAAAGGAACACACTCATATTCTAAAACTAAAACTAATGAAAATACTTAAAAACTAATCTTAAAATTAAATAACAAAATATTGGAAAAGACCAATAAAATCAATTCCCACCTCAAATTATCTATTGAGTAGTTACGTAAACCAGATCCTCAATATTCAAAGTGTTCACCCTCCGATGGTAAAATAGAATGTCTGCATCCATATAAAGGACATCACCATCTCCCAGTGTTAAGAGATCAACCGGCGAGTAGTATTACCTCAAGGCCCTATCGAAGCATCTTATAACGAGATCATTCCGTAGAGAGGACGTACGCTCAAAAAATCTGACCGCAGAGTCCACCAGGAAAACATCGATCCTCCTAAAATCAATCCTACGGTAAATTGTTCCACATGCCGGTCTACGGACACTCACGTTAGCGCGTACAATAGCACGGAGACCAAGGCACGAAGATATTATCCTTCTCTCCCATCTTCAAAGTTTCTCCATCTGATTTGAGGAAATCCCGAACCAAACTGGAAAGGCATAGGACATAAGTGGTCTCACAATCTGGCTGTATACCAGTAGCCTGATCCTAGTGCTCAGGCCCACTCTGCGTCCAAGTAATTCATGGTACATATGGCAGACTCCCTTCGCCTTATCGAGGATGTGGTCCATATGCCTATAAAACTCAAAGTTCTCATGGAAGAGTACTCCAAGGTACCTCAACTTATCCGGCGTATTCACGTTCTCCCCACCAATAGTAAGACGAGGAACATGAGATCTGCAGTTCTTATAAAGGAGACCACGTCTGCCCCTTATAAGAACACTATCCGTCTTGTCCATCTTCAGCCGAAGGCCGCATTTTTCAAAATACTCGTACAGGATATCCAAATATCGGTTCATCCTGTTGTCCAACCCCCTCGCCAGGGGGCCATTTGCCGCAATCACTATGTCATCAGCATACATCAGAAGGAGGTCCTCCTCTGAAGGCTGCGGTATATCCGATATAAAAATATTGTATAGGACGGGTCCCAGTAACGATCCCTGCGGTACACCAGCAGTAATCGGTCTCGACCGAGAAACCTCTCCTCTGATACCATTAGTGAGACGGCGGCAATATTTATACCCCAGAAGTCATATTCTCACAAACACACACACCACAGACTATATATTCTGTGACACACACTTGCTTATACGAAGGGAATGTTTAATATTTTTTGGTGGTGGGGTATATATCTCGATGGTTCTAGCATTTTCACCAATTTATGTACACATACAAGTGACACAAAAAAGTTACTATTGATGTACCAATACATAAAAAGGTCAGTTTTCTTTGCCTAAAATTAAGGCAAGAGAAATAACATCTGCTATAATATTGAACACATTTATATTGTTTACTCATAGGAAAAATGATAAAAAAAATGTTTTGATTGTTTTAAAATAAGAGAATTGTTAAGCTCTACGTATGGTTGGATATCTCGATGATTCTCACGTATATAATATTCCATATGTATAAACAAAAACAAATATTACTGTTAAAAGTTTATGTATAGACGTTGGGTGTTACAACAATAAGTGAAAGCAGTGATTAATGCGCGTGTGTGTTATCAGCGTGTGTGTGTTATCTCTATCAACTGCATTGACGATTTATATAGTGTAAATTAATCATAAAAAAATTAAATAAAATTTTGTAAATGCGATTTAAAAATATATGTATATCATTTAAAAATGGAACATCGTTATTCACAAGTAAATCTGTACCTATTTAAAAAATATTTGTCTTTTTTGTTATTTAATTTCAAATTCTGAATTTATGAAATACTGTACATATAATAAAATAAAATTTTAAGGTTTTAATATAATTTCTTTGTTTTATTTTTATTGCAGAAATAAAGTTAAACGTCACAAAAAAAGTTATAAGAAAAGGTGAAAATGTAGATCAGTATGACTCTATAAAAACTTTGAATAGACAATCTAAGCAAGTCTGGCGAAAAAGGCAGTTTGGATTTATTATTTTTTTTCGTGTTAATACCTGTTTCATTAGTTGCCACTAAATTTTAAATTAAAAAAAAATTGGTAAGTTGTTTTTGTTATAATTGCAATTTTATAAAATGATTAAATTACGGTGTTATGACGGTTTACTTTAAAATATTGCAATAATAAACAAACAACAATAAAATAAACTACTAAGCACAGTATTAAGAACAGTTGTTTAAAGAAAACATTATACAAGTTTAAATGTTACAATAAATTTTAAAAATATTCACTATATTCACTCTTTTATTATAAAAAAGGTGAATATTTAGCAGTGCTTATTATTACGGTTTGGTTAAAAACGGATTTTTTATTTTTCTTAAACTGGCAGCATTGCATCCGCATGTAAAAACAGAGATGTTATTCAGTGTCAGAATTCTTTGGATAACACATTAAAGTATAAAAACAAATAGTATATAAACAAAATATAAACAAATATTTCTGATAAACAACACATATTTACAGGATAAAATGACTAACCACGGATTACAGACATCAGAGGAGATTTCTCCGTTGGCTAAACGTAAAAGGTCATTAGCTGCTGTGGCTCAGGACGTTATTACCAGTGAAGATGATGACAATGTGGCAGATGGAATGGATATTTGCGACATAATCGATGAAAGTCATAGATTGCAGCATAAGAAAAGCGCAACAGCTCATGCCTTACACGTTCTGGGAGAAACTATAAGAAATACTTTGCTGGAGATCAATGAAATACGTGAACAAAACCGTGAACGCAGACACAAAGAATTACTAGAGGTTTTAACAAAAATGGTGCTACAACATGAGTGTGATAGTGAAAAAAGTGAAATGGTCAAAACGAAAATTAATAATATCTCAGCAGTTCATATTAAAGAGGAATACTTGCTGAACTCTAGTGAACAAACTACTAATGATTACATAATTGAAGAAAATGTTCCAGATATACAACCGCCATCTAACAATTCAAATACAATCTTAGAGAATAAAATTTTTCCAACAACAACAGCAACTTTAAGGCAACAAGATTTAAAACAATTGCCTGAGAATACATCTTCCATAGTCGAGATAACAACAAATAAAAACACAAATGTATCACCAGTTCAAATACAAGTTACAACAAAAAATTCAAACAAAGCTAGTCCGGTAATAGTTGGCAAAGGACAAGCGGGTAAGGTTAAGAGTGTATTTGCTGTAAAACAGGATTCCAAGGAGGAGTTGCAAAAAATGCGTGCACAGATGCTGGAATTGCAGCGTAAAAAAATGGAGGATCGTGAAAGGAAAAAACGGGAACTGCAACAGCGCTTACAAAATAATAGTTAACATGCAGGCTTATGCAAATTTAGTTTTAAGGTAGAAAATACATATATAACTTGAAAATTTATATATTGAAAGTAAATAAATATTAATTCCTTATCATTTTTAAAACTTTTGGTTAAAATCATTAAAAACGTTTCTTGTTTCGCTACTAATCGGCTTTACTTTGAAAGTAAAATTTGAACTAATCGCGTTTTTAACACAATTATCCCTTTTTTCGCCTTTAAAGCATAGATCTTGTTGAAGGTAAGGGTTCTTGCTGCTAAGACAGACTAGCTCTCGTAGAGTCATTCTTAATAAAAGCCGGTTTAAATTTGTCTACGACTGCATTATAAAGACATGGCAAAAGCGTGTTGGTTTGGGCTTGTATGGCTGCAGCTATATTTGCCAGCATTGTTTTCATTGAAAGCATTGTTTTCATAAGCTAAAGACCCGAAATTCAATTAAGATATCGTGCAATCACGGCTGATATTGAAATTTGTACATTTGGAACTTTAATACGTAAAAGATATATACATATATATGTATATACACTAATCATTGAAACAAATTCTCAACTACTCTAATCGAGGAGTGCTTTAATATTCCCCAGGTAACTATTTAAAACCTTTTTGCTTGATCTGAGAGATATAATCAAACAAAATATGTGTGTATGTAATCTAACCCTATTACAAATTAAAGTTTTCTAGGGGTGAGATGGCAGTGTGAGAAGCTGTGACTCGAACTTCTCACTTTAATACTTAAGTACTTGAATATGCAATTTGTGTTTATACACTTTCTTGCTTAGAACTTTCCGATATCATCGGCAGTTTTCTTGCTATAGGTTAGGTTAAAAAAGGTGGTGCAGGTGCGCCCCACCCAGAAACCAACGAGGTCCATTGTGAAAGTCTTTATAAAAAGTAATGAAAACAAAGAAAATGCATATACAAGGAAAGGTAAGATATAGAAAGCAAAAAAAGCAAAGGAAACCGTAAATAAAAACCGGGCGTCACCTAGTAAGCCGGCTTGTACCCGAATAATAACCTTCCAGGTCACAGACCCTGGCTGACGGAACCTCACGTAGACAATTCAAAAAGCTCTGGTCCATCAACGTAAGCCTGCGCCCATAGAGAGCAGTGACAGATGATATGCTCCATCCACAGTCTTTGGCGCGACCGAATCGCCGCAAACTCGGCAGAAATTAAGCGTGCCTTCTTTCCATAGCCTAGTCCTTGCGCTTAGAGCGCAATGCCCATTTAGAAAACCTATCAGAGTCCTAATGGACTTCCTACTCAGATTAAGGACCCATTCCGTCCTAAAGCAGTCTCCTCTGCACCTCCATGACTTTTCCATTGTACGATGGCCCCAATTATCAACTAAGCTTATAAAGAACCCAAGCGGTGGTCTGACAGACGCATCCACACGTTCAATACACTTGGCCGCGCCTGCTCTCGCCAGCTCATCGGCAGTGCCACTTCCATGCACACCAGTATGTCCAGGAACCCAGCATAGATTGACGCTACACACATCGAGGAGTGACTTGAGGGTACTTCTTGGTATAAGCATTGAAACTTTTGTTTTATATACATACATTTGTACATCTGTAGGTTTGATATCTAAACTTAAATTATAGATCGATTGGAAGTCATAACGTTTTGAAAAAACTTACCTACATATATGTATATGAACGTATGTATGTACGAATCCAATTTTATAATAATGTGTCATATGTATGTACTTGTTCTATTTACAACTTATTTCTAATGTAATTTCACACACTCAGTCTTATGCTGCTGGTACATGAGCACATTTTCATAAATGTTTGACCAAAAATTTGATAGTACATATATCAGTGGCATTAAAAGAGTAACTTTGATTTGACTTTTAGTAGCTTATATTTTCCCAGCTCTGTACAAAGTAACATAGTACATATATATGTAGGCAAACACATGTCCAAACATATACATATGTATGTATGTATGTATACTTTACGAATAAGGTTACAAATTTGAGCTAAGTGGTAGCGTCTTTTTTTACTATTTACATATGTATGTATGTACTTCATTTTTTCCACAAAATAACAAAAAATCTAGAAATTTCTAGAAAAGAATATAAAAAGACCTAATGTTTTTATAAACTGCACTAAACTTTTTTCTGAATTATTAAAATAAGTATACAATGATAACAATTGTTTGAATTATAAATTATTATTAACAGTAAGAGCAATCACAACTCCATAAAAAAATATCTGTATTCATACGAAATACTTTATATTGGTAGGTGTGCATGTGCAAAAAAGAATATGTATGTAAGCATGTTTATAAATAAAAGAGTGTGGATAAATTATTGTTGTCAAAACATCAAACATAAAATACCGGTCTATTAAATAAATAATAAGAAAAAAAATTGTAGAAAGCTTTTGTGTATTCTCTTTTTAACTGGCTCTTTCTCAAAGTTCAAATTATATTGAGAAATTTCTCGAAATTTCTCTCTTTGAATGCCATAAAATACTAAAGAGTATAAAAGGATCATAATCAAAAATCTCTATTCAGTTTACATTTAAAAGTAAAGAAATAAACGTAGTTCTGCGGTAGAGACGTAAAAGCGCCTTAAAAGGGAAAAACTTGTTTGGAGTACAGAAGAAAGTGTATTATTGTAAAATATAAAAACAAAACAAGATAAAAGAAAAAGCTTTCAAATAATTAAAAAAAGAAATATTTGTTTATAAGAGTTTATAAAATAAACTACAACAGCAAAATGACTTTGGTACCAATATTGAGTGAATTAGATGCATTCGATGATGTCGAACAATTATTGGAAGATACCTTTGGCTTGGGCATACATCCGGTAGATATATTCCGACAATGCCAGCGTCCGTTTGTTTTGCGTACACCACGTCGCCGTTACAATCCATATTTAATTGCAAAATATCATCGTCCCAGCCGTGTAAATGGAAATAGTGATGTACAGAAATCCGATTTAATTCCTCAAGTTAGTAAAGATGGTTTCCAAGTATGCATGGATGTTTCCCAGTTTACACCTAATGAGTTGACTGTCAAGACAGTGGATCGTACCGTTGTTGTAGAGGGCAAACACGAGGAACGTGAAGATGAACATGGTTTCATTCAAAGACACTTCGTACGCAAATACACACTGCCCAAAGGTTACGATCCAAAGGATGTGGTCTCTACCATTTCATCAGATGGTGTTCTAACCGTTAAAGCTCCACCGCCACCCAGCAAAACAAAGAATAACAATGAACGCATCATAGAAATTCAACAGACTGGACCAGCTCATTTGAGTGTGAAGCAGCCCGAAGAGAGCAAAAAACAGACACAGAAAGCAGAGAGCGTGGAAACAAAATAATATTTTGAAAACCCCTAATTAGATTTTAAGGCATTTTACCAACTTATATAATTCGCACCGTTTCTTCTTTATGCCTAAATTAATGGTTAATAGGTATAAGTACTTAAATAAATCGTAAAAAAATCAAAATTTAAATTTTGGTGTTTTTATTTAAAAAAAAAATTGTTCAAGTAAGAGCATTAATGACTAAGAGGCGATAGTTCATTTTTTTTTTATTGAATTTTATATATAAAGACTGTCGTATTTTGTCAGCAAAAGCCAAGGTTTTTCTTTATTGTAATAATTCCGAGATATAGCGATAAGAGCGAGTAAACCAATTTATGCTTTTTATTCGAAATTAAAGTTAAAAATTGGCAAAGGAATAGGACTTCCCATGAAGTTTGTTTCCTGATCTAGTACATAAGTATATAATAGTAACCAATTTATATAAACTATATTTAGACCAAAACCCTTCTTTAGAAGTAAATCTAACGTTAAAATAATTTTTACTGTAAACAGCATAAAGGGAATTATTTTCTCGTAAACCCTATACAAAAAGATAGGATTGCCAAACAATATCTTGTTTGTGAAGAAATAGAGGTTCCACAATTTGAATCACAAAAAAATCTACAATTCATTTTCTGAGTCCATTTTCCTAAATTGTGTTTAATGAATTTACTATTGACGTAAGCAAGTTTTAAATGTCAAAAAAGGGATTATAAAAATCTTGTTAAATTTATATTCAATTCTTTATTTAAAGTGATCCTTTTTAAATATGCTTGTATTATACAATATGTAGGTATTTACCGTATGTATTTATAAAACATATCGATTTAATTTAAATAAGAAATTGTTTATTATTTTAGGAAGTGTCGGCCGCTTTCCAAACTCAAACAATTCTTTTTACTTTAATTTGGGTAATTTCTAAAATGAAGTTGAAAATTATCTTTTGTAATAGGTACTTAAAACAGCAAAAAAGAAAAGCATTTAGTTACCAGCTGCTCCATTTATATGTTATTATATATATCCATGGTCTTTTATCCATCATAAAAATGAATCACCATTATATAATTTATGTATTTTTATTCTTTTTATAATTTTAACCCTCTATGCCAAACAAGATATCCCTTAAATTTTTAATGGAACAAAATACAAATCAACAAAAGAAAAATGTTATATTTTGCGTCGTACGTAATTGAACAGATACGGAATTTGGTAGGATGGGTGGATCTTTAAAGTTTAAGGGTGAATCCGTATGCACCCCATAGCATGAAAAAGGCTTAATAACTTTGGTGCCATGCCTTTGCTTGTTCATGAATAATTTTTTTCCTGTCGAAGTATGTACAATGTACATTCATGCATATGTATACCACTCGCGTGTCGTTATTAAGCAAATTCTTCGCTTTAAACGATATTTCGTAAATTTTTCTTTTGGGCCGCGTTACGTTTTATAGATCATATAAAAAATCATCATTTTGTGCTATTCTACCTGGAAGTTTTTCATCCAATTATCTTGTTTGAAACCTTTGGATGATAAAACATTTCCACTTTCACTGGGAATGGAACAAATTTAACTAAAGTGATTTTACTACATTTTACTGTACTTTCAACATTTTCTTTGATTTAAAAGCAATTCTTACAAATTTGACATTGAATATGAATTTTTCTCTGCTTTGGAATATAATGTAGCTGATTAAGTTAGCCCTCTATCTTTTGATGGCCAGGACCCATCTGAAATTCACTCCTATCGTGAATAATTTTTCACTCGAAATATTTCCGCATTTCACATACATAATTGCTATCATGAATAATTTGTTAACATGAAATGTTCTCACCTTTTCTGATTACACTGGTCTACAGCAAAAAAAGCCTTTAAACAAAAATGTACGGAATATAATGATATAATGATGCGCTGAATCCAAATCCGTTTTCAGCTTTTTTCCACGGGCTCAAAGGATTATTATCGGAGTGACACATTTTTCGCATAAAATATGGTGGTTATGTCAATAGGTTCGTTCAATAACTTTACTTGCAGAAACTTGCAACGAGAGTGTAAAAATTTTTTGCAAAATTTCTCTCAATTTTTACTTACAATTTCTTAAATTTCGCAAAATCTTTTTAATTCGCATTTTTTTTTTTTTAGAAAGCTTGATTTGTAAACATAAACACAAAATAGTTGTTTGAATAATTCGTACAAGTAAAAATTTTATCGGTAAGAATTTACAAGATTTATTGTGTCTCAATTTATAACTCTGTCCTAATTTTTTGAGTTAATGAACAATTGTTACAACCCGTAACAATTTTTAGTTACTGAACAAACCAAATATACTTCATCATAACTTGAAAACGATTTAACCGATTTTAATGCAATTACGACCAAATGTTTAAGAACAAATTTCCTATAAATCAACTGAATAATTTTTTTTTTGTATTTTCAACAGTTTTTCGCGCAAATTTAGAACAATTTCTTTTTTTTCAAAAAGTCATAAAAAATTGTTTAGAATATGAATTTTACATGTTTAGCATTTAAATTAAAGCTTAAAATGTTGAGAATAAAATAAGCTATAAATCTTAAAAATCGGTTGGCTATTGCTGATTTTATTCAAAATTAAATGCAGCTACCCAACTTTGATATTAGCGAAAATAATTTTAGCTTGCAAAATTGGTGGAAATTTTTTTTCTTTTATTTCCAAAAAGTTATACAAAAATTCTTAGAATATAAATTTTACATTTTAAGCATTAAAATGAAAGCTAGATATGTTGGAAGTAAAATAACCCATAAAGGCAGATGCCTAACTTTGACAAAAATGTGTAATACAAATGAAAGGAAATGTCTGGTAGGAATAAATACATACACATGTATATGTATCTATTTTGTGCTTGTATATGCTCGTAGATCCACGCGTAGCGGTCATCCATAAATAACAATCATGTTCGTGATTTTGTGGTTCACTATTGCCGAAAAGCCAACCTCTTAAAACTCTTGCACAAGGATTATAACATATTTTTGACAACCAATATTTGTTTCATTCATCGATAGGAAAAAATGAAAAGTAATATTTATAAGCATTCTTAATTAGAGAAGTTATTGTATGGTGTTGTGATTTTAAATTCCCCACAGATGTGGTAGAACAAATCTTAAACATTTTTGCAAGTTCAAGCCCTTGACATACTGTAATCTAAAACAAAAATCCATTATAAATAAGCTAACTCTATGCAAAATTTTTTAAAACACATCAAAATAAAGAAATATAAAACGGAAATAGTTCTTAGAGAAATTTTCAATATTAACATTTGGATTTGATAAAATCAAATATCGGATAGGATTTATTTTACGGTTTGGCAAACGAGTGTTGGATGAAGAAAACAATAATGTATTATCTTTTTCAAAAGTGCATTTTATAACAAATTTTTTACCACTATAATAAAAAAACTTATTCTTAAAATATTTTTTACCATTAAAAATGAGCAATTTACTTTTATCAAAGTTAGCCACCTGACTTTATGTTTGTTTAGTTATTTTACTTTAATTTTAATGCTTAAAATGTAAAATTTATATTCTAGAAAATTTTTTATAACTTTTTGGACATAAAGAAAAAAAATTTCATTAATTTTGTAAGAAAAAATTTGTTCGCTAATTTTGGTCAAAGTTAGGTACCTGCATTTAATTTCGAATAAAATCAGCACTAGCCAACCGATTTTCATGATTTATAGCTTTTTTATTCTCAACATTTAAATGCTTAACATGTAAAATTTGCATTATGAAAATTTTTGGAATTTTTGAAAAAATAAAAAAATTGCTCTAATTTAACGCGAAAAAAATTTATTTTTTCATAACTAAGTTACGAATAACTCCAAAACTGTGGAAAATGCAAAAAAATGAGTTGATTTATAGAAAATTTTGTTCTTAAACATTTGGTCGTAATTGCATTTAAATCGTTCAAGTCGTTTGCATATGATAAAATATATTGACATAACTACCATATTTAAGGCGAAAAATTTGCTACGCCGATAAAAATTTAAGCCCGATGGAAAACGGATAACGGATTTGAATTCAGCGCATCAAATCATTATATACTGTATAGTTTTATTTAAAGGCTTTTTTGCTGTAGACCAATGTTATATGTTGAGAAATGATAAAACAAATCCCCTTATTCAAAAAATATTCTTCAATTTGTCCACAATCAATGTGAAAGAATTGATAACTTGTAAAAAGGGGAAAAATTTCATAACCATTTTCACTTCGAGGGGAATGAAAATTCCATTTCTCATTTCATTTCAAATTAATTTTTACGCCTATTTTTCTGTTCATCTTCAAGTAAGCTTAATACTCTGTTCCAATAAATCAATAATATTTCATATTTTTCTAACTTGTAGCTCAACTTGCAAGAGATTTTTTTAAAGACAGTAAATTTTTGGCATTAGTTGATTAAATAGTGTCACCTATAAAAGCATTTACAAAAAATTGTGAAGATTGCGACAAACTAATAAATATTTTTTTTTACTTTTTATTAGTGAATTTTATGTATACCTTAAAATATTTGTGTTTGTTAAATATATACAGTGGCGACAATTAAAATAGCCCGTTTTAAAAATAACACTAACAATTTTATAAATTTATTTTATTTTTCTTTAAATTTAAATTCTATAAACAGGCATTTTATTGTTTAGTTGTTTATTTTAAATTCAAAACAAAAAGTCAAAAAACTGAACATAGATTTATGATATCTAGAAGGTTTGGATCAGTTATATTTAGTTAGTGGAAATTTTTTAATTTACGTCCGTAAATTAAGTACAATTTTAATTAGAAAAAGGCATTTAATAAATTTACAATTATAAGAATATTTTTGTAAAAAGGAAAGTACATTTTATGTAGAAATTGATCGAAGAAAGCATTCCAATTAAGACTTGCGGAAATTCCTCCTTCATTTCTATAGCAGAAATTGACCATAAGCTAGTGTTTAAAAAAATAATTCTACAAAATCAGTAGACAATAAAATTTAAAATTTAAAACCTACCAGAGAACTGATAACGGGATTGTTCGAATGTGTCGTAAGGATCTCTTTTTAAGTGGCACCAAAGCGCACGAGCAAATTGAACAAAAACTTGGAGTAAAGTTGCTTACAAGCATCATTAAAAACAGATTGCATGAAAATACCCTGTTTGGGCTTATTGCAAGTCATAATCAATTCGTTTCAGAATAAAAAGTAGAAAGATTCGTCTTAATGTTGATAGAAAGCATTTGAAATAAATTAGAATAATGAGGTGAAAATTATTAGAATAATATACTCTTTACAGATGAATCTAAGTTTAAACGCTTTAGCTTCTATGATAGACTCTATATTCGCTCAAATCGTAATCAGGTATTCAACAGAAGGCATTCAATAAGATCGGTTAAAACTTACATAAATCGAGAAATGATGCAAATCTGGACCAACTATGGGAAGAAATGCAGACGGCAGGTATTTTAACTCCAAATGAAAAGAATCGTACCCTAATATCATCCGAAATGCCCCGAAGATTAATAGCTGTTATAAAAAAAAAAAACACTTCACAACAAAGTATTGAAGTCAATAAGTACAAAAATAATTAAAATGCTATTAAACTTTTAAATAAATATTAAAAACAACTTATTGTGCTATTTAAATTGTCTATAAAAAACTCAAATAAATTAATAACAGTTAACCAATAAAATTATTCTTAAATGTTTTGCTCTATATAAGAATTAATGATTTAGGAGAGTATAAAAGTGTAAGGAAACCTGGTCCAATAGAAGAACCTTCCAGAACCTTCCACTATTACCGTTCCAAAGATATACAAATATCAGTATTTATTTTGTATAGAAAGTGCCACTCCCTCTTATACAACTCCGCCAACTTTTGGACTGATGATTTGTATTGACCACAAAGTTATTTGGGCCAAAATTAAAAACTCTTACTATTACCGTTTTAAAGATATAAATATATCAATAAAAATATTATATGCCCAGCTGACGCTAAACTATCAGTGAAACTATACCTTTCCAACGTATGTATTGGTTTGTTTAGTGGTTCTCGAGTTATAAAATGACGAGCAAAGGACAACTCAATTATATTCAGGTACGTGATGGAAAACGATTTTAATCGAAATTGAAATAGACAATATTTTTAAAGTCTTATAAATCTTGAAACTCCTTATCTATTAAGAGTTTTGTTAATCAAGGCAGTTATGTTAATGGTAATTAACATAAGTAAAAAAAAGTATTCAAAATTTTATCAGATTTGCAAATTATAGCAGTTTGAAATATCAGTCGATTTCAATTTATATCAAAATCGCTTTCCATCACATACCTGATATAGATATATGGATGTAAATTATATTATTGTGAACTCAGATTTGAATACTACCAAGAAGGTAGTAAAAATATTTACCACCAAATATTCGCCTTGAAATATAGTACAACTTAGGTCTTGGTAACGCCGTTTTGAAAAGCAAACAAAAACGGATTAAAGTTAACAGTTAATTTTTTAGTTGACTTGTTGTTTTACAATCAACATTTCAACATTTTCGGCAATAATACGTATTTGCCACTTGCAAGCAAAAACTTTATTTGTAAAGGCGGGTTTAGCAAGAGATAGAACTTGGGACAGTCGAGTGACTGTTACTTATATCCGCGGATACAATCTTTTAAGACACCCTCGCCACCTAAACCAAAAGAAATTTTTTTTTCTTGATCTGTTGCAAACTTCCTTATCGTGGTTGAGTTTCGAAATACTGCGATTACGCGAAAGCACGCTAAGGATGTTTTCCTCCAACTTTCGACACTCTTCTTAACCAATACATGATATAAAAATTGTAATCTACTTAATTAGAAAAATAATTTAACATATTCCTTTTTTAAGAAATTTATTAAAAAAAATCAGTTCAAATTGTTTTAAACTGCACGGCGGTGGTGGTACAAATCAAATAAGAAAAACAATTCATGTTTAATAAATAAAAACTAAAATACTGAGTGATACAAGACAAAAATGAAATTGTGATAAACAAAGAAAAACGAATGGAATATTGAATTCACGGCAAAACAAAGGTGATTTTTCTTTAGAGGGTGGGGGGCACAGTCATCAACAGTTATCTTCTGCACCATTAGCTTGAGTTTGCTGTTGTTTGTTGGCCTGTTCTGGTTGTTTCAGATTCAAATGAGCCGGACCAGTTTGTTGAATCTGGACGACACGTTCATTGGCAGCATTCGCTTTGTTGGCTGGTGGTGGCGCCTTAACAGTGAGGACACCATCTGATGAAATGGTCGATGCAACATCTTTTGGATCATAATCTTTGGGCAGTGTATATTTGCGTACGAAGTGACGTTGTATAAGGCCATGTTCATCTTCACGTTCCTCATGTTTGCCTTCAATAACGACAATATTATCTACAGTTTTAACAGTCAACTCGCTAGGCTTAAACTGAGACACATCCATGCAAACTTGGAAGCCGCCATCTTTACTAATGGTAGACAGTAAGGCAGTGCTACCAGATGTTGAAGCATTTCGGCCGTCACGTTGTTGACGATGATGGCGCCTATTTAGCAAATATGGCGCATACGAAGAACGTCTTGGCTGCAAAAGTGAAGAGGGGCCACCGGATAAACGTGGACGAAAGATGTCGACTGGATTAATTCCAAAACCAAAATCGTCATCCCAAATACGTTCCCAATCGTCAAGACCATGGTGATGATAATCACTGTCCAAGCCACGAGCCAAATTTACTAGTAATGGTACAAGCGACATTTCTTTCTTTATTTTCCCTATTACATATATACGACACTAAATAGTTTGAATGCAATTAAAATGGATACACTAAAACACAATTTTCTAATCGCTTTATAAACACGATTCACACTTTCTCGCTTTCTGTAAACAACTGAAGAGAACAGGAAAAGCTCATTGCTTATATAGCCCAACTTAAAATGAAAGAGAAAAATGTACTAGAGTTTTCAACTTTCTTGTTTTCAAGAATTTGCAGGAATATTTGAGTAAATTCTCTTTGCGGTACAACAAACATACTCTCTAAGAGAACGTTTCTAGAAAAAAAAAAGTATTTACTTACATATTTAAGTTCATCAAGCCATTTGGCACTTAACGAACAAAAAAAGACCGACAGAAATAGTAAATGTTGTTTTACGTATGTGTGTGTGCATGAGAATATTAACCAAACATGAAACATTTGCGCCAGACGTGTAGATATTTTTTACGTACATACATGTTCTTAATTTTCTATATTTCATTTTTTGCGGTTCAATTAAATTTCTTCTTGGTTTTCGTTGTTTATGCCGGCCGCATTTCAAATATTTGTTACATGCAGTAGTAATAATTGCTGTTGTTGGTGTATACATACCATATGTAAAATATGAGTACTTGGGCTTACGTGCATATGTATGTAACATATGTATATCACGAAGTATTTTCAAGATGTATTTCCTCTTGGCATATATTATCTAATTCTATCTTACACAGGTAAGTTAAATAAAAAGAACACGAGGAAAAAATTTTTCAGCTTACTTGGTCTAAGTATGGATAGGATCATTGGACTATTGACACACCTACACGTTGTTGTATTTTCTATACTGAGTAAAATTCTAACTGCTATACATAACATATGTACATATGTATAAATAGCACTAATCGTTATATTCCAATAAAAGTAAATTTAAAATTCAAATATTTTAGTTCGTTATATTATAATTTAAAAATTTTCCTTTGAAACACCCTGCTATTAGTAAATAATATAAAACAACTGTTTATTTTATAATTCACAGAGGATGACAATAACGAAAATACAAAAAAATGTCCTTTCGGCACCAAACTGCAATCACAGTGTACAGTAAGCGTCGAAATAGTCTGTACAAATTTAAGTTCTACAGGGTGGGCAAATTTGAGGTTAGGAAGTAAATTGGCTGTCAAATGATGAAATGTCAAGAATTGAGCTGGCAACCTTTGCCACTTATTTAGTAAAAAATTGGGAATTTTGATTGTGAAAATTTACTCTCAAAATGGTAAATTTATACTGTCACTTTGTTAAAAAATTCGAGCAGCTTTTTCCCAGCCCATCTTCAATTGGGCGGTTATGTAAATAAACAAAATTGTCGCATATGGAGCCCACAAACAGTCGTCGAAAACCATTGCATCCAAAGAAAGTGACCGTATGTTGCGGTTTGTAGTTAGACGGCATCATCGCCCACAATTGGCTAATGTTAACATCATTGACCTTTAGTTTAGTAATATCTCGATTTGGCAATGTCAATTGGCCGTCTCGTTCTTGCGATTTAACGCCGCTGTATTATTTTTTCTGGGGCCATTTGAAAGAACGGGCTTACGGGAACAAACAACTAACACTCTGAAAGATGAAATTCTACGCTGCATTGACGAGATAAGCGAAACTTTGTTGCAAAATGTAGTTCAAAAATTTATGAAAAAGAGGACATTTGCCGACGTGCTAAAGGTGGACATTTGCCCGCTATTAATTCCCATATTTCTATTTTATATTGTTATGAATAAAACTGAATTTGTCAAAAAATGCGTTTTTAGGCCAATTTACTTACAAACCTCAAATTTGCTTACCTTTCATTTCAGTCTTTTAAGTATCTGCAAAATCAAATTTAAAAAACCAGGTTTTTGTGCCTTCATTACCTAATAACTTTGTTGAATATCAAACGATTTTAAGTTTATCAGTGGATTTGGAAAGAGAAACAAGCCTTTTAAATGGCTATTATTAATAGCTTTCGTAACTTCATCTATTTCTAGAGGTAAGACAGAAGAAATATAATACGTTAGGTGTTTTCACTACTTTTGTGGAAATTGGTTATAAATACAATCCTTTTCAGACTCAATGACATAGGTACCACGGCGGTCGCGCATGCTGATGATGATATGCTGCTTGTCAGGGGAGAATTTTTTCTCACATTAAGCGAGCTAATTAAATCATGGCACGGCATTCTTCGAACTTTGGCAAGGAAGAAGGACCTGGAGCTCAACACGGCAAAGTCTGAGCTGGTTTTTGTTACCAAGCGGAGTTCAGGCAACCAAAGTTGGAATTATTCTGAAAATTTCGAAAGAGGCTAAGTACCTGAGCGCACATCAGAACTAGAAACTCTCGTGGAGGCGTAATACTGAGTGGAATGACTCTAAATTTGTAGGAAGACCTTTGGGAGGAATTGAGGTCTTAAACTCTGTCTTGCATTGGATGTATGTACATCGCGGTCATAATACCAATGCTTACATATGACACTCTTGTTTGGTGGATATTGGATCACAATTGACTATTCTGAATAGGGCTGGCCTGTCTTACCATCACCGCTGCCATCACAATGCTGAGCATACCACCCCTGGATATTATTATAAAATGTGTCTCTGTAAAATCTGCGCATAGGCTCAGGGAATCGTGTGGACTGAGGCATGTTAGTATTATACCTTCTTGAAATAAGTGGGATGCGGGTTCTGTCCTTGGCAAAACACAAACCAGGAATTAAATATCAAGACCTAAGAGTCCATTGGAATCTACGTAGACATTTGTGCGGCAATCAATCTCGAATCCAGCGCAATAAGAACAAAATGTCTTCTTAGCTGAAAGTGGCTAATAATTTCGAATCTGTTTATAGTACTTTGAGAATAAGTTTCAATTTGTTTTTTGTATTGCATTATTTAAATTAAGTACAATTAATTTATTTTTTTTTCCGCTCATCCACTATTTTAGTCCATATTTTATGATTTAACAATAAATTTTACTTACCATTATTAGTATTTAGTATAAAGGCAGACTTTTAAAATTCTACTTGTTTAAGTTATAAACATAAAATATAAGTGATACATGTAATTTTTGTTTTTTATTGGGTAAATATTTATTAGATTCATTTTTACCCAAAATTTGTACTTTACAAAACTCAGTGTTATGAATATATTTCATAATAATTTCAAAATATCACAGTTTATCATCTATCTATTATATTAGGTTAAAGAGAAGCAACTAGAAGAGACTTGAATTAATTGATCAATCAATTTTAACTAAACATTTGCTATAAAAGAATTACGAAAATTTGTTTGCCTTCGAGTTGTCTTCCCTTAACTTAAAACAATATTTAATTAAGTTAGAATTTTAGAGAAATCTTAAAATGTGTTTGGCCGCTATTACAGAGATGTAAAAGACTAAACTTATCTATCTTTTACATACATTTTTTTTTATAAAAATAAATCAATATGGGCAATTCTAATCTATATATATATATATATATATATATATATATATATATATATATATATATATATATATATATATATATATATATATATATATATATTTGAATTTATATTAAGAGAACACGTTTATAAAGCGGCTTTATAATAATAATTTAATATTGTTTAACTTTTAATTCTTGAATACATTTTAACATTTGATAAATTAGATATAGGGAATAAAATTTTAAATTAAATAAAAATTAGTAAATAAAAACTAAAATATTTATAAAATATGAAAAACTTTTCGTAATCATTTTATATAATACTAACCTTTTTTTAATTTTTTTTTATAAAAAATATTTTTTTGTCCGTAATAATTCAATCTGAATTAACTATGGTTTATATTCATAAAAAATAAAGTGTATTTGAAATGTTTGAACTTTTTGAATTTTCAACTATATTTTTAAGAATCTATCAACAGTTTCTTAGTGACAGTTTCTATGCGTTTGATTTAAATGTTAACAAATAATACTTAAAACATTACATGAAAAACAATAATAAAATTTCTCTCAGTTCGTGTTAGAAGCCAATATAAAATGAAATTATTAGAGTGCCATATGGCATCATTCTTGTCCTGTAATGGGCTAAGAAAATTTTGTACGAAAACCTTAAAAAATACATTTCAAACTCATTTTAAATTTTATGGATATTGAAGTCTGTGTATGATTAAATTGGTTGTTAGTAGTGATGAGCAGTGTTTTGCTTTTAAAAAACAAATAAAGTAACTTAAAACAAAAATTTTGATTAAACTTAGCCCTTTTTGGATGAATTTTGTTAACTAGTACGTTGTTTTCAGTTGTAGAGTGCAAGAGTTTGCGAGAGCATGTATTTTGATATACAGTACATCACAATCCAACAAATAGATGATTTAAAATATTTTATAGCTAAGGCCTTTTCTGATTTCATATGGCGATATATATTCGCAAACACAAAAAGTTTAATGTTTATATACAATAAATACTAACACTATTTGGAATAATTAGCGTGCTTTTTATTCTGCTTTCTGGGAACGCTTTTATGCAACAAAATGCATTGTTAATAAATTTATTGATTAAATGATTTGAAATAATATGTTGTCCATGATTGAAGTACGATGGTAACTGCTTTATAAAACAAAGCTTTCAACGTTTTTGAAACCTAATATTTGTAACTCTAGATTTCAAAAAGCATTTTTTATCTATATACTCGTATGTGATATATTCGATTAAAACCCTGTTATAATTTAACAAACTTAGAATAGTTATCATACGTAAGTTGTAATATCGTGTGAATATTACATTATTTACTGAAATACTATATTCCTATATTTTTCAATTAACAAGTTACAAAATAAATCTGAAAACGTAAAACAAATTAAGTCCATATCTTATTTGGTATAAATTTTGATGTTTAAAAAAGGTAGTCTTAAATTCCCTACATGTTTTTACACAACAACTTAGATGTTAAAGAATCATTTATGAAACCGACTTTGAATGTAAATGTATAAATAGGTGAATTTCTTTGAAATATGATCACAGGTCCCTAAAAACTGTAAAATAATTATTTTATTAAATGATTCGAAATCAAGTCAAATGGATTAAACATTTACCCTTATAGTGCTTGACATAGCCGTTGTCGTATTTCATACTTATTTTCATTAAATGTGTCGAATATTACAGCGGCTACGCAAAACACATTTAGGTCTTCATTCTTTACAACATCAAAACAATTTAGCAGTCTAAGAAACTTATTATTAATATATGAATTTTAAATACTAATTATATTAATTTTTGTAATATTACAAACTAATTATTTAATATCCATTAAAATAAAAAAATACATTTGTGTAAAATTTAATAAAAGATACAACATTTGAAACGGTTTGTTTTTTTACTGTTATAGTTTTTCAATTTATAATATTTTATAATTAACTTTTTATTATTAAACTGAAATATCAATTTACAAACAATGTGTATTTGAATTAATGACAAATAAGAATAATAACCATTCAAAAAAGGCTTTAGTGTTATTCATTACAAAAGACCATATTTGTATGGTTTTTCTACAATTGTTGTGTTGAATTGAAAATATTATGAAGACAATGATGAAAGTTCTGTATACAATCTTCTAAATTGTATTGTATGTTCTCTGCGTCTGGTTAATGCCGTTGAAGATATTTAGTTTTTTTTTTAACATTTCAGTTGTTGTATCCAATCTTTGCATTTAGTTCTAGTCTCAGCTTCAATTTTCAACATATTAATAATATTTGTTATATAGTATGTATGTATGATATATATTTGGAAAAAAAAGTTATATTTTTTTCTGGTAGATAGAGAATATTTCATGTTAGATCTAGATTGTTTTTTATGTATCTCAATGCCTTGAACGATGTTCTCGGTCACGTTCACGCTCACGATCGCGGTCACGATCACGTTCGCGATCACGATCGCGTTCACGTTCTCGATCTCGATCAGATCCTCGATAGCGTTCTTCATAGTAGCTGCGTTTTGAAGGTGCTTCATTACTTGGATCTCCGCTTGGCTGTTCAGGTGACTTACGAGCACGTGCAGATCTACTGGAACTATCATCTCTGTAGTGATCATTAGTACTAGGACGTTCACGTTCACGACTTCTACTACGTTCACGATAACTGTTGAGATAATAATAAATAAATATTAAGAATTTGTACTGTACTGCATTATAAGTGTATAAAATTTACCCTCCATCACGATCGCGGTCTCTTTCACGATCACGTTCTCTATCTCTTGATCTTTCGCGGTAACGCGATGAAGATCTCTCCCGACGTGGTCTCTGACGATGTGATCGGTCACGTGATCTTGAACGTTCTCGTCTATTATAACTCTTTGTTTCGATGCCATGTAAAGTATCCTGTAGAGAACTTATTAAAATCTTGCAACGTTCATCATGTGCCACTTTTGATTGTTTAATTAGTGAGATTGCTGTCACTAAGGTTTCAATAGCACTTGAATACTCTCCGGCGGCTGCATCTGAAACTGCTCGAGCAATAGCTGAGCTACTTACAGTACGATTACGGCCCATAATTTCTTCAAATTCAGCTTCGCTTAGTTGCGGCCCCATTGCCGGTTGTTCTGGGAACGGACCCTGAGGTTTTACTGGTCCAGGTGGTACAGGCCAAGGACCGCGTGGTGCACCTTGCTGGGCAAAATGAGGTGGCGGGCCGTGCTGGGGCGGCATATTCATACCCTGCTGAGGACCTGGGCCAGGAGGACCGTGTGGCGGGCCGCCAGCCATCGGAGGACCACCAGGATGTTGCGGGGGTCCACCTCCTGGTTGATTAAAGAATGCTGGATTAACATGCGGTGCTGGACCACCTGGTCCACCGTGAGGACCACCTGGAGGTGGGCCACCAGGTCCACCCATTTGTGGTGGTCCACCTGGAGGACCTCTTGGTGGTCCTTGCATATGAGGTGGACCCTGTGGCGGACCGCCAGGAGGCCCTTGAGGAGGAAATCCGCCATGCATCGGTGGTCTCCAATCAGGCCGTGGCCCACGCATTGGCATACCACCCGGTGGACCCTGGAACTAAACATTTAAATAAAGTGAGACCAAATTTTTTAAAATTAAAATAATTGTACACATAATAAACCACTCTTAAAGCCTAGTTTTACGAATTGTTTTCTTCAAGTCTTTTATCTCAATATTCTGAATGCTTAGAGTACTTCTACTTTTAATTTCACTAAGAAATTTTACCATTTGTGGACGCTGTGGTGGTCCATTTAAAGGTCCCGGACGCGGTCCGTTTGGACGTGGTTGCCCAGGCCATTGAGGCTGTTGTTGTCCAAATCGTGGAGGACCTTGCATACCTTGTTGTGGTACCATTGGTGGTCCTTGATGCATGGGTGGTTGCTGTTGGTTTTTGAAATATATATGGTTGTTTTTGTTGTGGATGATGGAGATGATAGAAAAACATGGAATAAGAGATAACAGAATAACAATAAAATCTAACAATTATCATTGAATATTAAAAAATACGCATAAATATGATAATTTTATTTCTATGTCTAAAGAATTTGGCTACAATAGTTAAAATTAATATATATAAATAATAAGCATTTGTTTTATTATAACAATTGCTTATCTTTACTACTCATACTTTTGTTATCATGTAGCAATATACAGGTATGTGATGTAAAACGATTTTGATCGAAATTGAAATAGGCAATATTTTTAAAGTCTTATTAATCTTGCAAATCTTTATTTATTAAAAGTTTTGTTAATCAAGGCAGTTATATTAATGCTAATTAACACAAGTAAAAAAGTATTCAAAATTTTGTAAATTATAGCAGTTTGAAATTTCAGTCGATTTCATTTTAATCAAAATCGTTTTCCATCACATACCTGATAATCTTAAACTAAATAATAAGACAAAATAAAAGCTACTAAAATAAATTGAAATCTATTAAAAAGACATAAAACATTGGACATACAATGGAAAAAGTTGAAATCTAAAACCAACTCAATTGTTAAAAAAAAGATCAGTTTTTAAACGAAAACAAAAATATGTAAAAGAAAGTTTTGTTTTAATTTTTGCGATTAAATTCTATGATAAGTAAATATAAAAAATGCACAGTGTTTAATGTTTCAAATAAATATATCGATTACATAGTACAGAAAGCGCACATCTCGATTATCAGTTAGTTTACAAAAAGAAACCAATTTAATAATATGTAACTAAAATAATTTAAGTAATATGACTTTTTTATGTGACCAGAAAGCGTTAGGAAGATATTATAGCTCTCCTATATTAATACATTAATATGTATTTTGCTTAGTAATAAATTGTTAAAATCGAAGATTTAAACATGGCAAAAAATACATTACTAAATTCAATAGAATGAAAAGAAATATATAAGTATAAAGAAATATATTGTGTCGTTATTTCGATTAGAACTGAAATAAAGCTTTTCATAGTATGAAATTTAAATAAAAAGAAAAAATATAACGGTTGTTTCGTTTTGAATTTCTTAATACTTTTTTCCCTAACAGAGCTTAACTAAGTGTAGTGGTGGTGCTACTCTTTAAATGATACGAATTAGCTTATTTTATTACTTAAGGCTAGAGAATGACAACCTTATCATGTTTGTCGTATTTATTGTCTTATTTCGACATTTTTTCCCAAACAAACAAAATTTTTCTTTAATCTATTACAAAAATGTCGAAAAACGACTACGACTCACTAGCCATTATAAGGGTTAATGAACTAATAAATAATAAGTAACGATTGTTACACCTATTAGTATCTGAAAAAGAAATAAGTAAACAGTGAACTAGCGTAAAAGTAAACTAATTTTTGCAAAGGTTTACCTTAAAACTATAGCTAAAAATGCTACCCATTTTACAATCACTAGCGGCAGTGGTTCTTTGTTACACCACTGTGATATACCAGGGATACTCGTTTAACCTGCTAAATGCCTCTCAAAACTCTTAAGCGTTAAATAATTAAGAGCTCTTTAAATATATGTGTAACTTTTTATGGAAAACTATTATACGTAGCTGTAAACATTTTAAGCAGCAGTTTGGACTCTTAAGTTGCCTGCTAAATATACGAGACTGAACAAAAAGTTACCAAAGGTATGTACTATTATGACTAAAATGAAAAAATTAATGAAGTTAATAAATCTAAACAATTTATGGGTTGTTTAAGTTAGCAGTTTATACGAATACCCTTGCTAAAATATGTTTAATATTCTCATTTGTTTATTATTAAATGTTCCACTTTCATAACTAACTATATTCATGTTAATAAAAAACTCTTTTTTAATAGAGTTCCAATTTACATTCTGTCATTGAAGCATAAAAATATAATATAATTTTAGAAGGAAAAATTGTAGTCTTATTAAAAAAAAAAAAAAGAATATTTGTTGAGGTAAAATTAATTTATTACATTATTTCATATTTCTATATCCTTAAATATCACAGACTATAGTTGTTTGGGTTATATTGGGTTTTTTCTCATACATTGTAGTTACGACTAACATTTGAATTAAAATTTGTTAAAACAATTACGGACCGTTATCCTGTTTAGCGTAGTATTTTTATATTTCGTATTTTTTGTTATTAATAAAATGAAAGCATTTTTTTTAATTTATTAGGTTTTATATATAATAGGTTTAATATATATATAATTATATAAAGTGGCGTTTATAGATCGTTCATTTTTAAATTCTAAATAAAGAAACGTATTTTTCACCAAATAAAAATATATATAATTGACTTTGTTAACTTTTTCTTGCAAACGAAATATACTTTTTCGCTGTATATTAAGAATGAATTTAAAAATACAGTGAAATTTATTTCGAAAACTATTTACTTCGACAACAAAAAAAAAAAAAAAAAATAGAAAACATTAGAATACATATTTATTATATGTATACATGGAATAAATTGTTTTGTTTATAAATTTTTTTTTTTTTTTGAATTAAACTTCAATTGTTACAAAAAAAAATAAATTAATTTTCAATCGCAAAATTAGATATGTCTAATTTTAATGAAGTAGATAATAGCACTGAGGAGTTTCAAGATATGGAAGACGATGAAATGCCCACATGTAGTACAAATCAAAAGGGTAAACGTTTCGTCATTAAAAAATGGCAAGCTCAAGCATTATGGTCATGGGATTTAGCCGTTGATAACTGTGCTATATGTCGCAATCAAATAATGGATTTGTGTATTGAGTGTCAAGCTAATCCTTTGTGTTCTAGTACAAAAGACGAATGTACTGTCGCTTGGGGAACGTGTAATCATGCATTTCATTTTCATTGCATCTCCCGTTGGTTAAAAACACGACAAGTATGTCCACTGGATAACAAAGAATGGGATTATCAAAAATATGGGCGGTAAAAAAGATTGAAAATTCCCTTTTCTTAAAATTCAAGTTCTAATTAAAATGGAAATTTTAGGATAAAATAAACTATAAATGGCATATTTAATTCTTCTTGTAGCTATTGAATAAGAAAAAGCAAAAAAATTGATTTCTTTTTTATAGTTTCTTTAATTTTGTTTATACATATTGAATATGTTCTATTAAAAGCAGATCGCATTATATTTACATATATTAAATCTGAATCTTTTGGCCATAATGCAAAATACACTTAATTTTTATTTTTTACTTGACCAAAACAGCATCATGATACAAAAATTGTCATCAACTTGGTATTGGTATGAGGATTTAAAACTAAGAATATGAATAAAGGGAAGAAAAAACTCATTTGCAGGAATAATAAAAAATAACTTCATGATTTGCGAATAACTTTGCAAGCACATCTAGTACTACAATAAGTGAATGTACAAATTTATATTTATATTATTTATTTTATTAACAGTTCAAGCAAGAATATGAGAATTGTTGCCTCATACGATTCTTGGGGTTTTATATTAATATCTGTTTAAGGAAGATCACAGCCCATACCGAATTAAATACTTTTATATACAAAACTGACAACATATGGGCTGCTCTAGGGAACCTAAAGCAATTCCTGTCATATAAAGCTCTTCAAAAATTGTGGCAGCCCACGATGGGATGAGGAGTGATAGTACTTTCCGTTCAAAGCCCAAATATAGACTGTGAAATGTTCATGTGTCAAAAATTAAGCTCATAAATGTTTAATTCCAAAAACATTATATTTCTCCCTCATCTTTCTAAAACTGTTAAATTAAAGTAGTTAGGATGTCTTTAAAACTAAAATGCTTATTTAAAATAACTATCGAATAAAAATTACATAAAGCTGAAAAATCAAAAATCGGTTAAGAAAATCTATGACTGATTTGTTTTTTTTTAATAACTCTAAAACTACAAGATATTCGAAAGTACAAATAAATGCCGTATTATAAGCTGTATTATAGTTGTATATTGTATTTTGGAAAAGGTAAAACCTGCAAAGAAATCACTAAAATTCTTAATATTTATGAAGACAAATACAGTTGGAGATGGAGGCCCTGTTCGTAAATGTATCACCGCGCTGCATCGCGACGGAAAACTTTTTATTCAGAAAACAAAATGTTGCACTATTAATGCACATAAATTTACGGCAGCACTACCTTTGATTTGCATTAACAAATTTTGGAGTAAAATAGTGAATTAAGGTTATTTAAAGCGAACAGGCTCTTGGTAATTTAAAGAATGCATTTTAAGAACTCATCACAAACGTTAATTACTGTCGGTGGTATGGTATTCGAAGTACATATTTTCAAACAATCCTTTTGTAGAGGTGTAATGAGTTTTGAATATTGCCGATAATTATCGCAGCATCAATGTTGTATATAATTCTTGTAAAAACCAGACAACAAATCATTTTTGAAATATACTCTCATCCAAAGCACACATCACAAGTTTTTGGATTTGAAATCATTTCGATTTACATATGGCATTTAATCTTATGAGAATAATGGGGTTTCAATTGGTTTTATTATAATCATATAAGATAACTCTTAGCGTTTTTTTTATTAATTTAAATCTTAAATGCTTAGGAGTACATGCAATTGATTTGAAACTATAAAAATTAGTTTTCTTCTGAACAATTGAGACGAGGACTTTGTAAAATTTTAAAGTAAAATATCTAATTGATAATTATTAGACATTCTAACAAAAAGTTAATAAGTACAGAAAGTCGTAAAAGTTGAAGCTTTAAACTTGATATAATAATTAAACAAGCTATAAATGTTTGGTAGTTATGTATCTCAAAATAGAGAGTCTTTATTCGAAAAAATACATATAATATTTATATTTTGTATTCATGTTCATTTAATATTATATTTGTTTGACAACAGAACTCATTTCTAATATTATTTACATTTTGATTTGTAAATGCATTTATAAACAATTTGTAATGCAGTTTTTAACAAATGTAAATATATTTTTAATATATAATTATAACTCTTTAGGAAAGTTCGTATGTGACATTTGTTAACAAATAAATGTCTTTTTACACAAAAAAGTAATTAATGTATTTTTAAGATTAATATTACATTAATAAATATCACACAACTATTTACATGAATTATAAAAGGATGAAAATATAAAAAGCATGCTTTTTTTCTTATGTAATATAATCATAATAATTATGAAATATATAGTAAATATCACAATCAATCAATTGCTTTATATTGCTAAGGAACAATTGGTTTTTCTTTTTAATGAATAATACAAATTTTTTTTTAATATCTTATAATTTTTAACGTAATTGTTATATTTTTTTTGAAACAAAATTGTATGATGTTACGAAAAAAAAAAAATTATTTTTGAACATCAAAACCACATTTCTAAACTAATTAAACAAAAAAATCGAATTTTATGAAATAAGAAAAATATATATATCACAGATCTTTTAAAATTGTTGGCTGTAAATAGTTCTCTTTAAAATACATTCGCTTATATCTTGAATATTAAAAAAAATTAATTGCTCTGAAGTACATTTTTTAAATCAAATATATTTTTTGAAATACAACATAATATTAATTTGTTTCTTTAATAATTTATAACATTTTTAATTATGAATGTAAAATGAATAAAAAAAAAATACGAAAGATAAACTTATAACAGGCATTCAGAACAATTGAGATAATGATAAAAATAAAAATACAACAAAATATAGATTAGAAAAACAATAAAAATAAAAAACCACGACCAATTAGCGAAAACAATACAGAAATTTTAAAGAGAAAATGTTTAACTCTAAAATTGTATGCAAATACTACTAATACGATATTAATACGATTATAATTAAACAAATAAGATATATTTCAATATATTCAATATATTACTTAAATATCATTATTTTATGCGCAACATACCTGCATTCGTGGAGGGCCAGCATTAGGTCCTACTGGAGGACCTTGAGGAGGCATATGTTGTGGTCGAAATTGTCCTGGTGGCATGTTAGGATTCATGAGCCTTGGTTGATGGCCAGGAGGAACTCCTTGGGGTCCACCTGGATGTGGCGGCATTGGACCGCCAGGCATCATAGGTCCGCCTGGAGTTGGGCCACGTGGTGGCCCATTCTGCTGTTGTGGCGGCAATGGTCGTGTTTTTTGTAGACTTTCAAACTGGTTTAATGCCTGCTTTGTAGGATATGTAACTACTGGCGCCTGCCCATGTAACTCCTTCTTAGGTAGACGTTCTAAAACCAAACGTAAACTGGCTTCCGAGCCTAAAGATACAACACAAAAGCCTTTGGACTGACCATTTGCACGGTTTTCAAAAAATTTTACTTCTTGGAAGTCGGTCACACCAATGTCACGCATAACATTTGCAATATCTTGATCAGTGCTCCACTAAATAAATATTAAGAAACAATATCTCATCATTATGCATTTTAATATGAAGAGACTATTTTTTCGTTTTATTGTGAATCATACTGTATGTCTTATAACTTAAAGTTGTAGACCCTTATGTTTGAAAAATTCGATTAGAAAAACATTGTTGACAATGCTTTCGCTGTATAGGATTTTTTAATAAATAGTTAAGAACATTGTTCTAACAAATTTTTATACAATAGTTTTTTAAAATCAATCCATAATCAAAATTATAAGATATATTTCCAATTTAACATAATCTGCCTTGAATATGAATTGTACAAATATATATATATATATATATATATATATATATATATATATATATATATATATATATATATATATATATATATATATATATATATATATATATATATATCTTTTTAGGCAATTTACTCCAGTGTGGAACTCAATTTAATACAATAACAACCACGTTACTAGAAACAGTTTTTTGTTCCTACTGAAAATTTACAAATTTTGAGTTGTGACTGTTTATGATTAAGTGTGTGATATGTATAAATAGTTGTGGCTTGGTGCTAAAGCGCTGTCAAATTATTTACTTTTGAGAAAATTGAGTTTAAATTCTTTATTTCATATACAAGTTCATAGTAACATTGACTAGCAAAACCCTGTTCCGTATTGAATTAGACATTTGCTGTTTTAACAAAATAAAGGAAAGAAAATGTAAGTGAGCAAAATATTAACATTTGACCTTTCAGCACCAAGCCATAGATTTCACGAATAATTTCTTTTCTCATTAGAAATGTGTTTAGTGCAAAATCCTCTTCTCAATAACATTTTGTTTTAGTATTGTCAATCAAACTTTATAATAAACATAAGCTTCTATATAATTTATTTATATCCAAATATGATAACATTTATGTGTTTTACTCTCTTATTTTTTTAAATTTATTGGTCATAAAGAATACCTTTTTTATTCAATGATTACAATAGGCTAATAACAAATACATATATTTAAACCGAAACTTACCCATGTTAAATTGCCCACATACAGCTGAAAACGGCGGCCCGCTTGATTAGGAGCTAAACTACCAGCGCCTGGATGGTAGACTCCATTTGAACCAGCTCCACCAGCACCCTCTGCACCACTTCCGGCTGTACCCGGACTTTCACCACCAATCACAGAAGTAACAGTTACCGAGCCAGTGTTAGCTGTTGTTTCTGGTGGTGCGCCTATATCATCATACAAATCAACTCCTTCAGCAGCAAAATCATCCTAAAAAATATAAATAATCGGTTTTATATCATTCTTAAATTTCTACAATAATGAATTACCTGGTTTTGAGCAGAAAAGTCTTTATCCAAATCTTCGGCGTAGAGATCCAACACCACGCCGTCAGCCATATTTTTTTTTCTTATTTAAACTAAATATATTAAGTTGTTGTTCTTGTGGCAAACTGACATGAAAAAGAAATTTACAAAAGTTTCTTCACTTCTCTTTCAAATACACATATACACACGCCAACCAAGTTTTTTTTGTGAGCACACCGGTGGTGCTCCGCTATAATTTTCTTTTCTGGTTTTTTCTTAATCTTTTTTTTAATTTCTGTGCAACACTTAACTCAAGAGTTTTATTATTTTTATATGCAGTATTAATGTGGTAACACTATATTTAAAAAATTTAATACAAATTTTATGGATTTCTATGCAATAATCAACAAATTTTACTTGAAAATTTTCACATGAAAATTTTCATCTGCAAAGCAAAAACGTATGTAGACTTTTGCATACAAAATGGCTTACCTTGGTAGAGTTGTATTTTAATGTATTAATTTCGTTTTTAACACAGGGTTGTACCTTAATGCAGAGCTGCAATGTACATATAAAGAACGTAAAATTTCTTGTCAACGCAATTTCAAAAGCAACATGTAAAATAAATGTTTATGGCAACGAAATTAAGCGTTTATGTGATCTATTTTTTGTAAAACAACTTTTGATAATAATCGTTGTCAAAACTGACAAATTCTTTAATTTGTCAATTTTGGCAATAAGTACTTAATATGTTTCGTTTTTAACCACCATTCACGTGTCTTTCAAACAAACAAACAAAAAAACAGATTACCATTTGTAAACACTACTTTTATATTTTTAATCAAACACATAAGCATAAACTGAAACTCGGTGTTCGCCTGTGTTTTAAAATGTTAGTAACTTAGTTTTTTTTTAAATAGATACATTGGTGAAAAGATATATATATATATTTTCAGAAATGGATCATCAAATAAAGGCTTTGGAAGAATATCTGACGAATATGGTGGTACCAACTAGTAGAGTAAAAGTCGATATCAATCCCGAACATATAACAATGTTACAGGGATCAAAAAGTAAGAAACAATTGTGCCGAAAAAAAAAGGCCACAAAATCTTCTACCCTAAATAGGCGGGAATATGCTAAGCTGGGCTTACACACACTACCCACACGACAAATGAAATACGAAGAAGTGTTACCGTTGCATCGCCTGTGGAAAGGGTATATGAAAGAACATTTGGGCTTGCGTGAAGGTGATCAAGTGCCAAAGGTTTATGATACGGGCTATGATGCATTTAGTAAACTATTGGTGAAAACAGATTTGCATGGCGCGAAAATGCATGTTATACAATCCAAATGTCCAACTTTAGTGGGCTTAGCTGGTATTGTAGTTCTTGATACAAAAAATGTTTTGAAACTACTGGGGAAAGATGATCGTCTGCGAACAATACCAAAAGCTGAATGTATTTTTGGTGTCAAATTAGGAAATATGATGTTTACAATATTCGGTAAACACTTGTGCATACGTCCAGCAGAACGTTCTGTAAAGAAAATAAAAAATTTTATTGAACCATTGGAATAACCATTAACAACCTTGTAAGGCTGTATTGATATTTCATATTAGAAGTTATGAATTTTTTAATGTGTATGTAGTATGTATATAGTACATATAAAGTTTCTTTGATGACTTCTACAATACTATCTATTCTATTTATAATACATTTATCGAAAAAGTTATAGCGTTTCCATTTTTTATTTTAATATATCATTAAAATTATGTTTAATTCATCTTTAGTATAGATTTGGTCGGTGCTAAGATTTTTGGATTGTAGCTTTAATATTTGTGCACAGATAAAGTAGCTCGTTTTTATAAGTTGAAAAATGAGAGCTCAAATGAAAATAATGCAGAAATTAACAATTATTTTTTCCCGTAAATTTTAATAAACGCAAGAATTCAATATTCCAATAAATTCACAAAGTTTATAAAAGTCAATAAGAAAACACTTTCTATTTGTGATTTGTTTTTACTTAAATGGAAAAACTTAACTTTAAATTTTTTAAATTACTCCATACTTTGTATATATTCGTTTTGTAATTAATAAAAATTAATTACATAATAATAAATTTCAGCCAAATAACAAATTTTTTCTAAACAAAAAGAATTTCCGTCATAAAATTAAGAACTTAGAATAACGTAGTTATGGTCGTAATACAGAATACACAATCGAAACGGAACGCAAAATCCCAAAGTTTTCAAATGAAAGAAAATTTCGAGTCGAATAGAAGTGCACAATAGGGGTGGTTAATCTATTCTGATCATTCACAGAATAAAGTTTTGTTTGGTGACTATCGAGAAAGAGAGAAAGAGGGATGTCGTATGCTTTTAAGGCATTTGCAAAACAATTTATCTGTTAATTATTAAAAATATTTGGTTTCATAATATATATATCCTTCGTTAAATAAATGACATCAACGATTAAATTTTATATTTCAGCTTAACCAAAGAATACAAACTTTCTTCTATCTTCTTTTATTTAAACGATTTTGAGTTTTCTTACAAAATTAAAAAAACCATTAATTTTTTTCATTTCCTTTATTTCTTATATATACTTAACTATAAATTATATTATAATAACTACAAGTGTAATTTCATTTCATTTATTATTTACAGTATTTTTTTATCATAATGGCTGTGAAAGTTTTTTAAAATTTCTAAAAATGAAATATTTGTGGCAGTTGAAATGTTAAACAAAAAACTAACCAAAAGGAAAAGTTTATGAATTAAATGAATTGAAAATTTAAATAAAATCAAATCTACATTGATAAAAACGAAAATAATTCATATTAAATACATGAAATTTCAACTTCTATACAAAAGTGTATAGAATATTATAATAAAGGAACTTTTCATATGATTTATATACAAGCTACTATTTTAAATATCATTATCATTTTAAATTTGATTTTGAAAATCTTTTATATTTAACAGAAATTATATTATATATGTATGATTGTTATGTACATACATATGTATATTTAAAAAATTAAGTAATTCAAATCACATTTAAAATAAATTATAACTACTAACTATATAGTACTTAAAATAAATATCAGAAACCTTTTAAAGAGCTTCTGTAGGAAGTCACACATATATTATTTGTATAAATTTGCAATAATCTTTTTTTTTTAATAATCCTCTAAAAAAAATTTAACTTTTCCATTGACAATATGAAAGTATTGCAAATTTTGTACAAAAAATCTATTGGTATGTCCCTAAACACCTAACTGCTGTCTTTTAATTAAAATATGCATTTGTCTAGTGCTTAAAACTTGAATTTTTAAATTTTCTTATTTTAACAAGCAATTTGTGCAGTTTTTTTATTTTTACATTATGGTTTTGTTTCTTCCAATATTACATTATTTAGATGATTATTAACTAATTAAGTAAATCCGTTTCAACATTTGATTTTTTATCGGCTATGCTTTTGAAGATGATGTTAACAATAATTTGGTTTTTAATTATCAAACAAAAATTATACATAAAAGATATAAATAACATGAAACATTAGATCCATTTTTGTTAAAAACATAAAACATGAAGACAAATTTTATATCTTTTTTCAAGTAATTTTTTTTACAAATGTGGGTAGTTTTAAAATTGATTAACATTTTTGTTTGTAACTCCATGTAATTCAAATGATAAATTTTGTGAAATTTTAAAAATGCTAAATGAAAGCAATTTATAATTGTTGACAAAATTAATGAAAGAGCCTTTTTAAGCGTTTACACGAAAGTCTAAATAGTTTAGGTACTAAACTAAATGCCAATGTTTTAAAGTTTGTTTGGCGTTAATTATTATTATTTTTAAGGCCTCTTTTTATGTCTCCTTGGGTATTATTTATCAATTAGACGTTGAATTATGACATCACATCGCTTTAATATAAATCATCTTCCATACTATGTATTAAAACTTTTTTATCCTCTTTGGTATTTGTATCACGTGATAGAGTTTGTTGCACTAATTTTGGATCAAAACAAGGCTATAATAAAGGAAAATAAAAAAAATATGAAAACATTATTAAATTGATTCTTCGATCGTCAGTCAATTAAATTGAAATCTCACCGTATCACAATAGTTCATATTACAACAATTTTCAATTGTGATTTCACATTGTTCTGTGGCAATAGGACGATTAGTTAAAGGTGTATCAGAAGAAGAGGCAGGTTGTCTGCGAACAACAAAAGTTTTCTTTATTCTTGGTCTGGCTGGCTTGTAGAAGCGTCTGACACCGTGCACAATTAATAATACAAGAGATAAACATAGTACGACGCCAGCTATTAAGGCTATTATTAATGTATTTGTCCAAGTAACTTGGTTTCTGCACACTTCTAAATGTTTGTAAGTGGGTATTGCATACATCTTGGCTGCATCCTCATTTTCCGATGCTAATTCTTCGCAACTAATAGAATAAAAGTCGAAATTAAAATCATTGGTATGAAAGAGAATATATTAAGTGTTGTATTAAAATAAGTCTATGGTCATGTTCGTATCTGTTTACTTGTTTACTTACATATCACGACAACCATACGGCACATAGGCATCTGGTTCATGTTTCAAGATCCTGCAGAATAAAGCACATATTTCGGTTGAATTTTGTTCACATCGTTGCCCGCCAAAATTATCTGGACATTCACAAGATGGTTCACCATTGTTTTCAATTTTACAGATGCCTTCGTTAAAACAAAATCCAGAACAACGATATGATTGACATCTTTCGCCATAGAATCCACGTTGACAAGCACATTTCGGAAATGAGGACGAAGAAATAGTGCAGGTACCGTGAACACAATAGTTATGACATTCACTTGTTTCGCATCTAGCACCTTTGAAGCCAATTTTGCAAATGCAAATATTACTTTGTTGTATGTATTCACCACCATTTAAACAATAATCTATTTTTGCTTCGAACATTTCCGATGAATTTCGTTTGTTCTTACTAACAGGTGTATTTAAAAGATGGTGCTTTATTTTTGACACTACACCTGAACAGTGTTGATCTTTTTGTAATGTTGTCATATAACGAGATCGTGCAACAATGCCATTGGGTACTTCGTTTAATTTACGGACAATATTCGGCTTAGTTGCTTCTTCAATTTCTTCTGCGGTTTGATTAACATTTTTGCTAGGCAATTTTACGTGAGTCCAAACTGCATTGTGTCTGCGGTCAGTCCAAAATAATAAATCTTTTGTTACTGCCAAATTGGAAGGTGTATTATCTAAGCCTTTTACAATAACCTGCCGGTCGCTGCCATCTAATTTAGCGCTTTCTACAGAAAAGTGCATGCCCTGTTGATCATCAACCCAGTATATACGATCCGACAACTGATCAACCACTATACCACGTGGCAAGTAAAGGTGTTTATTAATAAGAACTTCTCGTTCATTTCCATCCAAGTCCATACGTTCTATAGTTGCATTTGTAAAATTTGAATTTGTCCAATAGATTTTACGACGACAAATATCAATAGCCATGCCATCAGGCACTACAGAATCATTTGTGAAATCAATTAAGGTTTTCGGAAGATCATTTTCATTGGCATCAATAGAGATAAAATGTATTTTTCTATTTAACTGGTCAACCCAATAAACATTTCGATTTAGCGGATCATAAGCTATGCTAGTGATAGTTTCTTTTTGTGTACGCTGCACTACTTTTTCAATAATATGAGGATCTTCTTGTGCTGACGGAATTTTTAGTGAGAATATACTGCCATTGTTATGTAAATTATCAGCAAAGTAGACAATTTCTTCTGTTTCATCGAAAGTAATTGCCGATAGCTGATCAAATTGATGAGCAGACGATGTAATATCCCGCCAATGTTCATCATAAAATACGATTTTTGTTTTGGCGGTTACTGCAAAATCTGCAATGATGAATAAATTGGATTAAAAATAAAATACAAAACGTCTTGACATTCAATTTTAAATGTGAATGTCAACGAAAGTGATATTGTGAAATTTAATGGACGGACTTTTTGTTTTTTACTAAATCACATGCGTACACAGTGACACTATGCACAATGCGTCTAAAATACTATCAACATATAAAACATTTGATTGATACGATCACGTACTCAAGTTTCCTTTATTTTGTTTTATCTAATAACTACATTTTATTGATTAAGAACTGATATGGATTTTTTTTATAAATTTTATTTTTTATGACTTTTATTACAAATTTATTCCCACAATTAATATACATACATATGTACATATAAATTGGATTCCCATTAAGCTTAATTAAAATCAATTATGTTAGATTTTAAACCAACCATTTGTGAGAGTATGTATAAACGGTTTATTTTTATTAAAATTTTGATTCAATTGAATACATTTTTTACTAAGTAATTTATTTAAATAGTAAATTCTGATTACAGATTTCAATATCAATTAATAATTGTATTAAATAATAATATGCTTATAACACACAAAAAACAAATATTCTTATCAAATGAAAAACCTATAACGTAAAAATCACCTTGGATTTCATTTTGTGAACCTTTAGTAAATAAACAAGGTTTTTACACATTTCTAGGAATTAATTTATATGTATAATTTTCTATCGAAAGGTTTAGGTCAAAGAGATTTTTAAATTCGTAATGAAAAAATATTTTGATTAGATTAAAAATATAAACGGTAGCACTATATGTTATTGGGTAAAATATTTAATTATGGTTTTTGTTTTTAATAAAAAAAATTCGTATTATATTTATTCGTATTTTTTTTATTAAAGAAATATAACATTCTTTCTTATGAACTGAGGATATGATGCTACTCTTAATGATAAAATTGTAATATAGGCAAACTTATAAAAGGGCAAACCTGAAGAAATATCTCAAATTTTAGTAATCTAAGATAAACAAAAATTTTGCCATTAAAATTTTGATTGAATTTAAAATTAATTAACCGGTTTTAGCAAATTTAAATCAGCATTAATCAGTTTTGCAAAAATAAAATACTTTTTAACCCTTAAACTGAATGAATATAACTTATACGTTGTATTTATAACAATATATTAACCTCCTAAACTTAAACCTAGAAGATAAACATATTTCATTATAAAAGCTCAATAAGTATAACCAAGTAACACAAAATACTAATAATAGCTTTAAGATGTCGCTGATTTAATTTTTTTTTAACAATTTAGAGGTCGGTTGAGGATAATGACTAATATAGACTTTTTTAATTTTAAATCTTTTATTTCCAGGGAATTATACACCCAATTAAAAAAAATCGTGATAAACACAATTTACTATTCTAAGTTTTAAGTGTTTTATATTCATGATCAGCTTATTTGAGTGCGTTAAATGAGAGCGTTTTTTTACATTGAATTATTGTATTTTACAACAATCTTGGGTAACTGTGCTACCTATTAGTGTACATACGTCAGAGTTTTTTTTTAAATACGTCAGAGTTTTTTTTTAAACAACTGTATAGCAGAATCTAAAAATCTGAATAAAATTGTATGTCCGAAGAACGAGGCAAGTGGTGAAACTGCCCAGAATACATGTAAAGTAACTTATTGGGGCCATAACTGACAGTTGGGCTAGTGGTTAACAAGTCCAAAGACTAAAGATCCCATATAACATATGAGGAGAAGCCTACTAAACATCTTATTTGTAGATTCCCATCATTTGAATACTTAAGGCTGAACTTTTTTGATCGGTAAAGATTCTACGACAAGACAGAGTTTATGCTCTCATAAGTCTGTGCTGAAGTTCTTTTGTGTAAATAATATATGTACATATGTATGTATATTATAATTAAATTAATAAACAGCAAAGTATTTTATATTCTTATATACATATAGGCTTTTTCAGTTTCGGGTAATATATCTCATTTGTGAAATATCTTTGTGCTAACAGTCCCAAATAATGTTTTATAAAAACCAGTAATGCCGCGTTACACGACAACGTCTTATCGTAATTCATTCTCTCATTCATAATTCAACCCCCAATTATGAGCCGAATTACGTAATTACCGATACAAGGAAGGAGCGAAACACCTTAATTTAAGTAAATCTCTAATTTTAATCTCTAATTTTTTTCCATATTTAAAACACAATTTACCTGAAAATAGCAAAACAAGAAGTATATATAAAGTAATTTTCAGTCTCGTGTGTTTATGCTTTAAAATGTTTTGTCTTAAATAATGTCATGGAAAAAACCTAGTGGGATATGTTACCCCTGCGCAGAACTAAATGCTATTATAAAAAAAGTACATCGTAGTATTATTTTTCCAAACAAAAAATTCATAAGTAAATTTGCCGTTTATATATAGCAATGTTCCGCAAAAATGCCACTAGAGCCGAACAACTTCGGCATATTCTCACGTATTCGTACGAACGTTAGCAAAATTGAAACAAGAGATTAAAAAATTCATTTAGCTGCTTTTCAGCTTTCAATGAAGCAACCCGCTTGGCCTAATTTTGTAATAAACGATGGTTCGTTATTATTTGCTAAACAATCGTAAATGTAAAAAACGAATTTTCGCAATAGAGCTAAGAAGTCTCGAAGCTAATTCAAAAAATAAAAAATGTTTTTAGCTAACTTATCGCCAAATGTTTATGAAATTAACATTAAAAACAGAAGAGAGCAAACGCTTCGTTCTCGAACTATTACCAAACTATTTAAAGCAAATGTTTAGCGAAAGCATAATGAAATAATAAAAAATATTATTAGCGAACGTGTGCCGCTGTGGTATGGTAGGTAAGACACCTGCCTACCAACCAGAAGGTCCGCGGTTCAATACCAGGCCAGACCATCTTAAAAAAAAGAGAAAGTTTTTTCGACAGCTGTATCACATCCATAACATTAGATAGTAACTGGTTATGAGTTATATTACTTACTATTGAAAACTTCTATAATGCATTTGCCGTTCGGAGCCGGCTTTAAACTGTAGACCTCTTTCAATGAGTTTAAAAATAGAATCGGGTCAGCTCATTGACTGAGAGAAGGCCTCATGTTCCTTCATGGAATGTTATGGGAATTAATATGTAATATTATTAGTGAATGATGAATTGATGTCGTTAAAGTTATTGGCTTTATATAATGCTAAATGCTTGCTGTTGATATCACAAGCAAACCTTCGAGATCGAAAGGTTTGCTGAAGCAAACTGAGCTACAGGTGAATTCCAAAAGTTATTTTTCGTTTCGCTTCCAGTAGCCGTTTTAAAATGTTTTATCAGAGAAATGTTTGCCAAATGTTCGAAGGTCATATTATTATCGAATGTCGTGGTCAAGTGGGAGGTTTACGTCGCTTGTTTTTTAATACATTTTATGCATATTTTACGCTACACAGGAGAGATAAGATGTTTCTCACCACTACATTTACATTTTTAGCATTTTATCTCTGCCGACCATTGATTATAGTAAGGTAGTGAAAAAATTTAAATTAATTAAAAATTAAGATATTGCATTGATTAATACAGTAAAGTCCGTTTATAACGAACTTTGCTGATTCATTTAAATTGGATGGTTATTCATGACATCAAAACCATATAAGCAATTGTTTTACTTTCTATACCAAGTCAAAAAGAATAATAATGTTCAAATTAAAATTTTAAAGGGTTAAACAGGTTTTAAATAATAATTAAATAATAAATCTTTTCATTTCACATTCCTCGTGTTAAAGCGCCAGATGTTTTAATTTTAATGCATTTAAATACATTATAATAATAAATACAAACAAACAAAATCATGTCCCTCTTTTGAAAGGTATAAACTAAAACTTTTTCACATTGCGGAAACGTGTACTATACTAAGACTAAATAAAGTTCCGTATAAATTATTTTTGTTATAATTAAAAAAAGAAAAAAAAAAAACGATGATTAATCTACGTACATACATATATATGTGTATACTAATTGAAATAAATAGATGTTTTTGAAACTGAAACAACTTTCACTTAGTATATTAGCTTGGATTACGCAGCTCTTTACTAACCTTCTAAAAAACACAATATTTGCCAAATAATATAAATAATATAATTATTAATTTATATATGTATTTTTGAAAGACCAGGATAAAGTTGTGAAAATATATTTGAACTTTCAAGAGCATACTATAAAAGTTAATTAGTTATTATTAACATATTTAATTATCGTTAATTTTTGCAAACAAATAATGCTTATGTATGTTTTTTTTTTTTAGATATTTTGTAGGTCAAAGTGTTATTGACTTTGGTTTCAATATACAATTTATGTGAATATGTAGACGAAATGTCTGTTGCTATTGTACAAGTGTTTGTTTAAAGTTACCTGTTATTTTTTAAAGCGTAAGAGGCATTTCAGCCTTCTTGTGAAATAAAACAATAATTTTTTATTGATATCAAATTAAAAAGTACTAAAACTAGTAGCTTGAATAGTAGAAAATACGTAGTATTTTTTTAACTATTTAATTACGTTGACCTCATGTTGAGGTGTTTTTGTTTTTCACTATTAAGGTCAATGAATTATTGATGCGTAAAATATTGGCAAGTAACAAAAAAACACAAATTATTCTAAATAATCTTAAATAATAAAGTTGTAATAATTAATATGTAAATATTTAAATTTATTTAAATCAATCAAATTAATGGCGCATTATTATATTGTTAGTTATAAACAACAGCTATTTTAGAAGACTACGCAAATTTGGTTCAACTTATTCAAAATCAAAATATACATACATATACATATGTATATATGTATATATGTAAATGCTTATTCCACAAAATTTCTCATACCTTTGTATCAGTATGTGTCGCGCGGGTTTTTTAACATTTGTTTCCATATTTTAATAATTTATTTGCAAAAAATAATATTGTTTATCTACATTCATACTATTCAAACAACAAAGTTTATGAACTGAACTATAGTTTCTTTGTTTTTGTTTGATTTTTTATATGTGCATGATGAATGTATGTATATATATATATATATATATATATATATATATATATATATATATATATATATATATATACATGTATGAATTTATGTATGTAGGTTTATGCATGTATGTATATTATATTATTAAATTTAGTATCTTAATGAGAGATAAAACTCCTTGACTTATTAGTCAAATATTTTTAAACTATTTTTATTAAATCCTACGTTCATAATAATAATTTGAAAGTATACTATTAAAAAACGCAAACACTGCATTTTAACAATAAAAACGTCAGCGTTAGTGAATATTAAGAGAAATATTATCTCATAATTATTATAATATCTAGCTTTACCCATCCGGCGTTGCCCGGAAATCTATATACATATATGTATGTACATATATTATAAATGGAATATAAATGCCATTTTTTTTCAAACCCTATCCGTTTATTTTTGCCACCTGCCTGTCTTGATAAAGAAAATGGTAAGACGACTTTTGATGTCCCCCACTGATATACACATAGCCAATAAAGTATGCGTTCACCTTAATTTTTTAGAAATTATTGAAAATACACATCATAAGTGTTGAGTTTTAATAATAATTCTTTCATATACATTCATGAGCAGATAAATAGGTTCACATAAAAATAACTTACTAAATCATTTCCATAACAACAAAAACAACAGTATTTTATAATACAGAACGTTTATTATTAGATTATAAACCAAGCTTTAATATGACATAAAAATTATTTGTATGCAATTAGTTAAAGTTAAGAAATATTAATTTTTTTTAAATTATTGATACCAGCCGAGCAAAAAAATAGGTTCATTTAAAATAAAGTAGGTTTTAATACAAATAAAATTTAATCAGCTAACAAACATACTTTTTCCCTTAAACGTCGTCTAATAGTCCATTCTGATACTGGTAACTCGTTTTTCAGCTGTACTGCTGATAGAAAGGTATTTCGTGTCGACAACACTTTAATACGGTCATCGTCCTTTTTTGACGTTTTTCGCTGTTGACCTCCTTTACATGTTGGCTTTTCAGGCTGTAAAGAATTTTTTACTAAATTTCGCGATCTTCCAAGAATTTCTGAAATTCTTCCTTGGCTATATTCGCGGCTGTACAGTTCCTTAATTGTCCTTTTTTCCTCCTCACTACAATGCTCCTCCTCATTTAAATTATTGCTATGTGAACCTATTTATCTGCTCGTAACTGTATGTTTTATTAAAAGTACACATAGCCAATAAAGTCTGCGTTCACATTAGAAATACATATTACTGTTAGAAAATACCAACTTATGTATATACCCAATAAAAATAATTTTTCTTTCATAATATTTTTAGTTTAAATGCCACACAAAAATTCCAGATTTTTACCATCGTTTTTTAATGGCTGACCATAACTCTGGTAACGCGTAAATAAAGTTACCAAAAAGACTGCGTTCACTTGTTTTGTTGTTAAAGTACCGTTAGTTTTTAAGACTTTTTTCCTGTTTTTGATCACTTTCAATTTTAATTGCCACAAAAGATCGTTTAACAAGGTCAGGTCCACATTTTTATTATAGTGCATTGAAAATTTTTAAATATGGAAAAAGAAAGATAATGAAATTACTGTTGCGGAAAGAAAAATTATAATAAAATTGTGGAAAGAAGGAAAGAGCATTCGCAAAATTGACCGAACTGTTAAGAGAACGTATCCGTCTGTTCAACGCGTTATCAACAACTTCAAAGAGACCGGAATTTTAACATCTAAGCCGTGATTTTGGTGTCCAAAAAAGTTATCAGAAAGGTAAGAGCGCAAAATAGATAATATGGCAAAGGTAAATCTTCGCATTACATCTACAAAAATTGTTGAAAGTATTCACCAATCGTTTAAAAAATATTTGTACCGAAACCACTAGCCCATAAAGCCCACTAAACAGTAATGAATGTAATGGCGTTTCGACAAATTCTCAATCTTTTAAATTTGCAATTTTTCTAGAAAACTTGATTTGTAAACATAAACACAAAACGATTGTTTGAATAATTCCTGCAAGTAAGAATTTTACCAGCAAGAATTTGCAAGAACTTTTTTGTGTCTCAATTTATTATTCTATTCTGACATTCTCTCGTTGCAAATTTTTTGAGTTAATGAACACTTTTTGCAGTATCGATTGTTACAAATTCGTAACAATTTTTAATTATTGAACAAACCTACTTTTTGCACATTTTAGAGAACTTATCCTTTGATTATGTAAAAAAGCTGTTTTTTAGCTTGTTTGATGTTTAAAACATTACTACTGCGTATATGTAATTTTGAAAAATGTAAAAGTTATTTCACAAATGAATGCTCTATTCGATGGACTTATAGAGCAAAATTGGACCAATTCATCAATTACCTAATTTTTCCAGTTATTCGATTTATTTATAAAAATATGTTGGAAAACGTAACGTTATCTTATGCAGAAGAAAATATGCCTCTGGTTTGGGTGTTCCAACCTGATAATGACCCGAAACATGCTTCTCAATTTATTAAACAAATAATATTTGGGTGAATCAAACACAAAAGTTATCGAGTGGCCGGTTCAATTACCTGACCCTTACCCTATTAGAAAACTATAGATCATCATAAATCGCATGAAAAAAGAAGAACAAATACACCACATATAATAGTATCCAGGAGGCATGGTACACCATTACTAATACTTAAATTGAATGACATATTGATTTAATGCCCCGCCGATGTGCTGCCATCATTATATAGGTTATGTTACGACTACTAATTTTAATTTTTAAATTTAGTATCAGAAAAACAAAAGTTACTTTAGTTTTGACCAATCTTTTTTAAACTTATTTTGTTATTTTTGATTAAAAAAATAGTTTTCAGAAAAATAATAATTATAACTTCTTTTTATGTAAGAATTTGAGAATAAAGTGTTAATATTATTTGCCATAACGTCGATGTGTAATGACAGTTGTTGTAGCTATAATCACAATTCGCATTATTTTGACCACTTCTTTAACTTAAACCAGTTAAACTTTACTAATAAAAAGTATATCGTAGTTTTTTAGTTATCTACATACGCTCCTACACATAAACTATAATTTTTAAGACTAAACAAAAATTATAGAAGCGCGTGGCGGCTGAAAACTTATTTATTTAATATATACATTCAATTTAAAATAAAGGAAAAAAACTAAGTTAAGAAATGAAAATACGATAAAGCTACTACAAACATACAAATGTACGTATGTATGTACATACATACAGGTGTATAAAAACAAAACAAAAAATATTATAAGTATGTACATATGTATAGACGCATCGTTTGTCACTAAATCGTTAGTTTATATTTTACACTAACTTATATTCATATTATATTTTATTAGTAAACAATTTATACTTAAAATAAAAGAATAATTTCTGCTGTTGTTTTATTCCTATAACATTTTTATAACTTTTGTATAATTAATAGTATTTAGGGGCTTATAAATATACATAATAATTTCTTTATAAAATATAAAAATATGCCGGCGAGCATAAAAATGTAAATGTACCGTATTGATTGATTGTAAGGAATAGATGTCTACGTAGTATATAGCGTTAGCACATGGTATACGTGACTAAAAAGAAAGCGATAATGGCGTTGAAAAGTATTTGTTTTCTACCACCACCGGCAAATGTGCAAAATTAAAAAACAAAAGCATAATTAAGAGGCATTTAAAGTTTGCAAGTTTCAAATGTCATAAATGTTTGTTTATTATTAACTTTTTTTGTTTGTTTATTTACAATACATACATATGTGTATAACACAAAATATATGTATGTCACAATAAATAGTGTACATATGTATATAAAAATACGAATAAAATATGTTAATACAGCAAATCAGAAACATAAACATTTTTTAAGTAGGAATCAGCAAATTAGAAACAAACATTTTTTAAAGTATCGCATAGTTGAACAGTGAAAACTTAAATTTGCAGTGATTATTTTGTTAAATTGTTGTACCTAATAGGTATTAATTTTTTATTATAGCTTTCTACTAGTGTAGTAGGTATACCATAGGTTATGAGTAGGGAACCAGAAATATGCAGTTGCATATTTTTTCTCATGCATCCAATCAAGTCAAATGTAAGATATTTATCAGTTTTATAAATTTTTATGAATTTTGGCGCCGGTTTTTAAGTGCATATTTCGCTCATAACAGCATTTTATGTGCATTTCAGTTTTAAAAGCATATTTGCGTCATTTCTTTGCTTTTTAAAGAGCATTTTAAACCTTTTTAGAGCACTTTCTGATTTTTTACAGCGAAAACCAGATTTTTGCTTTAAATTCTGACCAAGTCATTGCTTTTCTGAATTATCTATTATTCGAAATTTTTTGCGTCAAACCGAACTATCAAACAGAACACAAATTAAAATTATTCTCATCGGCGAAAAATTCAAAAAATCAGTCATGTCTGTAAACAATTCAAGAATAGAGATATAAGTTGCTATATATAAATTTTCAACCATGAATCGGCAGAGGATAGATTCTTAATTGGTTCAGTAGCTTTACACCAATGTGTTAAATTATGTTAATGATGGGCTTAGATTTGACTATAACTGCACTGCAGCGAACTAAGTAAGCATATTATTCTGCCCCTACCTGTAGGAAACATTGTATTGTAGTGTTCATATATTCGAGCTTGACTAGCTACATAATATATAACATTATTCTTCGTTTTTTAAATCTATATTTCTTCAAAAAAGGTTAGTTTGAAACATAAACCATCTTCCCACCATTTCAGAACTTTATTTTAAATAAATTAAGAGAGCTTATTATTAACATGTCCAACGATTTTTCGTAATTCGCCCTTATACTCTTCAAACCCTAATAATGAACCCAATTACGTACTTCCCCATACAAAATTTTAAAAGCGAATTACCCAAATTGTAGGAAATTCAGTTTCAATTATCCTGAGGATTAATACAAAATCAATTTTTGTATAAAAACAAAAATATGGAGAATAACCACCAAAACGAATTACAAGGGTGTCATGCGAACGGGGTAATTCGTATGGGTAAATCAAACAGAGAAAAAAGTAATTTGAAGTCTGGCGTAAACCTGCTACTAAAAAAATTGTTTTTATTTAATTAATGCTAATTAAATTTAAAAATCAAGTAACTAAGCTGGCTATTAATTTGTAATGAAATCAATCGCTGATAAACAAAGTATTTAATTTTTTTTTTTAATTATCGAGAAACTAAGATTTTGTAAACATAAATATATGTTTAGCAACTGTGATAATATTTTGGGATTAGTAAAATACATTAAAAATATTAGTCTGAAACTCATCAAATTATATTGACATTCGAACTAATTAATAATGTTATTCACATAATTATTGATGATAAAAAACTTAATTTTTTTCTTTGGGTACTAAGTATTCTCGAGAATAGTATTTAATACATAAAATAATCAAATACAAATATTTTAAATATATTGTATTAACATAAAATAATATAAAAACATCAAAAAGTTTTAATTCGTTTTTGCTTCAAATGAAAGTTGAATTATAAAAGGTTTACATTTTTTTTATCAAGCTTGTCAAATCATTTTACTGATAAGACGAGCACGTCCAACCTGATGTGCAGTTAAATAATGATAAGTACTTTAAAACTACCCAAAAATTTACGACAATATAATACAATATTGACTTTTTCATAACGTAGTAAAATTGAACACAATATTTAATAATTCAGTTATTAGTATGATTAGAAAATATGCCAATAGCAAAAAATATGCCAACGGCAAAAAGTGCAAAAAATAACGAAATATACATATGTATATTATTCTATGAAAAGAAATTATGTTTCAAACTTTTGTTTATTCTGAAAACATAGTGTTTATTCCGTAAGAATAGTCAAAAAGTCATTCTCTTAAATCTTAGAATTTAATATTTGGCGAACTAAACGTATACCAATTTCCCAAGATACATACGTAATTTTTTACATATTCAGCAATTTTAGTTATTTATTTAAAGAAAATGTTATTATGATTGCCAAAATTAAAGGTATAGAGTTTTTCTTTATGTCAAATTTTCCATCGAATTATAATGTTAATGTTAAGCATTGTACCGGTACTAGGAAAATAGTTTGTGGAATGGAGGATTGAGAGAGTAGTGTTTGTGGACGTTTGAATTTAACTTATACATATCGTAAGTGACAGGAAAAACTTTCGCGGGAAGATCGTCTTACAAACGAGCAGTGCTGCTAAATACGAGTTATATCTATGAGTTGTGCGATTCTTTGGACAGTCAACTGCAAAGGTATATACTATACGTGAAAAACGAGTACTAAGTGAAAATATGTGATTAATAGGAATCAATTCATTTATTTCGTTAGAGCACATTTCGTTATAGTACTGATAGAACAATAAAACACACGAGTCGAGAAACCCCAAAATAGACCTTGAAGCATCGTCCCATATATGAGAGTTGTATTCTATCTTTTAAGGCGTATATATGTATGTCTTATAAATATTAAGCTCAGATGGAGTGAAGTATTTCTTATCTTACTTCAAAAACCGAGTCACTTGAATGCTTTTGTCGACACTCGAAAAATGTTATCGTTCCACCGAACGTCACAGTGGAATTAATTTGCCCAGAATTTCAAGAGCATTCGACTCCTCAATGTTTACATTACCCATAGTCTTAGACAATACCACACCTCCACATCTATGTTCCAGAAAACCACATTGGTCAGTCGACCCCACTCAGAATTTTTATCAAGCCGCTTGTGAGTGTGTCATGCAAAATAATATGACTGACAATGTTACTGTCGGCTGCGAAAAATTAGTCAGGATTGAAAGTTAAAAAAGGAGGCCGTTAAGAAATATCAGAAATAGAATGAGGGAAAAATGGAGCCTTGCGATATCCCTGAAATTATCCTACATTCATCGGATGAATTCATATATAAGCACACTTATAGATCAATCTCTTAGAAAGCTCGATATAAATTAAGAAAAGTGACAACCGACACCAAAATTAGTAAGTTTCGATATTACCGCACGGAAATATTCAGAGCCAGAAGTTAGCTTTCGCCAAAAACCATCTATGCATTTGTTCCACCTGATGGAAAGTAGAACGGCCTTTGCGGGGGCCGTACAGACGATCGCTTAGCTAATCGTTGGACTCTAGACACTTCACAAACTGGTGATTAATCATACTCTTCACACTGTAAAGAGAACTGCGTCAAGACCAGTGCTGATATGGTATCCGGCCCAGAAGACTTCTTAACGTTGAAACTAGCATACTCTCACAAGTGTGGTCAGTGGTTGAATGCTCCCCGGCAAGTAAATTACTTGAAAATAATCCAATCAAAATGTTTGCCTTCCCAACCGGGTTAGTGAATTCTCGGTCATTCTTCATAAGAACTGGAATCGAGCTAGCGCTATTCCTCAGCCTTCTAACGAATGACCAAAAGCAAAAACTTCCCAGAGGTAAAGAAAAAGCTTTAGCCCGAAAGCGCTGATGGTAAAGAGTCTGTCTAAGTACTGCGGCACCGGAAGATCTCGCTTGTTTGCTTAGCGAATCACTATGATTGCACCTATTGTTTCTCAAATTCCTGAATACTTTCTCTGGATCTGTCTGTTAGTCTGCACGTCTGATTGAACCAAGATTTGTTTTTTGATTTAATCGATATATTTTGGATGAAAGGAATATATGCATCCCTAGCTTTATTATATTCACCACCATCTCTGCCACGGCATCGATGTTTCAGGAAAAAATGTTTCTAATTAAAATGCCTAAGGAAATCTCTGAGCTCAGCCTAACGCGGATTTACGTAATCAAAAACAGAACGTCTTTTAGCTCCAAATGAAACAGTGATCAGAGTTACCGAAAAGTGCAAGAACCTCAACTGCATACTTTACGATATTTTTTATGTGTAGGTTCATTCACAAATTGCGCAAAGTGGTTGTGCGCGACAAATAGCTCAACATATTTCTCTTCTGGAGTTGAGCGGCCAGAATAACGTAGTCAAGCCGAAGTTTGAATATTGAAATCACTAGTAACAACAATATCACTGTTCGGACAATCTGCACGGATACTCGAAAAGGAGTCGGAATGACACTCGAAGCCAGATATGGTAACCTTTCCTCTCGCGTTTAGACTTCTACACGGAAACCCAAAAAACAAAAGCTCTGAATCTGAACTTAACTCAAAGACAGTTAAATTATGCATCGTACATGCCAAAAGGTTGCTGGCGATGTTACACAACTTCATCGCGAATGTATATTGCAAGACCCTGAAAGAAATTAAATAGGGACAGAAGGTGATACCCGGGGTTTCACGTAAGGGGTAAAACATCTAGCCTATGGAGCCGAATGTACGTAAAAAATATAAAGATTAGCTCTCTATCCACCCACGTTACAAGCAGTGATTATGCGAAATAATTAACTGCGGTCAAAGAACGATTCACCAACAAATTCGTAAATGGGATTTATCGAAGACTTAGAGCCTAAGCAAAGAATGGAATAGGTGGCTCCAGCGGAGTCAAGTCTGACCGTCATCAAATGAAGACCACGGTCTGCGTTTGGTGGAGCTGAGAAGATAGAATGCCACGGTCAACAAGGAGCCTCACATAGCCCAGCTACACCGTGCATAAGAGGCTATTCGACTGAAAATACCCCATCGGCAAGGTCAAACCATGCTCCTTCACGACAACGCCAGGTCCTATAGAACACAAATCGTCAAAGCCGTACTCTAAGAGCTGGAATGGGAGATCCTTCAGCACCCGCCGTATTCTTCAGAGTTTGCACCGATGTATTATGATGTCCGCGGTAGAACGATATCCACAAACTGCTCGATGGGTGGGAAGAGGTCGTAAACAGCAACGGCGAATAGTGTTTGTATAAATAAGTCTAAAAATGATACGAACTTATTCCTCAATCCAATATAATTATGTATGTTTGATCGTACTATTACTAAAGTTGTTGCGAAATTTTAATACTGGATATGTATTGGCATCATTGGTTTGAGAAAACAACTTTTGACATCTCTGATACTTTCAATATACTGTTATATTAGCACGAGGGCAGACGGCTTCATATTTAAAATGACGACACAACTTAACAAATTTGTTTTTGTTTTTCCAATAATAAATAATATACATATATACATACGTACGTATGTTAATACGTAAATATTATTTCTGTTCGAAATAACTTAAACATATGCAAAATATCTTCTATACAACGAAAATACATATGTATTTACATATTTCTTATTTTTGTGCATGTGTTAATCTTTTTTTTTCTGTGGCTATTTTTTATCAATCAAATGACTTTGGCAAATTCATTTTTTAACTTTAAAAATAATCATTTATTTTAGATGCATAACAATTTATACCTATAAAGTAACATGTATTACATAAGAATTAAAAGAAAATTCTATAAGGATAAGGGATAGATATAAATTAAAAACAAGTTTTTAATGACCTTTATATGTAGGGGAATACCTATGTGCATTTAAACTTATGACAATTAGATAGACCTATAGAGGCAATATACCACCAATATGTACAGGAGGAGGCATGAGTATGCGTAAAAGAATAGCATTGACGTTGGCACGTACTTATCTACCAGGTGATAAGATTTAATTAAGATTAGAACAAAAATTAATTAAAAAAATTCATTTTTTTCCGTACTAAATTATTTAAATTTGTTTTTTTATTCCCTTAATACTGCATGCATTGTGATTGTATAATAACCGAATAAACGCCAACAGACGTTAAAAAAAATTTTCGTCTAAAACTTACCCCACAAGCCTTGTGCGTAGTGTAGAATACAGAAAACCATAAAAAATACAGGGAATTTAAATACTTTAACCATAATTGTTAAATTTTTTAGAATTATATGCTACTCTTCACACTTTTATGTATTTTATTTTGCACTTCTATTAATTTTGTTTATTAAGTAATAACTTTCAAATATTTTGCAAATTTCTTATAGGTATGTAGATTTTAATTTTTTTAAATTTATTTTGAGTAAATGATATCAGTTCGTTTTTTATTTACTTTTACAATGTGCGGCACACTTTAGTTAATTAATGTTTAACTTTACATTTTTTTCTTATTTAACGACTAACGTGGAATTGAGACACCTTCCAAAAAAAGTCTCTTCCCGACAAACGAACCTTTTTCTTTAACAAACCTTCAATCACTAAAAAATGTTACCACACATCTGTTAAGTATAACAGCTGACAGAGTAATGTCAAAATAAATATTTTTAACGGCGTTGTGACAACAGTTTAAAAAGCATTGGAATATTCGAAAAAAGTGTTGCTAGTTAGAATATTTTCAAAAATATTTTTACGATTTAAGACTTGTAATAATGATCAACAAGAAAAACAATTTCACATATTAAAAAAACAAAACATGAAATACATTTTTTGAAAAACGAAGTATTGAGATAAACGACTGTAAAAAGTTCGTTTTTTTGTATATAAGCTTGAAGTAAAAATAATAAGTAAAATAATATTTAAAGTATGTTGAAAAATTAAAATTTTATTTTATCAATAATGACTTAAAAATAAAACACTTTTTGTTTGTTTTTATTTACATAATTTAAATAAAACAATAAAAATAACATAAAAAGGCTGACACGATCGACACTGATTAGATTTGAAATAAATTACATAAATCATCTAATAAATTTAATTATTTGGTAGCTAGACTTTTCTTGTATACTGATAGTGTATGAGAGGTAACAGAATTATTAAATATAAAAATATGTTAATAAATAAAAACTAAATGTTTTGATGAGTAATCCTAAAAAATCTTTAAGAAAATTTAAAACATCTTCAGAACAACAAATATTTAAGCTTATATCACCATACAATAAAAAAAAGTTAAAATCATTTCATGAACATATCTTACTTGACCATAATTCACCATATTTTACACAATTGCACTAGAATTTTAAATTAAAATATTTAACGTACCAGAGGTTCGTTTGAATAAAACTAAACATAGAAAATAAAAAAAGACGCAATAATAACATAATAGTTATAAGAACTTTTAAACTAAAATAAAATTTACTTAAAATTTGTAATTAGTTTTTTTTCGTAATTTACACACATGTTGTATATAATATACATATTTCTTTTAGTTTTGTTTATATTTCAACGAACACCTCCATTTTATATTATGTCGTATTGCTTCAAATTTCTTTCATAATTACGTCCAGTTTTATATGGTTTAGTTTTAGTGGGCAAAATTAAATCTTGAAACTGTTTTGTGACATATCCATCGTATCACTTGCCTTATACGAGCCGAAAACCATTTTAATACTTCACCAGTCCTTCGTAATTTTGATGCATAATGCTTTATATGATCTGTGCTAAGAAATTAAGGTTACCATGCATTTGAAATTATTTCCCTGAAATTAATATCACTTCAATGTAAACATTTATATAGCATAATTAAATTAACACCGCAAAAAAAAAGAATCTACGTATTATAATCGATCTTTTACCATGTCATGACATTTGTTTTTAAAAGAGGCTTCTAAAGACAATAGAAATTGTATTGGAAGATTGCTACATATTCCTTTGTGACAAAAAACACACATTCTTCACAAAGTTACTGCATACAAATTCTCAAGCTAAGAAAATAATAAACTTTGCTATATAAATTATATATTATTTGTATAGCTTTGTAAAAAGGATATAATAGTGTCCAGGGTTGGTGTCCACCATTTATATAGGTTACATATGTAAAACCGTCTCTTTGCCCTTTACCTCTTATATGATAGTAATAAGGCAGAAAAGAATGCAGGTTAAATCTATAAAAATACATGTAATACGCTATAGCAAATATTAAAGTGATGTGGTTATAAACTGACCTTCGTTTTTCATAAAATAATATGGCAGGTTGATTTGTGGTTAGCACATGTAAAAATATTGCCTTAACAGACTGTCTTTCGGCTGTTGTTAAATGATTTATTAGCGCATCTAATAGCAACGATCCTATACCATTTCGTCGATGTTTTCGATGTACTCCTAGTGATAATATATATCCAATATCCGCCGTTTTTCCCATGCTATCTGGCAATATGCCCTTATCCTATAAATTATAAAAATAATCATTATAAATTTTTTTAATATATACAAATTAAATAAGACTAAAAACATACTTCCTTATTTAAATTTCTATAAGGTTTAATTTCGGCCACAATTAAACCAATAATTGCTAAATTATATACTGCGGCTAATGAAAAAAATCTTGAACTGGAAGTTATATCCTCATACCAAGATAAAGGATAATCGATTGGAAACCAATCTTGACACAATGTGCGGACCTTGAATTAAATATGGTTCGAACAGTTGAATATTACAACAAAAAAGTTACTTACCTCTGTCAAGTCATCAGGAACCAAAAATCTCAATTGTACATCATTAATTGAACACAGAGGAACATGATCATTGTTTTCATTGCGACTTACATCTATGGGGTCTAACGACGATAATATATTTGTATATTTATTTTTTGATGCATTATACCTAATGGTGTTGAAAATAAAAATTGTTTAGAAAATATTATTTTCATATCTTTAATATTTAAAATAATAATTGTTTAGAGAATTTGATGTTTTTAATAATTTAGAAAACACAAAAAACTATCGGTAGTAAATTTAAGAATAACAAAAATTTAAACAAACTTTGCCAGGTTCTCTAATGTTAGCTAGAAGGTAAATAAATATTTATCAATAAATATTGAATACATTTTGTTTCTTACAGGTTATAAAATACTGTAGGAAAATATAAAATAAACCTAAATGAATAGATGACCTGTAAATTTATTCAAAATAATGATTATGCAATCGACCAAATCCAGACTCTGGTCTGTTAGGAAATTTTACATGTTTAGTTTTCATTTTTCGGTTTCACTGTGTGTCGTGATTAAGCAAAATTCGACTAATGCCATTAGAAGAACCTACAACATACTACAAATAACTATAAAAGAATGGTCATCAAAGTTAACAATTGATAACGAAATAAAATTCTCTTACTGCCCCAAACATCTCTTTCTCTCTCCTCTTAAATAACCCATTTAGATTAAGTAAACAGATACAAAGCACGCAAATTTATTACATTTTGCGGGTATTACAATAAAAAAGCCCCTTGAAGATAAACATACATACTTATGTATCATATATGAGTACACATAGATTGAATAAGCAAAGCATATACTAAAATATACCTGCATGCCTGTATATACCTATCAAAACTTATTTATTATTTCTAATTCTATATTATTTTACTTACAGATTAAATTGCGCCATAATAGGAGACTCGTTACACTCGTAAAGACGAAGGAGTCAAACATTGAATTGCAATAGAAATAGACTATCTTCCTCTATACGGCTTGTACACACCCAAGTATGATTAAAGACAGAAGTGAATAAGAAAACAAAATACAACTGCTCCAATCATAGACGTTAACAAAACATCAGTCAATTTACTCCAATCAGAAAAGTGAAAACTTTCTTTTTCCAATTAACATTGATCAGCGACAACTTACAATAACAACAACAATTGCTTAGCGTTCTTTTGTATATAGAACAGGCAGTTAATAAAAATAGTGTTGTTATCGAACTGTTAATTGACTGACCCCGCTTAATTAACCAGATACAAGTCATCTAAATGGTATCTTTATCTTTATAATATGAAGGATTCAATGTATATATTTGGCAAAGGTGATTTTCTTCTATTCTCATCGACGGCAGCTTCTGATGGTGGTGTTATTAATTACTTTTAAACTTTTTGGATTTTTAGTAGAATTTTATAACACTAACTGATCAGCTCCTTTGAAGAACACCTTCAGCATTTGACGACTGGTCAGCAACACGTACAAAGAGCAAAGCAGCTGCAGTAGTGGTTCTCGTCGTCGTTTATGTATGATATCGTTGTATTCTTCACTTATGTCTTTCTAAATAAAATTGAGTTTTATTTAATTGAATTTAATTAACTCGCGCGAATCCCATGAATACATTCTTTTTAATAAATCACCGTCACTTTGTGTAAGCAAAATAAGAAATTTGATTTGTTTTATTCAAAAAAGAGCAAAATGAATACAATACAAAAACAAATTCTTTTTCTACTTCACCTAATGCTGACATTCGAAATGTCAGTGGGAATAAAAATGAAATAAGACACCAAAACAGTGTTGCCAGTTTAATTAATGAATGAATTAGTTATTGTGATTAATATTATATCATTGTGATTATCATATGTGTATCAACTAACCAGATATCCGGTTTTATTTAAATTACTAACTAAAACATGGTGGCTTAAATGATTGCAAAAAATAGACTAATATAGAAAGATTTCAAGTTCTAAATATTTAAATACTTAAGTATTAAAGAGTGTTCTTTAGTTTAGGTATTATATACATACTGCCTAAAATAATTGCAAAATTATTTGTGCTTATATTTTGCAAATTGGTTATTAATAATATTTTTATCAAAATTATTATCGAATCGAAGGAAATAACAAGAAAAAGTTGGACTTTTTGTATAACAACTAAAAATTTTATTTTATATAAAATTTTTAATAACAAATATGAAAAATGTGTCGTTAAATTATTTTTAGGAACTTTAACGTGTTGTCTGGTCTGTCTCATCATAAGAAGAACGATGTTTATATGTAAAACGTAGCATTTAAATCAAGACTAAGATTTAGTGTCCAATAGGCTTGTGCTTGAATGGGCTTAGATAAAACAAGTTTCAATATAACCACGGACTAAATAGCTTTACCAAATAATAAATTATGTAACAATCGTCAAAGAAAATAAAAATAAAAGATAAAACAGTACAGGTTCTTACTCAGGAACCTTGAAAATGTTACGGATAACATTTTAAAGACTTGATAGTCTATTTCAGAATTACTAGCAGGATTCGTTTGAGGCAAAGACCGCGATTGTAGTGGATAAATAACTTGTGTAATTCTTTTGGGAACTGTTTTTAGTATCGCTTCTACATAAAATTGTCAATAGTTGTTATATACGCTAATTATCTTGTAAAATTTTTATTTTAATAATTATTTTAAATTCATTTAACTTAAGCCTAATTATGTTTTATTATCAGTAGTATTATTATTATGAATATTATTATTTTCAATATTATTTAACGAAGCTCGTTTTAAGTCATAGCATTGATTCCAAAATTTTACCAAACGATTATCGTTGTTTGAACAAAAATCACGAAAATCTTTTATCATTTTTAATTGGAACAATTCACCATCTGAAGAATTGTTAATTATTAAAGATTTCCATCTTTTATTTGGAATCATATGATTCCAAGCCCACAAAAAGCCAATCTAAGGTGACAGAAAACAAATTTTTTACATCAACAAATTGCTAATATAATATTCGCTGTATGATTACCTTTTTTGGTACATTAGTATTGTTTGTGTGACCATAGACACAGCGTGTAACATTGGCTTCTTGTCTGCTTGGTGAGTCCATTTGATAGTTGGCATTTTTAGAACAACTAAAAATGTTATTACACAATAATTAATTTAAATTTAAATTTTTTTTACTTACCGTATTAAGGCAAACATATTTCCAGAACAGTGGACGTATTGATATTCCTTTGGTACCTGTTAAGATGAAAAAGTAACATAAATTTCTCTTTCACGGTAATAGATAAAAAGCACTTATTTCACTTTTACTGACATCTTTGTTAAATGAAAATTTCTTTTCCACAACACACGGTAAAAATCCAAAACGTGCTAATATAGCTTCTTGAAAAAGTAACATCCTATCGGCTCTTGTCTCTTCGGAAAATTCTGAAAGAAAATTATTACTTGAATACAAAAAAAAAAACATTGAATTTTTCGGCTTTAAAAAGTTCACCTACCTTCAAACAAATTTACACCATTATTTAGATTACGAGTAGCTAGTGGTATGAAAATTGGACCTCTCAGCGGATCTGATTTTTCTGTAAAAGGCTCGGCCATCGGATCGGCTGGTACTGGCACTAATTGATAATTACACTGATTTGCTTTGCGTATCCAACCATTAATCTTTGAAAATATTAAAATGCACTTATAATTTATTATTTTAAACTAAATATTTTAAAGGCTCATACCAAATCCCAAACAATTGGACCTGATGAAGTCACCCACTGCACCACAATCTCAAATGCAAAACCTGTTTGCATAACGGTATGGTACTTAACATGACCCCATTCCATGCGCTCACTTTTTTGATTAACATCAATTTCTAAGTGCGAATGGCGATATATTTTTTCTAAAAACACGGAAATAATAATATAAGTCAATCTGCTGACATTATTTTTATAATTTTAATATATTAGTAGATACGTTATATATAAAGTGCACTTCGTTTTTTGGTAAATTTTTAAACTACATAAGTACATATTTCCGATTTTCAACTAAGAACTTTTGCTCTTTTTCGCTTCTTTAGTTGGCCAATTCTTTATTATCAAAAGAGTTTTGCAGATACTGAAATCAATAGTAGTCAGATGGGTAACAGATCTAGTCTACGGTGTTTGCATCGAAACTTCCAAGCCAAGCCTAATAAATTTTTGGCGGGTTATATGTGTTCCGTATCACTGTCATGATGGAACATAGCACCTTATGCGCTGGCCAATTCAAGTCGCTTAGTTTAAACACTGGAGTTAAGAGCAAAAGAATTAATCGTTACGCTAGGTTGCATGAGCTCATAAGGGATAACTCCCATCTTATTCCACCAAACAATTAACATTAGCTTGTTTGCTGTCAAGTCAGGATTAAACATTTTGAGGAGAGTAAACGTTCGTTGAGCATGATTTTTTCGTTTAATGTTTTAGTTCTGAACTCTTTTTTCCTATCCCCTAATAATTCGATTCCTTTGTTTTTTATAGAAAAACATTTCATCAACTATTTCAGTAGTTGACCGTCCAGAGCCAAGTGTATCTTTAATTACGAAATTTCCGGAACAGAGCTAAACACAATATTCCTGAGTTAGGCATTCACTCATAGCATCATAAACGTACATTTAACAAGATTTTCAGTTTGTTTTCTCCGCGTCTTTTCTCTTTTTATAATAAAAAAGCATCATATTGTGTATTTCTTCAGATATTTAACACATTTTTAACTAATTACTCCAGTAACGAACTAAGGAACTGTTTTTGCCTAAAATGTAACCTGAAATGTCACCCTTAAAAACACGAATACATGTTGTACGATATATGGGTATCAACACCATCTAGTGGCAGAAACAACGTATACTATTTATATGATCTTATAATAACATAAAGAACTACAAGCTTTATTAAAACTTATAAGCTTTAATATAACTTACGATTTTTACAACAATCTGTCCAAGATTGTACTGGTGGAATTTCTTTAAGAAAATTTGGTATGTGTGGTATTAAAGCATCATCATTCCACAAGCTGCTGCAGCCTGATAATTCAATTTCCATCCATTCATTTTCAAAGGCACTTAAATCATTTAGAGGCCTTATATAGTCTTAATAAAAAAACAGAGATAGAAATGATTTAAGTCTCAATATATAATATTTATAAAAGATTTATAATACCTTTAGCATTTTTGTCTTGTTGTGCTATAAAATAAAAATAAAAACCAGCTATAACTGGCTTATTAAAATCACCAGAGGCATGACAAATTAATTTTTCTTTGCGCATCATTTCTAAAATCTCTAAAGGATTACGACTATTATCCAAATTATTTTTTAACCATATTAATGCATCAAATGACACAAAAGTATACGATGGCAAACTTTGGGTCTGTGAGATAAATGCAACACCATTAACTGGATGTTTCATAGCTTCAAATATCTCATTAATTGTTGCATTTGGACGTAATTTTATTTCGGCCGGTGTTCTAAAATAGTTTTATGATGTACTTATTTTATATAACTAATGAACATATATACTATATATACTTACCCTTCATCATAGTCATCATGCTGGTTTAACTCAGAATTTAAGGCAATAGATGCAGCATCTGACGCTGGATGGATAATGCGGCCACTTACACGTTCTGATTTTATTATACCTGATCGCGCAATTAAACTATATTGTAAAATTTAAAATATTAGCATAATTTTAAAAGATAAATTAATTTATCAGTGTGTGATAATAATATTACATTTTGTTTAAGCTTTAAAATCTTCAAATATTTAAAAACTTATCTTATATATGTACAGGTAGATGATGTTTTAAATGAAAATTATTTTTTTACATATGCAATTAAATTTTAATGGATAGTTATGATGTGCTTTAACAGAACAAGCCAACAAACCTTTGCTGTGGTGAGTTAAAAATAATATGATGTTTATCAGAGAATCTAGTTGTGACATGCTGTTGTAAAGCCAAAACCAAAAAAATATAAAAGAAAACAAAAATTTTAAAAGAAAATGTTGCAAAAAAATAAAGAAGGAATTAAACAAAATAAATAAGCGTGCTTTATACAAAGCTTGATAAAATAAAAAAATAATAAAATGCATAAATAAATTCATAGCAAACGTTAACTAAAAAAATAATACAGTTCAGTATTGATAAGTTTAGCTAAAAAATATATTACTAGCTTTATTAGGATTAAGATTAAATAGCCTAAATATTTAATTTGTAATTGGAAATGGACAATTGTTTTACATTTTTATAGATTTTTTATTCTTTAACTAAATTAGTAGAAAAAATAGTTAATATAGTAACTTCAGGTAACGTGGAACCGCTTCTCTCGTCTCAAACTAGATATTGTTTACAGTTCTAGACAAATTAAAAAGGACTCATTTGGCAATGCAAGTGGTGATACCTTTAGTTTAAAATGTAATCGGTTAATACCCAGCTAGTTTAACTTATAAGTACAAAGAGGTAAGAACAACCGGGTTTATACCCATAACTCAAGATTTAGAAGGTGTTTGGAAAATTTAAAAAATAGATTCTTTTACAATATTTAAAAAATTGCCAAAAAGTGAAGCTAATGCTAACAATTTTCTGCTCACACTACTGCGCCGAAAAGAAAATAATGACATCGTAAAATATAGAAAAGAATGTTAAACAATTTTCCTGGCACAGACGAATACGTTGGTAAAAGATAAAGCAAAAGGTTTCATGCGTGAAAACGTTTAATATTTTTCGACATTTTTGAAGAGAAACATAGTCAACAATAACTTGTCTCCCATCTTTAGCATATTTAGAAATCGAATCAAACAGGATTTTTATTGTTTAAAATATGCATCCGATAGCTGGAGATACTATAAGAAAAAGCAAAATTTTTTGAACTTTCTTTTTGAGCTGCTTGAAATTTTGTTATATGAAGAACATACAAGTTTTGTTAAACAATTAGATAGACAATCGAAATCCAAAAAGAAGTTCATAAATACCCAAACTTAAGTTATCTAATTTGACTACCTATATTCATATAGTATTTATGTAGCTTTTAAATTACAATTATTTTTAATTTTAAATACTTGTAAAATATTTAAACACATATTTCATAATCTATTTTGTATAAAATGTTGTGTTTAATACAGAACTTTTACAAATTAACTACAGTTGCATATCAATTGTGTCGCTAAAGTGAGTAAACTCAAAATTTGTAAATTTTCACTTTTTGCAAGAAAACGATAATGTATGGTGGTCATATATATCTATCCACCGTAAAAGTCTTACATTATTTTCTATACTCTTTCGTAAAAAAAGAAAATACTTGTTACCCCTTTTTTGTGTTAATTTCATATTAAACGGAAGTTTTTTGCTTCTACTGAAAATTTGAGAATTTTAAGTTGACTCACTTCAGTGTTACAAGTGCGATATGTGTCTTTAAACTTATAAATACAAGCTGCTTACTCATTACAAATAGAAATAAATGAAAACAAAAAACAATTTGCAAACATCGTACGTAAAAATGACAAATTAAAAAAGAAAAAAGCCAATCCACATAAAAAAGCATAAATTGCATTTTTAAAACTAAAATTGTTTATAAAAACCTTGGTCGTTTTTCTGGTAAACGATTACTGCCAACCCGTTCGCGAAATGGTGAATTTGTCACTCCCTAAATATTAAAAATATGCAAATTTAGTGAAAAGTCGTTTTTAAAATTAATTTTGAGTATTAACTTAACAGAACGAAAAAGAAAATAAAATATTGTAACAAGACAAAGGATATCATTTTAAATCATGTTAAGTTATGACAAAAAAAGAAAAATTAAGTTGTAAGTTTCGTTTTTAGTAAAGGAACAAAAAATAGAAAAAGTTTAAGAAAGAGAACCTGATTAGGTGGAGGTCTGGATATTATGCTGGTACTGTGGCGCCTTCTTGTTAGATGACTTTGTGCAGTAGGACTATCCTGTAAACGATTCCAACTCAAACACATAAGGCATAAAGCAACAATAATAAAAATTTTGAAAAATATTAACATATTGTTGTTGTTGTTGTGTTTGTAAATAGATGTTAAGAAAATGTTTAAAAAACAAATTTGTAAATAAAAGGATATAAATATGTAATAGTAAAATAAACAAAAAATATCCAAATCAAATAATAAAAATATAAAACAAAAACTAGCAAGTTTAATAAATTAAAACAAAATTAAAATAAAATATAAACCACAAATAAGCGTAAATAACATAGTTAAACTAAATTCCGTACATAAATTAAATACATATTAATAAAAACGTAAGTAATGTAGTATTTTCTTTTTTGCTTACGCGTGCTTTACGCCTTTTTAACTTATTTAAATGTAATTCCACAAAGCGCATAAAATCATCGACTTGTTGCTTTGTATTGTCTGCCATTGTTTCGGTGAAGACATCACAGTATTGACATCCTTGCTCAATAATTTTGTTCATGGCTTTATTTTCTTTTGGTAACAAGTACATACGAAAGCGCCAATATTTTAAACTCTGAAAACAATAAAATAATATTTTGATTTGTAAGCAAGCGTTTATTTTACTTAAACAAATATACTTTGAAATTCAAAAATTTTAAAAATTTTAATACTAAATCGTAGATAAGATTTTTTAAGTTCAGAAACGAAAGTGGTTTTTATATGGAATTAACGTCTCTTATGCAATTAAATTATATGTACAATATAATTTTATTTTTTATTATTTTTATTTTAAATAACAATTACTTTTACTTACTTCCATTAACGGATAATCTGTATCACCTCTAGTGCATATATAGTGATCCATATAATTCCAATTGAAATTTTCCAGCTTCTCAGTTGTAAAGTTGACACCAGATATTTCATATGTTTCGTGTTGGGGAGCATGAAATCGATAACGATAATCAACATTTATAGGAGGATATGGATGTCTATATATAAAAGAGAAATTATAATATGAAAAATTTTTTAATTGAATATACATTTTTTATTATTATTTTATGACATTATACCTTGGCCTATAACCGGTTACAGTAATAACTGAACCATTAAGAGTTATTTTATGAAAAATACGTCCAATCGATAGTAAATATTCCTTAGTGCACTCAGAAGAAGGTTTCATATGAAGTACAGATGTTGGCTTTTGCTGTTTTAGACCTCCGCAGCATGGTGCCTGTGCTGGAAGGGTATTTAATTTCTCTTCTAAAACAATCAATTGAAAGCCCTGAGCTAAACGCTGTGAAACAATTTCCGTACACACTTCTTCCGTTGTAAGAGGTTTTCGATAAATTGCCCGACTATTTGCATAATCTAAGTTCACATCATCTGGTAATAGAGTATAATCTGATATAACATAATCGTTATGTAATGAACGCTTGTCAGGAAAATAGTCGGTAGTTATGGGTAAACAAGCTGGTATTGTTAGAGATTTCCAATCCACTCCTTCAATCATAAATAACAAAAGTAGCCCAAAATTGTTTGAAATAAAGAGATATTACAGATTACAAGTTATTACAATAGTTAAAATACAACACTGTCAAATACAGACGTACAAACATATGTTTAAAGCCTAAGTTTGGTGAAATTCATAAATTATTTTTCTGTTAAAATAGAAATACCAAATAATCCACACCATAGAAAATAAAGCATAAAAAATGTTTATGGGTCGATTACGGATGCTAAGCAAACTTTAGTTGTATTGCCAATAAGCGAAAATTGTATTGCGTATGGCAAATGACAACTAAAAATCTATTAATTTCAATTGCCATATAGGCAACTACAAACTTTAGGTTGAGGATCTGTTGTCATTCATAATCAACCCATTAAATATTAAAAATAAATTTTGGTAGGCACAAAAAATAATTTAAAGCATTAAATACATAAATTCAATTATACAGTGAGTCTTAAAATAAATTACATTTAACGTTATATGTGAAATGAAATATTTAAATAACTTTTTCAGTCTAGTTTCGGTTTCTGACTGATCTATTGACGTTAATTTTTTTTATTACTGGTTTTAGTCCTGGCTAATAATAGTTTAAAAATTTATAGATTAACAAATTTACAGATTAACAAATTAACATTCGAATAATCGAAAGAATACAATGATTTGAACTTTTTTAATTGGAGGAAGTGAAATGTTTTTTTTATATTTAAAAATATTGTGTTTTTTAATTTTTTTATTTTTTTTATTTTATAAATCACAACAAACAAACAAGTTTTTCTTATACTTTAAACACTAGTTAATAAGTAAAACATACTCTTATATCTTGCGGTCCAATACAGATTGCGAGGCGAAATCTAGAATATTTCAAACGTTCAGTGTCAAAGGATTTTTCGTAGAAATTTTGTTTTATAAGCCTCATACATATCTAAAATATACGTAATATTTATTTTTCTAACGGCTTGAAAACGTCGACATTAAATTATATTTTTTTCATTAAATAAAGATTTTGATATTTTTTCTTTGTCTGCACTTTTAATTATATCAGAATCAGAAGGGGGTGGTCAGTTATTTAAAAACTGCATTTACTTATTTATTTAAGTATTTATTTCGCATAAAGTTTTGTAAATTAAAACAAAAATTTTGAAGTAATCGTATAAAATTTTGATACAAAGAAAATAATACAAATGAAAATTGTAAGTACATATGTGTATTATCATCATGCAATAATAAATATAAGTCATGCAATCTAAATCTAAAAGAATATTATATAAAGATTATATAATTAAATACTTTAATATTAAAAAATGAATATATAACCAACATTATCTACCAAAATTTTAATTTTTTTATTTATATAAGTAATAGTGCCACAATTACTTGCTTACTATCTACTTTGTGTTTGTACATTACGTGTGTGTGTTGGTATATCTGTGTGTGGTTAAAAAACCTTATTAAAAGTATGTATGTTATTTAAAAGAAATGGTGCAAGCTTTTTATATAAAAACTAAATTGACATTACTTTTCATATAAAAATACATTAAAGAAAATATGTATTATTTTTTAAAAATTTTGCTAACCTATAATTATTTTGGCTTTGCCATCTCCTTCTGTCTCGAACACATTCCCCATAGATGCCTCTGTTTCAAATATTGGCTTTAAATGCTTTCGCGCACTACCATTGACTGCGTTTTTTGTTAAATGAGATTTTTTTCCAAAAAAATTTTAATTTTTTGTTTTTTGATATGTCATAATAAGTAGAAACGATTGTTTTGATGATAAGTCGGGAACAATAGGTTTAGTTTTGTTATTTGATATATATTTTTATTTGTGATTGATGAATGAACGAAAATAATATTTAGTTTAATGAAATTAAATAAATATCAAATCTTTTCAAAGAACTACTAATAATGAATGTAAATATACAAACATATAAAAAATATAATGAACGTTAATGTTAATAAAATATTTTAGAGTTTGTAAACAAAAAGATTATAATTTTTGAGTTAATTTGCAATTTTATGTAATCAGCACTTTATTAATACATATAATATTAATAATATTTATTAAGTAAAACCACAAAAAAATAAAAAAATTAATATTTTTGCTGTATTGTATATATCCACTTTTATGAATTTATATATGTAGTTTCAAAATTTCTATTACACAATTACCCCATAAAACAAAACAAAAAATTATATAATATAATGTAATTCGTCATTAATTGAAATATAAACAAAATATCCAATCAAATGTTTAACTTAGAAATTAATACAAATAATCTGTTAGAAAAAAACCTTTAAGTACATAAATATGTAAGATAGACTCTTCAATTTTGACAATATCACAATGAGAATTCACAAAAAAAGAAAAACAATATAAACAAAATTAAGTATACCTAACACTTTCTAACATACCTGTAGTTATAGCCGGCGTCCATTCTTGTTCACCTGTTGCTCCCCAAAGAAAACTTTTAGCTGGCACAGTAGCATTAGATGTATTTGGTCCCAATGCAGTAGAATTTAGTAACGAATTATTACGTTTTCTGGAAACTGAAAACAAAAAGATAAAATCTATAAATATCTCACAAGTAATTATCAATTACTTTCTAATTTATCAGCTTCTACACCATTTAAACTGCTTGAAATAGATTTGCTCATTGTAGAACAATTTGATGTATGATCGTACTCCATTGAGTTGTAGAATGAAGAATAGTCGTTGTCGTTATTATTATTAAATTGATTGCAATTAGGTTTTGCAGGCACCGCCTGATAATGATGTTGTTGTATAAGAACTCCAGTTGGACCCTGCAACAAATTATTTTGAAAATCTCGGGTTTTGTTTTGTACGTGTCAATATTATAGACCGACTTTTTTAAACAAAATTTAGATAAGAAGTTAAAAAGGTAGTAAACATTTCTTTTATACCTTTGGAAATATATGGGTCCAACGACGTCGATTTGAAGTTAATTTAATTGTAACATGAGAGGGATCAAAAGGATTTATTAGAGAACGACCTGGCCTTACTATTGGTGCAATAGAAACAATTGAGCGTCTAGCATTTTTTTCAGACGCTAAAGATTCGGAGAGGTTAGTGACGTCACTCTAAAAGAAATAATAAATTTTATATGAATAATAAAAAATATATAACGAAAAAGTTTTCAAACCATAGCTGCCAGTATGCCTGAAGTTCCATGATGGATATCAGGATCTGACATTTTACGGCGCAAACTTGGCACTTTAACAGGAGTTAAATTTTCCCAGTCATTGTTTTGATAGGCATATGTTTCTAAACTAGGTACTGATGTTTTCTTAGCTCTTATTACACGTTGTAAGGAACTGAAGTTAGAAAAAATTCTACAAACAGAGATACAATATACTAATTATATAAAAAACATACCATGTTCCCTGAGCAGGAGGTGGTTGAAAAATTTGTTCATCATATGCCTCGTAATCGAAAAGGGAATTGTGTATGTACTCGGATTGATTGCAGCTAAGAAAATTCTTTTCATTTTCCTAAAATATTTGAACTTTCAAGAAATCCGTGTAAAGTTAATTAAACAGCTAAATTACTTACACAATTACTATCAACTTTAATTGGAGCGTTTGCTATCATTGGTGGTAATTTGATGCGTGGTATAAAATTTGAATAAGCTATTTTTTTATTGGTAGAATAAAAGCTTAAATTTATCCAATGTGGTAAGGAGTAATCATCAGCAGCAGTCAGAGATGTGTCTTTATTATGAAATTTAAGCAGAGGCACAGCATGCAATGGCTGTTCACCAACACATACTAAATCACTACCAACACCATTATCAATTATCTAATTTCAAAAATTATATTAATTCAATTACTTTTCACTAGTATATTATAAGCCATGAATGTACATAGCATTGTAATGTGAAAATTTTTAAATGACTAGACTATATTACTTTTATATAGTTAATACTCACTCGTTGTTTTGTTATATTAGTAAGTTCACGATCTACTTCAAAAACACCAACACCAGGTGTAATAACAACTGACAGTTGACCAGTTCGATCAAAAGTCCGATCTAAATAATGCTTTTCAAACGTATTTAATGATATATTCAAAACTTCCAAAAAGTTTCCTTGAGCAGCTGTAGAATTATAAGCTATTGGTATTTTCACACTATCTCTGGCATGATAATTTAAGACCGTTTTTTGATATGAAGTAAACAATTTCCTTAATTGACCCAGCACCGTACACCAATCGTCATTACGTTCATTTTGTATAGCAACCCGATAAAAGTCTTCATAAAATCTACCTTTATAATCCATTTGTAAACATTCACGCATATGCTCAGGAAACTCATCAAGTGATTTTGCTGCATAGAATGTTCGTGAGAATAAAACTATAGTAACTTCATGATTACATCCCAATTTTTTCCATTTATGAAAGAGCTCGGTTAAAAATCCATTAACCGCCTTTTCAAAATATAAATCTCCATGTATATCAAAGTCCCACATTTCTGATGACATTTGTAAGAACAGATAAACCATTGATGTACTACTACGAAAAACAATTTTTGTGTCTTCCGTTATAACTCCACAAGAAACGCGTTCGCCCTGAGACCACATCTCATAAACTTGGCATCGTATTTGCATATCATTATAATCAATCTTTTTATTGATATATACACATGTGTTTGTCTAAAGGATGAAATTAAAAATTAATATCAAAAATTAAAAATATAAGTGCCTTTTTCAATTTGATAAATAACTGAAAAAATAGTTAATGGTTAAAAAAAATTTTTTTTCGTGTTACATAGTATACACTATAGTCCATAAGTTCACACTGTTTAATATACCTACATTCAAATCAGATAAGAATTTTAGTATAAAAACGTATAACAAACACATACCTAAAATACATATTGTTGCTCTTTTGTAGAAAAACCCTAACTCAAAAAATTTCAATTTTGCAGAGGAAGGAAAAACTTAATAGAAACTGTAATTATTATAACTGTAATTATCAATATGTAACTTTCTTTAAATGAAGGTTTTAGTTTCAATACAAATTAAACACAAATTTGGCAAAAAAAACTATTTTATGGTAATATTTGTTCTATTATTTTCTTTTAAGTAATTTGAAAATTTTATATTTGTTGGTACTACTAAGAATAGCTGACATAAAAGGTATTGTTTCTATAAAATAGTGGTTTAATTTTAAGGCTTTTTGTAGGTGTATTTGCAATGTATTGAATTCACCAAAAAGCTTAATATCAAAAATATACGAGTTAGGGCTTTCTACATAAGAGTAACCATATGTAGTTTGAAATAAGAAAACAATTTCATTTATAACACAGCGCGGCAAAAAAATATCCGGAAAGTGATACTATTTTTCTGAAAGGCGCTATCGAGTACAATAATAGACTGTCTTTGAAATTTTTGAAACAGTTTAAGCATTTTTTTTCATAAAGTCATGCAACTTTAAGCTAATAACTTAGTTGAATATTAACCGATTTTAAATTTCTCAGCGGATTTGGAAAGAAAAGAAATATTTCTTTTTAATGACATACATGTAGGTTAATAAATAAATGGAATTTTGAATTTTTTTATTAAACATTATTTACCTTTCTTTTTATAGTTTATTCAGTTGGAAAACAATTTTTGTACTCTGCAAATATTTTCCAGCATTAAGAAAGGGGACATATACATATCGAATTTACCTATTTATGTATTTTTTGCACTACAAAATCACTTACACATATGTATGTATGTATCAATTAAATAAAAAGCTTAACACATACCAAGTATTTTTTTAATCGCCACATTTCTGATCTTCCCATATACTGATCCTTAAATGTTATTTCAATTGAATCTAAAGCAACATCGGCCACATCAACAAGTCGCATAACTACATCATTGAAGGTTCGTAATTTAAATTGACTTGCCACACCGCTTTCTATGCTAATCGCATCACGGTTTTTCAGATCCGTAAATGTTGTTATTTGCAAAAGTAACCTAGTATTTTCCTCATCATCGCGATGGAATACCTCCACTATATCACCAGCATTTGCATCTGGGTGTTCCTTGTTATTGATCAAAAGATCAGCATCTGTAAAAGACGGAGAGTATTGTATTTTACTTTCCTACGATTAATATATGTATGATATATTTTTACCGTTATATGCTTTAGTATGAGTATATAATTTGTATAATTTCATTGCTCCTTTTTTGTACAACAATTATATTTTCAGAATTTTAACAATTCCTATATTTATTAGTTCATTTTGGGTTGTCACAAAGGTTTTACATTTGTAATGAAAACAAAAAGTATTAATAAAAGATTCTTATCAACATATGTTTATGTACATAGTGTTACCAGACTATCTTGTATTTTACAATATGAATATCAAAAACAGAATTGCAAAGTTTTAAAATAATTGCTGCGAAAATTAAGAAATTCAAAATAGTTTAATAATTCATTCCGTATAGTTAGTTACTCCAAACTTTGTAATACGTATTAATACGTGTAGGATTGGAAAAGGTGTAGGATTATCAGCTCTAACGTCTATTTATTAATTTTGATAATTTCAAGGTAGATTAACACCATGAGTTCGTAGAAACCAGGTATTAATACCCTTCCCAGCCGATAATATGTTAATAAGTTGTATTTATTTCTATAGCAATTACAGCTATTTTGCTGATGTAAAAACATCTTCAATGTAGCGAATGTTCGGAAAACAGCTGATTACACTAACAAATTTGAAAAGTAAACAATAAAAAACAATTAGATAAACAAACGCGCTAAAAGTGTAAACAAAAAAAAAACATTGACAGTTGCCGTGGATACGTAGTTTTACATTGTGACATGTAATTGTATCTTGTAATACCTCTTGTAGTGTGCCGCTGGATAACTTGGGACAAAGACCATGGAAGAAGAATTAATTGAAGCTGTAAAAATACACGAGATTTTATATAAAAGAAGCTGCCTTGATTACAGAAATAGACAAAAGCGAGCAGCTGCTTGGAATTCCATAGCCCAACAGTTAAATGTACCAGGTAATAGTAATGTACCAAGCCATTTAAATAAATGAAATGTGTATTTTGTATTGCTTTTTTGCATAGAGAATGTTTGCCAAGCTCGTTGGAAAACTCTAAGAGATCGATTTGTAAAGAAACACGCGGAAATAAATGCCTCTGGTAGTGGTGCTGAAGCAGAAGAAAATCAATGGCAATACTACCGGCAAATGGAGTTTCTGTGTGAATATATAAAACCAAGAAAGTAAGATATTTTTGAATGAAAAGAACATTTAATTTAAATTTTCTACGCTGTTACAGGACGGTAACAAGATTGACTTCACCACAATCAGCGCATGAACTAGCACACAAGAAACGAAAACTTTCTAGAGATCAAAAATCATTTATGGAAGCTGATGAGAATCCAAGTAATGAGAATACTCACACTGAAAATACAGAAATTCCTGAGTATAATTTCATTGGCAAATTTGAAGAGTACTCATACTCTGATGAGTATGAAGCCGAAGACACCGAATATCAAACTTGGAATTTGAACAAAGATAGAGAACATATTAGTATTAGAAAAGACGATCAAACGTTTAATATTAATTGTCATTTAAATGACGTAGAAATGGAACAAACTAGTAATATTGATCGCGATAATAAAGATGAAACTAAAAATCAAAGTATATCTGTGTCAATTGCCACTAACGGTGAAGAGATTTTAAAAAATAAAAATTCCAAACGAATATCATCCTGTAAGTGTACAGCAACAAATCAAAATAACAATGACAGAGAAGAAGAAAATCTGTTGAATTTTTTTCGCAGCTGTATCGATGATATACTAATGTTCGACAAACGAAAGCAACGTTTGTTTAAAAAACGAATTTTAGATATTATTGATGAACTACAAGATTCCTAAGAATAGTTTTAAGATTAATTTGTAAATGTTATTTTCTATATTAATTAACATTAAAATACGTTATTTTGGTTTAAAAAAAATGTATATCGGCGCACTTTATTGGATCACAAAAGCAAATATTTAGATTTGATTAATGGCTAATTTTTTTTATAAAAAAGAAAAGTAAATCTCATACAAGACGATTACAGCTTTTAAGTTTAGTCGGATTTTGGACTACATTCTTTAAAGTTTTTACTATATTTTTTTTTTATTCGTACCGACCACAAAATTTTTAAAGACTATCTTTTTATCAACATTTTTTAGGTTTCATTAATCTCTCATTAATAAAATGATTAGATTAGTCGTAAGCTTACAGAATAGTAGTAAATAATTCACAAACATTCGCTAACAAATCACGTGTTTTTCATACTAAATATCATTTAAATAGAAAATGTGGTCTATAATATCCAAAAACGAGGACATTAACAATGTAAATGCTTGGAAAACTTTCATCAGATAAGCGTCTGTCTAGCGCTCGTTATGGTAAAATTAACAACAAACGTAAAAGAGCAATGTAGTGTCCAAACTTTTCCACGGTGGCAAAATGTGAAACGCAGCAGTGACAAGCAGAATACCCAAGCATTTATAAGTTAAAATCTTCAGAAAATTTTAGATCTACAGCGCCTGTAGCTATAGAAATTAAAATGCATAAATGGAGGTAGAGAACCACATCATTAGGACCCTACATAACAATAGAAGAGTACGTCTAGCTCAAATGTAAAAAAGACAAATTAATACATAAATAGCCGGTATGAGTAAAAGTTGGATCAATATAAAAGCGTCGGGACAAGTTAAAAGTCGCATGTTCTTTATAGGATGGACCGGAATATTTTTTGTCATAGCAACTTGCGACCTACTCTACATAAATAAACATTAGGTTTAGAGTTTTAACAAAATTTATTTGAATTTTATTGGTCTCTTTACTAGTCTATTTATTGAAATCTATGTATAATTAAACAAAAGATGCAATTAAAATTACTACAAATTTTACCGTTTTACAACGTAAAATGCAACATAAGAAATGTTTTTTTAATATTAAAAATTACAAACAATGTAATTTTTTATAATGCTAAGAAAAGAACAACGAAAAGAATACAGAAAGAAATTTGTTAAAATTATTTTGTCATAATGGTATGGATTAGGTTAATAAATTTATTTTGTATAAATGGCTTTGGTTTATATGTTGTAGCTTAAGGTCTCAATAAATGTTTAATTTTATTTTAAAATCGTCAAACCAACACAAATTTAATTCTTCTTTAAATAAGACGTCAATGAGTCCAGATCCCTCTTTAACCATGCCGCATTTAGACGTATTGTTTCGACAGCTTGTGACACAGTACGTTCAGTACCAGGGAATTGTTTGTTTTTAAAGAATTCTTCGACTTCAAGAGCACGTTCTTCAGAGGCAAAATTTTCAATTAGATATTTTATCAAACGAGCTAATAAGAAACCACCCTAAAATATTCATAAAAGAAATTATTTTTATAGAGTCTTTGAACCATATAAATGCAAAATTTTTAAAAACAATTTTTTTATTGCTCTTACCTGATATTGCTCCAGCAATTTTTGATTGTTGTCTTTAAAGAATTGCCAGGCCATGTCACGGCCTTTTGGATTAACAGCAACTGCTACAATAACAAATACAGAATCTTGTGCACGGACTTCACCCTGTAACATAATAAAATATATAATTTTATTATAATTAAAAAAATTCTCCATAGTCATAGGTATAAACTTACCGACATTGCAAACTCGATGACTTTACGCAATAAATCAACGTTACCAATACAACCTAATGCCCGAGAAATTCGATCTTGTTCTTCATGTAAATCAGTTGCTCGATATAGTGAAAGCATTTCTTCAAAAATCGCTTCATCTCCGTCTTGTAAAACTGCCTTATAACAAGTTGAACGTAAATCAGCCGGTACGGGACGAACATTGTTTGCATGGTCACGGAAACTGCAATTGCTTTAAATTATTAACAAAAGTTTTATAACAAAAATCTTGCTATAAATACCGTTTTTGAGCTTCCGCTATAATGTCTTTACAACGGAAGGACACTAAGCGTGATAGTACAAGGCTACGTAACAAAGTGTCCAAATGATTTTCACCTTCTTTTACTTCCCATCCCAAACGGTCTGCTACTGGGCGATACAATTTTTCTCCATACTTATTAAAGTAATCCATTAAATCAGTGTGTGATATTAAGATATGAAGATTTGATAATGAATTGGTTATTGCGGTCCAAACTGTGTAATTTGTTTCATTACGATATGAATCAATAAGTTCAAGAACCTCAGCGGTGCTAGCTTGACCAGCTTGCACCATTGCAAACATATCATCGATAAGACCCAAACGATCTAGAGGAGGCAGTTCCATGTTACGCACAGCTGGCATTAACTTCTCTAACATTTCCTTAGAATAACGCGTACGATAATAGCCAACCGTACCAGGATTTATTTTAATCCAGTCTTCTGCATTTACATCTTCTAATACAACTTCCATTGATTTCTGATCCAATAAGAAAGTTTTAGCAATACTTTTGGGATTTTTCGAGGTAGAAATAGTAATTGGTATAACCCAGGTGTAATCCCCATCTGGTTTAGAACCGTCAGCAGTAAATTTATTTTGGGTTAAACGAAGCAAACGTTTATTCGCTTCTATTTGTTCACATTCAACACTAACAACAGGAAAACCTTTAAGCTTTATCCAAGAACTCATTACTTGAGCTACAGGCTTAGAACTGGCCTCTTGTAAAGCTGACCAAAGATCTTCAGTAAAGGTATTCTTATACTGGTGGCGGGTCAAATAAATATTCATTCCTTTGCGGAAGTCATCTTCGCCTATGTAATCGTGGAGCATGCGTATTACAGAGGCACCCTTATTATAACTGATTTCATCGAAAATTTCATCAATTTCGCATGGATGACCAACAGGTACTTCGATGGGATGCGAATTTTTTAAAGAATCTAATTCTAAAGCACGTGTATACATATCAGTGACAAACTGAGTCCAAATATCATATTCCGGGAACAAATGATGTACACATAAGAATTCAACAAAGGATGCATAACCTTCATTAAGCCATAAATGCGTCCACCATTCCATGGTTACCAAGTTACCTGGAAAGATTAATTTCATAAATCAATAAAAATTACTTTTTTATTTTATATATTTGTTAAATTTCATACCAAACCATTGATGAGCAATTTCGTGGCCCACTGTTAAAGCAATTGACTGTTTACGCATTAATGATGTATTTTTTGGGTCGACAAGTACAAAAGTTTCACGATATGTTACCAAACCCCAATTTTCCATAGCACCAGCTGAGAAATCAGAAATTGCAATCAAATCCATTTTCGGCAAAGGATAAGCAATATTAAAGTAACTCTTGTAATAGGGAAGAACTTTTGTAGCCACCTCTAAAGCAAAAAGTCCCTGCTCTTTTTTACCAACAGGCGTATAAACACGCACTAAAACACCGTCTTCCGATTTTCCTTCCACATAATCGTATTCTCCTACAACTACAGCAACTAAATAGGTTGACATAATAGGTGTACGATCGAAAATTATACGTCTTAATCCACCATCTAACGATTTCTCACTCTTTACTGGCATGTTTGACAGTGCCACACGATCTTCTGGCACAACTAAAGCAACATCAAATGTTGCTTTAATAGCGGGTTCATCCCAACAAGGAAAACAACGACGAGCATCTGTTGCCTCAAATTGAGTTACGCCAGCGTAACGTTCTTCGCCGGTTTGAGTAAAATATTTACTACGGTAAAAACCTTTCATTTTATCATTCAATTCTCCTTTGAATGTCATATTTAATTTACCGACAACACCAACGGGCAGTTCTTTTTCAAACAATAACGTGGCAGTTTCATTTTCAGCTGAATAACTTACTTTTAAAGGTTTCAATTTTTCCCCTTTAAAGTCGATTTCACTGCTCTCAATTACCATATCCAATGCATTTAAAGTAATGGTGCTAGTTGGCTCAACAATCTGAAATAAACAATTTTGTAATATTGAAAAAAAAAACATTAAAAAAAGAAAATATATACAGAAAGACACACATATTTAATTAATAAATCAATGAAATCTTGATGGCATTATGTGCCACGATGATGATCTTCTTAATTCAAAAGATTTTAATTAAACAAGCTTCTATGCGCTAAAATGAATTAATTTAAATATTCAATTTATTAGACAAATGCAAATATATCAATTAAAACTTTGATGAGATTAAGAATTAATTTTAAATATATATCTTAGTCTTATGTATGTGCAAGCAGCATTTCATAATGCGAAGGATTTAATAAAATAATTTATAAATAATAATTTTGAATTTAAGTCGTTATCATTATTTTTGCATTAATAGTAAGTTATCTTAGGACAAGTTTAAGTTTTAAAGTATATAGGAAAGAGATAAATGTTATCCAGTGATTTTAAACTTAAATGTAGAAATATTTATAATGAAAATGTTAATTAATTTTAGAAGGTAATAGCTGATTTACTCATGAAAAGATTAAATTAATAAGAATTATTAAAGAAACTCCGTTCATTTTTTAATCATGTTTTTAACAAATATAAAATATTCAGGTCTTTAACCCTTATGTCTAAGCTTGAGTTGCAAACAAGTTTGTATACATTTTTGTTTTTATTATTCTCCTATCATATTGACAACACGTTGGCCGTAATACTACTACATACATATATACAAAGTATTATATAAATTATTCTATCGTTGTTTTTAGAAATATTTAAGGCAATTTCATTTTTTATTAATTACTATATATATGCAATTAAAAGAACAATGCAACATTTCTCATTCAATGTAGTAAACTATGGAACAAAACATTTTGAAGACCATCGATTTACAAACATCATATCCAGATTATCCACTCATATATATTACATACAGCTGTGTTTCTTTTTTTACATCGAAATGAGAAAGTACATATTAATTTATTTTGAAATACTTTGTCCGTCATTCAGTTATACATTAATTAATACAAAGAAAAATGTAACAAAAGCAATGAGCTAAAAACCACATCGAAAATTTTTTATTAATACCTATAAAATGCTATACATATTAGATTGTTTTGTTTTTATATTTTAATACGTAACGCATAATACACAAAAACAAATAAAAGTGAAAGTAGAAGAAAGGTTGAAAATAGAATTGAACAAATAAAGAAAAAGAAGTAATAACAAAAAATGTTCATATGCAATGTTTACTATGTACTTACCTGCACTTGCACACTGGTTTTGCCTTCAAAAGTGAAAGCCTCTAAATTGGGCTTTAATTCCAATTCATAATGCGTTGGCACTACATTGGTAGGTAAACGTTGAAATTCTTTTTGTTGATTAGCTGCCATATTTTTCTTGTCTTTAACTAAAGATGTTGAAGTTTCTTCCTCAGGTTTGGGTACAGCAGCAGATTGTCTAGCTAAATCAGCAGATGTACGACTTAAAATATTACGATATTTGTCACAAAGATCACCTAATAATGGAGCCTCACTATTCTTTAGAGATGTACCCAAAGATAAAGTTGAGTAATCGCGATAAAATTGCTTCTGAACTTTAACAAATGGTTTACCCGCGATAAGCGTATTAAGATGACAATTTTCTAATAGTAATGGTGGTGTAGTGGTGGTGTTGGTGAAAGAATTATTTTTTATTTTTATAATAGATTGCAAATTATTATACGATGGGGTTAATATACCACGGCACACAAACGAATGAGGTTTTTGTTTGTTAGCAAGTTGAGCACAAGTGATGGTAGTAGCAGTAGTATTAAAAGTGGAGAAACAACGTATTGTTTTAACAGCAACAACAGCTTTCCGACAACTATTTTGATGATAACTTTGCAAATGCTGAATGGGAATAAATTGAGTTGACAGCTGGCAATTTGATAAAAAAAATGGTGTTGCTGTTGTTGTTGTTTTTGTCGTCGTTGTTGGGGATAGTGGAGATTTCTTTAGTGATGGTGATTGGAAATACAATACTCTCTGCTGCTCTTGTTCTTTTTTTTTATGTGTCTTTTTAAAATGTTTTTTCTTTGATGGTTTTTGTGCTTGAAATAGTAATTTTGATTTTGGTACTTTTAGGTTAACAGGACAAATGCATTGATTAACTAAAAAAAAATATACTTGTTATAATATATATATATATATGCGTTCATACATACATGCATATAGGTAATTATTGTTTTCAAATATATTAATAGCAACGTTATAATTGGTTCAGACCAAATATATTATACCCTACACCACAATAATAATCTTTTGTTCCATTTAACCATTTGGTGAAAAAATCCTACGCAATGCAGCAGTTAACATTCTCAGGTATAAGAGATAATTTGCGATAGTGGCCCTGGTAGTGCTTGAACATAAAAACAATTTAATGGTATCAACAAACAAGGAATAAAGGGGATTGTATTAATATGCTAACTTTGGTTTTAAATGTCTGTATTTATCTAAGTTTGATATCAATTTAAAAATATAACGAGCTAAGTAAGCAGCTCAAAAACTAAATCCTCTTTCGACGAACGAAAATTACACTCTGAAAACGACGTTCAGTACCAGTGGTACTATATAAATCTCTATCCTTGGAATTTCGCAAGTAGATGAAGCTATCCTTGCGAGTATTTGAAAGGACATATATGGAACTATCCGTGTCGATGGAGACTATCACCATGGAATAGATCACAACCTATACAAAAAAAAAATGAAGAAGTTAAACATATTTATTTAATTATACAAGCTTTCGTTGTGACCTCTTTATTGAATGTAGAATTGCAAGATTGAGCATTAAAAAACCTGGCAAGCTCTATTAAAAGTGTTGACTAGGACTTTTCTCTTAAGATAGTCGAAAAAATTTTTTCGATGGGATCGTACAAATGATTTTCCAAAACGTTACAAACCAAAAAAGTTGGTGATGGCTAATTTATAGTGGTGTAGAGTATAAAAAAGTATCTTTTATAAGCGGAATACACGAAGGGCACAATTTGTCGTGTTAATTTTAGTTCACTTCTCTTTTACTTTTATTTCGTATAAATACCTTTGCACAAATGCTGTTCAAATTCTGTATTCACTAAATCTAAACACAATTTGTTTAAATCTGTAAAAATATTTATGAAAATATTCACTCTATTTGCAACAATTAAATCAAATAAAATACAATTTCTAATGCAGAAAAAACAGGATGACTTGCTTTTGTTATTGTTATCATATTTTTCTTTTTATGTATTTGCAGTCGCCTAGCCGGTAAACGTCATTTACAAATATTAGAGTTGCCATTAGTACAAAAAACTCATATTTTAATATCCTAGCACACATTGGCCAAATAACACACAAACTTGAATACCCTGTTTTGTTTGCCAATCGTTGTTTTAGCACAATTTAATCTACGAAAATTAGCAACTTATATAAAAATTATACTGGTTTTTGATTTCCATGCGCTTAAAGCCGTCCTGCTTCCACACTTTATAACATGTTTATACATATTATCAAAAAAAGTTTAAACTAAAGGTATTTTATACAATTGATTTTGTTTTTTTTCAGTGTTTGACAAGAATGATTTCTGTAGGAAGTAAAGAGCAACATCAAAAGTTTAGCGTTGCCATATCTACTAGACTCAGGTATATATATGTGACTTGTTAAGTGAAATTAAATATTAAATGGAGTTTTTTATATGCATATAAATATATATTATTTTCGTTGAGTTAACAAGAAGACGCTTAATAAAATGAGTCAATTTTTTTGAATATATAATTGAACTGTAATGTTATTTTTAGTATGGCATCATTATTTCAAAAGGCACATGGAAAGTCTACACGTATTCCAATTAATATTGTTATTGTGATTAGTATGGCGATGTGCTATACATTATTTTGAATGATTGTCATTTTTTTAGCAGAGCAATTTGGACGGGAGAGCAGACGTCAATTTTTTTTGAACTTACAGAAAAATTAATTTTCCACGAAAATGATTTCAAGGGCCGCCATTCGTTCTGGTAATTATATTAAATACTCATAACTTTACATTTTAACAATCATTAAATGAAATATTTGTCTCTAATAAGTGATTTTAACCTCATAATTCGTTGTCCATTAAAGCGAAGTTTTCGCAGTTTTCTGTAGTTTATGTAATCACTGCCTCAGCACGTAAGGTCTCAGCAACTGTCAAAAATCCAGATGTGAAAATTTGCAAATTTGTGCTTGTTAAATTTAAATATTTGTTTTGTACAATTTCTTTACAGTTCAGCGTCCATTGGGTGCTTTGGCAGTCAGAACATCATCTGCTGCTGCTAGCCCTTGTGGGGGTGGTGCTGAGCGCCCCGTACGTCCAGAACATCCTGGCAAAGTACGTTTAGGTTTCATTCCTGAAGAATGGTTCCAATTCTTTTACAACAAAACTGGTGTGACCGGTCCATACACCTTCGGTGTTGGTTTGCTTACCTACTTGTGTTCCAAGGAAATTTATGTTATGGAGCACGAATACTACAGTGGTATTTCATTGGCCATCATGGCTGTAGTTGCTGTTAAGAAGCTTGGACCAGTTGCTGCCAAGTGGGCTGATAAGGAAATCGACAGAATTGAAGCCGAGTGGAAACAAGGCCGTGCAGATGAATTAAAGGCTTTACAGGACTCCATCGAAGCTGAAAAGAAAGAGCAGTGGCGTGCTGAAGGTGCTTTAATGCTCATGGATGCTAAAAAGGAAAATGTTGCCCTGCAATTGGAAGCCGCTTTCCGTGAACGTGCTATGAACGTTTACACTGAAGTATATATTTAATCCTATGAAATTGTGATTTTTTTTTTTTATAAAATTAAATGCTTATTTTAGGTCAAACGTCGCTTGGACTATCAAGTTGAATGCCGTCATATTGAACGTCGTCTTAGCCAAAAACACATGGTCGACTGGATTGTGAAAAATGTTTTGGGCTCCATTACACCACAACAAGAGAAGGATACTCTCAACAAATGTATTGCTGATTTATCTGCATTGGCTGCTCGTGCCAAGTAAATAATATAGTTGCATTACATTTAGTTATTATGAAACATTAATAAAAAAAAAGAAATTAAAGAATAAAACAAACAACGTACATAAATTAAAAAAGAGAAATAAAATGTGACGTTATTGATTTAAAATTTAAGTAAAAAAGAAAACTTATTTAAAAAGATCTAAATAAAAACGATAAACAACAAAAGAAGCAAAAATGTGTCCAACCAATTTATCATTACTAACAATGTATACCGAGATATTTTTTTTCCTCCGTCACTCTAGGGTGCATATTGGCTTTTCACAAAGCATCTATTGCTTTGTTTCAGTTTCTTTAATTAATTTGATAGTTCAAGCGAAGTAGATGATTATTCCGCTGTAGCTTCCTCCATATGATTTTTTGCTAATTGGTGGTGATCTTTTTACCTTAGTATTGTAATATTTTTCCCAGTAATTGGCAGCATGTTTTTCCTGATCTTTCGTCTGAAGTTTGTCATCATCGCCAGAGGTATGGGAAAGGGTCAGAGGGTTTTTTTCTTCAAATTTTTAAATGGAGTTGTCTGGAGGGAAGTTGAAGCCTTTTTTTCGAAACCTTAATTAAATTTTTTCTTCGTCATGTCCTCGCTGGGGCTCGAACCTGTGTCGTTTGTGTTGTCATGCGTGCGCTCTAACCACTACAACACGCCACCACCATATACCGAGATATAAGTCCATAGTAATATAACATGAAATATAGCTTTGTCTTCAAGTTCCAATTTTAATGTATATTTTAAAATGCATTTCAGTAAGAAGCATTATTTTTCTTACAACGGTACATACATGGGCAAACCAAATCCTTTTTTTCTTAACCCTACTTGTTTTTGGTAGAAATTAGTGAGTAAAAACCATATAAAAATAAGCAGCGCTAAAGATTTATTCGATGCTATTGTTTCATAAAATATATAGTGTCCTAAAATTAACGCAGGGTTTGAATATGCCACTATTTTTACAATGATTTTTTTAAAAATAATGACAGTTTAGCGACTGCAGTTAAAACTTTTGTACAAAATATGGTCAAAACAGTGTTTAATCCTCTATAAATTATGTCTTCTATTTAGTTCAAACCTTGAATTCATTTTAGAAAACTCTCTATTTGTTAATAAAATATCTATGTTCATTATAGTAACGAATATGCTTCTATTATATTTTGTTGTCCATCTTCCCTGAATACAACTCAGTTTTTGTTTTGACAATTCGTGATGAATACAACTCAGTTTTTGTCTTGATAATTTGAGATGACTGGTTACTTGCTATATTTTTACATCACTTGTATTTATACGTGTCGGTTTCGATTTTACGTGTCATTTTATTTACGAAGAGAAGAAGGTGCGAACGTTGTTTTGATTCTAGAAACTGTTGGTCATAAAATATTTAAAACATTTTCTTTTTAAATAAATATTTACTTTATAAGTGACAATTGTTAAAAAAAAGGAGCCAGAATAATTTTGAATAATAATAAAAGACAATCATAGAAGAAAAGAAAGGACTTCTATTTTAATTTTCAACAATTTTTCTTTGGATATTTTGTAGCATTTGAACAACAATAACAACGAAGTAAAAATGGCCCCACCACAGCGGATGCGCGTTGCTAATGAAAAAGCCAGCAAATATATTACAATGCGTGGCAATGTACCAAAATCATCGGTAAGTTTAAAAAGAATAATTCTTTAATCATGCATTTAGAAAAGTAATTTGTCTTATTATTTATTGTTATTGTGCTTATTTTTCCTTACGAAGAATACATTCTTCGGATGATGGCGAAAGTGCCACGCCACATGTTTACAATACACATTAAAAAAAAGTCGCAAATTGTTTTCTTGTTATTCTTTTGTTATCTTTAACTCTCAATTTTTCGAAGTTCCGTTATGATAGCAAGTTAAAAGTAATTTCTAATAAGATGTATTGATTATCAAAATTTGATTTTCTGTGCGTTGAAAAAATTGTTTGTGCTTAATGTTAATTAGATTTACGCATCAGTGAATGGAATAAAGATACAAATTTTTAAAAGAAGTATTCACGTGCATTGTGCAAGAATTGACTCACTTTAGTTGTCAACCTTACTTTTTTAAATTACTTTTTTGTTGCTGCCATTAATCAGAAGATGATTTCTAGTTGCTATTACAATAATTTAACCAACAAAGTTATAAATAGACCAAAAGTAAGGATTAAAAACAAATCGAAAAGTAATGTGTGATTGAAGAGCTGGAATACTGCTTTAGTTGCAAATGTTTTGACAACCACTATATATGTTGTACTCGATGTGCTCGACAAGTATTCATTCGTTGGTAATTGATTCTCCAGCAAGTTTGACAAAATATTGCTGAAATAATTTGTGCTTTAGTTTGGTTTTGAAATAAACTTTCCCAATAAGTCTTTCCTATTTCTGCCATATGAAAAGTTTCAAATAAACAGAACTCTTTAATCTTCCTTTTTTATTATTTTATTGGCTATTTTTAGAGAAACGGTAAACGAGTTGAATTATTTAAAAATATTTTTTTTGGTGGTGTGCTAGTTTGTCGCCATAGGTACGTTTCGCAATAGAAACTCCTGTCTAGTACACTACACCGTTTTTATGGCCTTAGTGTTCCAATTTCAGTAAATAAATATTTTATTCCATAAAAGTTTGGTAAAGGCAACCGTTGTGATCAATATTCTTTCCCATTATGTATTCAATTATAAACTTCCAGAGGAAATGGATATCTTTTGAAACGCTAATTTATTAAAAGTTATATATACTTTGTACCTTCCAGAGGAAATGGATATCTTTTGAAACGCTAATTTATTAAAAGTTATATATACTTTGTACCTTTTCTATATATATATATATATATATATATTGTAATATTGTAATATTGTAATACGTTACGTTACGTTAATACATAAAAAATCAGTTAGTCCACATCTTAACAAGATTAATAATTATATAATTATGTTAATTATATATAAATTTAAATTCAAAATCATTGATTACATTTTTGATGGTATAACATTTTATGACATTCTGCATCATTTCAATGCATTCACGTTCACGAACTTGTTAAATTAATTTTAAATTACGAGTTTTAACTGAAAAAATATACAAATATAAGTTGAAGCGGGCTTAGAAGTTACATATTTGAGTTTAAAATGTTTCAAAATTTATAGAAAAAAATAGTACTTTGTAAGTAGAGCAAGTTACTTAGTTTGGAACATTTCGTTTTCATGTGAAATTTCTGCATATTTTTATAAAAGTGACTTAAAGAAAAATTGTTTTTTACATATTATTTTAATTTTTATACTTGTTAAATATTTTAACTTTAAACGTACATATACAATATTATATATTTATAATATTTTTATTTCATATTTTTTAGAAAGCAAAAGAAGGACAATATCCTGTTGGACCCTGGCTCTTGGCACTTTTCATTTTTGTAGTTTGCGGATCAGCAATTTTCCAAATCATACAATCCATTCGTGCAGCGTAAATCTTTTAGATCTTAGTTAAATAAATTGTGGATTAAACATTGTTCGGCTAAATTAACAACTCTTCAACATCTTCAGAAAATTACTACTATACATATTACGACAGACGCATACATGCATCAAACTAACAGCAATACTACAAAAGTAACTTCCACACTACAAAAAAGAAACTAAAACCAGTTACCCAAATGCAGTCAACCATTGTTAGCCAAAACCAAAAGAGAAAAACTGTTAAGAAAAAAATGTTTTTATTATTACTAAAAGGAACTAATTACAATTAAGCATCTAGTGTAAACAAAAATGTTGTGGACTTGAAACTTAGTTTTGAAATTGCAAATTTTTTCTTATATAATATTCTTGCTATATATATGATGTTTTAGTTTAAACGTAATATGTTTTCAATATTTTAAAGATCATTCCTTGGTTTGTGGAAAGATAAAAAGATATTTCTGTACGTTATTTTACAATGTTTTGTTTGTTTTTCTATTTTCTTTTATATATATACTTTATCATTTCCGTTCATTAAATGCTAAGTGCTAGTAGATAAAAATTTATATTAAATCAAATTAAAATTTATATTTTTCTTTTTTGTGTAAAGATATATGATATAAATTCATGAATATATATATATATATATATATATATATATATATATATATATATATATATATATATATATATATATATATATGTATATAATATACACTATAAATATGGATATTAATTAATTTTTTACTTAATAAACAAACAAAAAATACGAATAGAATGTAATAAATGTTGTATTCATTTAAAAACTTCTCGTTGGAATCTAGTCTTTAGTTATTAAATTAAAAATCATGAATACAAATTGATAGACGATTTGACGAAAATAAAATCATATCTATTTATACGCCTTAGTCAAGAATTTTTTTCAGAACTAAAATGTTAATTTAAAAAAGTACATTGTGGCGTAGGGTATTATAAAGAAGTCTCATATCTTGTTCCAAATTTTGCGATATATCAATGCTTGTTTGATTTTCTTGTGCTATCATTTCTTAATGAATGATAATTATAAATATACTGCGGAAAACCGCTAATTAGCCATCACTGGAAACAAACAATAACAAACATTTATTTACTTTTATAACCATATATTTTTTTCAAATTTTCTAATGTTATTAAACTATTTCGCTCAACCAACATTACTGGGTTCGAATAATATATTCTTCGATGTAGATGAATTGAAGGTTAATTAAATCACAGTTATTATATTAAATAATAAGTAAATATCCTTTAAATAACTTTTAGGAATCTCCAATTTTGCTTTGCCGCAGAAATGCTTTGGATAGTAAATTATTGCCTTGTGATTGGTCAGGGCATATTTATACAACCGAAAATATACTAAATGCGACTTATAATAATGTAAGTAAAATATGTATTATTAAAATAAAATCCATATGATGATAATTGCATTCGTAGATAAAAACATTGAACACAAAAGTTTTAAGTCCAAATGAAACATGTAATATAAGTCTTGGTAATGATGGAAGTCAGTGCAGAGTAAAAGACATAGAATTGACAGCGATTCACTGGGATAAAGATAATCTTATATTTTTAATAAAAGGTAAAATATTAATTACTAATAGCTTTACTGTTGAACTTACATAAGTTCTTCCGAGCTTTTAAATGGGCTTAGAACAGACTCCCGCGAAGTGCTGCTCTTCTCTTCTGTTTTCACATGTACGTGCTCACACGCATAGGCAAAAAATAACAAAGAGAACTAAAGAGAAAACAAACGGAAAAATACAGTGCAAATTGGCCTGAGTGAGAGCTCTCAAATTACTACCGCAATTGTAAAATGCATTAATATTAGTTTGCCGGACTCTGGTTTAGAAGAAATTTAAAAGTGGCATATCGAAATTCAATTTTACACTAATGTTACAACATCCGGTTTATCAATGAATATTTCTTGTACGTTATGCCACAAAACTACGAACGACAATAAAAACTGCATAATATATGTATAACCAAAACACTTCATGTTTTTTAATAAAGAATTTAAAAAACAATTTTTTTCACAAAAAAGTATATAATAAGTGGAAAAATAATAAAAATCTCAAAAGTTTGAAATCTTAAGATCACAAAGTCTGCGCACGACCAAACCACTCTTAGCTTTATAAGTTTTTCAATAACTGATGCAACATCTTTTTTTTTACAACCTAATTTAGTCGATTAGGTGTATCGAGTACACCAGTTTTTTTTTTTTTTCTAAGTTCTAAGGAGACCTTCCACTCTTGAGTTAAAATTTACTTAAGGTGTTGAACATATGACAGATTCGATTTTTGTACTTGTATCTGATATACCTACAGGCATTCAATAATCTTAAGTTCAGTGGATTCTCTTATTATGATTTGACGTTATGTGGCAGTCATAACCTCACCAGCATAGAAGAATGCTTGAGGTTCATCCTCCTTTAAAATATAGAGGTACATATGCGAATTCATTAATCCGTCTATGAAATTTGACCTACCGACATCATTATGCGAAATGCACTCTATACCATTATTCTCCGCCGTGTTAAACACTAGATCTTAGAACCTTCAAATTCAGAACCTTTCACTATTACCAGTCTAAAGATATACAAATATTAGTATTTACTTTGTATGAGATGTGACACTCCCACTTATTCAATTCCGCCCTCTTTTTGAGTTTTTTGGGCCAAAAATAGAAACTTTAATTACCATTTTAAAGATATACTCATATACACAGTTAATATAAGCGTGATAACGCCCAATCGAACGAAAACCAAGTATACCTTTCCTACGCAGGTATTGGTTTGCAACTCGGCTTAGTGGTTCCCGAGTATATAGATATATATTAAATGCTTCTAAATAATACTGCTATTCACCGTTTTCGTCGCCCATTATTGTATGTAACTTGAACTTTTATCTATTTATTTAATTAATGTCTATCCCTTTCTTTTAAGCTGATAATGTCACAAATTTATTAACTGACATGATTACAAGCGATATGGACGTATTTATACAGAATAAGATCCTACGCAATGCTATAAAAACAGGAATCGATGTTTTATATGTAAACGATGGCATCTATAATAAAACACAACAGCTAATAATCCATCCTACCGAATGCGTATTGGGTGCATTGGTGACACTTGTAAAACCACGCTTTGTTCATGGTTTATCTGGCGCGGAACGACTACCACAATATATCACTAATTGTTGTAATAATAAGTAATTGAAAACTAATAAAGTCATTAATATTGTTGTTGGTACTTATTTATTTATTACTTTTTCTTAAAAATAAATCTACAATATATATGTAGATAGGTATTTTTTAACTCTTAAAATTATGTAAAACTTCATCTTCTTTCTGTTTTAATGTTACTTGCACGTGTTATATTTGTACGACCGCCTCGATTTGTTTTTGCTTGAGTCTGTGTAGTTGTTACATTTGAAGGTTGTGATGCAGTCGCTCCTAATGTACTAGTTTTAGATGTTGTGCCGTTACCTATGATACCAACTTGTTGCATACCTGGCACTGATTTGGGCACAACTTGTACGCTACCACTTCCTGTATTTATTCCACTGGCACCTCCTCCCGGTACTACTGCTACGCCCATTGCTTGTGGAATTCTTTGTACACCAGGTGTCGCATTCCCATTGCCTCCAACACCAGCTGACATTTGTTGTTGCGCTTGGTTACCAACCACATTTGGTGCTACACTACCGCCACCGACAGGCATTTGGGCTGGACTTAAAACCATTCCGCCACCGCCAACACCTGCTTGTGTAATTGGCCCTGACACACCACCAACTTGCTGTTGTTCCGGCCTTTTGGGTTCACTCATATTGACTGCCTCGTTGAATGTCATGCAGAATTCTCCTATTTTATAAACTTCGCCGTTTTTGCCAGAGTATAATGTTAGGCAGTGACGCCATATCGATGCATACCCTTTTGTTAATTTAATTATATCACCTGGGGCTATTAGCTTGCCAGGTTCGTCCCATATACTGACATTTATACAGGCTGTGTGATCACCCACTTTAAAATTTCGTACTTCTCGATTTTCTTTGGTCACCGTTGCCGTGCCTATTTCTAAAACAATGAATATAACATTTATATTCTTAAGGCCGGGTTTAATATCTTTAATAGCTATACATTCACCGTTGTACATTATAATATCTTGTTATTACTGAAAAGTTTTAATTTTCTTAGATTAATAAATAAATTTACTATTTATGGACTATAATTAACAATTTGTGTGATGCAGTGAATCGAGTCGAGTAATATTTAAAGATGTATTTGGCCGCTCACCATTTGCACTTAGACGCCGACATTTAGACAATGAAAACAACTCATCAATTGAGCAGCCATACTATCTTAAGCCGCTTAAATGGGACCAAAAAATGTATTTGCTTGACAAGGAAAAACATCTTTTTATTTTAAAGGATATTTTTAAGGAAATAAATATGTATATGGTTCTTAAGTATGCATATTACATTATTTTTACGAGAATTCGGTTCTCTATGTAAAGCGCTTAATTGAATACCATATTGGCTGCTGAACAAATATGGTAACACTATCTTAAACAGTGATCATCAAACTGTCAACATATGTTAATATCGTTCCATTGTTATTATTTTATTAATTTTTCGTAAACAAACATTTTCGTTATTGTAAACACATTGCAAATGCGAAGAATTTTTCAAAATTCCGCCATTACAATGTCCAAAAGTAAGAGTAAAAAAGCTAATTCGTCTTCATCGACAAAGAATTTACCTACTGAAAGTAAAAACAATGATGATCCCATACAATTGGATAAAAGCGGCAATATATGCATTCGAATATTAGCGAAACCAGGTGCAAAACAGAATGGTATCACTGATATTTCCAGTGAGGGAGTTGGTGTGCAAATTGCAGCTCCACCTTCGGAAGGAGAAGCCAATGCAGAATTAATTAAATATCTATCTAAGGTGCTAAATTTAAGAAAAAGTGATGTTTCTCTGGATAAAGGATCTCGCTCTCGCAATAAAATTGTACTAGTGAGTAAAGGAGTTTCGACGCCGGATGCAATAAAAGAGTTTATACGCAAGGAAATTGAATCGTAATTTTTTTGTATGAAGTTTTCATATGTATTTATTTCGCATTAATAATTTTTAAAACTAATCAATTTGATATTTTATTGTAATACACTGCCTTTTGGAATGTTCAACAAATTTTGGCATAAGTTACGTATTTCTTCTTTCATCACTGCTGTTCCTCACTGTTACGGGTGCAGTTTTTCATCATGCAAACAATAAATAATAATATTAAACATGTTTTGGAAATTATAAAGCCTGAATACGCCAAAGACAAATGTGACCTATCTTCTAGGCTTTTTAAAACACAAATCAATTATACCACAATTTTTCTTAAGAAATCGGTAAGGTTTAGTAGCAGTAATCACTCCTTAAAAGCTGATAATATATATACACATAAATTTTAGATAAGCAGATTCTTTGAAAATTTACAATAACAAATGCGACAGTCTAGAATATTACTAATGAAAACAATTTTTTCAAACATTTTTCGTAAAGCCGTTATGCTGGCTACACATTCTTTAACGTGTTTATGATAAACACCGAATGCAATCAAAATATTTTGATATTCATGAAACCTCGAATGAAACACAACTACACACTTTGCAAACAACAACGATAAATGCCTAGTTTCATAAAAATATTTCAAAGTGTGTACCTAGCATTAAAATCTGTTTCATTTTTGAGTAAAATTATAAACTATAGATATGACAGGTTTGATTCGCTCGGAAGCTGTTCACGACACAGCTCACATAGAGTATATCCCGTTGCTACCATATGTTTTCACTTGTAATAACGTCTTAATTCTTTCATTCGATTTCACGAAGGCATGGATCTTGTTTGTATCTCATGTTGCCACAGATTACGTTGCAAGACTGACAAGCTATTTCGAAAAAATTTCTCATATGTGATGGAAATTGATCGAAACTTAAAACTGCTGTACATTTATGTTCCGTAAATCACTTTTTGTCGAAGAGATTCCAAATCACTGAAAAGCTTTTCTGAGCACAAAAAATTTGTAAATCACGTGGTTTCAAAATCAATAAATTTTTTTAGTGTCGGTTTATATCACTTTCTTATTTTTGCAAACACTGTGTTGTAAAACAAATGTGAAATAGTTTCAATGAATAATTTAATGTGTACGTTATTAATTTTTGATTTAAAATTATTATTGATTTATTGAAAAACAATTTCTATGTATTTCATGTGACTACTCTTTTTTGATTCTCTTAAGTCGGGTTGGTGTATTTGTTAAAGGTGTTAAAGATGGAACTGTTCCTGGCATTGTGATGGATGTTAAGTCTTCATTAACTTCCATAGAGCGCACAATTTCAAGGTTTTCTATAAGCGTAGAAGGCACATATTGAAGTATTTTCACTTTTGCCTCCATTAATTTATTAGGATCATTTTTTATTGGACCTCCCAGAACATCTCCCTCAGACTATAATTTTTTGAAATTGCAGCAGATTTGCAACAGCTTCCTCTAACGGGCTAACAGTGAACTGCTTAAATATCCTTCCACCCCTTACATGATACTCAGTTTTGTTGGCGACCATTTCCTTCCTAACTTTAAACTTCAAGTCTCGCCAAACCTATTAACAAATTTATTTTTTATTGAACTATTTAAGGTTATTATTTCATACCTTTTGCCATTATTATTTCATACATTTTCAGATCTTATCGGCGGGCCAAGATAATTTAATGACTTGCCAGCATCTTCCCACTGTTCTTTAAAATTACTGGGAACAGTGCGTCTGCGAAATACCACTGCAAGTGAAGGATTCTTTTGCAATTCCTTCATTAATTTAACAAACTGGGTTGTAGTTGTTATTTTTAACTTTTCGGTTTTTCCATTTTTTGCTTTAAATCAACCGAAGTCGTTACCAAAAATGGTGACGACAAAATCAAAGTGGTTTAAACACAATAACGTCGTTACATTTTCTCGTAGAATGCAAAATATATTTTAACAGTCATCTATAATCTTCGATAACGACAACAAGAATTACAATTTGAAGTAAACAACTCAAAATCATGTCGTTTTGTTTCGATGCCGACAATTGGAATAAGGGTGATTAAAGAATGAGCAATTTTGAAACACATCTTATAATTTTGCAAATACAATTTTATTCATTAGAAACTAGCTCCGTGATGTAATTTTTTTCTTTGGCTGTCAGCTGCGAATAATGAGGATGTTTAGAAAATAGAAGCCAATCTTTACACCAACATACATATGTACAAATTTAGAAAAAATTAAGGGGAAATTAAAGAAAAGAAAATAGTAAATATTTAAGGGAGATAGCTAAAACCAGCAGATCGTTACGTTACTTTAGAAAGGACGTAACTAACATTTTAAAAAATGCATAGGAAGTAAAAAAAAACTTAAATAAATCTGGAACGAAGGTAATAGAATATAATGCTCCTATTACGGTTTACAATTCGACTAAGTTGAGTTGAAATTTCAGTTGAAATTTTACAACCGCTATTGAAGAGTTGTAATGTTTTGTTTTTAAAAGTTTAAGTTGTTATCGATAACACCAAATTGTAAAATTGCAACTAAAATTTCAATTCAACTAAGTCGAGTTGTAAGCCGTAATAGGGGCCTAAGTTTTAATGCAGTTTCAAATAAAAAACAGAAACAACTTTAGTGTTTCAAATGTATTTTATTTTACCGTGAAGTCAGGGATATTTTTTTAAAGTTTTTTTTTAATGAATTACGTTTTTTCTTAAATCTATTGTATATTATTTATTATTATTATTATTATATATATAAAAATTAATCGTGATTCGTTCGGATACTTTAAACTTGCAAACGAATGGACCAAACTCGATACTACCTTCTGCGATTTTATTCGTAATTGCTACGCGAAGGTTTAGGAAAAAGAAAGTCACAAATTCTCAACAGGTTGCGCTGTGGGCAGTCATTTCTTTATCACTGCTATGAAAGGTATTTGGGTAAAATCTGGTACGTCGATTCAGTGCACATATTGTTCTGCAGCAAATATGAACGGTATTGGATACGTGGGCATGGTACCTCCTATACAAAGTAAATATTGATTTTTGTATATCTTGTGAATGGTTAAAGTGGAAGTTTCTGAATTTGGTATAAATGACTTGGCAGTCAATACAAATCATCAGTTTTAAAGTGGGCGTAGCATCTCCCATACATAGTAACTATTAATTTTTGTATCTAGACATGCAATGAAATAGTTTCGAAATTTAGTATAAATAACTTCTTGGACATGACCCATCATCAATAGGTATACAACCCAAAGGCTCCCAGCAAAACGGGAATGGTTACTCTAGTTGTTTATAAAAAAGTCAACTTTTTCGAACTACTTGTTTTTTTGTGAAGATGTATTTCAGGATATTCTATAAAAAGTGACTAAAAGGCTAGTTACGTCCTTCCTAAATTAAGGTAATGATCGTTTGATCTCCAGAACAGCTAAAATCCATTTCTGTGATTTCGAAATTTTTCGTGATTTAATTTCCAACCCACACAAGCAGCACTTTCGTAAATGCATCACAGCACTGTATCGTCACATTTAGCGCTTTAAAATAACCTATATTTACTATTTTACAACAAATTTTCATCACTGCGCTGCATCACGACGGCAAATTTTTATCACAGAAAATAAAATGATACACTAATTATGCATACAAATTTGCGGCAGCACTACCTTTTATTTGCACAAATTTTTGAGTAAAATTGTGAATGGATCGATTATAAATGGCAACAGAACTTGGTTGCGTTGCCAAAAATTGCATTATGTATGGCAACTAGCAACTAAAAATCTATTTATTATTACTGTTTAGGCAACTACAAACTTCTAGTTGCCATTCGGCAACGCAACTAAAGTGTTATTGCTTGCCATCCATAATAGACCCATTAGGTTGCTTTAAAGCGTTAAATGTCATGATGCAGTGCTGTGATGCATTTACAAGCATGCCATCTATATGCATTAATAGTACATTTCATTTTCTTTGGTAAAAGCTAGTTCGTCCTGATGCATTTACAAACAGGCAATGACTTTTTATTTTATCTCGCCATTCAAGCTTTGGTTTAGAAAACGTACTTGATTTCAATTTACATCACATAATCTTTCAATGTTGACCCTATTCGTACTTAAGAAAAAAAAATTAGAATTCCAGTCTGTTGTTAAACATTTTATTGATTTTTTTACAATAAATTTCTATATTTTATTAACATATTGTAACTAACAATACGTTTTTTTTTAATTTTATTAAATACAATTATTTAAAAAATGGAATACTAAAAACAATTACAAGTATCTAATAATAATATATGTACTATGTAATGTAATTAATATTTTAACCATTTAAAACTAATTCCATGGAACTCAAGGAATAAAAAAAAGAAATAAAATATAAAAATTTAAGGCTGACTGAACAATTGGATTTTCCTTTGCTTTAAATTAAACCTTACAACTGCTTCTTAAAACGTAATTGAAAAATGAACCAAAGTTTGATGAATGAGTTGTTGTAGCTAGGTTGATTCTTCACCGCTTAGAACGCGGCAAACAATTTTGAACGTTGCTCTTTGCTGCAAGTCAAAATATTCCTTCTATCCCCTCCTTTCTTCAAATAGGTAAGTGTTTTATCAGGAATGGTGGGATCTGCAGATGATTTTTTATGTAATCGACGAGAGCGTGTTAACTTAATTACTACTTAAACACTAAATTTGTTGAATTATTATCGAGTTAGCGTTTAATCGACTTCTTCCATGTGAGAAGCATCTTCAGTATCATCGACCAATGGAGGAGCATCACCGGCGCTTTGAGCATCTTCGGTGGTCATAGGTTCATCTTCATCAATGCCGAGACCGAGCTTGATCATGCGGTAGATGCGGCTGGCATGAGTTTGTGGGCTTTGCAATGAGAAACCAGATGACAAGAGGGAGGTCTCGAACAACAAGATTACCAAGTCCTTAACAGCCTTATCATTCTTGTCGGCTTCGGCCTTTTGGCGCAATGTCTCAATGATGGGATGGTCGGGATTGATTTCCAAATGTTTCTTGCCAGCCATGTAACCCATGGTAGAGGTATCACGCAATGCCTGAGCTTTCATGATACGTTCCATATTAGCAGACCAACCAAACTGAGAAGTGACAATGCAGCAAGGTGATTCGACTAAGCGGTTTGATACAACAACCTTGTCAACTTTGCTGTCCAAAATCGATTTCATCAATTTGCAAAGGTTTTCAAATTTGGCTTTATCTTCTTCGAACTTCTTCTTTTCGTTTTCGTCTTCGGGCAATTCTAAACCTTCCTTGGTAACGGATACCAATTGTTTGCCCTTGTATTCCTTCAAGTGTTGGATGACATATTCATCAATGGGTTCAGTCATGTATACTACTTCGAAACCACGGGCTTTAACACGCTCAACAAAGGCAGAGTTGGCAACTTGTTCCTTAGATTCGCCAGTGATGAAGTAAATGTGCTTCTGGTTTTCCTTCATGCGAGAGACGTAGTCAGCCAATGAGCAGGCATCATCGCCAGAAGCTGAGGTGTGGAAACGTAAGAAATCGGCCAATTTGGCACGGTTGTTGGTATCTTCGTGAACACCCAATTTCAAGTTCTTGCTGAATTGGTCGTAGAACTTCCTGTACATCTCTTTGTCTTCGGTGAGTTCTTCGATCAATTCCATAGTTTTCTTGACCAAATTCTTACGGATGACCTTCAAGACTTTATTTTGTTGCAACATTTCACGAGAAATGTTCAAAGGCAAATCTTCAGAGTCCACAACACCCTTGATGAAATTCAAATATTCTGGAATAAGATCTTCGCAGTTGTCCATGATGAATACACGACGAACGTACAATTTGATGTTGTTGCGTTTCTTTTGGTTTTCGAAGAGATCAAATGGAGTACGACGAGGAATGAAGAGAAGAGCACGGAATTCAAGTTGACCTTCAACGGAGAAGTGCTTAACAGCCAAATGATCTTCCCAATCATTGGTAAGGGATTTGTAAAATTCACCATATTCAGCTTGTGTAATATCATCAGGATTACGGGTCCAGATGGGCTTAGTTTTGTTCAATTCTTCATCTTCGGTGTAGGCTACCTTGATGGTCTTTTTCTTTTTACCATCTTTATCCTTCTTATCGGCATCTTCATCCTCACCGACGTCTTCGATCTTGGGTTCATCTGTTTCCATTTCCTTCTTTTCTTCTTCAGCCTCATCGTCACTGACTTCTTGGTCGCGTTCCTTTTGTACCAACAACTTGATGGGATATCCAATGAATTGGGAATGTTTGTTGACGATTTCTTTAATCTTGGACTCTTCCAAGTATTCAGTCTGATCTTCCTTAATGTACAAAACAATCTTGGTACCGCGACCCAATGGTTCAGTGTTGTCTGGCTTAACAGTGAACGAACCACCAGCAGATGATTCCCAAATGTATTGTTCGTCATCGTTGTGTTTGGATGTGACGGTAACCTTATCGGCCACCAAGTAAGCTGAATAGAAACCAACACCAAATTGACCAATCATAGAAATATCAGCGCCGGCCTGCAACGCTTCCATGAAAGCTTTTGTGCCTGACTTGGCAATGGTACCCAAATTGTTGACCAAATCGGATTTAGTCATACCAATACCAGTATCAATGATAGTCAATGTACCAGCCTCTTTGTTGGGTATCAATTTGATGTAGAGTTCTTTACCCGAATCCAATTTTGAGGGATCTGTCAATGATTCATAACGGATTTTATCCAAGGCATCTGATGCGTTAGAAATCAATTCACGCAAGAAAATCTCTTTGTTTGAATAGAATGTGTTGATGATCAATGACATAAGCTGAGCAATTTCAGCTTGGAAAGCAAAAGTTTCAACTTCTTCTGGCATCTGTGCGTAAAAAAAAGAAAGGAATAGAAAAAGGGGAAGAATGAGTAATACATAAAAAACATGCGCAATTTTTCAAGTCAAAAGTGCGTGTTACATATGCTCTGCCTATACAAACGTGTGATTGCGTTACTTTTCTGGTTATATGTACATATAATAAGAAAAAGTTGGTCATGCTATTGATTTTTAAATTTATAATATGAAACAAGATTACAGATTGTGCCATTTTTGCCATTTTATGCACCATCATGGCCTCAAAAAAAAAAAAAAAAAAAAAAAAAAAAAAAAAAAAAAAAAAAAGGCACATTTTTGACATAAAAAAGGCGTTCCATATTACAAAACTTATAAAAATGTTGTTATTGTAATACATAAAAAATTGATGGAAAACGCATTTTCTATTTTTTTCTCTTGGAAAACGTATAGGCAATTTTTAGTGTCACAGCAAAGTTTTTTTTTTTTCTTACACAAACTTTATTTTATTTAATTCACTCATTTTCTGCTGGGAACATTTTCACACGCACTCTTTCCCAAACTGGGTAATTATTTTCTTGGAGATTAAACTCACCTTGATGTGTTTTTTAAGTTTTATATTAATTTCACAATAAGAAAAATTACAGTTTTGTTAATAAAAATTCACTTTTATTTTTCGCACGCTTTGAGAAAATATGAAACGCTTTGACTTTCTCCTCTTTGGAGTTCTAGCACTCGGTGTATTTTGCACAAATTTTCTTTTAAGACTGATGCCGGTTATTGTTTGTGCTCACAATTTATACTCAATGGCGAGACATAACGAAAACACTAGAATGTTCTCGAACAAACTACTCACATATCCGTCGGCCTTAAACAACATCATGTGGTTGTTTATCATACATCAAAATGAAAAACCTTACTTTAAACAAATAAATTATGAATATTATTATTTATAGTGAAAAAGAAATCAATTATATTATAAGTTTATTACATAATTTATATGAAATACTTGAAAGTTTTATAAAATTATGGGAAAACTACATCATGATTAATGCCTACACAGTGTTGATTCAACAAAAAACAAAGCACTGTAAACTGTATATGGCATGCCTGTTTTAATAAACAATAACCACTTTTTTGTATTCTCTCTTGATATTATTGAACAAAAAAGTAAATAAGAAAAATAGAAATTTATTTAAAAAATTTACAATAGAAAAAATAAAATGCGTTTTTAAAACAAAAAAGTTCTATGAAAATTTCTAATTATAAAGATATGACTCATATAAAATAAAATCATATTCTAAGCAGTTTAAAACGTAAGTTTTACAATTTGCTACCAAAAAAGTATTATTTATTTTAAAATTTGTCATCTTTATTGATTTTTTAAAAAATTGTTAATAATTTTATAAAAATACATAAAAACCTAATAAAAACTTTGTAAATTCTTAATGCCCAAATCATGCAAACTCTTTTGATCAAGAGTTCTTATAATGCATTCTAATTAGCCTGTTGTTGTGTAATGGCAGTGGCCTGTAGTGGCAGTTTAGGTAAAGTGATTTAAATAAATCATTATTTAAATAAAATTGTTTCATTCCCATAATTATTAAAAAGCATGCTTTCCTATGACAAATTTAGCATAATTAAGTTTTATTTTGTTTGTTGCTATTTTCTTTCTCTCTCATTTTCTGGAAATTATTGATTTTTTTCTTTTGTTGGCTGAGCAGCTGTTTATTAATATGAGTTAACACACAATTCAAGGGTAATAAAAAAACGAAAAAAAATAAAGAGAAAAATCAAATATATTAATATAATAAAAAAATTAGTAAAATTTCACATGTGTTAATATTAAAAATTGTATATTTGTTTTATTATTTAAAATTTCTTTATATTTCAACCTAAGCATTTCAAATTTTAATTAAATTAAAATTTTTTGTCCTGGCAACCCTAACAGTACCCAGCTGTTTGCTATTGTTTAATTGTTGTTGTTTTTCTATCCCTTTTTTCTATCACCATATTGGTGGTTATTGTCTTGTGTTTATTTTTTACACGAAATTTCCTGAAAAATAGTTTTTTTTGGCGGTTTTCTGATAATAAAATCAAAATACTTGTGTTCGTTTATATTTAAATATATTGTAAAATGGTTTCAACTCGTGGCCCCAAGTCTCGTTATTTCGAGAAGGGCGAAAAAGTTTTGTGTTATGAACCAGATCCTTCGAAAGCTAAAGTTCTATATGATTCCAAGGTAAAGGAAGAAATTAAATAATAAAAATCAAAAACTGAACAATTTTTAATCTTAACGTGCATAGTTGCTATCTATTTGCTTTAACTACTATGTATCGATTTCTAGGCACATTCTTGTCTGGGATAATTCTAATGCAATACAATCAAAATGAATAAAAAAGACTTCCATTCCAAAGGTTTTTACGAGCAAAATAAGGAAATAATAATCGTTCTAAATTGAAAATTGCTATCCGATAGCAACATACAGTGGGTTCAATCAAATTCCATTTGTTATAGACTAAAATATGTATATATATATATATATATATATATATATATATATATATATATATATATACATTTTTTTTTTTTTCTAATACCAAGAATCAATAACATTATTTTTGAGTCATATAAACGATGAGTCATATAAACCATTTTAAACACAATGGTGTGTTCACAAAGACTCACCGGATAACATATTCCATTTAACTTATTCAAGTGAAATGATTGTACTGGGTGTTGGCTATATGAGCATAAAAGTTAAAAACGACTAAACTGAACCTGTAAACAGTCAATTTTTATGGCAAACATTTGAAAACAATTAATTTTTGTAAATAAAACGTCATTTCGAAAAATGTACTGAAAACTTGAATTTGTCCATATTGTGTATTAGACGAACTTACTTTATGGGATTTGTACTCTATTAAATTTTATTCTCAAAAGATCAAAATATTTTCAAGAACTTGAGATAAGGAAAAAAATCCTGATAATTGTCACATCTCTGGTTAGTACGGAATTACTGTAAGATCAAAATCAGAATAAGAATAAACCCAGAAGTGGACGTCAGTTACCTACCTCAGTTATTAAGAAAATTCATTTGATAGGTCAACTAAAATAGCGTTAGATATTAACACACTATCGAAGGGAAAGGGCAATTATATCTGGTTTCTATAGGGTGGGCAATTTAAAGGTTTAAATTTGAACCAACAATTATTTCGAATTTGGCAATCTATGCCATTCTATTCTGTCACAAAATTCAGTATATTATCTCCGCTGAACGAAATAAATCGATTTCCTCTTGAGCAACGTTGGGATTCATTGGAAATTTATTATTATTTAAAATCATCTTTTCGGGAAAAGCTCATTTTTATCTTGGTGGGCACGTTAATAAAATTGCCGTATTTGGGGCTCAGAAAACTCAAACATGGTTTTACCCATTACGACTGACTTTGGTGCGGATTGTGTAGCGGAGGCATAATTGGCTCACATTTCATATTTCGCAACCATTACGGTCAATGGAGACACGTATCGTACCATGATAACTGATTTTTTGTACCCGCTCTTCATAGTATTGATGTGAATGATGCTTGTGCAACTTGCCTCACATCTCATGCCACAATCGATTTATTGCGTCAAAAGTTTGATGGACGTTTAATTAGCCGAAATAGTGATTTCAGTTGGCCGCCAAGAAGCTGAGATTTGACACCGTTGGAATATTTCCTGTGGGTTGCCGTTAAAGGCAAGTGTTATGCCGACAAACCAGAGACAATTTAGCATTTGGAGGCCAACACTCGCCAGGATACGAGTGTACTGTGAGGTCAGCCACGGCAGCCATATGAATAAAATAATATTTCATTTCTAACCGGAACAATCGTACTTCACAAAAAAAATTAATTTGGCAAAATTTCAAACCGTTTTTGTTTTATTGCATTTTTAAATTTAAACTTTTAACCCTAGGGTATCCAACTTGGTCTGACTAGACCATTTTTGACTTTAATGCTCAATATCTTGTTTTCAAGTTAAGTTAGAAAGAAAAGAAGGTCGTGGACATCCTAGGGTCAAATTGCCCATCTTATACAAACTCATGGTGCTACCCGCCGACAGTGTGTTAAAAAGTCGTTTAACAACTAAGTTACGACCAAAACAAATTGTAGGATCTTTTTAAAAAACCCCTTGTGAATGAAAAGTCTAGATTTTGGAAAAATTTATGTAAGTAAAGAAATAAGATAATGTTGTTTTTAAAATGAATCAAAATACAATATATTTGGTTCTGACGGAAAGCTACTTGTACGGAAAAAATGAACAGAAATCTAGTGGTAGAGGCGTGATGGTATGGGGGTGCATGTCATCAGCAGGTGGAGTTATAATCAATGAAAATATGGCTATACTAGTTTATTAAGATATACTTAGAAATTTACACCAATGTTCAGAAAAATTTGGACTGCTTGAACGATTTTATTTTCAATAGGATAACACACTGCCAATATCGACAAAATGTGGATCTACTACATCTTTGTTTTACTTACTTAAATTACATATTCTAATGGTAAAATGATTTTTTATACTACATTTTCCTAAGTGATTTTGTGTTAGATATGGTTTATATTCTATATAAACTTTGTAATACCAATTTTGATGTGTGCTGTCTGTTTCCAATATAATACTTTCATTTTATCATGTCAAACGTTCTTTCGACCATCTATATAATTTTGTAACAGCGTCCGTATGCACGCCAAATCTCGTGTACCATTACTTATCCTTAGTTCATCTTTAGTAATATAAGGACATGTAATACATTGAGAAATGGTCCCAAAACTCATCTTTCCAGAAAGTTATTTGCGCTAAAAATCTTTTATTTCATAAAATCAAAACATGTGAAAAAAATTAAAGGGAACTTCAACAAAGGTTGGATTAATATCAAGATTGAAATTCCATTTCCAAAATATTACCATAATTAAGTAATGTATGCTCAAGATTCATCAAATTTAGTGTTTCCTTCCTAGATTTTAGGCACTTATGAAACTAAGGACAAACGAGGCCGTAAAATTATACAATACAAAATTCATTTTCAAGGCTGGAGCAGTTCGTGGGATCGTAAAGTCAGTGCAGATTTTGTTTTAAAAGATACCGAGGAAAACAGACAATTACAACGGGATTTGGCTGAAAAAGCTCAATTGCAATTGTAGGTATTTATAAAAACCTATAGATAATATATAAAATAAAATATATATATATATATAATATTTAGGGGTGCATATTTATATCGCAAAGAACATAGTAAAAATAAGAAACGTTCCAGAAAATCAACAACAATAAATTCCGAAGACTCAGCCGATGCCAGTTGTTCACCAACAAAATTACGTCCACGAGGTTTGTCAGAGGATAACTTTAGCAGCTCAGGCAGTACATTTGAAAAGAATGAAAATTGTTCCTTGAAGGATGATGGTAAGATTTAGTATGTTAAACATACAAATAAGATATGCGTCATATAGTAGACTCACATAATAAAATCTAGAAATTATTTGAGAAAAATGTATTAGACGCAAATAAGGGTAGATGAATGGGTGTGTTTTTATTTTTGTTATGAGTTAAAAAATATACATATTTTTCGTGCAATGACCCTTTATCATAAAACTGACACAAGCTTACATACAGCACATACATACGTAAATCCTCGCAATAATGTATATTTTTATGTTTTTATGTTTGCCTTAAAATGTAGGTCAATGTGCGCAAAAATATCTAAAAAAAAAAAAAACAAAAAAATACTGAAATTGTTCACAACTTCAAATTATATTTGTGTCACCCCAAACCTAAATAATACCACATACATACCACCACATGCGACGTTATTGTTGTGTTAACGTATGTATGGTGGTATAGCATAATAATATTGCAGTTTAGCGCAAACCGTGGTAACGGTCTAATGGTTTTGTTGTTATCAATACTAAGATTTTTGCTAAAAAAAGTATTCAAGACTTATGCCTGAAAGTATATTTTTTTAAAAATATTGATCTGTTAGTATACATCTAATAAATAATTTTTTCTTTGACATTAGATTGCGAAACAGATTCGTGTTGCAGTTCTGTGGAAAGTTTCCATGATGAAGATCGTGTTATGTTGCGTATAAGTGAACGCTTACGACAATATTTAGAATATGATCACGATATGATTGTTAAATATGGCAAACAACACTCTTTACCCTCTCGTATACCTATCGTAGCGATTTTGGAGTATTTTGTTAAACAAACCGCCTTAAAGATGGTATTTTCCAATAATCAAAGCGAAAGTGGTAATACACGCCGTCGAAATACACAGCAACGTACAGATAAAAAGGAAAAAGATGTTGATAAAATAATAACAACGTAAGTATAAACGTATTTTATTCATTATCAAACATATCATTTTTTTTTTATAAATATGTATGTTATTTACAGAAATTTGCTTTAGAATATTTTATTAATTTATTAATAAATTATACAATTTTTTTTTTCTTCAATAAGCAGATAACATCTATGAGGGAACTATAATTTATATATATTATGTAATCAGTTAAAACTTAAATAAATTTTAATATGGTCAGTTCTGCTCTTTACAATTCCCTTTCGGAATCTGAGTAATAATCTTTACAAAATTTGTATTTTGTTTTGATTGATGCTTTGAATTTCGACTTGATTAGATTGAAATGTCTTCTGAATAGTATTTATGCATTGGTCCACCTTGAACAAAACCATGTGGAACTGATATGGGTTTCACTGACTGATTTGGTATCACTGACAAATCTAATCAAATGTGTCGGATGCAATGGTTGTATTCCTGTGGGATGGTTGACTCCATTTTACATTTTTCCGATTATTATTTATTTTACTCCTGCAAGAAACATAAGGCATTAGCTTAGTATTTTGCACGTATGCCTTATAGTTTGCAACTAATCATGCTTGAAGGAACATATTGGTACATTAGTGGCCTAGTCTGGCAGGTATGAATATTCTTATGGCTTTAATTCGAGATTCCCTCAGGGTCATGGTTGGGATAATTATTTGTCACTTTGATAAGGAAGATGATGAGTAGATAGGAAATTGGTACGCCGAATTTTTGCAGGATGTGCGGGGATGTTGATGAGGTAGAGACGATGGAGCATTTACTACGCCACTGTCCAGAGCTTCAGAGCAGAAGGCTGGGGTAGTTTGGGTGCGGATAATGATTTCATGGTCATATTTATGAGCGTTATTTCGTGTCAAATTTTGCACCTTGTTAAGTCACTCTTTTTTGGAATGTTTACGATCTTTCCTTCTTTCAGTTCATCGCATATCTGATTTGATGGTCACAGCTCTTGTATGACGTTTGCCAAGAGCTTGGCTTTACACTCAGGTGGTGCTTGTAGTAGCTTGACGTACTTGGTGGCTCGGTTAGTTCCCGTTTCTTTAGTATTATTCGAAAGATAAATCGTTTTTTTATTTTTAAAAATAATTTTCAAAATTAAGAAGTACACATGCATACATATTAATATCTAATGAAGAAAACTAAGTATGTGTGTGTTTTTTCATTAATCATTTAATTTGGAATCAAATTTCGATATGTACAATAATTTAATTGCATCTATTTAAATATTACTTAGTCTTTTATGAAAATATAATTCAAAAAGAAAACATACAAAAGCACATATTAAACAAAAAAACCAAATATAGAAAATATAATGAAAATATGCCAAAGACAATGATTTATTTTCTTCCACATCCATAAACGGTTTCATAAGACTGCTCCAATGGCCGTGCCATTGTGTGTCCGTAAAAATCTTATTAAATATTCCACTCTCTCGTAAATACAAAAGATAACGATTAAATTGATCTATTACAGGCGAACGATGAGGCATAGATATAACAAAAGCATTATAGTTTAGGGGCTCTGCTAACTTCATTGCAATGGGTCGTTTAAGATAACGTTGGCGAAATAGTAAAAATTCAGCCATATGTTCCGCAGCGGTATACATAAAATTCATATTTAGATTTATGCGATTTTTAAAAAGTACATTATTTCTGTTTGTAACCAAGCGATTAATAAAAGTGGAACTCATATTACGTAACAGCCATAAAGGAACTTCTGAGGTATATTCCAGTATTTGAAGTTTGTTACGGTTAATGTCTTCAATATATTGCAGTTTGGGTTCATAAACTTTGCTAGTGTATAAACTGGAAAGACTTGAACTGTAGTAATTAGTAATAAATATGCCAGTGAAAAGAAACAACAAATAGAGGACGAAATTTGAAAAATAATGTTTGGTTTTCACTTTAATAGACAAAAATAAAATGATTTTAAAAGCATCTTGAAAAGCTTGGCCCGAATTTAATCTTCCAGCTGCAAAATAGTAAATAAAGTTTATTAAAATATAAAACATAATAACGTTAATAAGAACCATAAACCAAACCAGACCATCAAAGCTTATAAGGGTATAAAAGCCGGTATAAATTTCCTTTGGCGCAGGCACCAATAGAACATTTTTGTAGAAAAATAAACAATAACTTGAGGCATAAAATTCCGAAAATGTCAATATAATGGGTACAAAAGCAAAATTATTATCTGTCAACACTTCAAAAGCTCCTTTATGTGTAACATTATAGGACCAAAGATCAAAAAAATGATGGTGTATTGTAGCATTATGATGCTCTAGAAATAATTTTATCCAGCTATAGACATAACCAACTCTTAAAAGTTCTCCTTTACGATTAGTGTACGAGAAACAGGGTGGAGGAAATTCAAACACTGGTATATTGAAAACGTTCTGATGGAAATTTTCCAAGTGGCTTTTGTCATAATAATCAGTTAAATTGAAAATTTGTTTTATTTTTATACTAGGATAGGGATAATACGTGTACAATTGGTGATTGAGCCATATTAACACCGATATAAAACCCTTACGCCAACACAAAGAAGCGATTTCATGCAAATCATTTTGCGTATACCACAATGCATAATTTTCTTTCGAAGCTTCTGCAATATCGTAAACAAATAGTATGTCCTTGAAATGTATAGTCCATAAAAGCCGATCCAATACTTCGATGGTCTTATTCAAATTAGCCAAGTTAATCCTAGCTATGGTAAGACTTTGCTGGTTAAATCGTTTGTATAAAGGTTGTATCTTATCAGCCGTTGCTTCAGTTATATGCAATAATGGCAGCTGTATCCGTTGAAGCAATTCATTTAATTCAACATTTTGATGATTTTTAAATAAATCTATTATAACATTAATTTCTAAACGATTATCGTGATTAATGTTCTCCACTACATCGCATATGCTCTGGTGGCGGTAAGCTTTTACCATTTCTGAGATAATCAGCAGAAATATTACTTGTAGTGTTATTCTGACCATTGTTATAAGTAAACTGAATATTTTCTTTTCATTAAAATTGGTTTTATTAACTGATTTTCATAAGATATTGCAAATTATAGCCTTTGGAATTGTGTACTGTGAATGATAAGATCAGATTTAAGAAGTTACTTTATAATTTATGTTAACATAAGGTGTTGCTTTAATTATGTAACACACTAAAAGTTTCTTTCGGTAAACAATACATTTTCGTTACATTAAGCTAAAGTTTTCTATAAAAAACAACTAAAATTTAGCAAAATTGTAAATATGTTAAATCGAGCCCATATTATATTTATTTATGTTTTTACTATTAAAGAGGTGACTGATGGCTTACAAATTTTATTTTAATTTTAAAATTACCGATTTTTTGCTGTAAAAAAGAAGAGGATTATGCATTATCATATTTATTTGAAGGGAACTTAAATATGAAGCAACGCCAACATTTAGTATGGACTGGTTTAATACTAAATCAGATGCAGCAATGTAACAATTACAGTTACAACGACACTCCGGTTGTCGAAACAAAGCAAACTACCATTTTTTGTAGGACCGCAGAATAATGCTGCCAATTTATCAGGAAGATGAGCTACAACGGCGAAAATTAAGTTTACGTCGCAGCAATGATTGTGATCCTACGTGGTAAATGCTGATGTCCAACCCCACAGGTATCAAAAAAAAAAACATTGATTTTTATTGTATTAAAATTATTGTGCTTTTTTCGATCTTCCAATTTTCCGGTCGGAACGATTAGGCTTCGGTTTGATCTTCTTACAGTACCTCAACCATGTCCATGCGATAACACTTTTAATGAAAATTTGCAAACAAGTCATAATAAATGCACAACAAGTACCTACCGAGATGCCACCAACATCAGTACTTCTTAATGTTAATCCAATACTATTTTTTCACTTTTTAGAAAGGCTGTACACCGTCCATTTCAACTTCCTTCGTATAATTCGCTTTTTTTTCATAGTAGGTGGTGTGTTTTCCTGATCATTCGCCTGATGTTTGTCATAATCGCCAGAGGTATGTGGGAAGGTCAAGGGGGCTTCTTCTTTATTTTTTAGATGAAGTTGTCTGGAGGGAAGTATAAGCCTCTTTGTTAAACATTCGAAACCACAATTAAATTTTTCTTCGTCATGTCCTCTGCTGGAGCTTGAACCTGCGTTGTTTGTGTTGTTATGCAGTCGCTCTAACCATTACACCACGCCACCACTTTTATTTGGAACTTGATTTTTTCTTTGGCATAACGATTGATGGAATACGGTGTCTAACAATAATTCATTCTGTTTCTCCTTCTGCAACCCGATGTATTCCAAATTGCCGAGTGTTTAACGGTTTCAAATATCTTCTCGAAAACTATAAAAGTAAATGGTGAACGGCTCTCAGCGGATAGCTCAGTAATGATTCTGTTTATATGATCTTTACATGACCTGTGTGGGCAGAACCATGCTCCCTTGTTGCATAGCTCCACATTAAAAGCTTCAAAGAGTCGTTTATTTATAACATGGGCGATGATCTTGTTGTTGATATTTATGAGCGCTATTACCATATATTCATATTATGCATTTGTAGTTTTAGAGATAATTGCCTCGTTTATTTCCTGTATGGGCAGAAACTTTTCTGGAGTGTGTGTCTTGGATTAAAGAACAACACAGAGTATGATAAACATATATGGTTATTAGAATGTAGTTAAAATTGTAAACATATTTTCGAGAAGAGCGCATCCACATAAAAAAACGACTGTAAGTATCTCTTACTATACAAGAAGTGTTCTTAATTTTTATGAAAACCATTTGGTATTATTCGAAAGATAAATCTATCCAATAGTATACCAAAGACAAAGATTTATTTTTTTCACATCCATAAAGGGATTCATAAGGCTGCTCCAGGACCGTGCCATTGGGTGTCCATAAAAATCTTATCAAATATACCACTCGTAAATACAAAAGATAATGATTAAATTGATCTGTCGCAGGCGAACGATGAGGCATAGATATAACAAAATGATTATAGTTTAGTGGCTCTGCTAACTTTATGGCAATGGGTCGTTTAAGATAACGTTAAAGAAATAATATAAATTCAGCCATATCTTCTGCAGCGGTATACATATAATTCATGTTTAGATTATTGCAATTTTTAAAATATATATTATTTTAGTTCGTATACAAGCGATTAATAAAAGTGGCACTCATCTTACGTGACAGCCATAAGAGAGCTTCGGAAGTGTATACCAGAATTTGAAGTTTGTTACGGCTAGTGTCCTCTATATATTGTAGTTTTGGTTGATAAATTTTGCTGGTGTATATACTGGAAAGACTAGAACTGTAGTAATTAGTAATAAAAATGTCAGTGAAGAGAAGCAACAAATAGAGCACGAAATTCAAAAATAAGTTTAGTTTTCACTTTAATAGACACAAATAAAATTTTAAAAGCACCTTGGAAAGCTTGAACCCAATTTAATTTTCCAGCTGTAAAATAGTAAATGAAGTTTATTAAAATACTTTATAAACCATAATAACGGTAATCATCAAACTTATAAGGGTATAAACGCCGGTATTAATTTCCTTTGGTTCAGGTACCAATAGAACAATTTTGTATACAAATAAGCAATAACTTGAGGCATAATATTCCGAAATTGATAGTATAAGGCGTATAAAAGAAGATGCTTGAGAAATAAACTGATCTAGGTATAGACATTACAACTCTTAAAAGTTCTCCTTTAGGATTGGTGTACGAGAAACATGGTGGAGGGCATATTCATAACGTATTGATGAAAAATCTCCAAATGGCTTTTGTCATAACGTTCAGTTAAATTAAAAATTAGTTTTATTTTAATGCTAGGATAAGGATGATTCGTGTACAATTGGTGATTGAGCCATATTAACACCAATATAAAGCCCTTACGCCAACACAAAGAAGCGATTTCATTTAAACCATTTTGTGGATACCACAATGCATAATTTTCTTTCAAAGTTTCTGCAATATCGTAAATCAGAATATATAGTCCATAGAGCCAATCTAATACTTAGATAGTATTATTCAAAGTAATTCAAAAGTAATTCAAAGTATTCATGGTAAGTATGGTAAGACTTTGCTGGCTAAATTGTTTGTATAAAGATTGTATCTTATCAGCCGTAGCTTTAGTTATAATTAGTAGTAGTTATAGTACTGGCAGGTGTTCTATTTGAAGCAATTCATTTAATTCAACATTTCGATGATTTTAAAACATTTTGATGATTTTAACATTGATTTATAGCCGCTTCACGCGATTAATGTTCTCCACTACATCGAATAAAGTGTGGTGGTGGTAGGTGTTTATCCTTTTAAAGATAATCAGCAGAACTATGATTCGTGTTGTTGTTCTGAGCATTGTTATAAGCAAACTGAAAAAATTTTGTTTAAGCAAACTACTTTTATTAAATGATTTTCATAAGATTTTACAACTTGTAACTTTTGGAAGTGTGTACTGCGAAAGATAAGTTTATATTTAGAAGGTATTTTTTAATTTATTTTAACAGCATCAGCAGAAGGTGTTGCTTTAATTATATAACATACTAAAAGCTTCGTTTTGTAAGTAATACATTATGGTTATATTAAGCTAAATAGTTTTCCCTCAAAAACAACTAGAATTTAGCACAATCTTAAATAAATCGTACTCATATATTTTTACATATTTTTAGGATTAACCTTCTTAAAGAAGTGGCTGATGGCTTGAGAATTTATTTTGATTTTACAATTACCGATTACTTGCTGTACAAAGAAGAGGAGGATTATGCATTATCTTATTTATCTGAAGATAATTTAAAGAATTTCACTTATGTAGCTACGCCGGCATTTAGTATGGAATGGTTTAACACAAAATCAGATGCAGCGAATGAAACAAATACAACTACAACGACACCTGATACGCCAGTTGTTGAAACACATCAAACTACGACTTTTGTGGTTGGGACACAAAATAATGCTGTCAATTCGTCAACGACTGATGGAACAAATAGTACACTAACCTTATCACAAGATGATCAGCCACAACGGCGAAAATTGCGTTCGCATCGCAGCGATGATTGTGATCTTACGTTAGAGAATTGTTTATCCAGTATTGCTAGTACAAGTTCAGGTGCCTCAACGCCACTACACACACCGGTGACACATTTAAACTATTTGAAATCATTGCCACCTATATCTCCGCAAATACGAGATTTCTTACAAAATGTGTTATCCTGGCGTTTATTATCAACAAATGCCATGCCAGCACCGGCTATGATATTTGGTGCACCTCATTTAGCCAGATTAATAGGTAACTTAGTTTTATGGAGTAAAAAATATCTACAATGAAATACAAATATTTTTATCTTGCTTAGTTAAATTACCGGAATTTTTGAACGCCTCAACCATGACTGATGAAAAACTAAAAGTACTTTTGCAGCATTTGGACACATTTACCAAGTATGTATAATTAATTTTTATTTAACATTTTCATTGTCATATTGTTTTTCTAATAATAATCTCGAAACACTTGTTTAAATATTTTCGTCCTAATGCAATAGATTTTTAGTTCAGAAATATTATTTTAACATTTTAACATGCTTTAAACAAGTCTCATATATTGTTTTTAGTCACTAAAGTAGTGGTTTTCACTCATATTAATCTAAAATGTTTTATAATTTTATTTTTCGCCTATTGTTGCTAACGTGTACTATTACGCCATTTGTAATTGCAAACTATTTTATTAATCCGTTTACAGACGTATTTGTCTCTTTTCAATTATTACAAAATAATACGTCTATTCTAAATATTTATCGAGTTTTAAATCGTGTACAATTTAATTACTGAAATAAGGTAAATAATATTCGCTTATTAATAAGTATGGAATAATTATTTAATATTTTTTATTATAAATATTATTCGATTTTATAAGTGATAAAAAATATTTTTACATATCGCAAACTAAATCATGAAAAGTCAGAACTCCATATTTATCAAATCGCTTTTTCTGCATAAATCAATTCACCGATCGAATCTCTAAAGAATTTTCTAACTAACAAAAAATACTAGACTACTTAGCGGCAGATACAATCAGTCACATTCTAGCATATAGAATTTATTTAAATTATCTATGTATATATGTATGTATCTATATATATGGTATGAATTAGTGTTTTTAATCCCAACGGGCAACTCAACTAACTTTAAATGCACTTTAAACTAACTTTTTTTAAACTATTGGTGGTTGATATTTAGATTATTTTTAATGGAGAAAACTGACTTTTTTAACATTGTCATGTCCTATGCAGAAGTCAATTGTCTAACTATGCATAACTTTTAAACTAACTTTAAATAAGGTGAACACAAATCAGCTTAAAGTTATCTAATATAAATTTGATTTAAGTTGACTACATTAAAATTTAATTTAAGCTAGCTAACTAACAGTAAGCGTAAAGTTCTTTAAGCCCAAACAAAGATAACGAAAATGTTTTAATTATTACATTTATTATTTTCGAAAATCACATAAATAATAAAATTCAAATTTTCTTGATTTTAATTTTAAATAATGAAATTATAAAATTGTATCTTCAAAAACAAATTTAAAATTAAAAAATTTCAAATTCTTAAAACGAATAAGTTGTAATATTTCAACATAAAATCACATCCATCTAGATAAATATGCAATTTTCGATTTCAGTTTATTTCTGCATTACATTGTAGCTAGCTTATAGTTAATTACCAAAAATTAACTAAAAATGCATTTTATTTGCTAATAAAGGGTGTTTTTTATAGAGGTATAGAACTTTAAGTTGCAATAAAACAACGATGGAATATTTGATTGACATGAATTTTATTTATTCTAAAGATAATCTTGTGGCATTACATTTTAAATGTGATTTCTGGCATATGAATAAACAATAAAGCAAATTAAAAAACTATTTTGATTTTATTTTAGAAAATAAAGAAAAATGTATTTAGTTTATTAATATATAGGTGTTGTGATTATAGGCATCTTGTATTAAAATTAGATACTAAGCGTAGTAAATTGATGTATTTGCTAGAAAATATTTAATTTTTTTTCACATATGTTATTTTAATATTATTAGAATTTTTATTCTAATTGCTTTTTTTGCACCATTTTATTATTATTTGTAACTGTTTCTAAATCTTTGTTATTCATTTGCTTTTACTTTGTTCACTGTACATCTATGTATAAATTCATAAAGTCGAAAAAATAACATCATCTTATATTTGTCCTTTGTTTCCATTTGTTTTCCTTGGCATACCAAAAATTTTATTGGCAATTTGATTTTCAGTTATTTGGAATCACACAAGGAATGGTTTAATGAAGATAACTATGTCAGAGGAAATATTAATCGAAAAACAACTACTACCACATCGACGGACTCTACAAAATCGGAGAACCCAAAAGAATCTAATGATAAAACAGCTTCACAAGAAGACGCTACAGACCAGGAGGAAAACAAGGAAATCACCACATCTTTACCAATTACAACTAGTACAGTGACTGCACCTATAGAAAGTGTAGCTTCATAGATATTTAAATAAAAGAATATCTTATATATATAGTAATAGTAATTTGTGTTTTTAATTAACGAAAAAAAAATATGTTTATTATGTCTTTAGTTTTCGATAAGTGAACTTTTTCTAAAAATGTTTGTTATATTACCTTGATCAAAAAGGTTGATTTCTTACTGTTCAATCGATTTAAAAAAGTTGCAGGAAGCACTGACAGACATACAGAGAACCGAGTATAAAAAATGCAAATGTCAATGGCGCTAAGATTTAGCGGGAATATCAATAACAGATGTACCACCTGAACCAAAAAAAAAACTTAAATCGGAACCGATGGGACCACCACACGGGGGTTATTCCAGAAACTTTTTGATTAAGGTAGCAATTTAAAAATATAGTGTGAAAAATATTATTACGATTGAGCAAGGATAAAATGTGGCGCATCACACTTGAAATTTGCCTTGAAAACTTTAAAATATAATTCAGATATTTCCAAAAATTAAATTTTCCCATACATATGTTTAAATGTATAGTACGTACATAAATAACTAAAAATTAATAGAAAAAAGACAGAAAAATGTTATTTTTATTAGTTTGTATGTTATTTTATTTCAAAAGAGGGGTCAACTTATGAGGTGATGCGTCACGTCCTCCCTTTATCCGACGACCATAACTTTTTGCATGACGTGTTTTTACACAAAACTACACATTTAGGGGGGCGTTACGGTTTTTAACTTGAAAAAAAATGTTTCTATACATCTTAATACGGCCCTAATGAGCATATATGAATTTTGCATGTGTCATAAATAAAGGGTGTCACGAAATTAAAGAAACGAGTTGTAACTCGTACATCAAATTGACAACACAGTTTCAGTCTTTAAAAATACTAATCGGGCTTGGTTATATCGACACGTACTTACTCTTTTGTTATAATTTTCCATGATAATTTTTCTTAGGTGTGACTGAATTACACATACATAGCCCTTTGTCTTTAAATAACTTTACATAAAAAATAAATAAATAAATAAATAAATGGGGGCTAATTCTGGTTAACGAAGCGGCGAGTGCCACAGCCTTGTTAAAAATCCTTTATTAGGCACACCCAAATCATTCAGCCAAAACTTCGTGCCAATCGTGCCAATTTGACGATTTGGAAACTCGTCGTCAAGCGTATGTGCTTTACTCGAATGCTAATTTAACTATCGGGTTTCAAATTCTTTTTTTAAGATTAGCCAACAATGATAGGAAACGTAGATAGTAGATAGATAGCGAAGGCGGTGCATGCGCATCTCACCCAGATGTCAGAAAAAAAGCTCTATCGTGGAAGCCTAACTGAAGGAAAGAAGAAAATATACGAAGGAAGATTGGACCCACAGGAAACAAGACGAAAGACTTAAGGCAGTAGAGAGAAACAACATAAAAAAGAAAGAATTCCTGATAGGAATTCCTCCAGATCTGTGATACTGGCAGACGTAACCTCAATGAGTCCACGAAAAAACCCTTACACCCCAAACTGAAGACTTCCCTTCATTGCCACACACTCTTCAGATCTCGGTGTTCATGTGTTGCACAACGTGGTTTTGACTCAGCTAGAAAACATACCAGAGTCTTAAGAACCTCCCTATTTAGGTTAAGAACCCATTTTGTATCGATCGGACAATATGGCTAATAGCAGTGTTGGATTCTACAATCTTTCCACGACCTAGCCCATAGGTCCAAAAACCAATCAACAAACTCATCGAACCCAGAACAGCTTAACATTGTACTGCCCAGGAACGACGTAAGGGTCTTCCTGCGAGATGTAAGCAGCCTTCGCCGATTTATGAACCACAAAAACCTCATAATGTAAGGTACTACATTAGCCTCCTCGGACTCGCTTTCCCTGCACCATGCTATACAGTCATATGTAAGAACCAGCATGACAACGAAGATACTGTTCCAATTCTCCACCCTTCTGCAAAGACACCACTTTCTACCTATGTCGCTTTCTACCGTACGGTAGGCATTGAATCTTTCCTAATACTTAACACAGAGTTCTCTTTCCAGGACAATTTCTTTTCCAGGAACACATCTAAATATTTGGCTGCAAAAAATAGTCTAATTTTGACCTCATTAAGTTTAGTTAGAACGAAATTCTCCAGTTTGTATATCCTGGAGAAAATGACTAGATATCTTTTCGTGTGACTGATGTTAATAACCCTGACAGACGCCCAGAAAGAGAGTTCCAACTACCGACTGCATGATCTCGACAGAATATCCCCAAGCCAATATCCAGTATATGAGCCCCGCACCAGTACCTACCTCTGACTTCGAGCCATGTGTCAAGTTCGCATAGCTATCCTTTAATCTATCAGCACCTAGCCATCACTCCTTGTGTAAAGACTTCAGTGTGAGCCTCCTGTTGAAGTCGCACACCTCGACCATATAGTTCGAGAAGCCCTGACTGTGTGTCCCGTGTGCACCCCAATTTAGCATCTCCGAAATGGTGGCAAGTTGTCTATGTTCGTTAACCTTGGTAAGCTCTCCTAAGATTCTTAAAAACCTACAAGTCGCCAGAATAATGTCCGGCGTCGCCTGAGGAGTGCTACTGGAGGCTTCCGATATGCCCAAAGAGACACATCTTTGCACGCTGCCCAGTAGCCTCCTCCGACTGACCTTCTCAAACGCAATGCACCATGCGATACAACCATAAGTGAGAAATGGCATGACCACAGAGTCCATCCTCGGGCGAAGACCCTACCTCTCACCTATGGTACTTCTCACTCCTTTCCTCATTCTTAACAGGCTGTTATATTTCCAGTACAATTTCTCGTTCAGAAACACTCTTGGTGAACTTATTGAAAACTCTATCCACCTCCGTGCGATCAATCCGTTCAAAGGACAGGTTCCACAGGCCATATTCCAAGCTATCCCTAAATAGCTTCAAATCGGTTCTCCTAGGATTCCTATAAGACACCTCTAAGGAATCAGGCTATCATCCGAATAATTGATCAAAAAAATTTATTGATCGAATTGGCATCAGTAAAACTCAACGAAATCGAAATTTTTTAATCGAATCATTAGGTGGAATGAAAAAAGGGGAAAAATATGAGAATATCAAACGAAAGAATATGTTGTGGTCCTATGATTCTCGAGAATCGTTAAAATACGTAAATAGATTTCTATCTTAAATAAAAGTACAAGCTTTAACTTAAATTAAATACCACCGTTTAAGTTACATTTCGTTAAAGTGCTTTATTTAAAACCTCAATCAGCAGTTTTAATAGTCAGCAATATTTTGTTTGCTAAACATGTTGAACAAATTTAAAAACTATTTTAAAATAAACAGATCGTTACAAAATTTAAGCCTTCACCAACAAACAAATAAAATTAATTTAAAGAGAAAGGCCGTTACAATTTCAAAACGTTGATCGGCAAGTAAAATTAATTCAAAAAGTGGCCGTTACAATTTCAAAAGATGCACAAATGATGCGCCTCATATGCAAGCATCTCCAATGCCTTACACTCAAAGACTCCACCAAAAAATTTCTTCTTACCAACGAGTCAAGCCAACCGCCACAGACAGATTGGCAAAAACGCCTTTAAGTCACCGCCTCTTATAGTAAAAAAGCAGCGCTGGTAGAAAGGCTGTTACAAATTTAAAAGGTTTACCAGCAAGTAAAATAATTTCAAAAATAAAGGCCGATACAAATTTAAAAAAGTTCAAAATCGACCCAAAGATTCCACCAGAAAATTCCTTCTTACCAAACATGCTGACCGTCACACACAGACTGGTAAAAAATACCTTCAAGTCACCGCCTTTTATAGTAAAAAGCAGCGCTGGTAGAAAGGCCGTTACAAATTTAAAATGGTGACCAACAAAAAGGAAGTTACAAATTGAAAAGATTGACCAGCAAGTAAAATAAATTCAAAAATAATGGTCATTACAATTTAAAAAATGCATAAATGATGCGCCTCATGTGCAAAAATCTGCATTGACTTACACCTAAAGACTCCATCAGCATATTCTTCCTACCAACCAGTCAGGCCGACCGCCACAGACAAATTGGCAAAAATACTTTCAAGTCACCGCCTTTTTTTAGCAGTGCTGATAGAAAGGTTGATCAACAAGTAAATTCAAAAGGAATACCTTAACTTGACTGTATATATCCACATATTTTATTTTTACATAATTTATCTTAAACTAATTAATTATATCAATACTTATTTTATGCGTACATGATACTTCTCATAGACTTATCAACTAAAATTGAAAATACTGCAGAACAGCTGCAATACGTCACCAAAAAACCAACTCTTAGATCATAATCCGTAAAAAAATGGAAAAAACGGAAACACTCATATACTTAAAACTAACTTAAAACATTACTAACAACTAATTAACAATAACAGGGCATAGATATCTACCTCGCTGTGCAGTGTTATACACTAGGCTGTCCAAATCCAGGGTATTCACCCTCCTGTGATAGAGCAGCCATTCATCCCTCAATGTCAGGAGATCCTTACTCTCAGGGTCTCCATATCACTTCTCCTTTCGAAGCAGCTGGTAACTATCTCATTCTCCAGGGTGGACAATCGATCCAAAAACGCCATCGCAGTCTTAATAAGAAAAACGTCGATCCTCTCGAAACCCGCATGGTCATAAATGACCCGACAAGACGATCTCCGGAACGAACCATCGAGAAACTGACGAGCCCTCAATCCAAGACAAGCCGACAAAACACGTCTCTCCCAGACCCTAAGCCTCTCCATCTGATAGAACGAAATCCCAAACCAGACAGGCTTGTATACAAGCAGCTTTATTTCCCTACGTTAACCTTCCCTCCGGCGCAGTAACCGACAGTAGCAATTGTAAATCCTTTTCATCCTATCCAAAACAAAATCCATATGTCGATAATATTCAAAGTTCTCGTGAAAAATCAACTCGTGATACTTAATCCTGTTGGAGAGTCCTACAACCTGTCTGCCCATCCTCAGCACCGGTACGAACCTCCTTGCATTGTGATATCACGAATACATTGAGTCTCTTATTCACCCTCGATGCCCTGTGATCAGATGCCTCAATCAGCACATCGTCCGCATCAGGTGGCCGAGGTAAATCCGACATAAATATATTGAAGAGGGCGGGTACCAGTAGTGACCCTTGTGACACTCCAGCAATAACACTCCTTTCATCAAAGAATGTATCACCCACTCTCACTTTGAGGAATCAAGCCCTCAGGAATTCCGCAACGATTCCGCAGAGATGCCTGCGAAAATTGGTCCGATCGAATAGAGTACTATGAGGCCAGCCGCGGCAGCCATATGAATGAAATAATATTTTATTTCTAGCCGGAACAATTGTACTTGACAACAAAAAAATCAATTTGGCATTTCAAACCGTTTTTGTTTTATTACATTTTTAAATTTAAACTTAAAGGCCCACCCTATACATACATATAATCTGAAATCCTTTACCAATCCTTCGGGACCATAGAGCCATAACGTGTTACTTCCACCTGCGAATTTCCAATCTCAATGCTTAAATCAGGCGCCAAGTCAGACTATAGAAAGCACTATTTTTCACGTATAGGCTAGTCTTTTGATTTTTCGGTTTCTTTTTGGGTTCCATTTTATTATTACGTACACCATATCATCATTGGGTTTTTTCAGCGTATGCCCAATGCATAATTTACTTTATTATAGAAACTTGATATGATCTTTGTCTGGAGTTGTTCCGAGGGGCTTAGTCGTTGTGAAACCCAGAATTACTATTTTCTTTTTTACTTGGCTCTCGCATAATACCTCTGTTAATTCAAATATTTGAATGCCTTTTCAATTCGATTATTTAAAGATAAGCACTTCTCTTTAGGGTACAGTATATCTTCAAACTAAACTGTTTGTTCCCGGTGAAAGATTTTGACGATTTTGTTGATCCTGCTGGCCACAGGGAGAATAGCCACAGCGATGCTATTGCTCTTCCTATTCGGAAGTACTGAATTCCATTTCTCAGATAACTAATTTCGAATACATCGTTTATTATTATCAGTATTTATTCCTTATCAGAATGTAAGTGATCTTAGATCTAAGATTTCTGAGCTTTATAGTAAGAGCAACGTGATTGAGTGATGATATTTTTGATTCCGAGATAATGGTTGGAGTTTGAATATATATGTATTTATGCGGAATAGCAAATCTAGAAAGTGTGGTGATGGTCTTGTCGCTGTTTGTGCTAAGTATTCGTCTGTGTTAATCGGTCTTTCTTGTTGTCATGATGTGGAATTTATTAGTAGTATGATTCCATTACCACCTATTCATATATTTCTCCTAATTCTGATCTCAGTGTCTACATGGCTCATTTTGATATGATTTCTAGAGTCATGGAATCAATGACGTATAATGGTTCTACTGTTGTCCTTAGTGACTTTAATCCTTTGCATACGTCTTAGAACTTCTCACCCGAGATTAATTCTTTAACGCATGGTTAGTCGATTTTATCAACTATGCCCGATCTTGGGCTTTTCCACATGAATCATTAAGAGAATTCGATTGATAGGATTTTGGATCTTATATTCGACGATGATCCTGGCATTTTTTCAATGTTTTGTATTGATCCCCCGTATCTGTTCCTCTTTGTCTATATATACTGAAATTGATTTTTAATTTTTTTTTTTACCGGTAGAAGGCTTACGCAGTTGATTGTTCATCCTTATTTAGTGACCCTTGCTATGACTCCGCTTCGATTGAGTCAGTAATTGATTGATTTTATAGTGTATATGTTCGATGCTTTGATAAGTGTGTCTCTTTTGTGCGATATTGTTTATATCGTTCTGGCTGGACTATCAAGGTTGAGGAAATTTGCGTAGGCTGGATCTAATGATGGTTATGCTATGCATGCGTTGATTACACGGTGTGAAAAAAAAAATACATGTGAAGTGTGCTTGAATGTAAGGAAAAACCGGTTTTTTACCCGTTACTTGAAATTTGATACAAATCAAATTTGCTTGTTCGAAGTTTTTTATGACTTTGTTCGTGCTAAGCAGATGCAAACTTTCATAATTTCCTACGGAATATTTTATGGTTTTAAATCATCTTCTGGTTCCTTGACATTTTAAGGTAATCAGAAAATCCCGACTAGGTATTTATTTAAGTTGGAAATTTTATATTTGCGTGGTGCAGATGAAGTTCCTGCATGAGTTTTGTGGAATTATGCTATATTTTTGAGTGGTCGTTTGATGTGTTATTTTCCACCTATTTGAAGGGAGTTGTTTATTATTCCACTACATAAGTCGGTTAGTAGGTCGAACTTACTGAACTAGAGGTACTTTGTTAATCTTAGTGGTATTCCTAAGCTGATTGAGAAGCTTGTAACTGAGTTTCTTTCCCTGCATGGTTTTTTGAAGTGTAGGACGACTGTCAATAACTATCTTGAATTTACTACGGGCGTTTGTAGAGGCTCTGTTGCTGGGGCTCAGACGGATGTTATGTATACTGACTTCATTAAGGTACTTGATCGTGTCGATCATGGACTTTTGTTTTATAAATTTTGGCAGACTGACTGATGTTTCCGATGGACTTTATTGCTGGATTGATTCCTGCCTTTTCCCCAGAACCCATATATTCTATATTTGTTCTATATGTTCTATATTTTTGAAGTTGAATACTATCAAAAAAAAGTACGATTGTAGCAACTTTTCCATCACCGATATACATACACTAAGAAAATGAAAAGAAAAGTTTTAAATTTAAAAAAAAAAAAATGTGAAAATGAATTTAAGTTAGGTTTTTAATCTAATGCTTTTGTTAGTTAGTTTTTCATTATTAAAAGTTTGTGATTTCGTTCTGGCAGAACAAAAGTTTGCCATTCATTTGTTTGCTGTGGGTTCTAATATTTTTTTTACTTTGTTGAAAATTTGAAGAATGTAAAGTCGGAATACTAGTGCTACATAGATTGGAATTTGCAGTGCAAGTTGCAGTAGTAGTTGTAGAATCCTTTCTTGCAATTATTTTTGATTCTGCTTTTGCAACAGACGAAAAAGAATGATTCCGTTTACCTTGTGTAAAGTTATAATTCATGTAATTCGCGGTTAAACTTGATTTCTTTTGTGGTGCTAGACTAGATGTGAAGGAATTCGTATGACGTAAATAATGCTGATTATGTTGAGAACAATTTTTAGATAAGCGATTACCTGTAGTAACAGAATGTAAGCTGTCTCGTGATAATCTATGTTCCATATAGATGACTGTAGAATTGTTTACATCATTTGAAGTTGGGTTTTCCTTTTTGACCGCAGGTTTTTGCAAACTTTTTTTAAACTGATGTTTGCTTTCTTCGGCTTGCGTAAATTTATTTTGATAAATAGAATATTTTGGTTTAGCGTTTTTCGGTGTTTCTTTATTTTTAATATTTAAATAACTTTGAAAGTTTGCCTTGTCATCATTTTTAGCGTGTGATTTTAAAGGCGACAGTGACCTTAATTTCTTTTGCAAGCCATTAAAAAGATTTTTAGAAAAGCTTGGCTTTAAATTATTCTGTGGTGGTGGTAAGCCACACAATGTTGGGATACTATAAGATTTTTGCCCGGTGCTAATGTTTAAAAGTTTAGAGTTTTTTGGAATTGGTTCTTGCAAAGGATTGTTATTAATTTTAAGCAATTTTGAAGAAGATATATTTGTATCGGATAAGGAGGAAGATGAGTTTGATTGTATTAAAGGTGGAAAACTTCTTAATTTATTCGTTAAATTGTTTATAAAATATTTTGGCCTGGGTATGGCTGTAGCTTGCTTTGGGGTTTTATTTTCTGATATTAACATGTTTTCACACATTTTTTCAGTATAATCCTTTATTGTTGAACTTTTATCTTCAATTGGTAATTGCTTTATGGAATGTTTTTCATTTGTTTCATTTAAGGAATTTGATGTAGAAAAATTATTTTCATTTTTATTTATGTTCTCATCATCTTTTGAATTCTTAAGATTAATGATCGTTATATCTTCTTTATATTGCTCATTTCCTTCTGCTTTATCACAGTTTTCTTTTGGTTCTGTATGTTTGGAAATTGAATTTTTCTCCACTTGGTCTTTCATATGTTTCTCCCTTTGATAAATAGGATCGGAACAGTTTTCAGTATCATTTTGGATTATTAAACTTCTGTCAGTTTTACTAAACTCAGTAGCATTGTTATCTTTATTTAAATGCTGAGTATTATTGCATATCTCGGAAGCTTTATGATTTTCTGATACTGGTTCGATTTTCGAAGCAAAAGTATTTTCAAAATTTAATGGCGAGATGGGAAATCTTCGAGGCATGGGACTCCAGCAAAATTCTTTGTTTTCTAAAGTAGGTGTGCGTAAATTTTTGATAGTTCTCTGAAGATCTTCTTCATTAATTGAACTATATCGACGGCCATGCTGTGCAATATGTGCTAGAGTTTTTAAAGAGATTTTCGGACATCTTTTTTCTATCTCGGTTGGAGTAGTACAAATATCAGTGGTCTTATTCGTTTGAATGTCAATTGCTGCAAAATTAAAAACTTTTTTGTTTTGCATTAAAGGTGTTTTTATAACTTTAATCACTGCAGGTTGTTTGGACAATAGGCCTGAATTGCTATCTACTGTAGAATTGGAACGTATGAAAATGTTTAGTCTTTCACGCGTTAGATCTGATGTAAGACAATTATCTCTAAGACGCGCAGCTAAAATAGAAAAAATCGACTTAAATAAAATATTTATTAAAATCTTTAAAATTGAAAGTACCTGTAGTATCGCGCATTAAACGCTTCCTGGATTTTTTGTTAAAGTTCGTTTGTCTTACATTATCCGCCAAACTTAGGTTTTCAATATTTTTCGTTCGACTTTGTAACGAAAGCGCAGTACAATGTTCTTGATTAAGGTATGTGTCCTGTTGTTGAGATTGTAAAAATTCCATTAAATCTTCTTCATTTTTCTTTGAATTTAAATCTGCTAATTTAGCAGCTTTATTCTCGCATAGAATAAACTTTTCATTATCATCAGTTAAAGAGTTTCTAGATGATCTAAAGCGTTTAGATGTTTGACTTGGTTTGTTTTGACCTGAAAAAAATAAAATGAATACGTTATGGGAAGTATAAGTAGTGAATGTTAGACTATGATATGTGAGTAGCTCCTATAGAGCAGGGCTGCCAATTGAAGGTGTTGTGCAGATTACTACACTTCTCACCTAAACAATTTATATAAAAGTCATAGTGTAGGTAACCAGTACGGTTCGACAAATGCTCAATCAAACAGCTCCCTATAATTATGCCCATAAGATCAATTTGCTATTAAGGAAAAAGAAAATTTTGATTCTTTTCCTCACCAGATATATACATAGATCTAAAATGAATAGAGGTGTGGGCGCGGGAGCACATGTGTATGTGACCCAGTGTTTTCAAGACAGAGATCTAGGCAATTTTCGCCTGTGCGCGGATTAATATAGGGCTTGAAATCAGGCGTAGTTCGATAATTATAATATCTGATAGTCAGGTGACAATTAGGGCCGTTTCTTCAGACTATACAGACTTGAAATCGGTATACAAATGTTATACCAATATTTATACCCTGGACACAGAGATGTTATGGAAAATAAGATTGCTAACGAACTGGCAAGATCAATATACTTGTGGGATCAGAGCTATACTGCGCATATTCTCTGTTAATGTGTTGCATTGGCAAACATTTGAAAGCGAACCTTTATGGAGTTCTTTATTGGGCCTGAGCCCTTCAAAGGAAGAATTGAGGGTATTTTTTAGAAGACTGTTCCAGATAGTAATTCTGGATCGAGCAGTGGATATTAATTCTAATGGAGATGGAATGGGCTTTCTTCTAAGTGATTATCACTCATGATGTGCATTAATGGGTCTAGTTAGACACCTTGGAGTGTTTGCCACAACGGATCTTTTAGGTCAAGTGCCACCATGCCTCTCCGTCACTGATAATAAATAATAAAAAAATAGGAGCATTAAGCTGTACCATAATTATACTGTATGTGAATAGTAGTAGATATGAAGTTTCGAGAATTAATTCCCGAAAACTTCTTGCAGATCTGCCAATGACTAAAACCTATATCTGCAAATCTATCTAAGACTGCATTCATATTTCAGTCGTCTGTTGTTCAGTTTGTCTTCAGATTATTGTGAGAGTACAACTCGTGTGGTCAATACTACAGATACTCCAGTCTCTGTACCTAGTTCACAATGGAGTTGTTGCTATAAAATTTTTAGTCATACTCACCGTTTACAGTTTTTTTAATCAATTGTTCTTCTTTTAGCTTCTGTTTCCGAACAGCTTGTTGCTCTAGGTGTAAACGTTTTTCGTTTTCTTTAATGGCCTGTTTAAATTGTTCACAGAATCTATGAAATATTGCGAAACATTCATCAATCTTGAAATGTTTTAAGTCTTCACAAAAGAATTCGGCCATTGTAAGCCTTAGAGCTCCTAATTCCGCTAAATTTTTATTTAAATTTTCTATTTGTTTTTCAGCATCTTGTAAAAATTCAGCCATTTGTTGTTTTAAATCTTCAGCAGTAGTGGGCGAAGTAATTTGTTTTTTAATACCATTTAAGCCTGATTCCAAACCTTTAATATCCTTCTCGATTTGTTCTATATTTGCTCTGGAAAAGATTTTAAATTTTAATTTTATTAAGTTTTTATTTTTAAATTTGATTTTTGTGTTTTATAGACCTGTAAACATTTCCCAAAAAATTTAACTCTTTGCTTAAGTCCAATAGATCCGGATTATATCGTTCTACTTCCAGGGCAATAAGATGCAATAGATGCATACCATTTTTATTGGCTTTTATTTCACTTAAGCTGTTTAAGGAGGATAGTTTTATACCAGCCGCATTACCAGCATAGCCACCAGAGTTGAGAAAATTGCCAATAGTCATTATAAAAGCTAAAATCTCTTGTAGAGTATGGCTTTTCATTAGGTCTATGGTCATTAAAATAATATTAAATGTTTAACCAGTTTTTAGAGTTAATGTTTTAAAAGATGTAATAAATAATATACCATTTCCAGCTTTAAGAATTTCCTGTATGCACGGTTCCAAGTAGGCAAAATTTAAATGAAATTCTTCTTTAAGTTTCATACATTCAATGCGTAGCTTATAGCTGCAAGAAAGAAATTGTTTCGTTAAAAAGCCAAACAATTAACACAGTGAATTTCAATTAACAATGGGTTAGTGGTGTTAGGATCTTATGTATGAATTATAAATGTTGGCTTATAACACATACTTTGTTATATCCATTACTAAGAGCATGAATTTTTCAGCACTACCCAGTTGTTGGCGATCTTCGTTAAAATTCTGAAGAGGTGCAATAATTTCCTCCATTTCGATAAACTTTATCAAATCCTTGAGTTTCTCCAGACCCATGGCTTTGTGATCTCCATTGCGTATTAATTGCACAATATCTTCGTGTGAGTTATTGCTAAGGTTATACAATTAGAATAAATTAAAAAAAACGTGTGGTTCTATTATTATTTTTTGTGGAAATTTTACAATAAGTCGTTTGTTCAAAAAATAAGGTGACTTTTAATGTTCTAGAAAATAGTTTTAGTTTTGAAGTCGGAAGGCTCTAACCATGATTTTTTTCGTATTTAACTCATTTTATATCACTTTATCATTTGATCTAAACAAGACCCTTTAAAGTTTCGATGGGATTCAAAGATGATTTTTGGATGTACTAAAGGGTCCGCCATATAATTTTTTTTTGAAAATGCTATAAAAAAAACTACTGAATATTTTCTCAAATTTCTTTTTTTATTTGAAAGTACAATCCTTCCGGTTAATAATGGAAAATAATTTCATTCAAATGGCTGCCTCGGCTGGCCATGCAGTAGTAGCCTACACGATCGGTCCAATTTTTAAGCACATTACCGATTGTGTGCAGCTGTATTTCACCAATGGCTTCACGAATATTGTCCTTTAAAGCGTCAATTGTCTCTGGCTTTTTGGCGTAACACTTATCTTTGACAGAACCCCACAAATAATAGTCCAACGGTGTCAAATCGGAGCTCCGAGGTGGCCAAACGACATCAGCTCTGCGGCTGATAATGCGATCTTCAAAAACAGGACGCAAAACATCGAGTGTAGCTTCGGCTGTGTGGCACGTAGCGCCGTCCTGTTGAAACTAAATGTTGCTAATATTCTCCTCTTCAATTTTTGTGAACAAAAATTCGTTCAACACGGCCCGATAACGATCGCCATTGACTGTAACGGCCACTTCTTGCTCATTTTTGAAGAAAAATGGCCCAATTATGCCTCTGGACCAAAATCCGCACCAAACAGTGACTAGTCTTGTGTATATCGGCTTTTCAATGTATGCGTGCGGGTTTTCTGTGCTCCAAATGCGACAATTTTGCTTGTTTACATACCCGCCAAGATCAAAATGAGCTTCATCTGAAAAGATGATTTTTTGGCAAAATCTCTAAGTCGATCGCAGGCACACTTAGCGACCATATTCGTTCAGCGGAAGGATAAAACTAATTATCTGTCAAATCACACATGAGCTAAGTGTAACCATTCACGAAATAAGCACTAGTTGAAAAAAAAACGTTAGATGGCGGACCCGTTACTTTCTTTTTTCTCCGTCACTCGTCTTGGCAGCATGTTGGCTTTCCACAAAGTATCCATTGGTTTGTTTCAGTTTCATTAATCAAGTTGATTTTTAAGCTAAGTAGAAGATTAATATACTGTAGCTCGCCTCCATATAATTGTGTAGTGATGAAGACCCCTGCTAAGTGGTGCTGGTGATCCTTACTTTAGCATTGTAATTTTTTCTCAGTAGGTGGAATTTTCTCCTGATCGTTCGGATGTTTTAGAGAATTCTTTTAGATTGATTTGTCTAGAGGAAAGTTGAAGTCTCTTTATTAAGCACTTGAAACCGCAATTACATTTTTTTCGTCATGTCGTCTACTGGTAAGTCGAACCTGGACCGCTTGTGTTATATGCGTGAGCTCTAACCACTACACCCAACCACCACGGATATACGTATGTTACTACTTGATAAATCTCAAATTCTTTCCTAGCTTAGGCGACCTAATTTAAGGATTGGGTAAAGCCTTGAGCTTAGCCAATGAAACATGTTGCTATGCTAAGCTGTTCCTTTTTTTCTTTTTGAATCTTATATATAAAAATGAATGTGTGTTTGTATGTATATATGTTTGTTGGTTTGTTTGTGCCTTATGAACAGTTAAACGCCTAAACCGATTATTTTGAAATTTTTATAGTATCTATCTGCATGTCTGGAAATAACTATATAAAGGCTATATAAATTTAAAAAATTCCAGCGGTGCAGTGCTACGTTCATACAAAGTGTATATTTATTTGTTTATACCTTCAAAATGGTAAGAGAAAGATTCTTTACATTTGGCCCAAATAGAATCATAGCCAACGAAAATTATCAGTCACAAAGTGGGCGGGATTAGACAAGTAGGCGTGGTACCCCCAATACAAACTAAATTTAATTTCTGTATATCTTGAGAATGGTTAAAACAGAAGCTTCTGAATTTGGTCTGAACGACTTCATAGTCAATGAATGGGCGGAATTGGATAAATGGACGTGGTACCTTCCATACAAAGCAAATATTATTATTTTTGTATATCTAGAGGGAACGTCAATAGTAGAAGTTTCTAAATTAGGTTCAAGCATCGTCGTAAACGTAGAAGTTTCTAAATTAGGTTCAAACATCGTCGTAAGCAATACACATCAACAGTCAGTAACTGGGCGAGACTGTATAAGTGGGCGTGGCAGCTTTCATTCATACTAAATATTAGGTTTTGTGTACATAGGAATTTCAAAAATCACACTGGATAAAAGATTTGTGCCGCAGTGGTATGGTAGGTACCAACCAGAAGGTCCTTGTTTCAATACTAACTAAGACTAAACCATCTGAAGAAGAAAAAAAAGGCTAGTAAAAGCTAGTAACTGGTTTTGAGTATTACTTACTATTGAAAACTTCTATAATGCATATGCCGTTCGGAGCCGGCGTTAAGCTGTAAGTCTCTTTTAATGAGTCTAAAAATAGAATCGGGTGTAGCTTATTGACTGAGAGAAGTCCCCATGTTCCTGCATGGAATGTTAAGGGAATTATTATTACATATATGCGTGTCTTATACATAAAAATGAATGTGTGTTTGTTTGAAGACTGTATACAGCTAAAAAGCAGAACCTACAGTGTCTTTCTGGAAATAATAAATGCTTGGATTTTGACCAGAATGGGACAAAATAGTAAAAAATGTAACTAAGATAGCATTCAAGATAATAATTAAGATAGGGGTAGCGGAGCACACTGGACTTTTAATATGCAACACCTGACTTTCGCTCAAACGATATTTTACCACTTTTTTCATCTTCTGGCCCCTACCAAGTTTTATGAGACGAAGCAAAATCACCTTATGTTTTGAACAAAATGTTTTTCTACTTAAAATTTCTAGTTAAACTTTACGATGTTGTTAAAAATATATAAAAAATATAATTACCTCTTAAATTGACTCAAGAATATATTGATTTTCAAACTGGATCGACTATCCAGCAACTGCAAAACGTTTTTACCTTTACCTTTACCTCTACTACCGCTGCTGTCAACGTCATCCATTCCTTTGGTTTTATTTTCTGTTTGTTGTAAACAGAATAAGCCCTCAATGCTTTTAAAATCAATAATCTCTTTATGTTTATATTGACGATCGTTCGCCATTATAGTCCATATATTATATTTATGCATTATTTTATCATGTGGAATTTTAGACCAATTTAAAGATTTCAATTTTTTCGTAGACTTTGGTGCATTTTGTTGTAGTAATAAAGTCTTGCTAGGCAATACATTTTCAGATGTTCCGCCTTTTTGTAGAGGTAGTGGAGGGGGCGGTGGTAGTCCAATTACGTTTAGAGGATGTGGTGGTGGAGGCACTATATCACCTTGCATTGAAAGTAGAGGTGGTGGTGGAGGCACTATACCACCTTGCATTGAAGGTGGAGGTGGTGGTGGAGGCACTATACCGCCTTGCATTGAAGGTGGAGGTGCTGGTGGAGGCACTATACCTTGTATTAATGGTGGAGGTGGTGGTGGAGGCACTATACCTTGTATTAATGGTGGAGATTGAGGTGGGGCCGTCACCGGTATTACACTTTGATTTGAAGAAGATGGCGAAAGCACACTACTTAAATCGGTCTCATTACTTTCATTACTATTAACATTCTCACCACCATTACTACACTTTTGACATGAAAATGTTTGTGTTACAGTAGAATTAAGTAATCTTTCAGCATCTTCATTGTTTTCTAACTGGGATGCACGATAGACTAGTTTTTCTGTCACATTCCATATCACATGACTTAACGCTTCATTTGAGTCTATGCTCAGCAAGTGATGCAGCACATGTAAAAATACCAGTTCATGAGGCGTCTTCGTAATCTTGATAAATAAGAGTATGTTTTCAAAAATTTTTATTTGGATCAATTTAGTTACAGACATACCTGTTGTAAGATTGCCTGAAAAACATCATGATGTGAATTCAAATCAATGCTACTGGTGCTAGAAGGTCTAGAAGCTTTATCATTATCGCTCGATTCATTAAAGACATCCAATTGTACGACAATGTCTCCAGTGTTAGGTGAAACTTTTCTAAAAATCAAATTGTATAATCGAAAAATATTTACCGCAAGAAATTTAACGTATTGTTATGTTTTAACCTTTTTAAAACGTTTGAGTTTCTTTTAATTGCGTCAAAATAAAATAAATAACACGTTGTTGTTGTGTAACAGTTTTTATTTCCTCACTTTTGCTTTATACACTTTATCTTAATACAGCAACTTATTTATTTTTTACTTAATATTCGCTTATACAACACTTTTATTTACGCCTAAACACGATTTTACTTTATGATTGAAAAACGACAACTATATCAGCGTAGGCAAAGCAGCTTCCTTATATACCTAACTGCCTACAGTTTGGAAAGTTCCGGGAATGTCTCCAACGCTCTCAAATCCTGTATTTTTGAACAAACTGTAATATAGCATTTTTTAGAGTTCATAACTGCAAAATTTGTTATTGGGAGTTGTAGCGCCTCTCAACTTGCAACTTGCAAAGAGACTTCTGCAAACGTGAAAGGTCTCTTCTAGTCAATCAAATATCCCAAACATAAGTGGAAAATATAAAGCGATCTCAAAGTCATCGCTATACCTTTAGGAACAGAATTGGGTACACAAAATACAGTTTCATTTTATGTATGTGAGAAAAACTGTGCCGTTTGACTTGATAGACAGTTCGGGATAAGAATCCCTTCCCTTTAGTGGTTACGGTATCGAGATCAAGGCTTATACGGATGGATCCGAGATAGACTGTGGAGTTGGTTCTGGTGTTATCTCTGTCCAGTATAATCTGAATCACAACTATAGGGTCTACCTCTAGAGTCTTTCAGGCGGACCTTATACATTACTACCTGTCGGCTAGTGAGGAAATACTATAGGCCTCTTGTCGACGACAACCATTGTTTGGATCCAGGGATATTTATTCTATAATAAAGAACGAGTGGAAAAACTGGCTCGGTGTGGCTAACAGAACCTCATCCTGCTTTAGTGGTTTTTCCGATAGGATCTACTAAAATGACCAATCTCTACTTCTGTAGGAAGACAATTTTTACTTGAAAGGCATTGGATACCTTTAGGGTTTCTAGATAGACATGGCCCGACGATAATATCAGACACACCAAATCACTCATAGGTTACAGTAGGAAGAACATATCCAGGTTATTGACTATATTAACTGGGCACTGGCCAATAGGCGATCACACTCACCGGAGGGGAATACAGCATAACGAACACTGACGCAACTGTGGCGACTTAGAATAGGAAATATAGTCAAACACTTTCTGTGCAGTTGCCCAACCCTCCTTAACCACCGCTATAATGCTTTTGATAGGTGAATTATGCAGGGTATCGCGGAAATATCGCCCGTTGGATAGAATACAACATTACCATCACTGACATAGCTGTAGGGATATGATAGAGGAAAAGACAGTCGAATACTTTTTGTGCAGTTGCCCAGCCCTCCTTAACTACTGCTATAAGGATTTTGGTTAGTGGTTTATACAGGACAATGCGGAGATATATACCTTAATTTGTCGAAATGGATGTGAAGACACGCAATATGTGGTTGCGAGTGTTATGATATTTTGTAAACAATGTTTTAGGATAATACACCAGCTGTATATGTGAGACAGCAGGCTTTAAAAATTACAGTGAAAAGCCTCTATGAACAGTGGAAGTTATTATTTCTGACCGTCTCATGAAACCAAAAGAGTTCCTTATTCCGCTTTTTTATCTACGAGGTAAGGTTGATGAGCTTTTAAGTATTTTAAAGACATATTTCCTATATTGAATGAGGCCAACAAGTTATCTAATTTGGTTCAAAAATTCTATATTTTGTCGACGATCTTGTTTTTGTAGGGGGAAAAAAACCAGGAAAAACTTTAGAGGAGTTATTTATAGACTTTTAGGCAATAAAAGAGATTGTTACTACGCTCAGTTGCAATATCGGATGTACCTACATAGATTTCCTCCTAGTTGTGTCGCTGTCAGTGTTGAACATTCTGATAGTTTCTATGCTTGCGGATTACTGTCAGTCTGTGTATGGGAACGATCAAAACTCTTGGAGTGTAATTTAAACTCTAAAAATTTAATTCCTCTTCCTTATTAGCGCAAAATAAAACACGTAATACATATGTATGTATATCTTAAAAGTTTTGTTTGTGACACCGTCGAAGACGAATCATTCTCCATCAATACAAAGCAAGCTTTCACACATCTCGTCAAAAAGGTGAAGTTTTGAGCAGTCAAAACATCGAATTGGTGTCTCATCCTCTGTATAGTCCTGATTTGGCTCCCAGTGTCTTCTTCTTGTTCCCGAATATCAAAAGTAAACAGCGTGGTCAAGGTTTTATAAGAGCCGAAGAAGCAGTTGAGGCGTTCAAATACTATGTTTTGCAGGTGTCTCAAGAGGAATGAAAAAACTGCTTTGAGAAATGGTTTGAACGAATACAAAAGTGTATTGATCATCAATAGGAATATTTTGAAAAAAAATAAAGCCATTTTCATTTAAAAATATTTGTTAATATTTGCTATTACCGAAGTATAAAAAGTACCCCTCGTATAAAGATTTGATAAAAAAAACAATTTCATTTCTATTTCAAGTTTGATCTGAGTCAATTCATAAGGGGATTTTGTTGTTTTAATCCCTCAACTTTGTTGAAATATTTTTTTATAGAGGAAAATATGCGAATTTCTGATTTATTTTATTAAAATTAATTGGATCGACTTTTATTTTTTATTTAAAAAAATATTTTTTTTTTATGATTAAAATGATCTGCACAAGAAAAAATTTAAATTGAATTGCATACTTACATATTTAATAGTTCTGTATTGGTGCCAGTGGCATTAGATAATATTTGTAATGTTCTGTCTTCTGAAGTATCCATGAAGAGTTTTTTTAATTTCTGTTTAAACACCGCCACGTTAAGATTATAAAATTGAACTGAACATGCTGCATTAGAAATATTAATAAAAACAAAAGAAAGTTGAAGTGATTTGTGTCACATTTCTTGCGGTTTTCTTTTCCGTTCTATAAGATATTTATTAATATAATTTTATTTTTGTAAAAATATACTATTTTCAATTTTTTATTTAAAAAAAGTCATTGTCATTAACATGCTGCTTAGTAGTACTTAAATTCTTATGAATTACTTATTCAAAAAGTATTTGGTTTGAAATTAAATTAATAGGGAGGACTTCGATAAAAACGATTTTTTTGTATAAAAATTGTTCAAAAGAAATTGGTTTTATTAAAAATTTTGCTAAATAAAATTAGTTTTCTTAAAGTCCTATTTGAAATTAATTTGTTTACACTAGACTTCATTCAACACCGGTATACAGTGCGTTGTCTAGAACAGGCTAGCTGTACAATTACAGCATTAACTATTTAAAAAATTGTTAATACACTTAATCAGAACATGATTAGCTAATTATAATGGCAGAAATAATGTGTCAAAACATTTATGAGGGTAAGAATAAAATAGTGTCGAATGAAATATATACAATTTGTTCCATTTGCGCTACTTATGCGAATATGTCTCACATGTTGTTGTTTAATGTACAGTAGTGAATTAGTGATGGGTTCAATACCCAAGATTTAGTGGATTTTTTATACTATTAAATTTAATATTGTTCAACCCTTCACTTAGAAAAGTTAAGTAATGTAAAAAAAATTACAAAAAGTTATTAAACTTGGAATTCAAAACGCGATAAGTAAAAATACCCCCATTTCGCCGGGCTATTTTTTTTTCAAGGGTAACATACACCACTGTGGTTAAAAATAAACTTAAAATTTCTTAGCCGAATATGCCCTTAAAGTATTTATTTTCATTTTAGCAGAAGGCAGTTTTACTGTATCTAAAATAGAGATTTTTATTGAATGGCTCAAAAACTCTAGTAAGAACAAAAATACTGCGATTTTTAATTGTGTTGCGAAAATAAAAATACCTAAAAAGAAGATGCACCACATCAGTTCCTTCAAAATTATATTGAGTGAGTTTAGTTTATTGGTTTGTGTCGCCCTGGTAATGCCGTACTTATTTGTGTATTTGGCAGCATTGCCAATTCGACCATCCTTTGGTAAAACGATATTATATTTTCAAAATTAACGGACGAATAGAAGATTTGAGAGGGTTTAAGATTCTTTGAGAACTTTCTAAACTATAGGCATTTAAGTATTGTATATAATGGACTCTGCTTTGTCTACGTCAGTCAGTTATAGTTTGGCAGTCATTGTATAAAGTTGTAATTTAAAAGTCATAAAGTAAAGTGTATTAGGTGGAAGTTAAATAAGTTGCTGTATAAAGTTGGTGTAGTAATAAGCGAGTGTATAAAGTAAATTCGCTGCATTTATTTTATTTTACACAATTTAAAAGAACTCAAGCATTTTAAAAATGTTAAAACGTACCAATATAGTAAGCTTAAGCGAGCAATCGGTGAAGGAAATTAAGGCAGTTATATCCAGATTTTCTATAAAATTTTCGAAAAACCGGGAGAATTCTAAAAGATATCTGGAATGCTTTCTGACGTTGAATAAAGCTTGGCCAGAAGGTGATATAATCGTACGTAATACGATGATGTAAAATCAACCACATCATCTCAGTGCCTTCTGACTGGCATTAGAAGACCGAAGAAAGACCTACAAAATGTCTCATTCGAGACCAAACGGAGATGATTTGGACTACTTTCGAAGTAGTGAAGATAATATGTGAAGATAATAATATTAAAAATAAGGTTTGTAATGCTTGACTGAAACTTCTACATCACAAAAGTGCGAAATTTATGAAGCAACACCTTCACTAATAAAAATGAAGAGACTAGGCGATATGCGGCTAACAAAGAGAACCTGAGTTATGGTTCGCTAAATTACACTGCTGCTTCTGCATTAGCTACCGCCTCGAAATTAGAAAATGACAATTAAGAGATGTAGCATTCAAGAATGCTTCAAAGAAGAAGTGGAATTATTTGTTAACAAACCAAAACCAGGATTCGGAAACACTAACGCCGGAAATACCGTTCGTAACTTTTTCACGAATCCTGAACTGAGTGTTGAAATTAGAGGATTACAGGTGGCGTTGATAAAAAAAATTCGACTTTATACTCATAGCATTGTTTTCAGCCATCAACATTACTTTAAAAAGTTTAGGGTTTTTTTTACAAGACACAAGGTCATTGTATTTAAGTCTGTATATAAATTTTAAAATTTCCAATTAGGCGGTGCCAAGCCCATACAAAGTGTATATTTTTGTCTATATCTTCAAAATGGTAACAGAAGATTCTCTAATTTAATCTAAATAGAATGATAGCCAAGGCAAATCATTAGTCAAAAAGCGGGTCTGGTAGCACCCATATAAAGTAAATATTGATTTAAGTATATCTTGAGAATGGTCAGAGCTAAAGTTTCAGAAATTGGTCTGATTGATCTTCATAGTCAATAAAAATCATCAGACAAAAAGTGAGCGGAATTGGACAAATTGGAGTGGTACCTCCCATACAAGCTATATACTCGTATTAATTTCTATATATCTTAAGAACTGTTAAAGCAAAAGTTTCAGTATTTGGTTTGATTGACTTCATACTCAAAAATAGTCAGGAAAAAAGTGGGAGAAATTGGATAAGTGTGTATGGTACCTCTCATACAAACTAAATATTGATTTTATTATATCTGGAGAACGGTAATAGAAGAGATTTCTACATTAAGTTAAAACAACTTCGTGAACAATACACATCATCAGTCAGTAACTGGATAAAATCAGGAAAAAAGGGAATTGCAGAAATCACACTGGATAAAAGCTGTCGATATACATATCTTATATTTATATACAAATGTATGTGTGTTTGTTTGAAGACAGTATTCAGCTAAAAACCAGAACCCATTGTGTTTTTCTAGAAGCAACAAATTTTGACCGGAAGGGGACAAAATGAGGATAAAGGGTAAAAAATTTAACTAAGATGGTATAGAAGACAATAATTAAGATGGGGATAGACCAGCATACAAGGTTTTAGCTAGTACAGTAATAAAAAATATATTTTTTGTTAATTAAGTTCTTATTTTATTATCTGTAAATCAAATCCTTGTAATGAATTGTATTTCTTTATTTTTTCGTTTATTTAGAAATAAAAAATACATTTTTTAGTATTTATTTTTTTTTTTTTTAAAAGTGAAAATTATTATGAACTTATTAATAAACGCATAAAAATTAAAATACATGAGCAAATAATTTTGTCCAGGTAGAGTGTATTAGGCGACACACTGTGCGGCAGTGCAAAAGAACTCGAATGAAAGAATAAAACTTCATCTAATATATTATAATTGTTTTTTACTTTATTATTTATTTAATATTATTTAATTTTTATTTTGTTTGTTTTTAAATTCTTAATTATTTTTGAAGATTTACAAAAAATAATAATCATATTATTTAATTATACATTTACATTAAATATTATAAAGAAATACAATAAAACATATAAAAAACAATATATTTAAAACTAATTTTTCTTTTTTTATAAATTGTTAACATCAGATTTTATTTTGTATTATTATTTAATTATATAAACTATTTATTTGTAATTAAAAATAAGCTTAAATTTCTCTTAAAAACTAAGAAAATTATTAGTCAATAAATAATAATAAAAAAATTAGCATTTATGACAATATATTATAAATTAGTGTAAAAAAATTAAAAAATTATTATACTTTTATTTCAATTTTAGTTTATAATTAATAGTAAGATAAGTTGTTTTATATTAAACAGTTAAATCTAGAAAAAGATTTTTTAGTTTTATTTAGTAAAGATTTTTCTTTAAGTGTAAAATTATGATGTAAAAAAAGGTTTGTAAGTAAGATAATAGTATGTATGTATATAAGTATGTATATGAGTACTTAAATTTAAGTTTATTTTTTTATTTATATTTTAAACTTCAATACTATATTGAAGTTTAGTTTTATTTACTTTAATTGTTATTTGAATTTCAAATACGTATTCTTTTGATTTCGTTTACATTGCCTGTCTTGTTGTGTATTTTATTATAAATTTGTGACTCTGTGGTGTTAGGCACCAATTTATTTTATATTTTTTTAAATTTAAACATTTAATATTTAATGACTAAGAACATTTATTTTTATTTTAGTTTTCCTTTTTCTGTCTTATATAAAAACACAATATTGTTTTAAATTATATATAACTGCTAACATACTATTAAATTGTTGAAACACTTTTTTCTAAAGTTTTTCCAAGAACATTGTGAGAAACTTTGTTTATAATTTTCATTCAATTTAAAACATTATTGTGTCTTTATACAATAAATATTAAAATTTTTAAATTTATTAATACATAGTTCATTCGAGGTTTGAGGTTCTACTCACTACTGGTTCTCTATATAAAAATATATTACTTCTATTTAATAGTTTATTTTTCATTTAAGGGAAGTTATTTCTTTGTGTAACAGGGGACCTATTTTTAACATATATTTTATTTTTTTGTTCAATATTTGGTTTCAACAACATTTATTATTTTATATTATTTTTTTGGATGGAAATAACAAAATTTATTTTTTGTTTTAATAATTTTGGACGGTTTTTTTTTTCTTAACTTTTTTTGATTGATTACTTTTCATTTTTAAAGGACGTTTGAATTGAATTGTTTAAGGTAAACTTTTGATTTTTAAGTTTTTTTTTATAATAAATTCTCTATTGTTACCATTGAAACTTAGCTTACATTTAGAAAGATAAATAATTTTAATATTGATTTGGTATTGATTATTTGCTTTTTATATAAGTTTTTTACTATTTTACGATTTTTAATTCGAGTTTAAAAACCACACCATTACTATACAATATTTTTTATGCCATTGTCAAAGTTCCATAGATTGGAGAATTTTTGAAGCTATTTCGAAACTCTTAAGTAATTCTAAAGTGTGTTTACTTTAAAAAATATTCCAAACACGATTTTTAAAAACATAATTGTATTCAATTATTAATTTAAATAAATAATTTTCCTTAATCAAGTATTTTTAAAGCAAATTTCACTAACAGAATAATTTTAGTATTTCTTAATGTTTGATATTTAATTGAATTTCAATGTGAAGTGAAAGAACAAATTACAATGTAATTATTAATAATTCCTCAATTAAATTCAATGAAAAGGCAATTTTAAAAAAATAATTAGAATGTCATTAATTATAATACACTGGGGAACAGCCATTTTGTTGTCTTAGATCTGTGTTTTGTTTTTGACTAATTTATGGCCTCAAGGTAATAAGCAACCTAATTTTTTGTCTATCGCGACGACTTTTTAAACTACTGTATTCCCTGTTTTTGTCTCAATAGTTCTGAAGAATGATCATATAAAGGAAGATAAAGCAAGACTTATGAAATATACTTATTTTCCTTCACTCTTCATATTGGGTTTTCACAAAGCATCCATTACTTTGTTTCAGTTTCAGTAATCAAGTTGATTTTTCAAGCTAAGTAGGTGACTAATCCATTGCAGCTCCCCTCCGCATGATTGTATAGTGGTAAAGATGCTTGCTAATTGGTGGTGGTGATCTTTACTTCAGTATTGTGATTTTTTCCCAGTATGTGACGTTGTTTTTTCCTTATGATTCGTCTGATGTTTGTCATCACCGCCAGAGGTAATCTGGAAGCTTAGGGGGACTTTTTCTTTAATTTTTTTGATAGAGTTGTCTGAAGGAAAGTTGAAGCCTCTTCATTTAACATTAGAAACCAAAATTAAATTTTTTTGTCATCTTGTCTACTATGGCTAGAATCAGAGTCGCTTGTGTTTTTATGCCTGCGCTTTAATCACTACACCACGCCATCTCATTATATATGAATAATATTTAATAGATATAAATAATTGCCCAGTAATTACTTACAAAATTACTCAATGAAAGTTCATAAATATCCAATCTAATTAAATATATGTATGTGAAATCAAGTGAATTGAGTGGAACAATTTTCGATAAATTGAATAGAAAAATCATCAATTTTAATTAGATTAATGTGTACAAATTCATTTTTAATTAAAAAATGTAAATTTGCATAATGGTAATGCTAAAATTTCATAACTGCTTAAGAATTTAAGCTGTAATTTTTAATGAAATTAAGCAATGCTGTAGAAGAGAAGTAATGTTACTTAAAGAAGAAAACAATGCAAATGAAAATCAATGCACTGCCATAAAATATGTAAATGTTTTCACAATTACAAAAGTAAAGCAAAATAATTACAAGCAGTAATTGACTCATTTTTATACTTTATAGAAATGGTGTAGTAACCCAGTTTTTCTTAAATATGTATTCAAAAGTTCTTCTTTTTATGTATGTATGTATTTAAACTTAAATTGCTATTATTAATCTCAATTGTTTGTGTATTTTGTTTGTATTTCTGATTATATTTTTTTGGAATGTACTTTGAACTTATGCTTTCTCTACACTCTATATATTCAAGACTATTTCGTCCTTTTCGTAGCACTAGCAGTCGTGGGTCTCATAAAACTACTAACACCACGTGTTGTTGAGCTACTGCGTGATGTAACGGTGCGTGTAGTATTTTGAGGATTTGTTACATTGGCTTTAACCATTAAAGCACTACGTGGCGTTGCGTGCGAACGATTTGAAGTACTAATATTGGTTTGATTTTCCTTAAAGCTAGTACTACTTAAATTTGAGCTATTATTGGAGGTATGACGTGTATTGTTGGGATTTGTTGAAGACATGGAGTTAAGACGTCTTACAATCACTATATTGGGTCCCACACTAGAGCCACTGGAACTAGAACGACTGGCTGGCACACCACCGGCTGTTGTTAGACGACTGGGATTATTACGCAAGTTTTGCGTGGTTAGTGGTCTTTTACTAGGTGAGGAATCGACGGATACCGTTTGTAAAGGTGATTTGTGGTGTAAACTTGAATTTCCCAAGGGCGGCATACGTTTGACGGTTTGTGTAGATGTACCGCTATTAATGGAAGAACGCGAAGAACGTAAACTATTACGTGAACTACTGCGTTCGACATCACGTTTTGTCGAACCCGAAGAGGAAGACGACGGTTCCGAGTTGGCTATTGATTTACGCAGCGAAGTAGCTCTACGTATAGCATTATTGGTAAAATTGCTCATGTGCGCTGCTGCAGTTGAGCTGGCAGGACCCTGTCTTAACTCTGGAGCATTAGGCGTCGTTAGACGTGTAACTCTAGAGCGATCCACCGAAGCGGCCGTTCTGCGTGGTGTGCTTGTATTCGACGAAGGTTGTGACTTGGACGATGATGAAGATGAGCGCAATCTGGATATTTGCAATCTGTCCGCCAAACGGCTGGAAATTTTTTGTATAGGCGTAGTTTTTTGTGACACGGATCTTTGTGACCGATGGTTATTGGCTAACTCATTAACCTCATTGCACGAAGAGTTGGTACTCTCTTTACCCTGCGAAGGTGTATCGGAGACTAGACTTTGGGTTTCTTCAAAACCTTCATCGTTAAGTTCATGATTCGAAATCTTTATGAGAGTGGGGCCATTAGCTGTAGTCGTAGTATTATTGGCGGGTGTAATCCTTTGACTTAAAATCTCTCTAGGTGGACTCCATAAACGTTCCGGGCAGTCTGTAGGTGACTTAAGATTTCTTAAAGCTTCCTGTACATCTTCCTGATTAATCGAACTTATATGTCGACCAACTTTCTCAAGCTTTGTAATAGTTTTAGCTGAGATATTCTTACGTTGGCCTTTGGTCTCCGGTTCTTTTTGTTGGTTGCAGGAAATTAAAGGTTTTTCTTCTGTTTTGGTTTGAGATTTTTGAATTTCTGTACTCTTGGCTAATTGTGTTAAAGAATTTTCCTCACTAGAATCTTTGGTAGAAGTTAAATCCTCATTACCACTACTATAATCTGTAGGACGTTTATAACGTCTTGTACGTCTAGCTATGGAATGGCGATCAAAGTGTCCCGGTGTTTCATTCGATTCCAAATCGTTATTATTTTCTGAGATTAGTTGAGTTTTATTGACGTTATTTGTGTCCATCATTGCTTCATTTCTATTAACAGTTACCAGGGTAGTGGTAGGACTAGATATAACTCTTCGCGTTACTGGTGGCGTTTCAATATTATCGGCATCAATTTCTTTGCGATTTGAGCTGCTTGTCGTAGCTTTGTGACTTGCGTTACTATTAATTGGTGTAATTGAGGTATTGCTTTCCATTTTCTTCGTACTGACTTCCTTTTGAATATCTTCAAAATTGAATTTATTTTGCTTAAGGGGAGTGGTTGATTGATGATTTTTATATGTAGGAGTTTGATTATGAGTTTCATTATTGACTTTGGTTTTAATAGCTGTTTCCAAGAAACTTTTCGAACTTTCACGATTATCTAATACGGTGGACGGTGAACGTATATAGATTTTTAAGCGGTCCGTAGCATCACGTTCACCCAATTGCTGTATAAGTGATTTGCGTCGATCTTCTTCGGCTATAGACTCCAATTGAGTGGTATTATTCTCTAGGGAACGTTGTCTTCTATAGACCACATCATCTGATTTTGTTGGTATCTGATTTACTAGATTAGATGATTTTGTTTTACTTGTTCCATCTGACTCGGATATAGATGGTTTTTCCACTTGCTTATTATAATTTTCCAGAGCATTATTAACATCTGAAATTAGGAGATAAGGCAAAAATGAGATAATTTTTTCTTTTATAAAATTATGATGATAAATACCTGCTATGGCTTGTATGGTACCCACAATATCGGTATCAAGAGTCTTTGATGGTTTCCAATCGGGATAAACTCGCTTATAGCCATCTTTGTTTTGGTTACTATTAGTGTTGTTAGTATCATTAGTACAAGGATTCGGTGTAGTTGGTACAAATTTCTCTTCAGGCAATGTATCCAATTTTCGTTCGCTTTCTAAAACCAAAAAAACTTATATAACTAAGTAAAGGAGACTTTTATGTGTGAAAATTAATAACTTACCCGATTCGTTTTCAAGCGAACGCCTATTAATGTTAACCAAACGTCGCTTACGTTTGTATTCCTCGTCTTGTTTTTCATCGTTTTCGTTCGACTGTAACCAGGTTTCGATCTTTTGACGCCATTCACGAGATATTCTAAAAAAGAGAAATTTAGTAAAGAACTCAAACATGTGATTTATTTACGTTTTACCTGGGCTTTGTTTCATCTGAGGTTGTTGATTGATTAGCTTCACCATTAACGGGCGATACGGGTGAAGCCTTTTCTGTTACATTTATAGGTAAAGGCGAAGCCGCCCTCTCTCTATCGGCTCCAAAGTCCATATTTAATAATTCAGGACGTTTACGACTAGAACTACCAGATCTGGCTCGTCGAGCCCAAGAACGATCTGGAAATTTTAATAAATTTCAATATTATAATAAAATGTCAAATGAATGAGAAATATATGCTAGTAATATATAGAAAGTTCAAAGGTCAAATGAGTTATAAGGTTTAATTGAGTATATGGACAGTTTTTTCCATAAATTAAAAGCTGATATGATTTATGTTTTCAAACTTTAACGTTTTTAAGCACATGTCTACAGAGGTCAAAATAATAATATAAGGATTCTCGACAAACATTTCTTATAAAATTTACTCTATAAGATCAAATGTCTAACTCACCCAAACTTCCATAGGCAGCTTTGCGTTCACGACTATTACGCTCATGACCAGAAGTTCTAAGGAACTCCATTAGATCATCCTCTTCAGCCATAACACGACTACGGCGTCGCCTCATACTGCCATTTGGAGTAATGTCAGGCGACATACCATCACAGTTGCCATTGGAAACCTCCATGCGTATAAAACTATTATTAACTTCCACACTTCCATTGTTAAACGAACCGAAACGTTTGCGTGTTAAAGCGGGACTGGCTCGCGAATCGAACGAAGAATCCAGAGAAAATTGATTTTCATAATCCGAAACGGGAGTACCATTTTGATTTGCTAAATACGTTTATAAAAAATTGAGCAAAAAATTAATTTTGTTTATTTCAAAGTGATGAAGTTACAAAATTTACCGTATTTAGCCCTTCTGGCCAATTGTTCTTCCCTTTGCTTTTGCCTTAGCGAAGCCTGCTCTTCCAATTGTTGACGTCGTTCGTTTTCTTTAACAGCCTGCTTGAATTTATCACAGAAAGTTTGGAAAATTTTAAAGCATTCTTCAAGCCTAAAACTGGCCGGATCTTCACAAAAGAAATCGGCCAATTTTAAGCGCATCGATTCAACAGCCTCTAGACCAGACTTTAAGACAGCTATTTCACTTTCGGCACTTTGTAAAAATTCCATCATTTGTTCTTTAATATCCTCATCGGTATGTGGTAATTCGATTTGTTTTTTGATCTTTTGCAATTGCGTATCTAGATTCTTGATGTCAATACCGATTTGTTCTATATTGGTTCTAAAAATAAATAAAATATAGTAGTGTTTATTTAAAAGCGCTATGTGTTAAAGCGTGTGTAACGTGACTCACTTGGAAGCATTTTCTAAATTGCTAAGCTCATTAGTAAAATTCAGTAGGGCAGGATTACGCTTTTCCGCTTGTATAGCCACAAAATGTATGAGATTCATACCCGGTTTATTGGCTCTAATATCAGTTAATTTCGTTAAAGACGATAATTTCACGCCCGCCGCATTACCGGCATAACCACCTGAATTAAGAAAATTTCCAGCCACGACCACAATATAAAGGACTTCTTGTAGAGTTTTATTATTTATAAGATCTAAAAAGAATATACATAAATATCAATAGTAAGTATGTCTAAGTCCTAAGCCTGTTTACACTTACCATCACCAGCCTCTATCATGGCATTTATGCAGGGATCAAGATATGTTATATTAGCAGCAAACTCCTCTTTCAGCAGCATACTTTCAATGCGTAATTTGTAACTGAAAAAAAAATTGGGTTACTGCTAATGGTCTGTTTGATAAGATTTAGTTTTTGTCTTTACTTACTTTGGTACCTCCATGAGTAAAAGCAGAAACTTCTCTGCTCTGCCCAAACGTTGACGATCTCCGTTGAACGTTTTCAGCATATCGATTTCATCAACTTCTGGTAATATTTTCAATAAACCTCTAAGCTTTTCGGCGCCTATAATCTCATGATTACCATCTTGTATAAGCTGAACAATATCTTCATTGGAACTGTATCTATAGATGTAGGAGAGAGGAGAAAATTTATATAAAGGTCAAAGGTCAATATAAGGAAATATAATCTTTGAATTTAATTTAAAGTTAAATTTATGAAAAGGTCAATATTTTTGTATGCATTTAAAATTATTAAAAGGTCAAGGGTCAAATTTATGAAAATATTATTAAAAGAACAAAGCGTGTCAAAAGATGAGACGGTTTGTGTTATAAAGCATAATTTACTAACATGTTATATATTTAAAGACAGGTCCAGGTTCAAAGTAATGAAAATCTTAAGCATAACGAATATTATAATTTATGACTTTAATTAAAATTATAGAAAAGGTTAGAAGTTTTCTTAGGACTTTTTAAAATTTATAAGGTCAGAGGTCAATTTTATGAAAGTATTTTTAGAATAACAGAGATTATTTAAAAATGCAACTGTTTTTGTTACGAGTATATTTGTTGATATGTTATAAAATATATTTAAAGACAGGTAAAGGGTCAAAATAATGATTAAAAACTCAAATTCATTTCCTGTTTAATCGATTCAATTTCATTAACTCACCCTTTAAATTGTTTAAGAAATATATTCACGTTCAGACTTCTTTTGCCATCGAGTAGATTTATTTCTGTATTTTCTTTTTTCGATTTACGATCTAATGTATCGTAACCCGTATTATTACCATTGCCACTATCGGCTCGACCTAGTTTTGGTGAGCCCTGAGCGCTGGTCGATTGTAAACAGAATAATCCCTCCATTTCGTTCCAATCTAATTCTTCCATTGAACTGTCTTGATGATTATTTGCTACTATAGTCCACAGATTTTGTTTGCCCAACACTTTGTGCGGAGGTATTTTACCCCAATTTAGAGTTTTCATTTTGGCTTTCGGCGCTGGTGTGTCCTGTTGTGGCAGCAATATATCATTAACGCGAGGTTCAGGTGTTAAAGATCGGGCTGGCATCGAGTTCTTAACGCTTAGCAGTTTACCGCCAGGTGGTGGTGCTGGCGGTGCCCCGGGAATGGGTGGTGGCGCTGGTGGTCCATTACACATTTTCATAGGTGGAGGTGGCGGTGGTGGTGCTCCTCTGCCTGCATTATTAGTTGACGCTGGCGCAGGTGGTGGAACTGGTGCGGGTGGTGGCGGTGGTGGTGGAGCAATAGGACCATTATTGTTGGGTTTACGTGTAGGGCTGGTGGCATCACTGCGACAATTTTGGCAGGTGAATTTTTGAGCTGTGGTAGTGCGCAATAAACGCACAGAGTCTTCATGATTTTCTAGTAGAGTAGCACGATGTACTAGTTTTTCGGTAGTATCCCAGATAATATCGCTGACGGGTTCTTTGGGATCAATGCGCAACAAATGCTGTAGTATACTAAGAAATGGCACTTCCTGTGGTGTATCGGCCACCTATAAATATTAAAAACATATGCACATGGAAAGTTCAAAGTAAATAATTGATTTTGATTTAAGATCTAAAAGGAAAATAAAAGTATTTCTCTTTTTAAATTAGAATTTGAAACCTGTTTTTTGATTATTTATTTTTCGCTACAGTGACACAAATGAATATAAATAATAAAGAGACACAATTTGTCTGTTCAAATCGTTAAATGCATGCAACCATAAGTGTTCTGGCTACAACAACGTTTGCCATAAATTAGTATCATGTGTGCGAATAAGTGTTAAATAAAATGGCTACAGTTTGGTGCATAAGTAAATCATTATTAAAATATAAAATAAATATTTTTTTTCTAATAAAAAAGGATTACAATTTTCGAATTTTAAAGATTTTTAAAGTAGTAAAGTTATTTAGATAATTAAAAACACTTTCTGGTTTCATATAAGAAATTAATTTGAATTTAGTCGGTTGCACAAATTTGCTAACCTAGGAGAGAGCTATGTGCAATATAATTCAACTTATGGAAAAGGTTTTTTCGCAAAGTTTTAGGTTTCAACTTGTATTAGTAGTGTAAATAAAGATCTTGACACAATCTACATATGGTATGTTGACAGACACGAAGTTGCCGACGAACTGGCTAGACAGTGTTATGAGGATTCTCTTTCTGTCTGTGTAACGATTGGCGTGACCACCGATAGACAAGGGAATGTATTTCGGCAAAATTCTACTGCTTATGGAGTGATAGGAGGCCCTACGAACCAAGTTGGTTGAAAGAGAAATACTATTACTATTGGTATTGGGGAGGGAAAAACTAGGGAGTGTAAGTTTTAAAATTTGTAAGTATTTGTTTATTAAATAAAATAGAAGTAAAACATCAATAAATCAAAGACTAAAAAACAATTTTTTATTCTTGGAAATTATAGGGGTGTACTGAAATGAGTACATTGGCCGTCTACGTGTGAAAATTTCCAAATAACTTAGCTGCTTCTATATTTTGCCAAGATAACAACAATTTTTGGATTTTGTAACTCCGTAGTTTTCTGCAGAATCAAAACTGTGGCAAATTATTTTTAGTTAAGACTATACTTCAAAACATAGCTGTACTCAAAATTAACACTTCGTAGGCAGTAGAAATTTCAAAAAATTTTTGTTTTATCTGAAATTCTATTAAACACAGCTTATGAGATAAGACAATACCAAAATATATTTAGAATCAACTAGTCCGTACCTTGCTGGTATGTCAATTAAAAAAATTATATAATAAAATCTATCGGGTGGGCCATATATCGGCTTAAATTTATACCAGCGATTGTTTCGAATCTGGTAATACTTATGTCGTTATATTCTGTCGCAAAATGCAGTATATTATCTCCACTGAACGAAATGAATCGATTTACGCTTGAGCAACGTTGGGATTTATTGGAAATTTATTTCCAAAACAAAGACAATTGGTCGGAAGTTGCAAAAAAAAAAACAAGAAAAGTCAAACAAATTTCAAATATTATCTTTACGGATTAAGCTCGTTTTTATCTTGGTGGTTACGTTAATAAGCAAAATTTGGGGCTCAGAAAACCTAAACGTGGTCTTACAGAAGCCAATGCAGCCATTACGAGTGACTGTTTGTTGCGGCTTGTGGAGCGGAGGCATCATTGGCCCATATTTTTTTGAAAATGGGGACGGCGCAACCATTATAGTCAATGGAGACACCTATCGCGCCATGATAACCGATTTTTTTGTACCTGCTCTTCATGGTATTGATATGAAAGATGTTTGGTTTCAACAGGATGGTGCAACTTGCCACACATCTCATGACACAACTGATTTATTGCGTCAAACGTTTGATGGCCGTTCAAATAGCCGAAGTGGTGATGTCAGTGGGCCGCCAAGATGCTGCGACTTGACACCGTTGGACTATTTTCTGTGGGGCGCCGTTAAAGACAAGTGTTTTGCCGACAAACCTGAGACAATTGAGCATTTTAATGCCAACATTCGTGATGCCATTGCCGAGACACGACCCCATACATTAGAAAAAGTTCTCGAAAATTGGTCCGATCGAATGGGGTACTGTGAGGCCAGCCGCGGCAGCCATATGAATGAAATAATATTTCATTTCTAACCGGAACAATCGTTCTTCACAACAAAAAAATAATTTTGGCAAAATTTCAAATTTTTATTGCATTTTTAAATTTAAATTTTTAATTGGCTCACGCTATACAATTAAATTCAAAACAAGTAACTTTAAATTTTTTGATGCTATAGCATTAACGTATGCGAAAGTGTTAAGTAAAATTATTTTTGATATATTTGGATATCCTAGCAAAACTGACTGACTGTTTCAAAAATCAGGTTTAAACAATTATGAATAATTCTCTTACTTGTTTTAATTTTTAAATTCAAAATAAATTTTTTTTCTATAGTAAAGCCGTATCTTTTATACGGTACAATGATGTTTAACTTATTGCCTTTACTGTGTTTAAGATAATATCTCTTTCTATACACATATGAATTATATTGTTGTTTTTATACGCCAATGATTTTGTTGTTTTTGAGAAAAAGTTTTATTACAAACAACCTTGACAAATTATGTACTAATATGGTAAATAAATTACAAACTATTTTTAATACTAATATTTTTCACTTTAATTTTAATTTTTTTTCTTTTCAATTTTGTTTCACTAACAATCAACAGATAATTTCTAAACCATAACGAATAATTTACGAGATATAAACCTGTATAAACGGTTATAAATGACACCTGCTTGCTTGCAATTGATGCTTTTTAAAAGGGGGTTAAAGGATAGGAAACAAAAGTTTTAAAACCGGAAATTCCGGGTAAAATTAAGGTGCTGAAAACATGAGTTTCTATTTTTCACTAAAGGCCTATTCTTATTAAATTTTGGGGAATTTTATATTTTTTAAATTTTGTATTGAAATTGTATAAGGAATTATTAATTGTAAACTTTTGAAAAATGGTTCGATTTAAAATTGTTCTGTTTTAAATATTTAAATTGATCTTAATGATGTGCGTAAACGAAAACAGTGATATTTGTGTTGAAAAAAATTGGTAATAGTTTTCTTAATGACCTATTTGTGGTATCACAAACATGAATTTTTATTTTTAATGTGTATTTTTCAAATTTTATATGGAAACAGCCAAAAATTTGGCATCAAAATTTGATGAAAAAAACTTTATTTGAAATGATAGGCCTATTTTTTGAAATTTGAGCTTTTCAGAAAAATTAGCTCTTAGATTTTACTTTGAAAAACAATTCAGAGTTGTTAATGAGTTACACTTAGGATAGGAAATAAGCTTATTTACTTATTTGGAGATACCTCCGATCCAATTGAAGATGACGGTATCGAATGTGCACCACCCAACCAAGATGAAATAAGAACAGCAATAGCACAACTTAAAAATAACAAACTGCTGGTGCCGACAGTTTTCCAGCTTAACTATTTAAGATGGGCGATAGGCGATAGACGATGATTTAGCAGGGTGCATGCATCAGCTTATTAAAACTATCTGGTTGGAGGAACGCATGCCCGATAATTGGAGCCTTTGTGCTATGCCCTGTCTGCGCCAAAACCTATGGTAAATAATATAATTAGTCCATATTAATGTAGTTTGACCCGGAAAATCTACAACTGACCAAATTTTCACACTACGCCAAATCCTGAAAAAGACTCAGGAAAAAAATCGATACTCATCATATATTTGTTGATTATAAGGCTGCTTTTAATAGCTCGAATCATGCAAAGGTGTTTGATTTTGGTATTCCTGATAAGACTTTGCAGAATGACGTTAACTGACACAAGATCATCAGTTAAGGGAAAAAGCCTCTACCAAACGAGGCTTCAGATAGGGAGATAGATCATCGTGTGATCTTCTTAATATTTTATAAGAAAACATCTTTCGCTATGTAGCTGTTAGTATCATTGGATATTGCAAGATGTAACTGCTGCTTTTGCTTATATTAAAAGAGAATCGATGAAAATTGGTATGGCAGTAAACGAAGATAAAATCACGTTGCTGGTTTTAACAAACAGAGATTCCATAAAACTGGGTCAAAGTGTGAACGTTGGTAACTACAACTTTAGTAAAGTGGTCAGTACAGCCATAAATAAAACGAATAATATCAGTTTGGAGATAAGACGAAGTTAATACTTGCTAATAGATGTTATTTCGGCTTCAGCAAGCAGTTTAAGAACAAAGCTCTCTCTCGACAAACGAAAATCTCACTGTACAAGACGTTGATACTACCGGTGTTGTTATATAGCGCAGAAGCATGGGTACTTGCGCAAGCAGATAAAGCTGTTCTTGGAGTCTTTTACGTAAAATATATGGCCCCGTCTATGTTTGCGGCGAGTATAGACATTAGGAAGATCGATTATTCGACTTTTTCAAAAACTGGTTTTCGAATAATTCGAAAAGTAGCACTTAAAAAAAAAATTGGTTTTCGGTTTATAATAATTCAAATAACCGGTTCTTTTATTTAAATAAAATTGTTCCTAATTCTTGAAGCGCAGTACTGGACCACGTGGTTTTAAAATAGGCAGAAGCTGATGAAGAGTTTAAAATAAAGTGGCAATCAATATTAACAATAATTGTAACAAATCTCATAAAAACTATGCCAAAACGGTGTGCGGAGGCTTTAAAAACAAAGTTTCTTACACAAAGTACTGAAAAATGCTTAAGTTTCGAACAGCTACTCAAGGAGCTAATTTCGTTTTTGTTTAATATAGGTGCCTAAGATAACAAAAATTAAATGTTTTACTTTGAATAAATCTATTAGTAATATACGAGTCCTTAATTGCCTCGACAAGAAAAGTTGCTTAAGTTTCGAACAGCAGTATGTAAATTTATGCAGCACCTATTTAGTAGTGTGTGTGTCACTGTGGTATGTTAGGTAAGAAATCACCTTCCACCAAGCAGTCGTCGGTTCAATCCCAGGCCACACCATTTTACAATTTTTAACAGCAATATCACACCATTAACAACATTACTAGCGACTGGTTATGTGTATATACGCTGCGAAAAACTTCACTAACTAATATATCTGCCGTTCGGAGCCGGCGTTTGTGGGTTTGTGAGTTTCAATAAGTCTAGTTGATCATTCTCCATAAATAAAAATTAATATTTATTTACAGAAGATGAGGAAATTTCATTTTTGCTCATTTTTTCGATCCACCTTGGTTTTCACGTTCTTTGTGAGACGTTCAAGGTTGTCATATATACAAAAATAATTAAATTTATACAAATAGTTAAACCATGAGGATAATTTCAATAAAAAAATATACAAATGTATAAAAAATATACTTATTTAAATTAACCGGTTATTCGTGTTAAATTAACCGGTTTATTCGGTATTCGAAAAATGAAGATTTTGAAAAAACCGTATTCGATAAAATCAAAAAAACCGGTTAAAACCGGTCGAATAATAACCGTCCGATCTCCCTAATAGACATCGAATAAATCACGAACTGTATGAGCTTAAAGCTGACATCGACGTCGTTAGACGCATCAAAGTATAACATTTGCGTTGTCTTGAACATGTTTTGCGTATGCTCTGGCGAAAACATCTATCGGTTTCCGAAACTCCGATGGAAAGATCAGGTTGGCGATCTTTTAAAACTTTTTGTGAGAAATTGGAGAAACAGCGCACACAATCGAAGCGCTTGGAATTCTATTATAATTCAGGCTAAAAACCAGAAGGCTGTTATTTAGCCACGTATTTGAAGGCCTATTTATAGTTATTTTTCAAAATTGTCAACGTCTAAAAAATCTATACTTATTTTTGAAATATATCGCCTATTCAAATGAAAAAAAAAAAATAAAAATTTCCAACAGATTTTTAAACCCTAAGTCTCATTTTATTCATAACTTAATATAATTTCTTAACTAATTCATCAATTGTATGGCTCCTGTATAAAATAGTCCACATAAACGCATCTAAACTTGAAAAATATGGAAAAAATTTGATGAAAAATGTGTTTGTTTGAGAAACACATTCATATTCTTCAAGGCTACTTATATGACATATATGTATATCTTTTAAAAGGCCTGTATCTTTTATTTCCAAGTCCGAAAAGAAACTCAAAATCGGGTAAGATTCAACTAAGTTATTAGCTTATAAGTGCATGAAGGTCCGAAAAACCGGTTTTTTTACCCGTAACTTGAGATTTTTGAGGTGTTTTGAAAATTCTAAAAACAGATCCTTGTTCTACTCGATAGCGCCTATCAGAAAAGTAGTATTATTTCCCAGGTATTTCAACTTAGTTCATTTTTGTCGCACCATGTAATCAATTATCTATATATATAAAAATAAGTGCACACTTTGAAGTCACCAATAACTGCGGAAGCGGTACTACCGATTTCAACCATAATTACAAGGTACGTTGTAGATGGTTTATGTGAAGTTTGCACGAAATCGGCTCAGTGGTTCCGGAGATATGATATTTAGATTATCCTATATATGCCCATACAAATATCAACAAAATGCCCTCTGTTTTCCATATTATGATTATTTATTGTCACTTGAAAAGTTCCCAAAACATGTATCGTAATGTCTTTTCAGTCGTTGTTTCGATCGTCATTATAAAATCTCAGAAATAAAAAACAAATTCTTGAAATTTTCATTATTTTTAGTGTAGTGAAGTACTACAGACTCAACTTACGTTTATAGTGCAAAATTTTGTTTTATAGGTTACAAAACAAAAAAGTTAGAGGCAAAACAATGATTCCTCTTCTACCACCATGAAGGCAAAACAACGTTTGCCGGGTCAGCTAGTTCAAAATATTTTTCCGAAATTCCATGTTATCCATGAACATAAAGCAGTAGCTATTTTCATTTAATATTTAATATATAACAGAAAAATATTTGCTCTTCAGAAAGAGGCCTATTTATGGAGTTATAGGCATTTAAAGAATTTTTTTTTGTTAAATGCCAAAATAATCCATATATTTTGAAATAGTATCGATTATTATAAATTCCTTTTTTAAGCATGTATTTATTTTTTAATTGAAGGCCTATTTATGAACCTATAGCCAACTGTTAAAACTCTAATAACTGAAGTATTAATTTAATATTTTCCTTTATCTAATTATTTAAAACAAATTTTTAATTAAATTCATAATTATTACCTGTCGTAATATTGCATAGAAGACGTCAAGATGTGAGTTTAGATTGATGCCATTTGGGCCCTGTAGGCTTTGTGCTTCGTCGCATTCTCTTTGTTCGTCGAATACGTCCAATTGTACAATAATATCTCCTACACTTTGTGCAACTTTTCTATAAAATATATAAAACGAGAAATAAAAAATTAATAAATAAGTTAATAAATTATTAAAAAAGTGTTAATAACATTAGAGAGAAATTGCACATAAAAAATACAATAAATTATAGATATTTTATGGCTTGCATTAGAGAAACTAAAAACCAGAAAAAAATATTGTAACAATTTATAACACTTTTAATTGCCAATATATTTTATTAAATGTCAACTTCAATAGATAGATTTGTAAATTTGCACTCTACCGTAATTAGACAAGAGTTTTTTATACTCTTTAGTATAAAAAATTGTAAGATAATATGAATATGAGTTTTTTAAAGTTTTAACGTATCAATAAGCAATTTTAGACCCACCTTTGATTATGTTGACAAACTCAGAACCGTTTTTGAGAAGAAGTATGTTTGTCCGTCTATGTTAACCTTACAATCAATGTGTAGGATGCGAATAGAACAATAATAGTATGACATTTAGTAAATTGCTTTAATAATGAACATTACTGCTTTTGCATAATAGCTTATGTTACTCAACTGAATTATTTATTTGCACTTACAACTGAAATAAATTTGGTAATAATCCATTCAAAAATGGTTCTAATTATGATACAAGTTCTGGAACAAATACGACGTCTAATGAAGACGAAAACTGATGTCAGTACGTTTATAATAACATTTCATTGCTTTACTACCGAATTACAATATAAGAATCAAATTCCATGTTCATACGATGTTGTTTTATAATTCGCTCTCGCATTCATTATTCAATACCCAATTATGTATACATTTTGAAAGCGAATCACCTTGTGTGTAATCTAGTTTCATTTACCCTGTGAATAAATAAAATAGCAACGTGATCTCTAATAATCATTTAACAACTATGATTACTAGATAAGAACTAAAACAACTCTTCATAATAGAAACAATCCATTAAAAAAATTTTTTTTAGTAAGCCCTGAAAGTGTATATATACATAGAACATTGTCATATTTATGAAGCTAAAACGTAAATTATAGTTATGAGTTGTTTCAATAAGATGTTTCATTTTCAATAGCCCGCCTTTTTAACGTTTGTCATGAGTCAAGCTGTAACTAGTTGACAGATGACAAGTTAAAACTAAGCCTTTAGAAGCAATAAAACGAGATATATATATATACCGCCACAAAGCACTAATATGATCAAAATTACGCGGTACAAGTTAGTGATGTGAAAAACCAAACTCGTATATATACGTCACTGCTTAAGAACAGTTGAGAATATTTCTGTTGTAGTCCATAGTCTTGAGGAAAACTTCGATTTCGGCTTACAGAACATATCCCATAATTTACTTCACAGTGTATTTTTTATTCAAGCATAACACAATAAATTATATTTGATATACATATATAAATGATATGGTATAATGGCACTGTGCTCTAGTTTGACAGTTTTTCATCGACAAGCGGCACACCTGTCGGGTAAGCCCAGTTCGAGTACGCTGAATTCACTAATGCTAACCATTTTTTCAGGTTAGCTCTTGTTTTCTAGATATACCGCTATATCGAAAATTGAAGACGTTGCACAACATATATTCGCGTAACTCAAAAACGTTTTAGCAATAAAATTACCTTTAAGTAAGATTAAAACTTTTTGTAATCGCAGTTGTAATAGCACTCATATCAGTGGTATATTATTAATAATATCACTCACACGTACTTACTTATGAGTATGTAATGTGATCTCATTGTTCGCTTGACCAAAAAAAAAAAAAAATTATATTTCAAAAGTGACTGCGCGGCAAAACGCAACTTTGTTGGATCTAATTGTGAGTATCACACACTGTGTGAATTCTCGTTTTCTTTGTGATCAGTGATCAAAAAATGGATAATTACATTGTCGCATTAAAAAAGGTATGAGAAACCTCACCACTGTTATATTAATGGGGTGAAATTCTAACTTCAGAAATTGCAATCAAAATAACGAAATTGAAAGTAAAAACTAAAATGTTAAAAATTGCAAAATCTGCGCAGTTTACAGAAAAATCATTTTTATTTCGAAGGCTATGTTAACAAGTTAAATTTTCTTACTTTGAGCTCGGAAAATTCAAGAACTATTGCTGCAAAGTTTCTTAGTCCTCAACGTGTGACTGTTTAGAGTGGTTTTAGGTCTGGTGCCGTCATTGGACTTGACTTTTTCGAAAATGCTTCGCGATGTTATCGAGGATCTGCAGCCTCAAATGTGAGAATTGGTGATGAACAATTTCATCAAAAGAATATAGTCCTGACAACGTAGTCGTGGCGCCTATTTAGCTGTTATTGTTCACTTCCATTATTAATGGCTTAACCTCGTTTTTAAAATTAAATAAACAGCCATTGTTTTCGCTTAAAAAAACCTTGCCTCTTTTACATATTAAAATAAAATCTCTTATTGATAAACCCTGTAATTTAGACGATTTTTTCAAATTTTCTCCAGAGTGTATACGTGCCTTTTAGTGAAAGGAATAACTTTTGGTTTTTCTTAGATAATGTGAATTATCACACACTATCCGCTATATGCAAAAAAAATCTAAAAGTAGACTTGAAGTGCACGTTAGTTACCACACACTTTAAGCATAACAAACGTTTGTTAATAATAATGACTGCTTTACTAAATTTTAAGTCTTCATGCTGGCAATACCATGATTTTTTGTGTTATTTTTAATAATTTAATTTAAAATCATATCTTCTTAATAAATCTATTTCAGTTTTCATCAGCTTTTTATATTTTATTTAATGTTAACATATTTATTCCAAAATTTTTTCAAATCATAACAAATTAAGACAATTAATTTTATTAGTAGAATAATGAATACCCAAATAACAAGCTTTGATTTTATGTACATCACTAAAAATGTTTTTATTGTGCTTAAATGCAAAAACTTATTGGAAAAAAATTAGTTAAAGAAAGAGGTTCGAGTATTAAGCCGAGGATGATAAAGTGGGTGTAAAAATTTATATACATACAGTGGGGTGCAAAACCAAGTGCAAGTTTGAAGTTGAAGAGAAAAGTTCCTATAAAAACTTAAATACTCAATAGAAGGATGATAAAGTGGGTGTAAAAATTTATATACATACAGTGGGGTGCAAAACCAAGTGCAAGTTTGAAGTTGAAGAGAAAAGTTCCTATAAAAACTTAAATACTCAATAAAATAAAACAAAACTTTACATATTTATTTATTGTTAGATGCCAAAATATGTTATTTTTAGTTTTATTTAATACTCATAAAATAAATGCCACTTTAAAGTACTCTTAAAGTAGGTAGTTTTCTACTATAAAATTTTAACGTAGTTAACGTAGGTTTAACAAATGGATTTCAAGCTAATAATCATCTTTGCATACAACATTAAGGATTTTACTTAACAAAGTTTTAACAAGCAGTGCTATTTTTTTTTGCATATGGCCGTATACTTTACATATGTATAATAGGAATAAAGCTAAACTGCGCTCATACATATAGGGTGATCAAAACGCTAACTAGCTAAGCCACAGAAACCTCGGCTTAATATGGTTCTAAAGCTAACACTGTGAGTTTTGTTTTTCAGATATAACGAAGAACTTTTGAGGACTTAAGTGAAGCTCGGTTGTTGGTAAGTTCAAATCAATTAAAGATTTTTATTTATTAAGTCGTTTTATGTAAAAACTTGAATTGCATAAGAATATTGTATAATAACGCCTAAAAGTAAGCAATTTTTTCTGTTTAAAATTACAGTTTATATTTTTCGAAAGAGAATATTGCACAAAATAATGTATTTTTACAACGCACCCCCATGATAGGTCAATAGAAAGCATTCGCATTCTCAATCGCACCAAAAGCATTAAATTACTTTGTCCTTCTGATAACCCATAATAAATTATTAAAATATTATTATACCTTTAAGACTTTAAGAAATATAGATATAACAAACATACATACTCGTACATATGTATAATGTTTTCCTATTCATAAAATTTAATTTCCTTTCAATTATTTAAAAAAAATGTCTTTCCAACATTACAAAAAACTTAACTAAGGTCAAACCATTTGTTAATTAGCAAAAAGAAAAACTACCAACTAAAACAAACTCGAAATGGCATTTTATCTCATTTGATTTTGACATTTACAGACTGAATTGGCTGTCTGTTTGTTATACAGACTGGCGGCAGCTATAAACTCATAGATAATGGCTAAAAAGAAAATAAACAAAGTTTGACATTTACCCAAAAAAAGAAAAGAATAAAGATACCTCAAACTTGAAATAAAATATGAAATAAGTAAAAAATCAATAAAATTGTTATTTTATTCTCATGCATCAGAGATTCTATTATTTATGACATTAAAATGCGACGGTATTGTATTAAGGATATTAAGGCTTTATGATACGAGTAGGTATTTTAAGATACTTTTTATAAATAAAGTTTTTCTCGAATATCAAAATTATCTACTACTCTTCAATAAAAAGTACGATCATGTGTGAGGTTTAAATCTTAGTGGTCCACACTTGCTTTCTTCGTGCTCTTTCAACTTAAATCCGAAGTTTAGTAGTAATTTTATCTTAACAAAATACTTTTTGTTCCGTGAATGATGTTAAAATGCTTATCTGATCGTAAAGTTGCACGTATTCTCTATGTTGATTGAAACTAAAACAGAGTTTTCTGATCGTCTTATGCTATGTTCGCACGACAAAATTTTTTCTTCAATCGCTCTTTTATTTAAGTATATCAATTTCCATACAAAATTTTGAAATTGAAATATTCAAATTGTAAGTAATTCCATTTTTACTACCCTGTGTATAACTTTGAAATCAGTGTAATCTGTAATTTTTATAAAACTTTGGCATACTTTTTAGCTCAACTAAAATATTTTTATTACAGATTTAACATTGCAAATTTATTAAATAGATCTCCATAAAGTATACTGTCAGACACAAAAATAAACAAAAAAAAAAAAAAAAAAAAAAAGAAATAACAAAAAAAAAAAATGTAAATAAACAAAACAATGGCTGCTCCCTGCATTGATTCCATTTTGACATTTGCGAACGCGATAATCCAAATAAGTAGTACAAACAGAGAGCGAAGTAATCCGAAGTCTCTTATGAACATAGCATTAGACTGAGTATATGAGTTTAACTAATGCTCGAAATCTATATCGCTACCAATTAAAAAAATGTCTAGAGAGACCACAGATTTGGAAACTATAATGTTTTTTTGTAGTACCGATTGTCAATCCCTCCATATATTTTGTCGTCAATGTATTTGCATGGCAGCAAATAAAACTGGTTGAAACATTGGTAGAGCAATCAAACAAGATTAGCCCCATATAAATAGACCACAAATAAGACTACCATAAAAATATGTATTGATCCTGGTTTTGATTACAGTTTTACATTTTAAGTTTCATAGAATGCTTGGAATGGTTTGCACTGAGTACACTTGTTTCTTAAGCGTATAGAACTAAGGGCACCAAAAACTTTTAAACGCTGTCATTGCTGCAATGTCATAAACTCCTGCAATCCCAGTGACGGGGCATTGTATACAGTAGAAGTTTATTTAAAGCAGTTATGGGACTTTTGTCCCCGATCAATTCACTCGTATTCCTACGATCTTTCTTTTAGTCGTCAAGGAGGCAGTGACGAATGCACATGTATAGTAAATGTACGTAAATTTTTTTAAGGCACAGACATATAATAAAAAGGTTTTTTTCCGCTTGTTGTCACTGAAACCGCGACAAGTGAACATGTGCAGCGGAGTATGTTGATTTTTAAAATTTTTTTTAAAACATCAATTTTATTCTCTCTGAGAGAGCAATTTCCATGTTCTCACTAACACAACTATATTTTTACTTTTGCACGCTATTGATTTAAATAATGATTTGTAGGCTTTCTGTATTATAGTCTTGATTATCAGTAACGCCATATACGCGTTGTTTCATATAAATCTTAACCAGTTGCAGTATTGCCATCTGTTGTGTTTAGGACAGCCTAACACATTATGAGCGGGAGTGGATACTAGTACCCGTTTTGCAGATTGCCACTTATAAGCGAGACAATGTACGAAACAATATTTTTCTTTTGTGTCATTTAAAAGCAGTGATTTTAAACGAGTACTAATATCTGCCGCACTTTTAAACGATAATCCGCGAAACGGGTACAAGTCCCGTCTCGCTCAGTACTGTCATCTGATTGATGCGTAGCTTGTTGTTGTATACACAATCACATCCTACACCTCTTATTACAATTTAATTCCATTTAGCATCAATAACAAGAATACCGCTCGAAGGACCACAAATAAAATTGCAGTAGTAAGTATTATGGACGTGGTTATATTAATTTATCAAAATCTAGGAAGATTTGTGTCTCTGGACCTTGTCAGCATTCTCTGGGATATTTTCATAGAGCAAAGCAAAACTTTTTTAAGCTCTTACTTTTATGTGAAGTACTTGTTTCCTAGAATTCATAAAAATTTCCTTAATTTCTTTGAGGTTTTCTGAATACCCATTATTAAAGTAAAACATTTAAAGTAAATAGCACATCCCATCTCTGGCACCTCTTTTAGCATACTCACGCATACACATGTGTTCTTTTTGTTTTCCTGTTAAAATATGTTGATCTCGTAGTAAACACAATAAGTGGGTGTTGCATACAGTACTCGTGTTTGATTTTTTTTAACATTTTTTTGTTTGTTTCGGCTTATGGTCTTGTTTACACTATATCTATAATATAAATCTGGTAACTATATACTCAGATACATACTCTATGTGTACTTGAACTATGTTAACCCTGTTTTTGATGTTGTTATTATTTTCCGAATACTTTTCCAAATAAAAGTCACTTAAAAATTACCCTTAAGACAACAAAGGGGAAATGGTTGTATTTAAAAATTGTGATAAAATATAAAAGTGGCTGATAAAATATCGTTTTTCCAACAATAACAAACTAAAACAAAGTTTTATTTAAAATGCCAAGAAAACGGGAACTGAAACATGACAGTAGAATGCTAACTGTGTAAAAAAATTACAGTTTATTTAGTATGACTTTATTATGTCCCCTATAAGCGTTATGTATATAAGTCTGTAAAATAATTTGCAAAATAAATATTTCAGCAAATATTGGAAATCTTGCACTTAAGAAGCGAAAAGTACTGCAAGGCTTATATTGGGCCATATAAAATGTATCAACAGTTCTTTATCACTAGTTGGAGTTGATACTCGTATACTTGGCAACACCATTGTGATTGAGTTGACATTTCAGGTTACATTTCCGTTGCCCGTGAAAAAACTTATATTGATTTATAAAATTAGTGAACTATCTAAAGAAATACGTTTGTAATGCTTTTTATTATAAAAAAGTGAAAGAAAAACCCTGTTAAAAAATGCCGAAAAATATATTAAATGAATGGTGAGATTATTGTGGAGTTAACGCCGAACTCAGGGCTAATTTGGAGATTCCGATTCTGGAAATTTCGGTGTCAGAGATGCACTTAACTTTGGTCGGCAAGTTATTGAAAAGGTGCTTAAAATTTTGTAACTAGTGAAGCTAGACCAGCGCACAAGCTATCTGAAGATAGTGCAGACACTTTGGAAACAACATGACATTGGATTGATTGGATTATTAGTGAAATGGTGCTGAAATGTAACAATTGCAACAATTTTTAAGCCGATAATAGGGGCGGAATTTGTTAAATATGGCTATGTTGAGTGTTAGATGGGGTTAGAAAGAAATTATCCATTATGAGCTGTTACAATCTTGCAAAACAATAAATTCTGATCTTTACAGCTCACAACTCAACCGTTTGGACGAAACAATGAGATTAGATCAAAAGAAAGCATGTTGTGTGTTTCATTATGACAAAGCCGAGTCAAACAAATCTTTGTTGACTCGCCAAAAATTAACTGCATTTAACTGTAAAGTTTTGATACATTCGGCGCGTAGCTATGACTACTTTTTGTTTTATGGTCTTCAAAGGCTTACGGTTTAGAATGTAAGAGGGGAAGAATTTTTCTATTTTTCATTTAAATTATTTTCATTATTTTGTGAATTTTTGTAGAAATAAATTTAATCCGTTTATTTCAAAAAAGACATTTTTTTCAAAAGATAAGTTCTATAAATTTTAAAGGTACAGGCACTGCTTGTTAAGTCACCCTCAATACAAGTATTAACTTCTTTGGCCCAAGTCTCAGATTTTCATTTAGTATGTTAGTAATTCATGGACTTTTTTGCTGTCCCGAGCGATGTATATCTTCTACACTGTAATCCTCACTTTTGAAGAGCCAAAAGCATTTTCTATATGACTTGTAATCGTTAACTTCCGCAGGCATACGATGAGCTTCAGCTAGATTTTTTTCCAATTAAAATAAAACCTTAAAACTTCTCGCAAATGCGTAAAAAAAACGCTTTGAATGAACCTCAAAATTATTCAAACAGCATGTCATCGGCAGATGTCTTAAAAATTTAATGTTTTTAAAGCCATCTTTTAAAAACAGGCCGAATTAATATGTACTTCCAATACTTTTTATAGTATGTTCAAAGGAGACTTCGAATTACTTTGTCAGATTTACTTATATGAATTATCCCGTTCACATGGCTCTTTTGTAACTCTTCTGCTCACTTTGCTTGTTATTTTTATAAAATATTTTGTGATTTGCCAGTAAATTGTGTTTTAGAAATAGAAAAAAAAGGTTAGGAAATTAAATAAACATATAGCATGTTCAAAAGACTAAGTTTATAGTATGTTCAAACGAGACTTCGAATTACTTTGTCAGATTTACTTATGTGAATTATCCCGTTCACATGGCTCTTCTGTAACTCTTCTTCTCTCTTTGCTTGTTATTTTTATAAAATATTTTATTATTTGCCGGTAAATTGAGTTTTAGAAATAGAAAAAAAAGGTTAGGAATTTAAATAAACATATTTAGCGTGAACAATCACCTAATTAGAGATCAAATTGATTATGTAGTAATCCATAGGGTAATTAAAACTAAATTATGTACTTATAATTTACGGATTCGCTCGTAAAATTTTGTATGGGGAACAATGTAATACGACTCATAATTGGTAGTTGAATTGTGAATGAGAATAAGCGAATTGCGAATTAATTTTGTCGTGTGAACATGTCATTAGATGGATTTCTATATGACAGTCATTCTAAATTATATTACGCTTACGAAATAAAGACATCAATATCCACAACTCAGGTTAAACATGATATTGACAAATCTTTATAATTTAAAATCCTTCTTGAAATGTGTTCATTTTGTGTTACCAATTGCACCTCAAATCCAGTGTACCATACCACACTCTGTCTATGTTGGTCTAGAATATGACAGCCAAAAAATAAAAATGTTGCTGATGTTTTTCTTTTCTTATACCACAACTACTTTTTTTCGAAAGTTGGGGGTTTTTTAAATAGTTTATGTCTCGCCATAAATAAATGAATTTTGGTGCAAATAAGGAAAAGGAAAATTCTTCAAAAAAAAAACTACTATAAAAGAAAAAGCAACACAGTAGCAAATTTTGGAAACAGGATATAACAGTTTACAAAGATGTGTGTGTGTTTTGAAAATAATAAAAATAATAAAAATATTTGTTTTTTTTTAAGATGAAGACTTACTTTAGATTTGCCAATAAACGAAACGAATCTCCAGTTATATTATATTTGGATAGGGAGCAACAAAACGCGGCACAGCCGAGACGTTGTAATGTTGATGGCTCCACGGCTCCACAGCCTTAACAAAAAACACAAATTTAAAGAACGGAAGTATTATGCGAAAAGGGGTCCTTGGCAATATACCACTACACAATCACAATGTTATAGTGTACACACACTCACGCACACTTTTATTATTATTTTTTGATATTATAGAAAATATCACAGAAAACAAAAAGAAATATCAACAAACGTAAACAACAATAAAAACAAATTTTATAACACATACATACACATTTTCACATATATATGTATATATACGAGTAAGTAATATAGAAGGATATATTATAGTCTTGTATAGTTCTGTGTAGTGTATGAAATTCGTTTATTTACTAACTTTTTTTTTAAGTAAAACTCATTTCATTTCTTTTTTTTTAATTTGAAATAATTTTCATTTAATCTTCTGCTTTTTTATTTAAATTTTAAAATTCATTTTCTCTTTCATCGAAAAGTTTTTGTTGCATTTTTTGTTTATTTTTTGTTTGTTTGCTTGCTTGGTTTTTTTCGATTCGTTTTCAATTTTCTTTGATTTTTATTTATTCCGTGCAATAATTGTCGGTTTTCATTTAACATAACGAACTCTCGTATACATTTCTGCGCCCTTTCCACTAGAGACTGAACTATACGAATTTCCTTGCATCTATATTTGGCTATATGCTATAACAATGTTTGTATATGTATGAGTGTGTGTATAAAATTTTATATACGACGAAGTAGACGAGCAAGTACACTTTAAAAACTAAAAAAAAATTGGGAGTTTAAGTTGTAAAGATGAACACGCTTATTATTATTATTCTCCTGACCAGGCACGGAACACTGTGACCCATGGTATCTATCGTGCCTCTTCCGGTCTATAGTTTGTTCAACAGATCTTCTGCTCTTCTAATGAACATAAGCAAATCTGAAACCCTAATGGTGGATATATCACCCAGTGACACTCTATGTCTACCTAAACACCTCGACCTATCAAGAACCTCACATTCACACATTATGTGTTTCGCTGCTTCTGATGCTTGTGAGCACAGTTTACATTCACGTCTGTGATCATCATCCTTTTCAGAAGCGCTCTTAGTCAACAGTGGTCTGTAAGAAACTCCGTTAGGACTTACAAATCCGGCCTGCAAGTTTAACAACCTTAGAGCGACGCCCAAATTGTGGACGTATCGCCGCCTTAGAGTGGCGAAGTTCCCTTTAAGCATTCCAGTGTTCCAAGTATTTGCCAATTTCACAATCCTTGACTAAATTGAGGATGGCAGTAGTGGTGCTGCTCAGTAAGGTTCCAGACATATATAGGGTGTCATGGAACCATTCTGGCCAATGCATCTGCTATTTCATTGCCGTCTCTCGCACAGTATTCATGTACCCAAGACAACTGGATTATATTTCGAAGCAAAAGTTTTTGTAATGTATCGTAGCAATGTTTGACCAGTATAGATGTTATACGATACGAGCCAAGGGTGCATAAGGCAGCTTGACTGTCCCTTGAGCGCACTGTCCAGGTTGATCTTTGCACTTATAGCAATGGCCATGATCTCAGCCTGGAAGACACTCAGTGATCTTCTCAGTGGGATCGACAAGTCTCAGTTGGGTCAATGAACACCAGCAACGACACAGTCATTAATTTTGAAGTCATCGGTATACCAGTTTAGGTCAAACTCACTCCTTATTAGACCAAGAATCCTGGTTTTTGAATTCAACCATCAATCTCCTGTCGAAGCATAGATACAAAGGTATAACATCCCGGACCGAAGATGGTTCCCCGATCACCCTGTTGGACAAGTTCTCATTGCCCAAGTTATACCTGGGCCTAATGCCTAATTTATTCATAGTGGTAGACTCCTCAGCTTTTCTCTACAAAGCTATTGCCGCATAAGTTCCAACTTAGCCTCCTGTCCAGAATAACATCTGATACTTAACCTCCTTGGAAAAGTTGATGGTGGTACCCAATAAATAAATGCAGTCACATGATAACTTGTATCTCCTTGTAAAAGGTACAACAACTGTTTTTCATTTACCGAGAGCCCTTGACCAATTTGACACCTCGCCCAGGGCCATTCTCATGATATCACATAACGTACTCTCATATTTCCCCCCATTCCAAGGGGGATTGTTGACGATTATACCAATGCAATTTGAGTGTTTACAGAGAGTTCGAAGCCCAGTATAAACTGCTACAGCTATTTTCCTCTATTAACTCATTAGATTTGGTGTCAAGTTTGCCTAATAATTGAATAAGTTGTCAAGAGATAAGGACATGTGAATGCTTTTGGTCTGATAGGTCTGCAGCTTTACGAGCGACTTTGTCGGTTTGTTTTATCTAAATGCATTAAAATGATTTGTTACTAATTAAGAAAATTTTTACAAATCATGGCCATTACTGATTGTTTTCAGTGATTTCACAGCGATCCCAATTATAAGTAATTACTTAATGTATATCAATAATCATGTACCATATTTAGCAGTTTTATAGTTTCGATAGTGAAATACTATTTTGGAATTTGTTATCATTTGAATTTCTCTCAGTGTTCAAACAGCTGTGAGTATAATACTTTCTGACCCATTGCCAAATCTCAGTTTGTTTAGTTGTACGCTGAAGCCCATTAAAAAGCATATTATTTTTGGTACTCCTCAGTTGGATAAACATTTTCTCGGCTTTTTCTTCTTCTGCGTGTATGTGTTTTTGTTCAGACTCCACGTGGTGCGCGCGCATTCTTCAAAAGAGTACAGATACTGACGTATTTTAGTTGATAATGTAAAAGAGCGAACCGTGTGCACGTTATGCTCAATGAGCGTTTCACTTTATAGGCTTTTGGTTGATTGTCGACCATGTGACTTTATTTATGCAAAGCTTCGTATCGTTTCTCATATTTGCAACAAAAAAAGAGCAGAAGGATATTTAAATAATGGTTGTTTTATTTTCTATTATTTTCGTCTTTGGCTTTGTCTTTGGGCATTCTGGCATTATAAATGATTTATTAAGTTGCAAAATATGCAGTATTTAAGCCATGATAGTGTTGAAGGAAGGACATATGCAGAGATGGATAAATGAATGTCTGAATGCTGATAATTCTGCTTAATGTTGTCAAATTTAAATAAAGATTTAGTTGTGCTTAATTTTAATAGAATGCATTTGAGAATTAAGTTTTTTAGTTGGGGTTGATTTTGAATGATTTTTAGCTTTCTTTTTTGGAACGTAATAAAAATAATTATGTTTTTTTCTCTTGCATACATACATACATATATAATATTATACATATATAATATGTGTGTATGTATAGATGAATTAGATAATATTTTAACTACAAGGACCCTTCAAATATGTCTGTTACTAAATTAATGAGTACTGTGTTGTAGTTAAGGGCTTTACTTTTGGTAATGAATAACTTTTTTTTCATAATGTTTTTGTTTTCGTTTTTTTTATATCAGCCCAAAAATTGTGTGCATAAAATGAAAGGTTTTACATTTTAAGGCTATTTAGGTAGCATTTATTTTTTCCGTACTTAAAAAAAGAGTGAATTGGGTTCAAGTATTTGAACTAAATATAAATTAAAAAATTGTAGTTTTTTGTTGTTTGACATTTTAGTGTACAACACCAGTATTTATCGGGTGGGCCATTTTAAGTTTAAATTTAAAAATGCAATAAAGCAAAAACGGTTTGAAAAGGGGCCAAATTTATTTGTTTGTTTTGAGGTACAATTGTTTCAGTTAGAAATGAAATGTTATTTCATTCATATTGCTGAAGAGGCTGGCCTCACAGTACCCCATTCGATCGGATCGATTTTAGATAATTTTTTCGAGTGCATGTGGTCTTATCTCGGCAATGACATCACGAATGTTGGCCTTCAAAAGCTTAACTGCCTCTGGTTTAATGGCGCCACACAGAAAATAGTCAAATTGTATCAAATCGCCTAATTTAACGGCATCAAATGTTTGGCGCAATAAATCGATTGTGGCATGAGATGTGTGGCATGTTGCACCATCCTGTTGAAACCGAACATCGTTCACATCAATACCCTGAAGAGCGGGCACAAAAAATCGGTTATCCTGGTGCGTTAGGAGTCTCTATTGACCTAATGGTTGCGTAATATGCCGCACCAAACAATCACTCGTAATGGTTGCATTGGCTTCTGTAAGACCACGTTTGGGTTTTCTGAGCCCCAAATACGGCATTTTTGCTTATTAACATACCCACCACGATGAAAATGAACTTTAGCCGAAAAGATGATTTTTTTTTTTTTTTGGCAAATTCGACATCACCGTGCAGTTTTTCGTTGGCTCATCTAGCGAAACGAAAACGAAGCGGATGGTCATAAATTGGTGAGGGAAATGTTTACTTCTTGAGAACGATGCGGAATTGAAGTTGATGGATTCTCACGCACACTCTCAGCCACAGCTTAGATATTTTCGGGTGTACGCACTGTACGAGCACGCTAACGTTTTGGCGCATGAACAATGAAACCAGTTTAACGAACTTTAGTAATAAACTTGCGTTGGTCCTTCTCTGCAATCAAATTTTGTACGACATGTTCGTGCAATTTATGATCAATTGTCTTTGTTTTGGAAATAAATGACCAACAAATCCCAATGTTGCTTAAGCGTAAATTGAGTCATTTCGTCCAGTAGAGATAATACACTGAATTTTGTGAGAGAATAGAAATAATCGCTGGTTCAAATTTAAATTTATGAATGGCCCATTCCGATAAAAGCAGGGTGCCATATAAATTAATAACTTTAATAACTTATATTTAAAAATTTATTATATGCTTACATTCCCCTTTATACGTTTTGATTATTCCTATATAAAAACATTTGCTGGATTATAAAATACGATTTTTTAATTACTAATTAATTATTTACCGATTCTTTTAAGGTCTTCTTTGTCGCTTAAAACAAAACAATTCGGGTAAAAAAAACTGGATCAATGAAACAAAATCGTTATTTATTTCATCTAATCGATAAAATTTCAAATTAAATTTATCAATGGCTTTAATTTACATATAACATTTTATTAAATTTAATTTTTATTTTCGGTTTTTGCGATACAACTTTTACGTAAATTTGTTTACGCAAAACATCATATACAGTAGCACCTGTGATTATAATCGTTTTTTTTTTCAAATTCTAAAAACAGGTTTAATTTGTATCATCATAAATTCTTAATATGACAAATAAATAAATAAATAAAATAAAATAATGAATGAAACGCTTCATTGCTATCTAAAGCCTAACAAGTGATGCGTAAAAGTCTTAACACAAAACAGAACTTGAATGAAACGTTTTCAAAAGAAATTCTTATTTTCATTGAAATTATCAGTAACAAACAATTTTTTTTTTTTTAAATTCATAACAATGGCTAAGTTAAAAAGCCAAAATAAAATCAAAATTAATTAATTATTATTGGATTGTAAAAATTAATTAAATTGCTCGAATTAATATAAAAATAAACTTTTTGTGTGGGGTCCAAATACATTTATTTTATTTTTTTTTTTTCGCTAATCTCTATGATTTATATTACCCAGCAACAAGTTTTAATTCATATAAGTTAATAATATTAGCGCAGTAATTAAGAAATAATTCATAGACAGTTATAGGGGCTACATTTTTTGTTCTTTTCCATAAAGCGTACATTACTTTGTTTCAGTTTCATTAATTAAGTTGATTTTTTTGCAAGCTAAGTAGATGACTAATCTACTGCAGCTCGCCTCCATATGATTGTGTAGTGGTGAAGATCCTTGCTAAGTGGTGGTGATGACCTTACTTAGCATTGTATTTTTTTCCCAGTACGTGGCGTTTTTCTCCTGCTCATCCGTCTGGCATTTGTCATTATCGTCAGAGGTAAGCTGGTAAGTTTAGGTGGGGGGTTTCTTTTATTTTAGATGGATTTGTCTGAAGGGAGGTTGAAGTCTCTTCATTAGGGAAATCAGACGGTTATTATTCGACCGGTTTCAATCGTTTTTTTTTTTGGTTTTGTCGAATACGGTTTTTTCAAAATCGTAATTTTTCGAATATCGAATTAACCGGTTAATTCAACACGAATAACCGGTTAATTTAAATAAGTATAATTTTTATACGTTTTTTTCTTATTGAAAATATGCTCATCGTTTAACTATTTGTGTAAATTTAATTATTTTTGTGTATATGACAACCTTGAACGTCGCACAAAGAACGTGAAAACCAAGGTAGATCAAAAAAGATATGCACTCTTGAGCAAAAATAACCTTTTTTCATCTTCTGTAAATAAATATTGATTTTTATATATTCATTGAAAGGCCACAAACCTACAAACGTCGGTTCCGGACGGCAGATGTATTAGTTAGTGAAGTTTTTCACAGCGTAGATACACATAACCAGTCGCTAGTAATGTTGTGAGGTGATATCGCTGTTGAAAATTGGCAGATGGTGTGGCCAGGGATTGAACCGACCACTATTAAATACGTGGTGCATAAATTTACATGCAGTACTCCTCGAAATCTAAGATAATTTTCTTGTCGAGGCAATTAAGGACTCGTATATTACTAATAGATTTATTGAAAGTAAAACATTTAATTTTGGTTATCTTATGCACATAAATTATAACTATAATAACAAAATCTTTAATTCTATTCTCTACCAAGTAATACAACAAAAATGAAATTAGCTCCTTGAATAGCTGTTGGAAACTTAAGCATTTTTCATTACTTTGAGTAATAAACTTTGTTTTCTATGGCGGGCTGCACACCGTTTTGGCAGAATTTTTATTATATTTGTTAGAACTATTGTTAGTATTGATTGCCACTTTAATTTTAAGCTCTCCATCAGCTTCTGCTTATTTCTAAAACGACGTGGTCCAGTTCTGCGCTTCAAGAATAAGGAATAATTTTATTTAAATAATAGAACCGGTTAATGGGTTAGTTGAATTATTATCAACCGAAAACCGGTTTTTTAAAAAGTGCTACTTTTCGAATTATTCCAAAACCGGTTTTTGAAAAAGTCGAATAATCGATCTCCCTACTCTTCATTAAACGCTCAAAACTGCAATTAAATTTCTTAGTCATATCCTCTGCTGGATATTCGAACCTGGGCCGCTTCTGATGTATGCGTGAGCTCTAACCACTACACCACGTCATCCCGGGCTATATTATAAAAAATGCTTTTTATTTTATTGAGGTGTTCAGGTTTTTGTGGAAATTTGACAAAATCTGGAAGACGTAATACCAACTCTTTTGTAAATTATTTGAAGCATATTTAACCATCTCATGCACTAAACTTTGTTAGGAGAGCTATTTTTTTAACATTGTTTCCGACTACATTGGTGTAAAATAAAATAAAAAACTAACAAAAGTTCAACTTACATTCAAAGCGTGGTTTTAAGACAATATTATACACATATAACATGGGTTTATACATCTACACGGTCTTCCATAGAATTATTCCATTATTATTATTATTATCATCCTGACCAGGCTCTATTGCAGGACACTGCGAACCATGGCAGCTATTGTACCCCCTCGGGTCTATGGTTTGTCAACAGATCCACTGCTTTCCTTGAGAAAATCAACAGATCTGAAATCGTAAAGGTGGATATGTGACTAAATGAGACCTTATGTCTACCTAAACATCTCCACAAGATTATTCCATAGGTTTCTCCCTTTTAAGAGGTTAAGGTCAATTTTTTGAAATTCTGCCTTAATTCTAGAATCCTCAGAAATCCTAATGTCTATTTCCTCCAGCTCTATAACCTGATTTCTGTAATTTTTTGGCACCTAAACACTCTTTAAAAACATCACAAATGCTCGCTTTGTTAGCAGAAATTTTTATCAACGAAATTTCAGGTCTGCCTTAATCAAACTCAAAAATTTGTTTGATTTCTCTTGTTAATATAACTGTTGTTTACGGTAAAATTTCATCGCGCCCCAAAGAATTTTTTGTGTAGCCACATAAGTTTACTACATTAAATTGACGCTGCGAATAAAGCTAGTAATCATATTTGGTGAGAGAAAAAATATCGGAGTCAGCACAGCATCCCACATGAGCCGAGATAACTGGAGACCCACACAGTACATGTTTAGATGCGGTATCTAAGACTACAGCGCCCTCTAAATAGACCCGTGAGTATCCTGAGATCGCTCTTATTGATAGTTTTCTAGATCTACTGAGAGAAAGCGTCCATTTGACTCGCCGTTAAGCACTTTTGTCGTTTCATAGTTGACTAAATGTACAAAAAAGTGATTAAAGGAATGAAGAGGAATACAAAAGTTTTTAAAATTGCAATACAAAATATTACAGGATATACATCGTTCATGCGCCATGTTGTATATACACAACAGTTAAATTATAGTCCTAAAAAGTCGTCTGATTAAAATGTTTATAATTTTTTGTTGTATTTCACTTGTTTATACCTAGACTACCGCATCTGGAAAAAATTTTCACTGAATTATAGTAAGATTTTCTTAAAAAGTTAGGCACTTACTTAAAAAAAAAAAAATTCTTAAGGCATACGAAAATCTTACGACGAGGTATGTCATGCTGCATTGGAATGGAAACCACAAGGCACGTGGAGGCGAGGTAGGTCCAAGAACAAATGGAGGCGCACCATAATCAGCAAAACAGGCGAAACTTTCAATGAATTACTTTCTTTAGCTAGTAACAGACAACAATATAGATTCTATGTAAATAGTCTATGTTTGTGATGGAATACGACAATAAATAACAATCTCCAGGTCTGAATGTCTCATCATTTCGTTAAGAGATGCTTGGCATTCACATAGCAACAACTATATTGAGTGGCGTGTCTGTTCGTACAGATCCGGATATTTACGTTGAATACCCTGTGGTATATCAATTATTCTACTGCTTTCTTCCTCCTCCGAACAACTTCTACAATCTAGAACATTTTAGATACTCTGCAAGTGGTAATATTAGATTACTTGGCTTCAGTCTCCCCCAACGCCCACTAATTTATCGAATTAGGTATTGCAGATATTGCCCAAGTAGAGTCAGAGATGGAACAGAATCGGGACTTGACGATTTTTTCCATACAAAATGACATAAAAAATCGTCGGCAAAAGCAGTCGTGAGATAGAATCTATTTTATTTTGACAGCGTTTTTCTTACTCTCTCAATTGTGCTCCTGAAAGCGATTCTGAATCTGTACGTGGTGTTGCCGGACTTTCGACAAATTTTATGCATTTTGTAAACAAAAAACATATGTTTTTATTTTGGAGTGAAAAAAGGCAATTGATAGTATTTAAAGTTGCCATTGACGATTTTATAATGGGCCATCTTTTTTTTTGACAACGTTTTTGTTTGAAGTTGCGGACGTATATAGCTGAAATGATATTTCGATCCAACTACGTTAAAAATAAGTGCATCAGTCAATGCAATACTGTTCTTGTAAATATTTATTGTCGAAGTCGAAAATTCGAAGAAGAATATTTGAAGGCTAATATATAAATAACCGCCTGGAAGATTGCGCAGTGGTCGGACAGTCTGAGAAACATTAAAAGCCAAATTTTTTACACTAAAAATCCGAGCCTGTGCTTGTTCACGCCATTGAGTCGTCAATGTAAATTGATTTCGTGTTAGGTATGCTATAACGTAACGTCGTCCTAAGACTTTCCTGCCTTTCTTCTGTAGAATGATATCGTAACCAATATAATTTCCATAGCATTTCATGAAGAAACATGGGGACTTCCCACAGTCAATGAGCTGCACCCGATTCTATTTTTAAACTCGTTGAAAGGTACCTACAGTTTACGCCGGCTCCGAACGGCAAATGTATTTCAAGAAGTTTTCAATAGTAGTAATACTCATAACCAGTTACTAGCTAATATTATGAGGTGATACCGCTGTCGAAAAACTTTTTCGTTTTTTTTTTTAAGATGGTTTGGCCTGGTATTGAACCGACGACCTTCTGGTTGGTAGGCAGATGTCTTACCTACCGTACCACAGCAGCAATAACCAATATGGTCGTGCTTTAGTCAGTCTGACTTAGAGTTAGCATGCATCAACCGAGATGTCGGTACCATCAGTAACTTGAAAACCTTTAAGGACGATAAGACATAATTTTCTTTACTTTTTTGACGTTTGTATCAGTTTTCTCATTGACACCATTTACGGCTTTATTGGAAAAGCTATTAACACAACTGCACACAAAAGCGCTTAATTTCAATACAGATGAGTGTAAGTTAAAAATTTGTTTTGAAATCATATTGTAGTGGATGAAAAAGTTTTTGTGTAACAAATTTTGCTGGGTTATGTATATGTTTTAATTTTTTATTTTTTAATTAATGAAATATTAGATTTTGTTTAGTTTTAAAGCTTTTTTTTCGCAAGTCGCTATAAAATTCATTAATTATAAAATTTTGCTCGGTTTTATTTATAGATTTTAGAAGCGACTAAGTGACATTGGTAAAAAGTGTTAATTAATAACAAAATATATCATAGCACAGCGTAATAGTGTAAGCCAGCCTGTTGCCATAGATTTCAAAAAATAATTAATCATTTTATATAAATAAAAAAAAATAACCAGAAATTATAGGAAATTAATGTTTTGTTACAATTATGTCACTTTCGCTTGTTTTACAATTTTTGATTGATTTAAATTAAATCATTTTAAGATTTTCATTAACAAAAAATTTGGTTTTGTCGGTAAAAAAATGTATTCAATTTGGTAGTGTTTATTTAAAAAGTTTAAATTTTACTATTTTTTAATTATTATTAATTTAATTCCACTTAGTTCAAGTTAATTTAACAAATAATGAAAACCTTTAAAGTTGCAATTTTTTAAAATAAGTCTCTAGTTGGGCTTGTTTAATTCGAATTAATTTGAGCATAGCCATTAGAAAATCTGAATCATGTGCAAGGACCACATTAAATACCTTTAAATATTTTAGTATGTAGATATTTTAAAAATTTCCCATACCATGATGTATATACATCTGTGTGTAATAGCATAATTTAAAAATGCATTTTTATTACTTTGTTATGGTTTATTGCTCAATTTTCTTTAACACTAATAACAATATCAATACAAAATCGATTTAAGTATAGAAAACCATATCTCATCTCCATACATACATATTAAGTTTTTAAATATCGAAAGTCATGTCATATCGTTCTCAGCATTAAAGTATTCAACCTTTAAACTGACTGACAGCATATCAGTTGTTAATAAAAAGTTAGCGATACTTTGTTTGGAAGACATCAAATATCAAAAAAAGAAGAAATTTGTACTCAGACTTTCCAGACTCTTTAATACCTTACATCATATTACAAATGCAATATATTCATACTTCCACTTACACAAGCGTCACGGCTAAACTTTCTTAATTTATTAGCCCCAGTAGAGAAGAGGTTTGCTGAATTTAAATGTGGTCGTTTCTAGCATATATGATGCAGAGCGTGGTGGAAAACCAAATGAGGCTGTTATTCCAGAAGCACAAAAAAAAAAAAAAAAAATCAACAGATGGGTTATGAACGATCGCAAATTGAAGGTGCACGCGCTAGCTGCCATTGCAAAGATATCAGATGATAGTGATTTTACCATCTTACACGAACTTTTGAGTATGCGAAAGCTCTGTTCAAAGTGGGTGCCGCGTAAACTCACAAATTGTGCCACAAATCGATGAAAACGATGACAAAATTGAATGAATTGGACTTCGAATTGCTTACCTACCCACCGTAAACTCCATATTTAACCCCCAGCGACTTTTTATTGTTTTCAGATCTCAAGAGAATGCTTGCTGGAAAGAAATTTAAGTCCAATGCTGAAATAATCGCTGAAACTGAGGCCTATTTTGATGAGTTAGAGAATTCATAACATAAAAGTGGTATCGTACAGTTGGAAAATCGCTATACTAGTTGTATCGCCCTAGAAGGCAACTATGTTGAATAAAAAAATCGAGTTTTGTCAAAATTTTGTCTTTTTCTTACTTATCATACGGACTTATTGAATGACCTGTTATATTTGTGCTAACCAATCCAGATATCGTTGAAACGCCCCTTAACTATAACGCCAATAATGATTTCCGAACTTCAATCGCAAATATAACGCAGAATTCGCGCTTGCAGAAATTAGTGCACGAATTCTACACTCTCTGTTCAGAAACATCTGCCAGAACGAACCTTTCCGAATGTGTGAATGCAAGAAACTCGGGCAAAGGTTCCGAAAAAAAGTGCGGCACCATTATCATCATACCGATCAAGCACTGTTGCAGGACACTGCGACCAATGGGATCTAATGTGCTTCTTCCGGTATATAGCTTGTTCAACAGATCTGTTGATCTGTTACCTTTCTAAAGAACACAAGCAGATCTGAAATCATAATGGTAGATATGTTACCCACTGCGACCCTATATCTACCTAAACATTTTCATGTAAGTCTATCAAGGACCCCACATTTCCGCTCCTGAGCAGCGAAATACCCTTTTTGTGTTCCAGTGTTCCAAGCATCTGGCAATTTCATGATCCTTGATTAGATTGAGGATGAGAGTAAGTGGTGCTGCTGGTTTTAAACTAATATAGGATGCCACGGAACCTTTTCTAGCCAATGCATATATCGTTTGCTTACCATCTATCCCACAGTGTCTAGGTACCCAAAAAACTGGAGGTTACTCCTAAGCGAAAGCCTTTCAAACCGTTTCGTAGCAATATTTTGCCAGTCTACATGTCACACTATTTGAGCCAAGTGGCTTTAAGACAGCTTGTTTAGATCAAACTCACTCCGAACTAAGGTTCCATTAGACCAACAAGAAAATTCCTTCAAGGCATGATATCCGATGACCGAAGATGGGTTCTCCACCCTCATCACATAGCAGTGAAGTAGTGTTAAATCAATCAAGACCTCCAAGGCCGTTGCTTGAGCGCCAACTGGAAAGGCATCATGCTGCTATGTATGACACTGAAGGTCCTATGCCGAATTATTTCGTACCAAATAGCGAATAAAATCGAAACCTATGGGCAGAATTCTGGTAGCAACATTCTCGTGTGGATCATATTGATAAGTCCCAACAACCTCTATGTATGATGTTTGCTGAAAATTTCGATCGTCTGTAACACTAGAGTATCTGCGATACACTGGTGTAAAAAGGGATACCAGAAAAATTGGTCCGTCTCATGCAGGCTCATTAGAATGTTGCATCAATATATAATGGAGTTCACATGGAACACGAACGCAAACGAGAGAGACATGGCAAAGAAAGTCTGTTGAAAAAAAACTAAGCGAAAACTAAGTGTATCAAACTTACTTTTTTTTCTTCCTAAGCTCTTCTCTTGCTTGTTCCCACAGCTTGTCTATATAATAATGATATTTTAGAAAATCTTGTCTTGTCCATAGTGTCGAGGTCTGAATTTCAGTCGAATTTCGGCAATTAAGAGATAGCGATCACTATGGATTTCAGCACTCCTTTAGTTGCGCACATCGCAAAGAATATTGCAAGCTGCGTGTTATACACATATATGAACAATTTAGCCATATCACCAGGTGCTAGCCATGTAACATTGGGAATTTTCCTGCGCTTAAATACTGATCCACCTATTTTCAGATCACAGTTACCACAGATTTCTAGTCTTGTAACTGATGAATGCCTTGATATCTAGACCCAACGGACATTCGGAATTATTGATATACTGCGTACACTCTTTAGAGATCTTATGATGAGTCCACTGCTATCAGCTAATATGTAGATATGCCTATATTCTCCGTCAAGGAATGGAACATTATGTCATCCACGGATGGGTAAAAGACGGAAAGTGCTTCTGGAGCGACTTTTAAGCCATGAACTTTACGCATTTTTGATAATTATTTGTGCCAAAAGCGAACTTCACAAAGATATTTAAAGAAAGATTTTTACCAATGGTTTGTATTACTGATTAAGTCCAAGTGAATAAAAATAGCTTAAATTCAGTGTTCAGACTTGTTTGTGTTATTCGTTCTTATCAGAGGATCAGTTGTTTCGGATCAAAATTTATTACAAAGTTGACATGACAATATATACTAACCAACCACTTATATACCTGATGTAGGGTATAAATATCCATAAAAATTTGTTAACACAACACAACAGATTTATTCGATTTGGTGGCTAAACATAATTAAGTTTGAAAACTAATCTCCAACACCCTCATATAGGTATCAGAAATAGAAACTCATTGTGATGCCAAATAAATCAATGAATTCGATTTTTGGGTTTTTGTTCACAGAAGCCAACTCATGTTTTTCTAAGCTTGGACTAAAAGCTTAAGAAGCGTCTTAGCCATGTTAATAAAATAATTTCATTAAAAATAAACCAGTAACAAAAGTAACTCATATTGAAATTGTTTTTTGCCTTTAAGGCAGACTTAAATAATTTTTTTTTAATTTTTAAATTTTGCATACTTCGTACATGACTTAATTTTTTATGCAAATCTTATTTCTGTTGAGATAAAAATCATGTTGTTTTTATTGTTATTATTATTATTATTGACGTTTTTTTGCTCTAACAATTTATAACTAATTTGTTGTTGTTTTTTCATATGAGTATTACATGTTATTAACAACAAAAATTATTAATTCCCAACCATATACAAATCGTTTATATTTGCAATTCATACATGAACGCCTTTATTTTTCTAAATAGATTTAAATCGAAGCAAAGAAAAAAAAGATTTAAACTCTCTGCCCTCCTATAACGAACAATTATAGTGGGTGTGTTCCAGTGCATTTGAAAGAAAATACAAAAAAAAAAATCAACAAACGTTTATGACCATCATGTAGTTTTTGTTAAACTCTATGTAATTTAAAATAATTCAGGGATTTTTTTCTATTGAAAGCTTTAAATAACGATAACTATAGTTAATATCAGGTCAGTTAATTATATATGAGGGGTAACATTTGTTGGTTCTACTTATTACTCTTAACACAGGGTGTAATTAAAGAGTGTAAGATTACTACTACTACTACTCAGCTACTTTAGCGCTTAAAAATGTTCTCTATGTATTGTAGGTACCACGCCTGCATAGCGACTTCGTTTTCTCCGTGATTCTTCCCAAATAAGCACTTCTGTCCAAATTGATCCCCTGATGAATTTCAGGATATTGTTTGGTACCAATAGTGGTAGCTTGATGGCCGCAAAGTTGCCTAAAATGCACAAGTGCTAAACAATGACCAACTATGTGCTTTGGCAATTAGTTTCCTTCCCACAGAATCTTCACATTGAATCTGTTCAAGTATTCGTTGAGACTGTAATGGACAGTTTAAAGCCCGGTAATCATTCTCATGCTATTTTTTGATAGCTTGATACGAGACTCAAATTCATATTAAACTGTCTCAAGCCCGTTCTGCATGAGAAGAGTAAACGCCTCTTCTTCTCCTACTTTTCTGCAAAGCAGGCTCGTTCAGACACCATTTCCTCCTCTTCAAAAGGGTTCTTGGTCCATCAGTGGTGTGGCAATATCCTTCCTGGTCAGCTCGTCTGTTTGTTCATTCCACATACTTACCACATGGCCCAGCAGAACCCAACCTTCCAAATCAGCTCAACTTACTCAGAAAGTCTCGTATTAGCCTTGAATTAATTTCTTGGTTGCTTCAGTAGGTATGGCTATGTTCTGCCCTTTGTACTTCCTGATCAAGTTGAATTGTGCACACCTTCTTATGGCGTGAACTTCTACTTAGAAAATTTTAGTGAGTTTTCCCATCGATATCGAGCATTTAATCTTAGATCCAAATAGGCCGTTCCCGAATCAAATCGGAACGATCGGACCGCTACACGGGGGTTATTTCGGAAACTTTTTGATCAAGGTAGTAAGTATTCCAATAGAATATCCTAATCTTATACAGGGTGCTGCTGTTGTATGGTAGGTAAGTCACCCGTCCATCAACCAAGAGATCTGCGGTTCAATCCCAGGCCAGACATTCTGACAATCTTCAACAGCGTTATTACCTCATAACATTGCTGACGACTTGCTATGATTATTTGCGCTATAAAAAACTTCTCTAACTCATGCATCTGCTATTTAGAGCCTGCGTTAGGTCCCTTTCAATGAGTCTAAAACTAGAAGAGGGTGCAGCTTATTGATTGAGAGAAGTTTCCCTTGTTTCACTTGGGATGTCGCGGGAATTACATATGTAGGTTTCAGATTTAGTTTTTTTTATCTCCTGTACATTTTTTAAATTGTAAGTCCTTTCTAAGGTGATGAGGGTGGTATAGTGGTTAAAATACACATAATCACACAAGCGGCCAAGGTTCGAGCCCCAGCAATGGACATGAGAAAAAAATTTTATAAGTTGTTTGCAGTGTTAAATAAAGAGACTATTATTTCCTTCCCGACAACTTTATTTAAATAAAATAAATAAAGTAAATGCCCTCCTGACCTTCCAGCTTACCTCTGACGATGATGACAAAACATCAGGCGAATTATCAAACGCCACCTACTGGACAAAAAAATACAATGCTTAGTAAAGCTCACCACCACTAAGCGAGGATCTTCACCACTACATAATCTTATTTAGGGCAGCTACAGTAGATTAATCATCTACTAAGCTTGATTAATGAAACTGAAACAAAGCAATGGATGCCTGGTGGAAGGCCAAAATGCTCCAAATTAAAGTAACGAAATACATATATCTTTTAAGGAATAATTTTTTTCGATTTTGCTTAGTTTATGAATAATTTTTAATATTTTTTTGGTAAACATTTTTACAAATAAATTTATGTATTACTCACCTTAAATTATTTAATAAAGGAAGTACTTTTAGACCTGCAAAGATACAATAATAAATAAATTATAAAACATTAGTTTCAATTCTAAAAATAGTTGTATGTCTTAAGCTAGTGAAGCTATTTCCGGATTATTGATTAAACTTTAAAAACAATAAGAGACACCCACATTTAATACTTCTATTTTAAATAAATTATTTAATTTTCAAATAAAAGACTTTAACAACCAACACATTCAGTTGAAAGTTCTTAAAATGACGACTGTTATCAGCACAAATTTATCATACAAATGACATGTGGCACAGATTATTATGAATAATTAACAATTCTATGAAATAAAATACAACAGAATCAAAATTCTGTAAATGCTTAAAATCCCTTTAGAGACACAAGTATTAAAAAAAAACGAAACTTTAATTTGAAGTTCATGAACTTTGTAAAACGAACCATTTTCATTTAAAAATAAAGGGGAATTTGGTCCAGTGAGGCTTTAAAAAACAGACAAAAAACACAATGGCAGATAAAGAGAAAAAAAAAAAAAAAAATTGCAGGCATCATTTGACCAGCCATTTGTTAATGATGAGTAGAAATAATATATGCCAGTAAATGAATGAATGAATGAATGTATGTCTGGATAGTTTAAGTGACAGACTTACTAAAGGAATGACGTTTATGTTGAACGATTATTGCATTGTGAATGATTGTCATTTTTTAGGTTTGATTTGACTTTCATTACATGCAACATATTGTTGTCGCATATGCAACATTTACTCTACGGTACTGTTGCTGTGCCATGCGTTAATAAAAACGACAGGAAAAAAGAAAATTTATAATCAAAGTATTAAAACTAAATATTTATTCATTGTTTTCAATTAAAATAAATTAAGTTGCGCTTCACTTATAGCAAAAAAAAAATTTTTGTTTTTTTAAATTAACAGAAACCTATAAATGGCTTTAATTTCTTTGTAAATTTTATGCTTATTTTATAGCTTTTATTTAAATATGCATATTAGGGTGCGCCTTAATTTAAGAAATACTAAATTGCATTGTAAATCCCCCAGAAATGTTCACCGTAGCCAAAAAATGTGTTTTGGAAAATTTTATGCAGATTGCATCAAGGGTAGGTGAGTTGCGTCCGCCCTTAAGCCCCTCAATTTAGCATTTGTATCAGGTGAGTCATTTATCGGTTTAAATTTGAACCAGCGGTTATTTCGAATCTGGCAATACTTATGTCATTCTACTCTGTCACAAAATTCAGTATATTATTTTCGCTGAATGAAACAAATCGATTTACGCTTGAGTAACGTTGGGATTTATTGGAAATTTATTTCCAAAACAAAGACAATTGGACGTAAATTGCAAAAATTATCTTCTCGAATGAAGCTCATTTGCATCTTGGTGGGTACGTTAGTAAACAAAATTGCCGTATTTGGCGCTCAGAAAACCTAAACGTGGTGTTACAAAAGTCAATGCACCCATAGCGAGTGACTGTTTGGTGCGGCTTGTGGAGCGAGGACATCATTGACCCATATTTCTTTGAAAACCTATTGCACCATGATAACCGATTTTTTTGTACCCGCTCTTCATGGTATTGATGTGAACGATGTTTGGTTTCAACAGGATGGTGCAACTTGCCACACATCTCATACCACAATTGATTTATTGCGTCAAACGTTTGATGGCCGTTTAATTAGCCGAAATTGTGATGTCAGTTGGTCGCCAAGAAGCTGCCGTTAAAGACAAGTGCTATGCTTACAAACCAGAGACAATTGAGCATTTGAAGGTCAACATTCGTAATGCCATTGCCGAGATAAGATCCTTTACACTCGAAAAAGTTCTCGAAAATTGGTCCGATCGAATGGGGTACTGTGAGGCCAGCCGCGGCAGTCATATGAATGAAATAATATTTCATTTCTAACCGAAACAATCGTAATTCACAAAAAAAAATAAATAAAATTAATTTGGCAAAATTTAAAACCATTTTTGTTCTATAGATTTTTTAAATTTAAACTTTTTAATGGCCCATCCGATATATTGGAAAAGCTGATTCAGTTTGCATTTTTCTTTTTCGACGTATTACCCATATATTGTGTATTGTATTACATGTTCCACCGTACACATATATTGTGCCTAAAATGAATTCTTTTTTTTTTATTTATTAAAATTATTTAAAAATTTATAAATTTTTGTCGTGCAGACAGATTGTTTTTTAATGAATTTCTTAATAATACTATGGAGTGTGCTCACATACAATAGGTGCGACATAACAATGCGACGTAAGCATTTAATATTAATGTCGGTAAATTAAGCCTTATACAGTCTCACAAGTAAATACAAAGTCCTTGACTAGGCATTATAAAAATTTTCTCGGTGTATTGAAGACAAATATGTAACTTCCCCAAAAATAATCTAAAATATGTATATTTTGTCAATATGTTATTGCATTTATTTAACATTGAATTGGGATGAGATTATGTATTTTAATGATGGTTATCATCACTTCTTTGTTTTTTTTTCTCGAATCGATAACTAATTGTTCCGCGTCATCGAAGAGGGCATGTGTTACATTTAATACTACATAATTATCTATTATTTCTGTGATCTTTAAAAAATTTTTTAATTGACAAAAATTTATATTCGATTTTCTTGGAATTTCAAAATAAAAATATGTAAATCCAAATTAATGAAAATTTGATAAAAATTTTAATCGCCTGTGAACAGATTAATGTTTATGTGGAATAAAAATTATGTCAAGTTTAAATTATGCATTTAGCGAGATATTAATGCGATTAAATAAATAATGATAATTTTTAAAAAATACTTTAAAAGAAGTAAAAATATACCCTTTTACAAATTGTATATGAATAGGCTGTTTTTTAAGAGCTTGAGAATTTAAAATGATAAAACAAGACAGAAATATTGTTCGCATAAATATTTCTTTATTTTAATCTGGTATTTTTGTTCGGCTACGAGTAACACGGTCCATTCGATCAGTCCAATTTTTGAGTATTTTTGCCCGAAATTTGGCCGTATGGCGCCAAGGGTGGCTTGAATATTGGCTTCCAAGGCTTTTATATTTGCTGGTTTGTCGGCATAAGCCAATAACTAAGTATAGCCCCATAAAAAGTAATCCAGCATTAACGAAGAGTCCTCAGGACAGGGCCAGGATTGCTAAGCGCTCCGTATGATAAGTTAAGCCATCTTGCTGCATGTTTAGCTGATTAATTTTTGGCAACAAAAATTCAATTAGCATGGCTCGATAATTGATTTCGTATATACATATTTCAAATTTAAATTCACTGAACTATAGAACTAAAGGACAATCCTAGTTCTCAGCATTTAACGGATTCAGATATCTTTCTTGAGGCGAGTATTTACATATAATTTTCTTAAACTTATACTAACTTGATGTCTATAGTAAGATTTTATAAATCTTTATGCTCATAAAATAGGCCTCTTTCTTGTGAGTATATTTTCAATAAATTCAGTTTTTAAATTAATTTATTTAAGGCTACATTAGTCGTGGTTTTATTTTCTATCGTTATTGTTAATATTGTCTCAATATTTATTATAGCCATCTAACTAATAGCCTTTAACAACTTGTTAACGATATTTTATAACGATTATCGTGCATTAAATTAATTTTGTTGTTTTTCAAACTTTTTTTTTCTATTTAACCATAAGGCAATAAAAATCTTTATCTACTGCGCTAAATACTCTTCGATGTATGGATGCGAAATGGAGAGAAAAAAAAAAATATCAGCAAGAAATTAAATCAGAAAACCATTATTTCATAAAAAATCATATAAAATTATAATAGATTATTATTAATTATTTAATAATATATTATTATAACTAAAGGCAAAACAACTAATTATCTGGAAACTTTCATTTACATACGAGTATATATATACGAGTATGTAAATAAAAATATATACAATATATGTATATACTTTTTAGTTTATAGATTCGTTTTGCTGCGCTAATAAATTTAAAGATAAAAATAAAGTCACCAGTAAGCGGCACTATGAAAGGGGCGTGGCTAATTTAAAGCATGTGAATATAGTTTTATTGCTAAATATTGGTTTTCAAGAAGTAGGGGGTTATATGTGTATTTGGGACTTGTTTTTTATATTTTTGCAATTTTTGTTACATCATTACCCCCTTTCATTTACATTGCTAATCGAATGTCAGACAAAATAATAATTTTTGATTTCGTTTGATAAACAAATTATTTAATTTAATTGAATTATTTTACTCCAAGTAATTTATTTGTTTTTTACTACTTATATAGTATATACTATGTATTCTCACAATTAGATATTAATTTTATTTCTCTATCTTTTTATTACATTTTTTTTACAATTAAATTTTATTCTATTTCTTTATACGATAGTGAGTTTCAGCAAGAAGATGTTAAGAATTCTAAATTGTTTTGTGTCACATTTTCAATAAATCAAAAAAAAAGAAAAAAAAATGTGTCATTTCAGTAGTAGCCCGTTGGAAGAGTGGCACTTGCATACATTTCCATGTAAAGGCATTTGTTAATAAAAAAAAACGTTTTAATAATGGGAGGGTTCCCGTTAATTATTCGGTACAGACAACAATTAACAGATGCATGATTTAATTACAACAATTAACAGAAATAAGAGCATTCAAGACCGGCTTTTTGATATCCTACATCATAAAGTAATAATAAGCTTGAAACAGTGATAAATAATTCTAAGTTTAAGTCAGAACTTGCATATATACTCCTATTACTAAGTAAAATAAGTATGTAAATTCCTAACAAATGCCTCATATTTGGAACAATTTCTAATACCTAGCGATCTCAGTCATGTAATGGTAAAAATCTGAAATCATGGTTATGGCCATGGAGGCTATGTGAAGTACCTATACCGATATGGGCACGACAACTCTTCAAAATGCCTAGTCTGGGAAGAAGACGAAAACGCATTACGCATCGTATTTCACCGCCTACGTTGTGGTAGAGACCACAACAACTAAAGTTATAAAACAAAAACGAGAACAACTGTTTTTTACGCGTCAAAAAAAGTATACAATACAAAAACCTAAGCGAAAAGAAAAAAATGAAGTAAAAATACCTGAAACTCATACCATTTTTCTGATAGGTTCCATATGGTACAAAATGAATCTGTATTGAAATTTTCAAAAGACCTTCAAAATATGGAGTTACAGGTAGAAAAAAAAACCGGTTTGTTGTACCTTCAAGTATTTATTAGTTAATAACTTAGCTAACTATCAACCGGTCTTAAGATCCCTCGCATATTTGGAAAGAAGAGAAACTGGCCTTTTCAATAGTAAATACTTTACTTAAGTATACTTAAGGAATCTGTGCATATTTACTAAGCAGACATATTTTTACACAATTAATACTAAATTTTCCAAGTTTAGAGAAGTTCTTATACGCTATTTTATAGAGGAACCGTATTATTTTTGGATTTTTTCAAATAGTATGTTTAGTTATGAATAAAATGATATTTAATTTTTAAAAATCGGTTGGAAATATACGGAGTTAATGCCCATATTTGAAAAAGTACTCCATCAGGCTGTTTACTATTTTTTCACTCTGACTGTATATGTGGCTGAGTAGAGAATATCGTCGGTATTATGCTTAAATCCGAAGGAAAATAATATATCGCAAGGCTGATATAAGTGTTACTTAAAGCGAAGGGAAACGAAACTCTGACAAGAGTGGTGCTTATAGACTCGACTAAGTAATACCCATGCACAGTTCCGTACGGTTTCGTGATGTGTAGAGGGGAGTGTTTTAATACATAAAAATAGTGCACACCTTACAGTACGGGCTGTTAGTATCTTATCAATCACATCTCCTGAGTATCAAAAAAAAAAAAAAAAATTGTGAAGGCCGTCCTCTACGATGACTGCCCTGTGAATCCGATTTGGTGGTTTGTATTCTATGATGACTTTCTAAGAGTAAAGCCAACATATCTCCATATACGTTTTAGGCCAATAAACATTCATGATTTTTTGCAGCCATTTGTTTATGAATGTCTGGATATACTGGCTGCTGGCGTGTTGGCCCATTCCAAGACACGCACCCTTATAATATAGTTCAGCATCCTTATAGGCTTAACTTTGTCAACCGCGATATTATAGGCGACTTTCAGACAGGATTCAGAAGACAAAGAGAGTAAAGTGGTTCGCTTATGCAGCCTTGGATGTCCTTTTTTGAGCTGTTAATCCTATCAATGATGAAATGATAGGAATGATTGGTCTTCTATATGTTGATCCTTAGATAAACTCTGGTGGTCGCTTCTCTCACTAAAAAGAATGTGTAACAGCAAGCGAATGTAGTTGGTATAATCGAGGTCATCCAGCCTGCCCCCGTATGCCTCTTCTCTGCTTTATTATTACTTCTACTATCAGTTTGTCCAGTACGCAGTTAAGCAGAAACCTCGATAATACACAGTTCTGACACACATCAGTTCTTATGGCTATTTTGTCGCTCGGAAGATTTCCATGGAGGATAAATATGATTCGTTCGTATATAAAAAGGGAGATAATATTTTTGTGAACACCTTAACACTGTAGTTAAATATCTTTTCGAATTTTTAAATGTTAAGTAAAGTGGTGACCTCCATTCGAATGACTGTTCTACTGTTATCCTCAGGCTGTTCATAAGGACTTGTTGGGATGAAATCCAGTTTACTTCTTTTCTAGCCTACGGTTTAGTATTTGAGCATTCACCTTTTTATCCATGTTTAGTAGTGTAATGTTTCTTCAGTTCTCGCAATCTGTCAAGCCGCCCTTCTTTGATACATTGACTATCAATCCTTCTGCAATGCCCTCTGGTAGCACTTCATTATGCCAATAATCGGCAATTGTAGGAGACAGTTTTTGCGCATATACTAAAGAGTCAGCCAGTAGAAACTCTGTCAGGATCTGGAAATTTATTGCGCTTGAGAGACCTTATTGCAGAACTTATTTCCTCTAAGTTAGGGCATTCGATGGAGATGTTGGGATTCTTAGATTCGCAAGTTCAGAATGTTATTTTATGTGTGAAAAGAGCATAGATCCGTAAAACTCCTACCATAGTTTAAGCTGTTAATCCTTTGATGTTACTAATTCACTTAAGTCATTCTTTAAGAGTTTGGCACTACTGAGGCCATCGATTTTACCAGTCTCTTTGCAGCGCTTTAGAAATTTCAGGCCCAGTGAATTTCCGCTGCTACTTTACTTCTTTAGTGATGTTTTCAACCTATTTACGCTTATCAGTTTGTATAGAGATTATATGTATAGAATTTGTGGTCCGTTGCTGAAAAAACTTCAGTTCAAATAATGTTCACAAAGTGTTGTATGAAGTATGAATCGATTTTATCCAAATATGTTACGCTAATAGATAAGTTCTATTGTAACAATCCCTACTCTTCAAAATTTATAGAGGACCAAATATGAACGGTTTGAGTATAAAGTAAGCAACTGATCACAAAATTTGGTCCTCCTATCGGTTTGTGGAAGTAAAATCGTTATTTAAAAATCAAAATAAACAGAAGACGATTTGTTTCAAAAGTACTTGATATATGGAATCAATTCTAAAAAAATCAATAAATTTTCTTACGGAAACAAAAGTACTTGATATACAAAATCGATTACAACCAAAGTCAATGTTTCAACTTTTTTTTTACAGAAACAAATTTCGTCTTACTAAACTATTTTACATTTTATTAAATGATATTCTCAACTGCTAAATAGGGTTTAATAATATGGTTTTCTTGGATGCATATATCACTACTTATTGTTACGTTTTAACCTTTTTAAAACGTTAGAGTTCTTTTAAATTGCATTAAATAAACTAAATGACACGAATTTATGTTTTACTTTATGCAGTCTTTTTATTTTCACACTTTAACTTTATGCAGTAACTTTCAACACTTTTATTAACGCCTTAGCACGACTTTAAATTACGACTGACTAAGCACAATGCGGCGCCTTTTATAGCAAATTGACATTAATTTCGAGTGTTCTTGCATATATTACAACTTTCTATTAAGCTACGTTAGTTCAAATGTAAGATTTTAATACACGAAATTGAATTGGAAACACCGTTCAAATAAATACAAATACAGCATTGCCAAGGTGATCGTAGCACTGACACAAACCAATAGAATAAGTTCCATAATAAAGTTTATAGCTTTAAATGTACAAATGTTTGTATTTATTTTTAACGCATTTTTATTTTCGTAACATTATGATGGTGTAGGGTATAAAAACTAAAAACAAATAAATTAAGAAAATATTTTCAACTGACAGTTAAGGTTAAAGGACTGGAATATTTAATCGACAAAATGGATCAAATTAGTTAAATTGGTAGAAAAATTAGAGTTGAACGTTAAATGCATAAATAAAACATTTTTTTAAGATAACCTCAGTGAAATTGATTTAAGATGACAAAATGAAATTTACGATTGATAAGTATGACTAAATGTTTTATTATTGTTGTTTACTGTATTATACGAGTATCTATTATGCTCAGGCCATAGTTGAATCTAGCTTTCTTAGCCGTGCTATTCAATATCGGCTCATATCAATGAAGCCTTAAGGCCTTAATAAATTTTTTTAAACTTTACGTTGCTAAAAGTTACTAAAAAACTTCCATTTCATTGTAAATACATTTCAAAAAATTCATAAAATATACTAAATAAATATAAAAACACCAACAATTATAAAAATAATATACAAAAGCATTTTATAATAAATAACATCTATTGTTTTTAATTACACACAACAAAATAGCCAAACCAAATTTGGCAAATTTAATTGTTCAAATAAATTGGGAACACACAGAAAATAAATATAAAAAAATAAGAAAATTTATTATTTAAAAATATATGTGTGTACGCGTATTTAAACAAACAAAAATAAATTTACGTCAAAATCTTAACGAAAAAGGAAAATTAATTTTTTATATAAAAAAAATGTTTTTAAGGCAAGTGAAATTATTATTATTTTTTTTTTGCAATTTAATTTGTATAAGGCCTAAACCGGAAGCTGTTTAATAAGTATAAATATGTTGTATCTTTAAAAAAATATGTATATATTTTTTTTATAATTTTCCTTCATACATATACTCCTTCTGTCGAATATTTTTACGTATTAATGTATTAAGAGTATTAATGTCTATTGTTGGCTTTATATGTATTTGAAAAGAGTGATTATGTAAATTACCATAGAATCACTTGCAAACTTAAATCTTTATAATCGCCAACACGTGCTATGTTAAGTAGAGTTGAATAGGTTTTCCTTTTTGCTACTTTTTATAAAACTCGATTGCTACTTCTCGCTTGAAAAACGTAAGTAGCTCCAGGCCTATTATTGAAATTGCGTTCGTTTTTAATGCTAAAGAGTTTTTGAAATTCAAAGAAGAGAAACAAAAAATCATGCCAATCTCGTTCGTCATAGTCCATTTGATAGGTCTGTTGTTGGTCAAGGTTATGGCAAATAGCTACTTAGACCACGCTTTTGCTTTGCCTCAACAGCGGTCAATGAAGTGTAAATAAACGTAAAGCGTTATCAAAAAAAAAAAAAAAAAAAAAAAGAAATAAAAATAAGAAAGAAAAAATTAACCCATTAAGGGGAATATTATAAAAAGTTCATGAGAAGGAATTTGGAATATTTATATTTCAAACACTAACAAAAATTGAGTGCTTTGTCTCTGTTTTACATATAAACAGACAGTCACTCAACTTGTTTGTCGCACGTCTTCTGGAAACAGGCTGTAAGACAGTCAAATTTTGTTTTAAAAGTCGTATATATAGCCTGTAGAATTGTAACGAATTTCTCCAGTCATTCAGCCACAGCGTATTGTTGATTCAGGTTGATTTTATTTATTTTTTAATTTAATTAATTTTTATTTTTGTAATATTTTTGTGATACAAACAATTTGATATTATTTCATGTAGCAACACTTTGCTCCAGTTTACGTTTTTTTTTTTTTTATTTGGTATGCAATGAATGCAATGCTTTAATTTAATTGTATATGTAGATCAGACCAAACAGACTTATATGGGCATCACCATTACTCCTTATAGGGTTAAATGAGTAATTTTTTCTTTTATTGGTTTTCAAATTTGGCAATAAGTAGTTATTTTTTATGCATTAATACTGATTTGTTTCCCATTTAAATTTGTACATGTTAAGAAACGTTTATTAACCCTAAGCGCATCAAGTAAAAATTTTAAAGCAAAATAAATAATGAAAAAAATATACATATCGTACACTAAATAATAAACCATTACAACTCAAAACTTATCAAAATCGCACAAGATTAACTAAACTTTCTTCTAAGATGGAATTTCATCCATTTTCTAAAAAACTGTTCTTTACCTCTCCAGAACATTTGAAATTTTTGAGTTTTGACTCTGCATGTTTTAGTGTGCGATATGTATTTGTTTGTTTTTTTTTTATTACTTTTGTGTTTTTTTTAATTAATTGAAATTTGTTAATAATTGTTATTATATAGTATGCTTAGGGTTAAATATTGTCAATGGAGTGGGGGTTATTTAGCGTGTTATAAAAATCATGCACTCACGCTTCAAATTTATCGTCTTTTTTTCTTACACCTCTATTGACGATTGTCTACATAGATATTAATGACCATTGTTTATTGGCCGTCTTTTTAGCCATCTAAAGTCACTAAATAGCGTATTGTTTTGGTTAAAATGTTGTTCACCCGCATTAAATGTGAAGGTATTTGCAACAGCAGCAAGCAGTCAATGGTTAAAACACTTGATATTCAAACAATAATATAATTGACTCTTTGATTAATAATTAAATGGTCAAAATACTTTTGGTCTTCAATACCATACATGTGTGTGCGAGTGGTACGAGAATAAGGAAAACCATTTTTGAAATTGTTGTGTCATTTTCTTTAATTTGCATTAAAATAAAATATTGGCTTTGAATAGCCATTACCCATACATACATATATAATTTGTATTTCTTTCATATTTTTATAATAATTATTAATTATCCGTTATATCATTGATTCATGCCATTGTCATATAAGGTTTTTGAACTAACTGTTATTTCGCATACTCATTTCTAGTTTTTTTCCTATTTGTTTTTTTTTTTAAATTCTAAAATAATTATAAACACACATGCCTTTTATAAATATTAGTTGGGACCATTAATATAATAATTTGTTGTACAACTGATTAGGTTTTTTTAAAATAATTTTTTATTACCGACCCACTTACCTATAAATTCATTACGTATTCTTATACGATCCTGTAGCGTTGCGGCTGATATAATAACGCAGTTTATAAATGCCAATAGGGCTACTTGATATTCAATTGTTGTCGTCTTTTCCAATTCGTTGATGACTATTTTAAAACGATATCGTTCATTTTTGAGATTCTAAAAGAATGAAAAGGAATAAAAGCGTTATTAAAAGACTTACATACAGACTTTTATAGAACATTTCTGTAGAACTAAAATTATTTAAAATGTATGATTTGAAAATTTCATTATTATTTGAATATCATTAGTAATTTATATCTGTATAATAACAGTAAGAAAAGTAGAAAGTCTAAATAATCTTTATATATATATTAATTTCCATAACATTCCATGAAGGAACATGGGTATTTCCGGCTCCGAGCGGCAAATACATTAGAGAAGTTTTCAATAGTGGTAATACTCATAGCCAGTTACTAGCTAATGTTATGAGGTGGTGATACCGCTGTTGAAAAACTTTTCCTTTTTTTAGATGGTCTGGCCTGGTATGGAACCCAGGACCTTCTGATTGGTAGGCGGGTGTCTTACCTACCATACCACAGCGGCACACATAATAAACACAAATAATCTTTAAATCGACTGAAAAGGATAAGCTTTTGGCTAAATTTATCTTAAAGGGCGGTTTAGACGGTGATACAAGTCGTACGGCATGTCAAAATTTTCTGTAGAAGAGAGCGGTTAGTATCGTGTAAACTCAATATGTAATAAAGGGTCCGCCATCTAACGTTTTTTTTCAACTAGTGCTTATTTCGTGAATGGTAACACTTAGCTCATGTCTGATTTGACAGATATTAGTTTTATCCTTCAGCTGAACGAATATGGTTGTGTATACGCTTGAACAACGCTGGGAATCTGGGCCTGCGATCGACTTACAGAAGATGCCGATTTTGCCAAAAAAAATCATCTTTTCAGATGAAGCTCATTTTGATCTTGGCGGGTATGTAAACAAGCAAAATTGTCGCATTTGAAGCACAGAAAACCCGCACGCATACATTGAAAAGCCGATACACCCAAGACGAGTCACTGGTGTGAATTTGGTCCAGAGGCATAATTGGGCCATTTTTCTTCGAAAATGAGCAAGGAGTGGCCGTTAGAGTCAATGGCAATCGTTATCGGGCCATGTTGAACGAATTTTTGAAGCCATTGGTGAAATACAGCTGCATACAATCGATAATGTGCTTAAAAATGGGACCGATCGTGTGGGCTACTGCTTGGCCAGCCGAGGCAGCCATTTGAATGAAATTATTTTCCATTATTAACCGGAAGGATTGTATTTTCAAATAAAAAAAAATTTAAGAAAATATTCAGTAGTTTTTTTATAGCATTTTCAAAAAAAAAAAAAAAATTATTTGGCGGACCCTTTAGAACGTACTACTGAGAGAAAATACGGCTGAAAATTTGACAGTTTGTTTTCTAAAATTTTTAAAAAACTATTACACTTCATTAGATCGGGGATGTATTTTGTGTAAACAAATAAAATAAACAAAGAAAAAGCAAATTTGTTCGCTCGCACTTCTGGTCTCTTTTAAAACAGCTGATTTCATTTCAGTTTGTTTTCGTATCGTGTAAACGTAAGATTTTTACTCTCAATTTGAAAATCCGGGTGGAATTTTATAATATTTTCTATGTGATTTTACGTACGTAAAGTCTTATCATCTAAACCCCCCTTAAGTAATTCTCAGACAGCGTGACGGCTTAACATATACATACACACATATGTACATACAACGTCGGAAGAATAAAAAATATGTAACCGAAGCTTTTGAAAGCCAAGATGGAATTTGCTAAAATGAATCTGACAGTAAATGAGGACCTAGCAAGGATCATGCGGGCAACAGTTAAATTAATTTGGGGTTGGTAAATATTAGGTTGGGGAATAAGTTCGTTGCGTTCAAAGACTTTTAATATAATAAAAATCAATAGTTATAAGACCTCTTAAACAATCTGTCAATGCAGTACTTAAGGTCCTTTTTAATGTTGCGTTGTCGTGAAGGAGTATGGTTTGGCCTTGCCGATGGAGTATTTTTAGTCTAGACAAGAATTTTTACAGCTTGTCAAAAATCAAGGTAAAATATGTTTTGTCAAGATTTTTTTAAAACCCATTTTTTAAGTTTTCCTTACAAAAAGTTTTATGAAAAGCTATTAAATATTTTAGTGAACTAATAATAACGTAAAGCATTTTAAACATATTTGTTTAATAGTTCAGATCATCTACAAAATTTTTAATCGAATTTTTTTAATAGATGTTAGAAAAAATTTGTTTACAAATTTAGCAAAAAAATTAAACTCCGTTTCCTTATATTTCTAACAAGCTTTTTAAATCGAATATGTGCCATTTTAATTGATAACCTTTTGCCGTTTTTGCGTTAAAGTCATTTTTTCGTCAGTGTAGAACTTCTGAGCGAAAAACTGATCCAATTGTTTTGATAATGGAGGCATCAACACTTCCCACCTAATTTTTTGCCTGATTATCAAAGATTTGTATGGTCTGTCGCTGTCTTGATAGAACACAGCACCTTATCTGATGATCAATTCTGTTCGTTTTAATTGAATTGCTTGCATTAATTTCATTTACCAGGTTGTAGTTAAACTCATAATAAGCAATTTCGATACCCACCGTACACACAGCATTACCATTCTTGATTTTTATCTTAGCTTTTCAACCGTGTTCCACGATATTTTTAGTTCATTATTTTCGTACCATTTTCATACGCCAGTAATCATTTGCACCTATCAAATAAGCTGTAATGTTTCCTGATGCAATTAGTACTACCGGATATATTACACTTTAGGGCCATTTGCAGAAAATTTGTAATCGACAATTTTCGAATACCTTGTAGTTTTGACTGTCAAGATTTTTTTAAAATCAAAATTTTGTTTTCTATAAATGTCAAGATTATTGCAATGTTAAATCTGGCAACCCTATTTCAGTCGAATAGCTTAATTCACGCGGCTTAGCTGGGCTATGTGACATTTTTTGTCGACCGTAGCATATTTTCGACCAATATTCCGACACGATACGATGCAAAAAGTGCTGTTTAAGGCTGCGTGCTGCTCTGTGGCGGGATAGATGTTAAGAAATAATTTAAAGGTGATGTTTTTGTTGTTAGCGTTATGCTTGTGAGGCTCCAGGCTCCAAACTTATCAGCAAATCCTATTATATGAAGATGATTGAGAAACTTTTATGATCACAGTTTATTTTTTTCGGCATATTCACGTCTTGTTTGGTAACTGTCCTCCTTCAAAAGTGCCTAAAACTATGCTACGGACAGAGCCTTCTTCCAAGAAACGAGTTTTACACTGTATTGCGCCGAAACATAGATACTTACGAAAGGTGGATCTATGTGTCTAAAAAAAAAAAAAATAACAACAAATACTGCAGTTAGAGACTTTACGTGGCAATTACCACGAAAAACACTGACAGAGTAATATAAAACTTCGGTGGAACAACCACATGCAAGAAACAAACAACTGATAATCGCGTATTTTTACGTAATACTTATGTACTTGTAGAACACAGTCGCTTATGGTACATTAGGCCATATATAGCACCAAGCGTTATAGGGAAAATTTATATACTAGCAGCAATGTTACAGCCAAACCTAAATCAGAGCGCTGAGCGTCAAAAATTCTGATTCCCATATACATTTCATAAAATAAACCATAATAGCGTCAACGATTTGCAATTGGAAAATTAAAGGTTGGCAACACGTTTGAAAGTGATGTTGGCTGCGAAAAAAACAACTAAAAGAAAACAAAGAAAAATAATAGTGCCATTTTAGCTGTTCTTGCGTCAAATTTAGCGTTTTAGTAGCTTTTTAATTTCAAATTAGTGACTTCTTGTTGACAAATTAAGTTAACGTTAATGCTCATGACAGTATTTTAACGCTTTTATTTAGGTATGTCGCTTCAGCGCTAGATAAATGCCAACGCAAAGCCCAACCCCCTAATTTAGGTTTGTCAGTCTTCCTTCAAAGGTATGTTCTATCGATTACGATTTTATCCTATTCCACAAAAAGTTTCATCAGTATTAGCACCATGTACCGTATGAGTAAAGCGTTTTTTTTTTTGGTTAACGTTCCTCAAAGTTTCACCCAAAATTATTAAGTTTTATTTTTCTATTTTTCTACGTAGAAGCATAAGCCACAAGCATTGCTTTATTTTAGTTTTTTAAATCTTTTCTAATACAACTAAGCAGGTGATTGGTCTAGTGTAGAAAGTCCAAGAATGTCGTTAACTTGAAACAACGCCGTCTACCTACTTTGTGTACTGGTGCGTGGCCATGCTAATGCTTATCATAGACTCCTAACTTTTTTCTCTGTCTTTTTTTCCAAAGAAAAGACGTTGCCTTTTCCTATTATGTTTTATCTAATAATTCCCATAACATTCCATGGAGAACAGGGGGACTTCTCTCAGTCAATGCGCTGCACCCGATTCTATTTTTAGACTACAGTTTAGGAACCTACAGTTTAACACAGTCTCCGCACGTTGAATCCATTAGAAATGTTTTGAATAGTAGTACTTACATCCTAGGACCTCTTGGCTGGTAGGCGGGTATCTTACATACCATACTACAGCGACACATATTATTATATTTTATAGTTGATGATTTTCCTACCGGGGTGGGTGAGGGAACTTTTTAGATGAATCCTGCAAATAATTTAAAATTCGAAATCATGATGAACATTTTCCCCATCTCCGTGGGATTTTAATCTGGGCTGCTTGGTGTTGTATGTAAGCATTCAAGTAAGATATCTGTACCAAAATTGCTCTAAATTAGATACCGATTTCAAGAAATAACTGTCATATTCAGATTTTTGCACTAAAATTGTTTTGACCGATATGATCGTGTCTATAAACAATTAGAAAATACACTTAAATTGGATATATAATAAGAAAGGATTATTAGTATTCATCTGCAGAATACAACGAGATAATTTATCAAATTATTGGTATGGTATGGGTTTCCAAAAGGTTTTAGAAAAGTATTAACAATTTTGGTATTGCTTTAGACTTATAGGACAGTTTTTAAAATTTACAATTATGGACATTATTTTCTATTACAATACTAATTAAGTTTATCTTACCTTATAATATTCTAATGTTTCTATGGCACGAGCATAACCGTCTGCATTGTAGGCACATAATGCTGAAAGTAATTCAAAGACTTGCTTCTTAACAACAACATTATTCGTATCCAATGCAGTGCCTAATTTCGAAATATAATCACGATTTTCGACAATATAATCCAGGCCGATGCGTGAGTCCATGGTGATGAGTACTTAATTGATGGTAAGGTAGTAAGAGGCCAGAGGGCAAATGTAAATAAAAAAGGAAGCAGACTTTTAATGTCGCCACTTTAGCTATTTTTTTGTTTCTTTGTTTTAAATGCCAGCTCTTTTTTAAATAGATTTCCGTTTCGTAGTAACGAATTTCGTATTTCGTATTGAAAAAAAAAATTGGTGGTAATAAACTTTAAATGTCGAGAGGATTTAAGAAATTGTGTTATTGTATTTTTGTTGTTGTTTTTCTTTTTTTTTGGTTTGACAAAGACAAAGTAAGGCTTAAATTTTAATGCTGTCTATAGATATTATATGGCTTTTTAATATACGATTGTATTGCCTGCTTGTTTTCTTTTCGTTTATTGTTTTTTTGTTCCTTTCTAAAGCCAGAGCTGGGAAGAACGTGTTGTCATTTAATGACGTGTTGTTTAGAATTCACAATTAGTTGTGGTGCAAATGCATTCATTAACATGGCGAACAATTATTGTTGTTGCGGTTAAAATTTTGTTGTTTTTTTATATTGTATATTGATTTTGTCATATTTGTTGTACATTTTTTCTTGTTGTCGTTTTATTTGCTGTTAGGTTTTTCGGAAATCTGTAAAAAATAAGGAAAAAAAACACAAATAATTATTTAAAAGCAACAATAAAGCGTAAGTTTTGTTGTAGATGGGATGAAGACAATAAAAACATAATGAAAGCGTTAAACCACAGAGTACATAAATTATAAAAAGAAATTTGACATTTATAGAATTCATTAACCTCGAGATAATTTATTTCTTTTAATTTTACATCCTTTTTTATAGACTTATAATGGTCGGTCAATGTCAGAAGACTATTTTTAACTAATATCCATACCGTAAAATAAAATTTATAAAATATTTAGGCTAAAATATAAAAAAATGAACTAATTCATGTCGTAGTGAGCAATATGAACCAGCTTAGTAAATCTGTTCTTTTGGGTTAAATTTTCAAAATTTTAAGAGAAAAAAGGAAAAAATAAAGAAAAAATAAATAAATAAAATTAAGAGGACAAATTCGAAGAGCTAGTTTAATTTCAAATTGCAAAGCTTTGAAATTTTGTTGAAGTAATGAAAAAAGGTTCTTAGTTTCTTTAATATGTTACATTATAAGTAAATATCAACTTTGTTCCTTCAAAAAAGAAACACTGAATTAATTGAGCGTACTCTGAATTAATTGAGCGTACTAATTCAGTTTTATTTGTCTTGAACTAAAATGAGTACTCTCCTAATTGAACTATTGCCGAACTCATTGCTTCATTTATCAATATCAATTTTGTTTACTTTAATTTAAACCTCTCCGATATAATTCGCTTGAGGTACTCTTAAGGATAGCCTTTATATTCTAGTATATTCTCCTTAATTTTGAGTTAAGAGAGAGAAGCAGCTGGCCAATTGTCATCATTGTGGTGCAACAAATCCAATACATACAATGGCCATTTATTTTTCCGTAATACTAGCCGTTTTTACGTACTGCTTTTTACATATAGTTATTGTTTTGAGCGTTTGACCTTCTGCATTATCCATGGTGCATTACGTCACAGTTATCCAAGAAAATAGTGGGCAAAATATTGACACTCTAGGATTTTCAATAGTGTTGGTTAAATTCAATTGGAAGTACCGTCAAATCTCACATGGTTCCAAGAGTAGATCACTCATAGCCTCCGTCCAGCCTCTTTCCACATAAATAGTTGCCCTAATGATGACGTTGATTTTATCCGTGTCAGCAGTATCAAGGCTGTGCTTGTCGTGGTATCTCTCTTGACCAAGCAAAGACAGCCTCAGTCCATCAAAACCCGAGCAATGTTCAATATGTTCCGTAGACTCCTCCTCATGATTACAGTTTCTGCGGAAATAACCTTATAAGATAGCCACCCTTTTCATATGTCTGCCGATGGTCCAAATGCTAGTTATGACCCTTATTATGCTTCTCACATGTGGCCATGGCAGTCAGAATACATTAGCAACCGATTCATTGACGTCTAAAATGGAATGTACAAGTTCTTTCGCCACTCAGGTATCTACGTTATCTCTATGCCCATTATCTTACTCAGAAACACCCGGCATTCATGATGGTCTTAATTTACGTCTCAAAAATAAATCCATATTCGTCTCCGTTTGGAGGTGGCATGTAAGTTTTTAAGCCTTTAATTAAGTGACTTCATCCCTCGCTGGACAAATCCATTTAAAGAAAGCCGATCTGGCATTCCAGCTTACCTCTGACAACGATGATAAACATCACATGAATGATCAGGAGAAAACGCCAGCTACCATCGAAAAATGGCAGTGATAAGTAAGGATTACCACCACCACGTAGCAAGAGGGTCGCAGTATCGACCGACGCTCTGCAGGAGTTGGTAGGTGTAGCACCCCTTAAATTGAGAGTAATACGATGTGCTATTACGTTCAAGATCAAAAAGGGACTACCACTTCTTGATACTGATTGGATTTCTGCTTCTGATCTGTCAAATGAGGGTGATAGGAGTTTTTCGTAGATTCTGGATGGAATTTTTATCGAGAGGTGGCAGGCACGTTGGAAAGACAGCGACAAGGTATGGTAATGTATAGGTTCGTGCCTAACGTTAGGTTCGTACTGGAACGTCCTGACTGCGACTTCGGCTTAAGTCTGTGGCTTATACTGATAGGCCATGGCTCGCTCGAAGCATTTTTGCATAAGAAGCGCCTTAAGTAGTGTTACTGCGGATTGTAGGTGTGGGTTGGCGGTTGAGGATTAGCCGCATGTGCTAGTCGCGTGTCCACTTTATTATGATATTAGGGATTTGGGGGTATTGGGTATCATTGTTACGTGGGATGTGGTGATTTTAAGTGGCTTTGTGGTCGGATGGGATTATACAGAGGCTCGGCGAGTTTGGTTGCATTGTTATTAAGGATGGATTTTAGGGTTAGGGAATCATGGTTCCTTTCGCGGCATCATCTGCGGTGTGTTTTCTGAAGTGTACTCTGGTAATTATTGGCCTGTGGTGTTGCTGTCTGAATGTATGATTGTGTTGTTTGTATGATTGTGTAATTGTTCACTTGTTTGTTGTTTTGTATTGTTGGTTTTATTTTAGTTGTTTTTATTGGTCACCGGTCTGGAGATATTTCGGACTTACATTTATGCTACGAAGTCTGATCGGAAGCTAGAACCTGGGCCTCTATTCGTACCTCTATTGTGAGCAGCAACGTGGTAGCTGTGGTTTACACCCAAATCGTGGGGAGAGCTCTAGCTCGATGTTAAGTTAAATTATTACCGGGTGTCGTGACCCATAAATCGGTTTAGTTTAGTTAGTCTCCGATATTTTACCAAGATGATGCCTTCTAATTTAGAACTTACATGTGGTGTTTACCACGTGTGAGTATTCCAGCGTGGCGTAACTCACGTTAAGCCTGTGACTTACACCTTAGCAAAGATCTTCATCACTACACAATCAAATGGAGGCGAGTTACAGTAGAAATTGAAAGCAAGGCAATGGATGCCATATGCTCCAGAAAAAAAATTCCACCACTATGAAAATTTTACGTAGATCAGGATCATCCTTGAGCATCGTTGCTTCCAGAGAGATTTTTGAAATTGGCATTTTCTCGGCCTTCTGAGAAAACATTTTTGATGCAAATTCGTTGAACGCTTTATTTTAAGCAGAAGAAAATCGAGAAAGACATTTGCTATATAAAAATGGTCCAGATATATGTAGGCTCAGCAGAGAGCAAAATCTATAATCTAATCTAAGGGCTCAAAGAAATATTAAGTTTTTCTTCTCTCTCTCTCTCTCTCTCTCTCTCTTCAACTATCGCTTATCGCTAACATCGCATTTAAGTTCAGCTTAGAATTCAATTAGTTTTTCTTTATTTATTTATTTTTTGTCTCTCAATATTCAATAATTGTTATCGTCATTGTCTTACATGTTGTCCGCTTTAACACAGACACGATATTGTTCATTTCTGATTCCCCAGGGTTTCGTTTGACTTTAATTAATTTATTGTTTTTAAACATGTTTAACTAAAAATATGAAAAATAACAAAATTGTCGCATTTGACCAGTCGACCAAAAAGTACAAACGATTAATCGATTCAATCGTTAGACAAGCGTCACATTAAAAAATATTTATTGAGACACTGACTTCACTTAAGACTGTTCGTGTAGTGTTTGGTATTTATGATCGCTTGTCTGAGACTATCTCATGGTTATTTTTGTGTGTTTTTTCCTCATTTTTCGTAAGGAAATTTAGGGTCTGTTTTCTTATTGGATTGTATTGTGTTGTGATTTGTTTTGAAAATTGTTTTGTATTGAATTTTAGAAGAGATTGGTGAAAAAAACACTCATAATTAAACATGATTTTTGTTGTGCTGGCCATAAATTAATTGTTTTAATAAAATATTCAGATTTTTTTCTTTTTTTGGTTTTTGGTATTTGAACTCGTTTAACTTTATCAATAAAAAATTTATTTCATTAATAGACAGTTTGACCATTAATAATAATAATAAAATATAATTTATGTACTCGCACAATACATAATATTCATGAAATCATATTGATTTATTTCGAATATTTATTGGATTAATTTCTTTTATTTATTAAGTTTTAAAAAATTTTTTTCAATAAATTATTGACAATTTAAAATAATTTTTAGACGTACATACGTATGTTAAAAGAAAAATTTTAACAAACTTTAATAATATTTTGAATAATTCCAAAATTAATTTGAGCCTTTGAACTTTACGTAATAAAGCCAAAATTGGTGAAGGCTAACACTCATTGTCTTTGATTTTATATAGTACATATGGTGGCTCCAAGCCAAAGTCGTACATGATGCAAATTTTTTTCACTTGTAAAACATTTTAAAATACAGATGGTGCAAGAAATGAAGCCACACGACCTACTACAGCGGCTAACTTTTGGTGAATGGGCGCTGACAAAGCTGGATGAAGATCCACTTTTTTTTTTATCGGAAAATTGTGTTCAGCGACAAACCTCATTTCTGGTTGAATAGATACGTGAACAAGCAAAATTGCCGTGTTTGGTGTGAACAGCAGCCAGAAACATTGCAAGAAATGCCCGAAAAATGCACTGTTTGGTGTAGATTATGGGCCGGTGGCATCGAAGGCAGGAACTTTACTGTGAATGGCAAACGATACCGTGCGATGATTACAAATTGTTCTTTTTTTTTTGTCCAAAATGGAATAGCTGGACTTGGCTGACATGTAGTTTCCTCAAGACGGTACCACATGCCACTTAGTTTATTTCACGTTGGGGGCCGGTCAGTTGACCTTTGAAGAGAGTATGCCAAAATTGAATCCAGCGTATGAATCCTTTGAGGCGTAGCCGGGGTCAAAATTTACATGAAATCATCTTTAAGCATTGAATTATATAGATTATTCTATTGACTCAAGTAAAGATTGTATACATTTCTCTAAATTTTATGTGTTTTATTAAATCAAATTCGAAAGTTCTTAAAAAATCACCCGATAGATATATATAAATTAATTTTGAGCCTAGAACCTATACATAAGACTGATGTTATGCTGAGGGATTTTTTGTAAATCCCAGCACGGCCTGCAATATATATTTTGCCAATAGATTAAAGTTAAACTTTAATTTGAATTGAATATTCTAATGAAGTCAGACATCTGGGTGTTGATCTGATCGGTGACTATACTGGAAATCTCACCTTGGAGCGGTACTTGAAAAGGCTACAAGAGTCATGTTAACCTGCCGTAGCTGTCCGACGACTGCCGTTTAATCCATAATACTGATATACCCCCTGCTCATCTTTGCGTCAGGACTATAGCTAACGGACTTTGGTCACATGAGTGTTTTAGGAAGCGTTCCTGATTGTTTTATAGTGTGTTCGATCATGGACCATATGAAGCCTACATTTCTTTTCGAATGGAGGTTCGATACTATGTTCCCTGATCAAGGGGAATAGGTTTACGGTTTTGTTTGGATCGGAGGAGCCCAAAGAGGTTTATGGGTGGTTAAAAGACTGGCATGGGTGTAAGATCGGGGGTTTTTAAGCCCAACACAAACATCTTTTTATTTATGGGAAAATGGCCAAGTGTCCTTCAAGTTGAAATTAACGCAAATTCAGAGGAGTATCAGAAGTACGCACATTACTTTATTCTCCGATAGTCAGGTCGCACTAATGGCATTGGATTCATGTTCACTGGCATTGCGAAACAGGGTCCGCAGCTGATTTTGTCGCTCCAGAGCCTTTTTGTGGGATTAACTGGGTTGAGATCAGTTTAATGGCGAAAAGGTAGAAACACCCTCTCTGGATTGCACATTGGAAGGACGCCATGCCAAACGGTTAGTGAAGCCTTTCTTCTATGGAGAACAAATGTATGGTTTACAGAGGGCAGACATTGGTTGGTTTTCATATGATATAAAATATTTTATTGCAAAGAAATTTACAAAAAAATTAATTTCTCAGCAAATAGAAAGCAAATTAAAACAATGCAGCGAGCGGTCATTGTTTATTTTTTCGTTTGCTTTCCTTTGTTTATGTAAATTTGTGTTGACGAAAAACCGATACAAATTAGAGATCCTCTTATTTTTTTAATATATATCGCTAAACTGAATTATTTACAAAATTTTGTAAGAGAAATTATTTAATTTGGCTAATAATTAGGGGTTGAATTATGAATAATAAAGTAATTACAAAAAAACGTTGTTGTGTGAACAGGTCATAATTGTAACAAATTCATAGTGGGATCAATCATGATTAACAGAAGTGTATCATTTATATATCTCTACCTCGGTGTTTGAATAGAAGAAAGACTAGTTTCTCTAATTCATTTTACTAAACTAAAAGTACCCAATGTCCAATGAACGTCATATTGTTAAACAGTAGATGTTGAACAATAGACGATAATAAATTTTATTAATTTCCTAAAACTATTAAAATCAAACCAACTGTCAAACTACAAACCATTGGGAATTGTTTAAATGTTTTAAAATTCTTTTAAAGCAGAAAAATTATGTCCGGACAAATAAAAAAGAGAAAACAAAAAAAAAAAAATGTATAAATTATTTATTCTGTTAAACTTGATCTGATATTTTATTTTAAAACGGGAGTGTTAACGACTATAATAATAAATTATGAATGAAAGCTAGAAAAAAATCAAAAAGAATAGAATTAATGATTAAGATGTTATCGTTTATCATTAAATTAACAAACATTAAATAAAAATTTAATTGTTCTTTAAAATACCTACAGTGGTGACAGAAATAATAGGTAAAAAACTTTTTTTTTTAATACTTCGAAGGAAAACTGTCCTAACGTTTTGGTGGTGATCTGATGTGACAACAATTTTCTATCTTAAACAAATAAATTATCTTTTGAGTGTTGTAAGGAAATTACAATTTCTTTTGTGTGTCTTGTTTGGTGGAGAGGTACTTTTCGTAGACATACATATAACGAACTATTAGTGGTTATAAATTAGAGTTATAAATTATTGGGGTATTCCGCAGAACAAATTTTTGCCATTTGCTTTTTTTATGTTTTTGTATAAAAGCTCTAGATGTAGAACAATGATCCTAAGCACTATACAAAAGGTGTGAAATATAGACTTCGAGAATATTATGAAAGCTTATGAAAAAGTATCACACACATGCATTTTTTATATCACAGAAACAACATCTGCTAAAAAGAATTGCTCGTTTTCAACTCGTTTTGATGCTTTTCGACTCGGTTTGCGTTCCGAATTTTATTTTTAAATTCTTTTGTTTTTGATTCTTCTCACGAGTCGTATTTAAAATTTTTCAAAATTAGGCTCTCAAAAAGAATCGTTCTTTACGAACGAATTCAATTCGAATACTCTTCCTATTCTGCTTTATAGATTATTTCAGCATACTATATTGACAGGAAACCTCCACCAAAACAGGCTTGTTTTAGTGTATTAATTAAATTAACATACTGAGGATCATAATTGAACAATCGGTTGAAATGTGTTCCCCTCTATATATGCTTTTCATTGAATACGATAAAACATTTGATTCCATCGAACGAGTATATAGGCCGAATTGGCCAACATTGGCATGCCATCGAAAATAATTTCAATTATACGCTGCAATAACGACAATTTCCAATGCACTATTAAGCATAAGGTCAAATGTCGAAACCATTTAGGGCCATATCAGAAGTTCAGCACGTAGGCTTTTATCGCCACTGTTATTTCTGGTAGTGATTGATGCAGCTTCGAGGCGTTCCTATGCAAATGTACACAGAGTTATTGAGTGGGATCCCCTGAACCCAAACCGTAAGCTGGAATTTCTGGATTACGGAGACGATAAGTGTGAAGTATTTGACCGATTTAGTGACATGTAGAATATATTTAAAGAATGAATCCGACAAAGTCGGTCGAAAACTCGACGCTACGAAAACAAACGAAATGAGAATTAACACTACATCAACGGCACAATTGAATCTTCTCGACACATTCAAGTAGTTGATGATTACCAGTATCTTGGGAGTTATATCTCTCAAGAAAGTAGCATTATGAGGGACATAGAGAACAGGACAAGAAAAGGGTGGTATTTATCCAATTGCATAAAATGTGGAACACTAATAACTACAGTGCCAGAAAGAGAATGCATAATTTCAAAGTCTGCTTTCTATTCGTGCCACTCACTATACAGGTGCGAAATTTGGTTCGTGCAAAAACCAATTAACGGAAATTGCGTAGTTTATGAACCACTGTCTCCACAGAATTCTAAAATATTACGGTTGAGTATGAAGCTTGAAGACATTAACGTCGAAATTCGTAAAAGAAAATTAAGTCGTATTGGACACACATTGCACAAAGCACGTAACGACACATGCCATCATGCCAGAAAAGTAAAAAAAACGTAAAAGCAGAGATCAATTCCATGGCACACAGTCTTGCCAGAACATATAAAAACATTGGTGAAATGAAAGAACGTTCTTTACATCGACTAGAATGGAAACTGCTTATAGCCAGCCTTTTGCCCAGTAAAGAGGCAGCTCGTAATCTTTAGCAAGGTATTAATATTATTAATAGAATGATAATCGCAATTATCAGGCTTAAATGTTATAGAACATATCTATTATTTTTGCCACCACTGCATATTAAGATGAATTCCTGTTTTGTTTTAGTATATACAAAATTGTATTGAATTATTTTTCATATTTGAAAAAAAAAACGTTTAAATTATTTTCAATAAAATAACAAGTAGTCAATTTAAAAGGCGCCATCTTTCAAATTATTGAAATGTTGTTGACAAAATGAAATGATCTGAAACCGATATATCAATGCCTGTCAATATACATATAGAGAGATCCGGATTGTGGTTCTGTTGACAAAGCAATTTGCATAACAAAACTTCGTAATTTAAATTGGGCTTTTTAGGTAGACTTTTATTAAAAAAAGAAAACATAAACAAACCTGTTAACATAATCTTTATATCTGCTATCAATAAGATAAAAGTAAAAAAATGATACCCTGCATTATACAATGGCAATAGTATACCCGGCTGTAAGCGTATAAGTAATGATTATGTGGTATTGTGTGGATTTTAATGCTTTTAAAAGTAGACACTCGGATGATAATTATACAGAAATAAAGGTTAGGGGTTATTGCAGTGCACTTTAAAGAAGAGCGCAGGATATACATAAAAATTGATGAAAAAACCCTGTTTAAATAAAAGAAATCTTTATTTTAAAATACTTTTTGAATAATTCATAAAAAATTGTCAATATTTTTCAAAAACTCATTAAGTCATCAGCCTTGTTATTTGCATAAATTCTTTTGTAAAATTTGAAAAAAAATGCATTTTCTTATCTAGTATTTGTCAATTCTTAAGTGCATTGTCATCAATATTAAAATCACAGCTGCAACTTAGTTCAACGTAAAATTTTCAATTAATTTTTTGCCTTAACAATTATTTAAGATTAATCTGTAATAAAAGTTCTACTATTTAATTTTTTTAGTATTTTTTAGTATTTTTTTTAATAAAAAAAAAAAAAATAATTTTCTTTATTCATAAAACAAGTTTATAAAAAGTGCTTAGGAAAAATGTTAAGAATTTTATGACCGTAAACAAATATTATTAATGAAAAGATAAGTTTTATTTATTTAAACTTACAATATATATAATTGTTTTCTTCAAAGTGATTTGTAGGTGGCATAAAAATAATTTAAAAAACACGCCTCCGAAAAATATTCAATAGATAAAACAGCACGCGAGTAATTATTTGTAAAAATTAATTACACAAGTTAAGGCTCGACTATTTGATACCCTGCCACACAATCGGATAACCAATTTTCAAAGTTTAGCAAATGGAGATACAAGTTCTGATACACATAGTACCGATACACATAGGACTTGCCTTACAATGTCTTCCCCAACTTCGTCACTCTGATGAGCTTCAGTATGTCGGTTGGTTTTAACGAAAATAACTCCTTATACTGACTGATAAACATACAGTTGCCTCTTTTTTAAATGCTTCAATGCCGCACACAGAATCTGCACATTGAACCAATTGAAACCATGTCCATTGAGCCTACAATGACTACTTTTACTTCCGCTTAATAATTCGTTTGGCATGAGAAGGGCATCTTTATACTTCCTTGCGCTTAGTATTACTTCCAAGCTCCTCCTCCCAGTTCACAGAATGATTTTGGTCCATTAATGGCATAGAGGCTCCTACCGTAGCGAATTCATCCGTCCCTTAAATTTTTTATAAATCCCGCATGAGTCGATACACAGCATATTCTGACCCTATTGTCTTTGCCCAGCTGCTTCAAATTACCACGACAGCCTCACACAAGTCTTGATTCAATTTCATAGGGTCAAAGTACTCGGATGGCGGCTTGATTATCAGATAATCTGGCCATTACCTGTCCTTAGTATTTTCTGTATTGCGCACATCTCTCAATGGTGTGGAACTCCATTTGGAAAATATTTTGCGAGTTTCCCCATAGATTCCTGATATTTCGTCCAAGTCCGCATCAATTTCGTCCTTTGGCCCATCGTGTTGCTAAGCTCTTTGGATAGTATCGTGACCGATCTATTTCTGATAGTCTTATCCTTGGTCTCCATGGCCTTATTTCTTACTATTATGTGCAACGGTTTTAGGTTCAAAAAAGTCTCTAATGCAACTGTGTCACAGGTTATCATTGCCCTGTTATGCTTAATACAGAAATTAGTACCGTATTTCATTCTTGTTGCTCACAGATTCTATGAGATGCAGAGCAAGCTGTAGTTCGTACTGGCAGGGTAATACAAGCAGGCAGATTTTCATTGTGAAAATGAAAATGTTTCGTACTTTTGTTTTCTCGAGAGCATCGTTACTATGGCATATTCGGTAGATACAGTACTGACATCAGAAACAGTACGAGCTTAAGCTGCCAATATTTTAACCTATTGAAAGCCATGTGATAGCTGTAGCTGTTTTGTTAAATCCACTTTTGTGAACCAATCCAGATATTTCTCAACCTCTGCCTTCTATATTCTAGACGGTCTCTAACCATTCCCTATAGCAGAGAACGCATCAAATTTTTTTTAAAACGAAAATTATGTAAAGAAGATCGATTTGGAAAAACAAAAAAAAAAAAGTTAAAATGAAATAAAAATCTAATCATGACATTGGGAAGGCAACCATTGAATGAAATATATCATACGACAACTTTTTTTTTCTTAATTTGCTCTCTCATTTATAATTCAATCTTAAATTATGAGCCAAAAAACAAAATTCCCCATAGAAAATTTTATGAGCTCGAATTGTAGGTTGTGTATTACTAAAAAATCAATGTAAGCTCTAACTTTTATTGGGTTTTTGTCCGAGCTAAATTTGTTTATTTAATTTCCCAATATTTCTAATATGCTTAAATCAATAGTAGTGCGGGTCGCGCGTGGCTCCGTCCTGTTGTAAACACATGTCTGCAAGATTAATGAGAGTTAATAGAGGTACGAAAACAATTTCGATACGGTTGACAATTATCTGTAACATTCTGATCATCATCGCTTTTGATGACATATGGACTAAAAGCGCACAAAACGGCAATTTTCTGTGGATGGAATGGTGTTTCGACCATTATCCCTAATGAAATGTCAAACCAAACTAAGCAAAAAGCAACTATCAGCAGCTAAATTGGTTGTAAATAAAGCAGTGCTGCCAACTTAAAGTTATGAACCTCTCAAAAATGCCCGATAGAAAGATTATACTAACAAGGGGTACGAAAAAACATCAGCTTAATTTATATGGTTCGACTGTACAAAGTTTAAGACATACTGTGATAACTTATGGTAAACTCTGTATGCAGATGGACAGCACTAAGACTATATTGTGCTGACAAAGCAGCATTCAGCGTATCGGGTATGATCCCGGTAAACCTATTAACGAATATAAAACAGAAACTCGATCCATAACCTAAAAAATCTTGTAAAGAAAAGAGTACCAACACACTTGTCCCTGATTTAAGTAGCGTCTGGAGGAAAAACAAGGTAAAATGGGTTCTTGCTCAACCTAAGAATTTAGGAAACACTGTGCCGTAGAGAGAACCTCCACTGTTTTAGTTGGTCGATGCACCTTTACATCTCCGATTTTGGGATAAGAGTGAACAATATCATTCGACTGATGACAGGTTTAGATGAAAGTTGGCTGCATATTGAAAAATGTGTAACGCTTGTTGTTTAATCATAACATTATTTTCATCAGCTATGAAACTGATTTTGTTTTCCTTGAAATTCTTTTAAAACATATTTGATGTTCCCGATATAAAAACAATACAAGCCCACTGTGCATGAAAAACAGATCTTTTAAATGTTTATTTAACAAACAACAGTCGCATCAGCTGATTAAGAAACGATAAGTAAATAACAAAAATAACAATCAGAATTACATAAAATGAAAACTACTCCAAATATAAAAACCTTACAAACGGAGTGACATACATGTGTGAGTGTTTCTTTAAAAAGAAAACAAAATATTAATAAATAAAGTAAATATTAAAAAAAATAACAACTACTACGACAATAAAAGTAAAAAAGTTAAAAAATAAACAACATTTTATTGTTGTTATATATTTTCTTACCCATTTGTTGTTGCTGAAGTTGTTGTCATTTTTCGTAACACACGTTACATTTTAACAGACTGCAACGACTTTGGCAGTGGAGCGCATTAAGCGCAAGGTCGTTTGCTGTAACAACTTTGCTTTGTCGTTGCTGATGTTGTTATAGTTGCTATTGTTGGCGTAAATATGAAAAAAATAGTTGTTGTTGTTGAATTTATTTTTGGCTTAAAAACCTGTTAACAGCACCAACAAACAACAGCCATCTGTTTACATATAAACACTTATTAAGAGAGTTTAAAAAAAGCGAAAACAGCAACAACATTTTTATTTTTTAAGAAAAACTAAATCAACAACATCAACATCTCAGCAGCCAAAATATTCACAGCTTTAGCTTCAGCAATAAAAATTAAAACTCATGAACGATTTTCTTTTCTTCTGTAATTCACATGTTCGTTTACTTTTGTGGAGAATTTACGCTTTAATTAAAAATTAACGATAAAAAGTGTTAAAAAAGGGATGTATACATAACACTTTCTGCACAATGGGACGATTAGTTGGGTTACATAATATATAAAAACAAAAAATAAAAATTTTAAATTTGAATAGAAATGATTTTAATAGAAAAACAATTTTGCACAATGGTCCTGATTTGAAAATATATAAATATGTACATGAGAAGCAATATTAAGAGAATAAATTGCAAAAACTACGACTATAAACAGGTGCTTAAAATTGCTTAAGCAGAAATGAAAAGTAAAAGATCGCCCTCGATTGGGTCGTACGGTTGGAGTACAGCAAATCATTAAAGCTGTCATATTAAGAATTCAGCGAAATTCTTTCCAGAAAGAGATAATCATGGTCCATGATTTAATATAATGATAATTTCTCATTATAAAACAATCTTTTGAATGAACTTGAACAAATCTCGTCAAATATCTCTATCAAATCCGTTTCATATACACGCCCCTGAAATTTATAACCATTAAAAGCTTCTTTTATTAACAGTGTTTTTGAAAAGTTTAATTGTTCAGAGTGTGACTATTAATTATTTATCTATCAATTGTAAGCTATTAATTAATCGTAAAAAAAATTGTAAAAAATTCTTAAATAAGAATTTCAGTGATTTTTTTTATTATTTCTTTAGAATTTATTACTGACATTTGCACTTACATGTCAGATCCATTAATTTATGTGCGTTGGTCATATTAGTTATGCCGATTAGATGAAATGTTCAGCATACACAAGTACATAAATAAATAAATGATAAAATAAAAAATACTTTTTAATTTTATTTTTCTTCATAAAAATCCATTCGATATGCAAAACAGTAACAAATTATTTAATTTTTTAATTGATGTTTTGCCGCATTTTAACTAAATAGTAGCTAACTTACTCCTATATTTTAATAAAAAAACTAATAAAATTGTAATGTAAGTGTTTATTGCTGGAATTATAATGAAGCTTAAAAGCCACATTGCAGTAAAACATTAAAACAAACAATGTTTAAAACAAAGTATTTTAACCGGATGCTAAAACAATAATATTACAAGTTCCCTTTTTAAATAATTTTACAAATCTACCCCCATATTCGTAAAAAATACTTTCGATTTATAAAAGGCTTAGAAAACATAACTTGTATGAACACTTTTTTATAAACCCTTAAATAAATCGAAAATAATTTTTATAAATATGGTTGTTAAATGTTTAAAGTGATTTCAATTTGGTCAACTAGTGATGTAATTTATAGGATAAATTAATTAAATCAAAATTCAAAAAGAGTTCTATATTATAGTATTTCAAACACAATTTTTCACATTTTTTTTTAAGTTTTTTAAAGACACAGTGTAATGACACAATAATGTAGAAATTATAAAAAAATTATTTTTTTTTGTTCTCTCAAAAAGAAACTTGTCTTGTTAGTTTCATAATTTGATTATTCCTGGAAGTACTTATTGCATTATGTTAAGTTTAGTTAATTACTATGTTAGTACAAGTATTTTGTTAATGAAAAGCAGACATAAAGTAATAAAATAAAAAGAAAATTCTGCTTACTTATACAATTATTCTTATTTAAACGAAATTATCAACGACCTCATCAAATATTTTACAGTTGGTTAGAAAATTTTAATATCTGGTTAGAAAATACACCACTTCAAATAATTATAAAACACGAAAATTACTAAAATATACTCAGTTAACACGTGATCAAGAAATTTGTGTAACATTTTAATTTAAGCAAAGGGTTAACAGTAGCAATTATGCTGTGCTACTTTTCGAACGTTTTGAGCATGATATAATAGACTTATAGTTCGATACGTTACTATATTATTAAAGAAATATGAGAAATTGATCGGAGATTGGGGACTCCATTTAAATCAGCGGTGTTCACAGAGAGAAACACACTTAAAATGAAAGTATACATTGTAATTAAATTGCAGTAAAGAAATAGGTATTTATATAAAATATAACCGCTCACAAATTTATCCAGTTTGTTCTCCACACTGCTCAGTGTAGCGCAAAAAGAGTTAGCTTTCTGGGTAATATGAACGAGACCTCAAAGGTTCTCCTGTTTCTTTTTGTTTACCAGCCTAGCTACTCGAACGTTTAAATGCAAGGTGTGTCGTCAAGCTATTAAATGTCGTCCGCCTACCCAAAGGAAAAGCATTGTGACAGTAAAGTTTGCTTGAAATAAAACCCCAGGACAGACGGGGGTCAAAAACAATAAAACAAGTTCGAGATATTGGGCTTGAGAATCGGTTTGTATTTAGCATAAAAAAAGGAGGATAGTTGCCAAAAAGTCGTGAATTGACCTTGGCCGAAAAAATGAGCTGCTATCATAAACAATTCTTAGCCTGGCTGTCTTACAAGATTAACGAACACAATAAAGAAAATAGTCTTCAAATTCCTTTTTAACATTTCGTGCCCCATAGAGCAGCACGTGGTCGTAAAGTGTAATGGTTGTACCGAATCGTTACGGTAGATGTGAAATGGTGGCTATACAGAAATGTGATGAAAAAAAGGAGCAATTGGAGCCTGATCTCCCTCCAAAGAATACTATGATCTGGTTTAGTGAGAAATGCTCGAAAGAAATGCTGCGCTGTCAATAAGGAGCCCTTCATAGCCCAGCTACACCGCTTGAAAGGGTTTTTCGACTGAAAAAACCTTATGGCAAGGACAATCACACTTCTTAACGACAACGCCAGACTACAAGTTGCATAAGTTGTCAAAGCCGCACTCCAAGAGCTCGAATGGTAAGTCCTTAAGCATCTGTTGTATTTTTCAGTACTTGTACCGACAGATTACTAATTTTTCGCTTCCTATCGAACTTATCAGGGTAGTTCCCTTCGAAAATGAACAGGATCAACAACTTTTTTTCGAGAGAGAGTGGAAGGAGGTCGTCAACAGAAACGGCGAAGACAGAATTGTCTAATTTATTGCTATAACCTTTCATTTTTGTTTGATTAAAGTCATATTGTGAATGGGGAGTATATTACCTTGTAGTTTTGCACTGTCTGCAAGAATCAATAAAAATTAGTCACAATCACCTGCTTTCTCATCTTGGCTTGAGATTAATTGTTTGATAAAAAACAACACCACAAGCCTATCTCATAAAGAATTTAATCGAATTTGAATACCACTGACTTTTTCTATTGATTAAACAGATATGATACATTATTGCATACGTGAACAGATAAGCTCGTACGAGAATTATCTGGCGGAGAATTATGTACAGAGTATATCTAATCAACCGAACGAAAATGAGCAGATAATAACAAGATAATAAATAAAATAACAAATTTTGCTTAGTTGTGAAATAGATGTGAATGTAAGTGGACGTTTGTCGCTTTGCTTTAAAAAATTATTTGTTAGTGTTGCTGTTTACCTTTTAGTTTTTCTCTTCAACTCACACAGCAAAAATTCACTAACACTTGTACCTCTGCGGCAAGTTTATTGACGACGTCAACTATTTTACATACCTTGGCAGCCAAATAACACTTCACGGCGGCGGTAAAGAGCATTTGCACCAAGGAGCATTTATAAAGCTACGCAAAAAATGGCGGTCTGAGCAGTTAGTTAATTTAACAAAGATAATAACTTTTTTCCAACGTCAAATCAACACTTTTATATGGTAGCGATATACAGCCTTCAAATGCTGTCGTTTGAGTAACATTCTACGTGTATGATGGTCTTACTATTGGATCTCTTACTTCGAATTACACAGAAGGTGCAAAAAAATACCAATTGAGAAAAGCGTGTCTTGAAAAAAATTAAAATAAAATGGAAATCGAGCCATAACCGCCATAAAGACGTAAGCGCCATGATTATGGATTTTCGTTTTTTTATAAAAATCGATAGTATTTAATCATCTTCACGAGCACACAAAATTTAATAGCTGTAAAATGTACCTTATGATTTTACAGCAAAAACAAAAAAAAAAAATATTAAAAAAACCTTCCCATGTAAAATTTGTTTTTTGTCGCTTACGCTTTTTGGCGGTTATGTCTCGATATAAACATCGTAGTAAATTTAAAAAATTTTTAGGGTCATTATGGAAGCTCTGAGGTCTGGAATAAGCGTTGATAGAAGTATTTTATATAAAGTTGTATGTCTTAAAAGGGAAGCAAAGTAAATATTAACAAATAAAAAAAACATTTTCGGAAATATTAATTTGTTTATTTCAGCAAACCTAAACAGTTTTAGGCATATTCGTATTTAAACTTTTTTTTATTACTTTTTTATTAATGTTGTCATTTAAATTTTCTATATATTTTTCATCTCAATGCCATTTTTGTAAAATTATTTACATACTTTGAAGACATATTTTTTCTTATAAAAGCATATTTCGTTTGTAGTTTTATAAGATCTATAAAATGTTAATTTTCTCTTAAACAAGTTTAATTGTAATCAGTAGGTCGATCTTTAATATGAACAGAATAATGCTTATTTATAAAGCATAACTTAGTAAATAATCGAAATATGGTATGTATGTGGTTTGTTTATTATGTGTAACTAGTTTTTAAAGAGTTGCTTCAGAATATATTTAATTTTGTTTTAAGAGGAATTTTCTTTACAAAATATTTAAAAATAAATATGCATATTTTTAACAGTAGCTTTTGTTATTAAAAAAAGGAAGTATATATTTCTTAAATTTTTGTTAATATTTTGCATAATACTCTCATTCATAAGTTTTTTTCAAAATCTTCAGCAAGATTCAAATTTGGTGCAGAGTTAAAAACTTATGACTGTGTGTCACGCATTAAATTTTCTTTTAATCCATCTATGTTGATCCATATTTAAAGTAGTCGCAATACTAAAACCCTGGCAAGGCGCGACAGAAAGATTATCATACAGGCCGCTCTCTATCTCACCTTTTATTTGTCGTGAAAAAATTTCGTGGTTCTTCTCCACCAGCATGGTTTTTGGAAACTACACAGTACCACAGCAGTATTAACCGCCTTCGCCACTCAGATATCACAGGGTTAGAACGAGTAGAGGCCATGTAAAATGACTGTCCTAGTGGCGCTTGTCCTGTCGAATGCTTTCGACACAGGCACTCATGTAACACTTTTGGAAGTTATTCTGCAATCCACACTGCCCAATAATACCAAGAAATGAATTGACAATTATCCGAGTGGCCGTCAGTCGTTCTAAAGTTCAATGACAAACGCTCAAAACCACTTAGAGTTGAACAAAGTACACCGCAGGGTGAAGTTCACAGCCGCTTTTGTTTAATTTCGATCTCTCCAAATTCCCCACACCTCTCTACACCTTCGCCATGAGTGGATGTCATATCCTATGCAAACGACTGTACTATCATGGCAACGGGCTACAATGTTGGTGAATGTAATGAATGGTTATCTCGACGAAATACTGCAGTTCTTCACTACGCGAAAACTGCAGCTGTCACCAGCGGAGTCCTCTGCAATACTCTTCACCACCTGTACGAAGGAAGTAAATTTGACTCTTAACGTTGTAGACAATGGAGTGCAAATTCCAACTGTGCACCACCCAAATTTTTTTGTGTCACCTTTGACAGCCTAGAGGATTGAGGAAGAACAGAGTGTAGCTCACTTCATTTGCCAGTGTCCGTTTCTAGCTCGACGTATATAGCTCACACTTGGCTCGCTCATTTTCGATTTGTTTATACCACTGGACTGATGTACAAATTGTGAAATAGGACAAGATCCTCAAAGCGCTTGCCGTTAGCACTTGAAGCATTGATATGGAAACCTTGTTAGCTACAAATAAAACGATTGTTAGATGAGTGCATCAGTGGACTTAAGATTTAAGGCTGCCAAAATGCTGACCTAAGGATTATCACGGGCTGCATGCAAATCAGTTCTGAATGCCACCTACACGAAGAGACAAAGGTTCTACCAGCCAGGTAACACAACGTCATGTTGACTAAGCAGCTCTTACTGGGATCTCAACATCACACAGTTGGATGCTCTCCAGTGGTATATCAGGAGAGACCTTCGTATATATCATCAACACAGGCAGGTATGAATTTCGACTCTGGCACATCTGAGATCTGGATGGTTTAGCAGGCTTAACTTACTTGTCCAGCATAGACCATGCCGTACCCAACGTGTACCCAGTTGCAGTCAAGGTCTTAATGATAATCACCACATTTTCAACTGTCTAGCAAACACCCCTTCATTTTCTCCAATGGATTTATGAACAAATCCTGTTGAAGTGGCACAACTTTTAAGCTTGGAATTATTAGAATTTTGTATGGTATTATGATACATATTATTGATATTGTTTAAGGCAAGCTTGTGTTTTTTGAATAATTAATAAGATATATTTTTTTTTTTCTAAAAAAGATATGCCTTTAACGGTTAAAACTGTTACTTATTTAGCACCTTTTGTGAACATATGGCTCTGGGAAACATATGGCTTCTACAAAGCATCTCTCCTTTACTACAGTTTCTTCGTAATCATTTGTCATGTAATTTTTTTTTTAGCTACGCAAGTGATCGTTCTACTGTAGCAAGTCTATTAATGGAATATGCGTATCATATCTGTTAGTGCTCACTATACTTAAATCACTTGAAAAAATGCGTTTTTAATTGATACATTTTTTCCATTTCCAACGGTATTAAATTGCTTATATTGGCTATTAAAAGCCAAGTAACTTAGCAAATCGCACCTCTTTTTGTTGTATTGAGATATTGATTGTAATTTCAAATGAATTCTACAAAGAAAAGAAAAGCAAAAAAATGTATTCTTTTGAAAATTACCGATTTGACAAAATACATGTCAGGTGTCTCTCAGTTTTAAATTAAAACAATTGAATAATGTTGTTGTTGCCTCTTATTAAAAGCTTAAAATTTTTAATTTTTTTTGTACTACAATATTATTAAGAAGAAAACTATTAATTAAAAAAAATATTTAAATAAGAATATTTTTTTAAGTGCTTTGAATATAATCATTTGAAATCGTTTTACAATTTTTCAATTTTATTTTTTTCAAATTTAAAATCCAACATAAAAATCAAAAAATTAAAAAAATAATACAATTATGGTTATAGAGAGAATACCTTGTAATATCTAATCAATAATTTATAAATTTATTTTATTTTTTTTCTTTGTAATTCCTATATAAAATTATTATAATTAATGAGAAAAAAAACTTGTTTGTACAAATGGAAGTTTTATTGTTTTATTTCGTTTTTGTAAATATTAGAATTATAATATTTGAAATGTATATATGTAAAGGCGTTGAAATAAACAAAATCAATTCTATGATTTTAATACTTTACATCAAAGCCAGTTTAAGTGGGTTTATTAAAGGGAAACTGACCCAACCTCTTAAGATACATAAGAAAAGGCCTTGTTAGTTACAATTATTTTTAAACTAAAAAAAATTTAAGTTTAAAAACAAATATTGAATGAATTTAATCATTTGTATTTATTTCTCTTTTTAGATTGCTGTTAAATTATTGGGTAACATTTAAAGCAATGTGTGCAAAAGAGGCGTAACTTACAAAACTATAACACACCATCGAATAAAAATTAAACATTTCAATTGAATTTCATTATTTATGATTGTTAGCGAACTCTGACATATAAGGAAGGTAAGATTATTATATATGATACCCTACACATTATCGAATCAATCATTTCATTGATTTAATAAAGTGTAAATATCAAATGAAATGCTGAAATTAACCTAAAATGGAAAAGTGATGGGAGAAGATGTATTAAAATTTGTTCGTGAAATTTGATTTCTTCAGGATTAGGACCTGAAATTTCTAATTTTGACACATATCTACAGCTGATTTTTTGTTTGATCGTTTGGTGGTACTAATGACATTAGCATCTCGGTAGACTGTTGCCATGCAATTTTGTGGAATGTTTCCCACTTCAGGTATATGTGACCATAATAATTCCCTAATTTTTATAAAAAAATACGTCACATAAGATTCGCTTAGTAGCTATTACATGACGTTAGTTCCTCGATTTCAGTTCTTCAATTTTTACGTCAGGGTCTTAAAATAGATAACAATTATAATGTTATGTGCTGCTGGAGAGCGTAGAAACGCCTAGTGTTGTGAAAAATGTATCATCAAAATGAACCTGCTTTTTGTCTTAATTGTCACTTGACTCCTTGCAACTGTACACTGTTTCTAAAATAAAAGAGGTTACCGACAAGGCGATCTGGGCACATTATGCCTGTTTGCTGTGGTGTACGGTTAGAGTGCACGCACAACAACACGAGCGGCTCAGATTCGACTTCCTGCCGAGAACTTGATGAACAAATTTAATTGCGGTAGACAATTCCATCTAAAAAATATATAAGAAGCTTCCCTGACCTTCCAGCTTACCTCTGGCGATAGCGACAGGAGAAAACGCCAACTACTGGGAAAAAAATTACAATTTAGCAAAGATCTTCACTATTACGCAGTCATATGGAGGGGAGCTACAATGGATTAATTAGCCTGAAAAATCTACTTGATTAATGAAACTAAAACAATTCAATGAATGCTTTGTGGAAACCTAATATGTTCCATAGAAGAGTGAAAAAGGATACCGCGGACCAAGTTTGTTTCACCTATGTATCTAAACAGATTGGGTAGTTGGTCTCAATTTCTAAATGGCGTTGCTTTTGGGCAAATACTTTTCTATCTTTGTATGTAATGTCGGATGACAAAGTTACCTTAAAGGTATTGTCGTCCTGCGAGGTGAAATCAAAGGTTGTTATGGTCTGCATAATGTCTCTCAATGAACTTAGTTTTCATAATAGGGTTACGCTATGTTGGTTTCCGGGTCATGAGGGCCACCCTGGAAACTAGAGAACTCATTATTTGGCAAACAGAGATGCTCGACGGGTTTTTAATCTACCTGAGCCATTTTTCGGTGACTCTGTTCGCAAGATTCGCTCGGCTTTGGGGATGTGCCTCTGGTATAAGTCAGGCAAAAAGTTTATCTCCCTTCCTCCACGTAGATCCAAGAGGCTGTTATTGTTCAACGGTAGCGAATTTAGACTAGTGTCGGGTCTATTTACCGGCTGCAGATTTTAGTACAAAGTAAGATAACTGACTTTATTCGTAGCCTAGGTTTGATGTGGTGAACATATGGTCTCGCACAAAAGACCCTTTTGGTCGCGTTGCATTTGTGCTCTGATCAACATAACATAACGAGATAAAAGAGACCAAAAAGAGGGCAAAAATTTGCAACACTACATTAGATAAGGACTTAAGTGCATAAATAAACGCCAAAAGGTGCATTAAAAGTGCTTTGAGGATTTGAAAAGTTTATTATAATTGAGAAATTATAGCATTACAATTGAGGAAATAATACTACTTTTTCGATAGGCGCTATAATGTAGAACAAGATTCTGTTTTTTGAATTTTCGGAACAACTCAAAAATTTGGAATTACGGGTAAAAAACCGGTTTTTCGGACCTTCATATACTTATAAGTTACTAAGTTAGCAGTACACAACCCGATTTTTCCTTTTCGGATTTGGAAAGGAAAGAAGCAGACCTTTTAAATGATATATATTTCGTTGTCATGAGTTGCCATACCAAAAAACTTATTAATTTTGTCAATTTTTAATCGAATTCTAAACCAAAGACTCATTTTATTCGTAACTAAACATAGTTTCTTAACTAATCCATAAATAGTACAGTTCCTATATAAATTACTGCGCAAAAACGCATCTGAACTTTGAAATGTGAAAAAAAGTGGATTAAAATTTGATTTGTTTGAGAAATACAACCAGATTTTTAAAGGCTTCTTAAACGACATATATGATATATCAGTTTCTCTTCTTTATATATCTGTTTCTCTTCTTTCCAAAACCGAAAAGAAACTTAGAATCGGATAACATTCCACTAAGTTAGTAGTTTATAAGTGCATAAAGTTCCGAAAAACCGGTTATTTACAAGTAATTCTAAAAAAGTAGCGTCAAAGTAACTTTTTGCGTTACAAAAATCTTTGCAAGTATGGTTTAGGGTGTAACAGCTCTGTAAATTCGAAATATTGTAATTTATAGTTTCATAAAATGTACCAAAAAGTTCGATTAATTTCGATAACTCAGCTTTGATTTATCGCAATTACATTACAAAATTACAGATTTATTTATACAATAATAACCAGATAATTCTTTAAAGTAGACAAACACTTGTATGTACAAAAATTCAATAATCGTTCATCATTTTGTGTTAGACTGATGGAAATATTTTTTCAAGTACTTGAATACGTAATGATATGTGTAATTGATATACATGATAGAAGAAAAACAAACATTATTTGCATATAAAATATCGATAATATAAGCATGACTGATATTATGACTTTGAATGATAGATACGGATTCTTAAAAACACTCTTGACAATTCAAAAATCTAATAAAGCGTAACATTTCTATTGAATATTTTCAGCAATTTCACCGTAATAATATTTATTTTTAACTGGCATGGAGGTAGTAATTGTGGGATATATTTCACTGAATTATATTTCCTGTTATTTTATATTCGTGTTATAAACAACATGTATATATAATTTACTTACATTTTGGTAACATTCTTATTAAAAAATTGAATGAAAATTTAACGAAGAAACTCTTCAGCCATTTGCTGAGCTGTTTTCTAGCGTAATGTTGTTGCTATGTCTTCTGAATACAAACAACAATGTTGCTAAACATTTTGTGTAAGGACGAGTTTCATATTATTATTGCAAAAAATATGTGAATGTGTATTAGAAGGCATTATTTAAATCGCATTATTCTGTGAAGAGTTATCTACTTTTAAAAATTAGTAAAAATTCGGAATATTTCCGTCATATTTGGTTTTTCTATTATAGAAAAGGTAAGAAAGCGTGGCAGGGGACTGAACAAATTTGTGCAGCTTAGGGAAACGATGCTGCAGCGAAATGGCTCGTTTTCGATCTGATAATTTTGATGTTAAGTATGCAACTGATTCTGGTCGACCAATCACTAAATATAGTCCTTGAAATAATTATAGAAAATATTGAGAATGACTGGCACATAAGCAGCGTGGACTTTGTTAGGAAACTAGGCATACATCAGCAGACAGTTATCAACCATTTGCAGAAAGCTGTATACACAAAAAAGCTCGATGTTGGGGTGCCATAAGAATTAACAGTGAAAAATGTAATGGACCGAATTTCCGTTTGTGATTCACTGTTAAAACGGAACGAAAAAAGGCTAGGATTAACAGCCAAAAAGCAATGCTGTGTGGCTAGTGGAATTGATTCTAAACCTTGTCAAACGATTGATTCTGATATCTACTGTAAACATTTAAGGAGATTGAACCAAGCAATTCAATTAAAACGGCCAGAATTCATTAACAGAAAAAGTGTTGTGCTCCATAATGGCAACGCTAGGCCACACACATCTGTGATGACCTAACAAAAGCTGAGAGAGCTTGGCTGAGTACCATGCACCTTTAGATTATCATTTGTTCCGATCTCTGTAGAACACTTTTAATGGTGTAAATATAAATTGCGTAGAGGCCAGCAAAATGCAAGTAGGTAAGTTATAGGCTCAGAAAACCCAGAACTTCTACACTGATGGAATAATGGCTTTACTCCAATAATGGCAAAAGATTAGCGATCAAAATAGCATGCACAGTATTTGGTTTGACAAAGCTTGTTTCAAATATAAGAATGAGGTGTCATTTGTGGTCAAGTTTGTAACCGAACAGTGTGTTAAATTTGATTTGAAAAAGCGTTGGATAGTATTAACCGTGACGTCGTTTGGGATTCACTATATAGAAGAAACATTCATTCCACCAAACTATACTCAAAGTGTTGACAAATTTGAGTAGTACAGACCTTTCAATAAATGCTGGGAATACCAAGCGAATGCCCGTCAGGGGAAACGCCTCACAATCTATTACGATAGGTGAACATAACGCTTTGGTATGGTATGTTATCTCGGAATCATGGGTTTGGCTGATGGAAATACCCTGATTGTTGTGGAAAATAAGATCAGTAGGGCTAGGGCTGCATTTGCAATGTTCTGGTAGAACAACAGCATAAGCTAGAGCACTGAACCACGAATGTTTGACTCTAACGTAAAATTAGTTTTGCTTTATGGAAGGTTATTGTACCATCAAAAGGCGCTTAGAAACCTATCTAAACCGTTGTTTAAGACGAATCCTGCGTATTTTTTGGTCACAAGTGTTATCAAATGTGAAATTGTTAGATTGAGCGATCCAGGTAGAGTAGCCACTAAAATATGTAATCGCAAATAATAATAGTGAATTTGTCACGTATTACCGCACGAGGATGACAATATTTTCAAGCAAACCTTAAGATGAAACCCTTTTTACCAAGCAGGTAGAAAAGCTGGTCGGCCGTAGATTACTTGGAGACGTTACGCGAAAGCTGAGTTGAGGTCTTTCAGATATACATGGAACGAACTTAGAAATGTGGCACAAAATCGAGTGCGATGGAGAACGGCTATAGATGGTACAGTATGCTCCAATGGGAGTGAAAGGAATATATCTCATGTGGAAAGGCCTTAAATCGCAGTTTTTTCGAAATTGAATTTTTAAGTGATTCCAATACATTACACAAATACATTTCCTTACACTTCCTCCCGTAAATATGAAAATATATACATATGTTTATATACAACATGTATATAATATATTTTTAACCGAACTTTTTTTCAAACGCTTTTACTAAGATTGCCACTAGCAACTTGTTTTTATTATTTTATTTCCGGCGACTATGTTTCTAAACATTTGGATTTCATTTTTTGCAAGAAATGCTTTCAAAAATTTAAAAAATTCTCGCTGAAAGTTAATACTTGTTCGGTTTATCAATCAAAAATTATGTTACTGAACTAAAATACTTTATTATATATACTGGCAACATTGTTTCTAAGCATTTCGATTATACAATGAATCATACATTTTATATCTTAGTTTTCGATATAAATAAAAGGCTATATTATTAAAAAAAATAATAAATTTAAAAATTCAATAAAAAATAAATATCAAGTATAACAATTTAACACGATCAACACTATAAACGATTATAGCGAAGGAGTAGTAGAAGAGCAAGGCAGAGGTAAAGAGCCAATCAATGTGCATGGGAACTAAAACTATAAACAGTGGCTGGCGGTTGACAATGATGTTGATGATGATGACACATTTTTTTACATTTGTAACTACTACGCTGGCGCACAATACATTGTATGTATGTGCCACAAAGCAGCCATATGTTTTAATATGAATGAATTTATTATTTTTTGTATTTTTTTTTTGTATTAAGAGATGCATTTATTAACAATAACTCAAAAAATAAAAAAAATACATTAAAATATCCTTTAAATTTAAATAAAACAACGACAAAACAACAAACACTCAATACCAATTCTAGATTTAAAAATTTTTTTTTTTTTTATAACGACATGAGACGACACACTGTCAGTCATTACAGCCTGATTACATACATACATATGTACATCCTGCGCCCTCTTTCTTCTGTCTTAAAAAGCATTTAGTAAAAAACAAAAAAAAAAAAAAATAATAAAAAAAAAATATTTTTATTTTTCTCGTTCCAAAGTCTAAAGTTTAACTTATGGAAAAAAGAGGTTTTTATCCATTTTTAGTCAACTTGAGGTCAATGTTGTTGTTGCTTTCGTTGCTGCTGCTGCTGTTGATACATGTGTTCATGCGTTCGATTGCGCAAAATCGCAACTTCAAGATCGTGTGCAGCAGTATTTTTTTTTGTTTAAATTTATTTTTTTTTCTATATAATTTTTTAGACTGCATGCAGTTCTGTTTTCATGTTCATGCATAATACGGGCCAGTCGAAAAAAAAATTGCTTTTCATGTGTCATATGTTTGTAGCGTTACTTATGACTACGCAACTAGACTTTGACGACGATGACGATGAGTAAAGCTTGTCTCGTTTACAACTTCTCACATTTTAGAATTACAAAAAAAACAAAAAAAAAACGAACGAAATTTTATTCAAAAATCATTAAAAAGGAAAAAGAAAATGAAAATCAGAAGAAAACGAATAGCAAATTATGAAGTGTGAATACAGACACTGCCATTGTTTGTTTCTTGCTACTCTTTTGTTGCATGTTTAATTTGTATATGATTTATGATTTATATACCCTATATCACTACCGTATATTATGTTAAACATCATGTTTGTAATGCTTAAAAATGAAAAGATTAGACATCAACTTTAAAATATATCGATTGACTTATAAAAAACTTTTAATTGCTATTTGCCATTAAATATTATATGCATTTGGATCAAGCCCGACGCGTTACTAAAATTGTAATCGTTGTTTGGGAATAGATTACAACTGGCTGATATTTAGTCTTTATACCCATTTAGATAAGAGATAGAAATCTCTGTGTGATGAGGCACCAACTATTCACCATTGTCTGACCATAATTTCGTTGCTTGTTAATTTTCAAACATATTTTTTCTTTTCATTTGAAAGATTGTTTATTTTTGATAAGAGTGAAAATTTGTTTGCCTTTTTTAGAGTTTCATATTTCTTTACAATTTTAAAATTTTGTTTGAAAATCATCATCATAAAAAGAATATGGTAATAGAGTCATGATATTTTTTTTTTGCTTTTGTACAAATTTGTAATGAAATGTAACTGGGACGATGTATTTCACATTTAAATTTTAATTGTTTGCAGCCTTATTTGTTTAAAATTATAAAAAGTGTGTTATAAGAAACATAAATTGAAGCAGTTGCAATAGAATAGATAATTTAGGATTTTTTTGGCATAATTTTTTAACCCAACAGTCGAAAAATAACTGGAGAGACAGCCCAGCTCTTTATGTATAAAAAAATTTAAGTCTAGCTAAGATTTCAACCCACCACAGCTATTAACCCAGTGTGTGGCATGATGTAGTGGTTAGAGCGCAGGCATACAACACAAGCGCCCAAGGTTCGAATCTTAGCTGAGGGCATAATGAAAAAATGTAATTGCGTTTCGAGTGTTTAATAAAGAGACTTCAACCTCCCTCCAGGCAAATTCATCTAAAGAAGCACCATTACCTTCTAGCTTACCTTTGGTGATAATGACAAACATCAGACGAATGATCAGAAGAAAACGCCACTTACTGGGAAAAAATTACAATGATAAGTAAGGATCACCACCACCATCATAATCACTTAGCAAGAATCTTCACCACTACACACAATCATATGCAGGCGAGCTACAATAGATTAATCATCTACAAGAGTGACGGAATGATAAGCTATTAACTCTGCGGTTATATACAAAAATATATAATTCCATTTAGCCCATAGTCGAAGTTTTATTAAAAATTAAAATATATGTTGTATAAATCTCATTAAATAACCGAAGACCCGACACCGTGCAGAATACTGTGGCCAGTAGGATCTATCAATTAGCAATTTATATCAAACTCAGCCCGATAACCCATTAGACAAACATTCACGGTACTGTATCACAACGTTGAATTTCTTGTCAAAGCAAAATTTTAAATGCATAACATTCAGGACCGAAAATGGTTTTACGACCTTCCTCCTTAGCATCTATGTGCTATACGATTCATTGTAAGTCGCTTTGGCGAGAAACTTCACTGCCAAACACGTAATCATCTTCATAACATGAATGTGAAGTGGTGTTTAGCCAATAAAGGCCTCCATTGCTGCTGTTGTACATGTTCTTATTGTCTTAGTTACATCGAGGCCGGCAAGCTTATGAATCTTATCTAATTTATTCAAGGTGAAGCTTCATTAGCCAAAATATCGCGATTTAAGTGATAATAGGCCGAATAATTGCGGGATATATCCACAGCGTCATTTTCTGCGTAAGACTCCATGTCTTACCAAAGAAGTATAGACTTGCCAAATGGCCTTTGTCGCCTTTGTCTAAGTGTCACCGATGGTGGCACCTAAAAAAGGTATATTAACCGTCTATGAAGGATTCGTCAACAGTTCTTCTTGAGTGCACCAATCTAACACCTCGGTTAGAGTACTCATCATGAGGCCGTACAAAGTACTCTTATATTTCCCACGGGCCGTAATTAGGAGGTCGTCATAAAAAAGCCATTGTATTCTACACTGCAGTACACTTACGCTTACGAAACATGGAGCATCGGCTGACAAGTAATACAAATAAACAAAATTCAGAATTTGCTTTAGTTAGGACTTAATCAATAATTAAAACAAATTGAATTCCGGAAGCATTATTTGAGGTTGACAGGTCATACGCTATGCAAAGAACCGACAGATATTGCAAAACAAGCCATCAATTGTAATTTGCAAAGCACTAGACAAAGAAAACGAGAATCTCACACATGTATTAATGACAAATAAACATCGAGCTATCTCAGTTGCACCTACGATGGATCGAAATAAAATGCTTTGCAGCAGATCAAGCGCACTAGGAAAATCTTGTTGCGGCGCTATTCTAAGATTTGTGACATATGACAATGACAAAAATGATTAGTAAGGCTTGCTATTTCACCATAAATAGACTAACAAACGAACAACGCTTGCAAATGCTTGATTTTTGTTATAAAAATTCGCGATATGTAAGAATTGTGTTTCGTTAATTGCGTATATTTTTCTATTGAAAAATTATCTTCATCTTAAAAGATGCACTGCTTGGTGCGGCCTGTAAGCCGGTGGCTTCATTGGATCTTACTTCTTCAAGAACAATGAAAAGCACAACGTTACAGACGTTTTTGGCCAAAATGAAGAATTGGACTTGGTTGACTTTAGACGTTATCACATGCCACACCGCACGCCGTACTATGAACCTATTGAAAGGTGACTGTGGCTGTGAAGCGGTCCACTAGCCGCCAAGGTCTTTCCATTTGATCTCATTAGACTATGTTTTGTAGAGATACGTGAAGTATCTCGTGTATAGGGACAAGTCATCCACAATTTCAGCCCTGAAAGAGTGTAATGCTGTTATTGGTAAGATACCGATCGAAATGCTGGAAAAAAATAAAACAAAATAGGAGCTGATAGATGGATCACCTACGGCGTAATTGCAAGCAACATTTACATGAAATAATCCTTAAAAAATATATGATAAGGATTTATTTATCGCCACAAATAAATGCTTTATTCTTTATTTACCAAACAGTAAGAATATCACCCGTTGTAAAGAGGTGACGTGGTGTAGTGGTTAAAGTGCTTGTGCAGAACACAAGCAGCCCACGTTGAAATCTCAGCGTATATAAAAAAATTCTCTTCTTTTGCTCTCTCCAGAGGAAAAAGAAAAGAAACATCAACTACATAAAATCATCGGAACGCCACCTCTTAGGAGAAAAAAAAAGGAAAACAAAAGGTAGCAGTCAATAATGAGCAGCAGCGGCAGCAGCAGAAAGGCGCCGAAGCACCACTACACCAAATAAACAGAGGGATTTGATTCTAAATAACGACAGATGGCAGCACCAATATCTATGCTATGCTATGTCTTTAACAGTAGGTCGAAGTCAAAAGTATCATTACAAAGAAACTGAACCAAGACAAAGATAACTTGTGGTGGATTTGCGGGAAAAAATATAAATATATATATGATGCCATTTACCATGTTTACCCAAAAACCGCTAAAAATCACTATTTTTTTAAGATTTGAGCTAAGCCCAACACCGTATTTATTAAGATCTGAAATAGATCACATTTTTTAATTTTTTTATATTTAATTTTAGTTAAGTCGGTGAAAATAGAATTCTATAATTGTAACTTATCATTTAGAACAGAATTAAAACATCTTTAGCAACATGTTGCTTACAACGCACACCAGAAACATGTTGACAATTACTTCCTTTTTTTTTTAAAAAATTGTAATTTATTTTGTCATTCTGCCTTAAAAATCACCCTGAATATATATAAAAATTCGATGATAATTTCACAAAAGGACTCATGTAATCATGTAATTATTATTGCTTATAAGAAACATAATTGACTCATTATATTTTTTTTTATTTAATAAACAAATCGTTAATATAATTCAAATCTTGTAATAGCATTTATGGTGGTAAATGCCGCAACTTGTTTTGTAAATATTTATTTGTTTGTTTTTTGTTGCTGCCAAATTGGTAAAAGTGGCGTCAAGTTTAATGGCTAAGGTTGTCGATTGAACGGGTTACTTGTATTGATTGCTATTTTTTTATTATTTTTGTTTTATTTATTTATTTTTATTGTTTTTTAAACGTTTTTGTTACTTTTTGTTTTAATGAAATAAATAACCTTCCGTTACAGTTTATTTATATTTTCGTACATTTTTTATTTCGCTAAAATAACTTAATTAGTTAAAAGTTAAAAAAATAAAAACAAAAAATATTCAATTATTCAACTGGATATGCATAAATAAAGATCAAGGATTGAAAAATTATGACCTTGAATATTTGTTTTGTAAACAATTTAAAAAATAAATAAAAAATTTAAAAAAAAATATTCCAAAAATATTTACAAACATTTTAATGTCAATCATTAAATAAAAAAATATTTTGTTTAAAGAAATTTGTTTTTAATTTATGATATTCCTTGTATTGTTTTGCGTAGAAATAATAAAAGTTTTAAATAAATACCAGGCATATGCAAATCATGATACACTCGAAATTTAAAATTTAAAATTTTTATTTGAACATAAAAAAAGCAAATTACTAAAAAAACAAATTCATTTAAAAATAATAAAAGCATTTAAAAACACATTTCACACTTGTACGGCTAAAGTGAGTCAACTCGAAATTTGTTTCTTCGGTAGAAGCAAGAATCTTTTATGTTTAATATGAAATTAGAACGCAAAAAGGGTAACAAGTGTATTTAATTTTTTGTGAAAAAGTAGAGAAAATGATGTAAGATTTTTACAGTTGGTAGATGTGACCACTATATATCGTTTTGTTGCAAAGAGTGAAAATTGACAAATTTTGAGTCAAAGCACTTTAGCGGTACATTTGCGATGTAATAAAAAAAAATTTAGAGAAATACAAAGTTCAAATTCAAAGGCAAAATACCTAAAGACTAGCAACATGGAAGTGAAAATTGTTGTTTACATTTTTTATGTATTATTAGCTAAAACTCGGCGTGCTTCTCTAGCGCTATCTTAATTATTATCTTAGTTAACAATACTTTACACTATTCTCTTTCGATGCAAGTCCAAACATTTAAGATATCCCAGGAAGGTACAATAAAAAGTCAAAATAATCGGTTCTAAAATTTTTGTTGCATACATTTAAACACACATTTATTTTCTTATATATAGATAGCTTTTATCCGGCGTGTTTCGCTACCTCTTTATAAAAAGTAAATTGTGATCTCCCCCGCTTTTTTGCTAATGCTGATAGTTAAAAAAGTTTTTATTCTTACTGTTCTCCAAAAGTTCAAACACTCATATTTACTATGAATAGGAGATAGTATGCCAACTAATTCAATCTCGCCTACTCATTGACTGATGATGTACTAACTATTATGTATGCCACTCCTACTTATCCAACACCGTCCGCTTTTTAATTGATGAGTGTATTAACAACATAGTCACTTGACTCAAATTTTGAAACTAGAACTGTTATTATTCTCTAGAAATTCAGAAAGCAATATTTACCAGGTATTGGGGTGCTATGATCACTTGTTTCTTATCTCTCCTAATTTTTAACTATGAAACTTAATTTATATTTATTGATGTTAAATTTATTTGGAGAAAATTTTGAGATTTTCGCTATTGCCGTTCTCAAGATATACAAAAATCAGCATTTATTATGTATGGTGATTGCCACACCCACTTATTCGATTACGCCCACTTTTAACTGATGCTTTTTTTGATGAATTTTTTAAATTATTTGGATTAAATTTAGAAATTTCCACTATAATTCTTCTCAAGATAATCGAAAATCAATAATTAATATGTAATGGCGGTGCCACTTTCACTTCCATTTATCTAACTCCGCCCACATTTTGGTTGATGATGTATATTAGTAGCGAAGTTATTTGGGTCAATTTTAAAAACTGTTCAGGATACACTAAAGCCAATATTTACTATTCGTTTATCCAATTCTGCTTATTTTTCACTGATGACTTTTTACTTGATCTTGACTAATTCACTTACATTTTGACTGATAATATGTGCTGACCATGAAGTTATTTACACCAAATTTAGAACTCTTATTGTTGTTGTGGAATTTTTGAAATATAAGTCTGTGTACCAATAGTTTCTTTCAGTCATTCAGGGAGAAACTGTAAAAATTTCTAGAAAATTGGTTTAGCCGTTTAGCTGGTTATAGACTTCAAACAAACATACATTCATTTTTATATAGAAGTATATAAAAGCAGGATATTTCATGATAAAATACTTAAGCAGGCTGAAATTATCATGGCTGCATTTCCAGTACGGTAACATTTAAGCTGAGCAAGATGCGTCGTATAGTTACAACCGATACGTTTTCTTTAATAATTCCATTAACGATTCACAAGGCATCATTCCGCCATAATAAATATCTTCCAGCTACGGCTGTCTAAAGCTAATTATTTAATCTGGCACCAAGACGTCCAATGGGAAGCAGCTTCTTTTTTCATTTGTCTTCTTCAAGTATGAGCTGGTCTTCCGATTGTTTGGCCTGTGGGTTTCATTCAATGGCCACTTTCTTAACAGTTTTATTTATAATCCCGCTTTTAGTTACCATATTTACTTCGTTTTTCTGAGTAAATAATGTTTCTACAATAAATTTTCTTAATAGATCTCTTGCAACATTTAATGATTGTTTTCGTCCCAATTACATTTCCATTGTTGTAGGTCTAAATTGTTTTCATTGATAAAACTTAAAAAAAGCATTGAATAAAAGTGAAATTATTGCAGCATACTTGTACAGCATTAACAATTTAAAAATTTTTTTCTTCTTTCTGTTTAAAAATGTGTGAAATTTGATTTTATGGTCTAACAGTGGTAATTTTAAATTATTTTCTAAACAAGGCCTTATGTTTATAATTATGGGAAAATATTTCATGGTTGCTTGTTTCTTCTGTTTTAATCAATTGAAACATACATTTAATTACTTTCAAATGAAAAAGTTAAATAAAATGAATTTTAACATGATAATTAAATTTTTAACATACTTGTGCAACATTATTGGCAGCATGTTGACGACATCAAAAATATATCTTAAAAGAAAGTGCATTTTATTAACATTTTTTTAGGCCAATTATGGCATTTGAAATAACATAGATAATTATTATAATTAATTTAATTTGATATTTAATTTTGTTATAATAAAGTGATTAAAATTCGGATTAAGAATTATAATCAAGATATTGCTAAGAAACACGCATAAATGTTTAAACTTTTAAGGTTGGGTTTTTAATGAAATTTTAATCGAGTTTAATTAGTTTTAATTAAAACAGAATGTTTGTAATAATTTTATTCAGTCGTAAAAAGCAACATGTTGCTAATTAAATTTGAAATTTTTTATGTTAGTCTTTTAATTTTTTTTTTAGCAACATGTCGCTTTAAATATACTCATGGAGTCCAGTTACGCCAAAAAACGAAAATAATAAATAAATAACAAATCAGTATTTTAAAATATATTTTATAAATTAATTTTTATTATAAATATTCATTTGATTAAACATGCAAACAATTTTTTATTTCAAATGTGCACGTACTGGAAAAACTTATAAAACACCACTGTTTAGAAATAGATTATTTCTATAAAATTATTTATTATTTCCTTTGGATTCTGTAAGGATTATAAAGCCTTTACATACAGCCACCCAATGCTAATGTCTTGAGTCGATTTCACCTCATATTGTGTGTTGTAGTCTCCTTCTCTGTCTGCCGTCTCCAGGAGTAGTTGGTCTACCTTGTCATCTACTTCCCTGTGGGTTTTAGTTATGCCACCATCATGCTTTCTTAACGTATACACCCCATCCATCTCTATTTCCTCCTGAGGATTTTGGTTTTCATTAAAGATTGGTTTGTTCTTTCCCAGGGACTGTGTGTACGGCCAAAATATTTTCAAAACTGGCCCCAAGAATCGGCTTAAGATTGTTCTGATTGCAGTTGCGTGCTTGATCGCTGCACTCTACGTCTCACATCCGCGTAGATTTCACAAAAGCGTAGATTTCCAATAGAAGTTGAATATTTTTAATTTATCGTTGACAGAAATGTATAAGAATCGACATTTACCCTGTTCTTTATGTTCGCCCTCGAATCCTAGACGACTTTAAAATTTCTCAAAGTTGGTAACATCACCTATGTTGGTTGCCAATTTGGAGACTAGTTGTGTCTATAAATGTGTTTTATATAGAGCAACTTGTTGATGATAAACCTATAAATTTCGAATAAAAATTTCTTCTAATACTACCTAACGTTAAACAGGGTCTTTAACTTGCAACACGCCATATTAAATTAACATTATGGATTGTTAGCCTCTCCTTTTTGAAAGTTCTACATAAAATTAAGAGAATAGCTTACGAACGATTTAATGATCTCATTGCTACAAAACCAGTGCTGTTGAAACATACTGCCAAAGGAACGACTATATATTATACTTTAAGTTTCGTTGAAATATTTTTATATAATTTCGTTCAATATGTTGATAGGCAATAAGTAAACTATATCGTTATACATTAAATTAGAAAATATTAGGATAAAAATATTATTAGGAAATATAAGAAAATAATATTTATTTAAAGAGATGTAAAACGTAACAAGTAATGACTTAAGGGCAACATTGAGGTTAGGAAATTTGAGGTTAGGAAGTAAATTGGCTATAAAATGATGACACTTATTTAGTAAAAAATTGGGAAATTTTAACTATGGAACGCTACACTCTTGAACAAAAAATTTTAATTGTGAAAACTTACTATCAAAATAGTGAAAATTTTACTGTATCACTTTATAAAATTCGTAATCGGGCTCTTTCTCAGACTGCTGTACGTAGTTTAATCGCTAAATTCCAGGTTCACGGTACTGTTGCTGACAATAGATCAACACAATACACTCGTAGTGGCCGTAGTGTTGCAAATATAACCGCTGTACAGCAAAGTGTTAAGAATGAGCCTGGAACATCAGCTCGTCGACGTTCGAAACAATTGGTTATCACCAGAGGAACTTTGGTCAACATTTTGCAGAAAGATCTTTATCTTCACGCTTACAAAGTTCAACTCGTTCAAGAATTACAGCCAACCAACCATTGTTTGCGTCGAACGTTTGTGAATTAAACAAATAAAATTGTTGCATATGGGGCTCACAAAATTCACAAACAGTCCTTAATGTTGATATCAGTGACCTTTGGTTTCAGCAGGACAGCGCCACAAGCCACATAGCCCGGTCTCGTAATTATTCAATTTGGCAATGTTCTTGTGATTTAACGCCGCTGGATTATGTTCTCTGTGGCCTTTTGAAAGACCGGGTTTACGTGTACAAACCACAAACAACTGACACTTTGAGAGATGAAATTCGGCGCTGCATTGGCGAGATAAGCGAAGCTTTGTTGCAAAATGTAGTTTAAGAATTTTGTAGACATTTGCCCGACATCATATCCTATTATTAATTCTCATATTTTTATTTTATATTGGTATGAATAAAACTGAATTTGTCAAAAAAAGTGTTTTTAAGCCAATTTACTTCCTAAACTCAAATTTGCCCACCCTTTATATCAAAGGTTGTATAAAAGATGTGAAGAACATATCGGCCGAACTTAGTTTGATTTTAGGCAAAATTTGGGCATTCAAGAAGCATTGTTTTCCATACAGGTTCTTGTTCAAAATTGCAGCGATGTTAACAACAAAACATATTCTTATGCTTTATTGGTTGCTAGAAAGCATTTGTATAAAATACAAAATTTATGACTATTAGTCGTGCGAGTACTCCCCATCAAAATGCCAACCTTTACATTTACAACCAACCGGTAGAATGACTTCAAAAATTTGTATATCTCGGTTGTGTCTTACATGAAAATTGAGACTCCGATGGTGAAATAAGGAGAAAAATCGAAATGGCTAGAACCAACAACTCTAAATATAAAAAAATATAAGCAAGTCGGGAAATAAGTCTTAATCTTCAAACTTAATCTAATCTTAATTTTCATAATCTTGAAGTGTTTGAAATATAGTGCTACCGAAAACTGCTTAATTTGGCCATATTATTGCCAACTTCTACTACTAATAATAGAAGGAAGACGAGGCATGGGAAGAAAGCAAATGTCCTGGCAAAGGTTTATAAGAAATTGGTTGGGACTAAGAACAATTGGTGAAATAGTATACAAAGCGAAAATCGGGAAGCATTTAGAGAGATAACAATTAACAATTTCAATTAAATTATTTTAATAAAATTATTTATTATTAAGTATGTATGTGATCACATATATGTGGTAATAGATTAGTAATAAAAGAATAGGTAAAAATGCTACTTATGAAAGTTTTCAATTGAATTAGTTTTCAAAAAAAAAAAATAGTGTTTTCAGAATACAGATCCCAAGAAGCTATTGTTTTTCTATGCTTTGTAGCAACATGTTGCATATTACTTTAAAAAATAAAATTGTAAAAAGAAAATTAGGACCCACTGGTCTAGGTATATGAATGCTTCTAGATAATGCTTGCTGCATTATTAAAGGATTTTATACATGTCGAAGGATTTTATATATTAAAAATATTCGATGCTGTGATGAATGTTTCTAGGTGATGTGGCAACATGTTGCTTAACAAATTTTACACAGATTTTGCAGAAGTTACAAAACAATTTGCCATTTTTTCAATTTATTAAATATTGCTTATTTGTTTGTGAAATATTTTTAAGCCGAGTATAAGCAAACGTTCGATATATTTTATTTGCTTAGCAACATTATTATTTGTTTCTAAACATAGCTACAAACAAACTTAAATTTGAAATCTTTATTAAGCAATTTAAGTATTTCTACTTAATTTGGAGTGTTTAATTATATTGCGTCTGAGATAGCAATTATTGTTATAAAACTAAACAATTTCAAGAGAAATTAATTATACGTTTCAATATTAATTAAATAATTATTAATAAAGTTCTAAATACACAACAATAGATTTTTCCCTTTCTTTTCGCCTAGATTCAGATCTATTTCACTTTTTTGTTTGTTCATATTTTTACGGAAGTTCAATTACTTTTTTCAGTTTCTAACTTCTGTGAAATTTAATTAAATTAGAAAATGCTCGTACAGTGCATATACAAAAAATACAGACACTAAGGCTTTGTTGTTATTGTTGCTTTTGTTTAGTTGTAGACACAATGAAGGACACCCAACGGCATGAGCGGTAGTAGCATAGATATAACATATATTTTCTATATATTAACTTAAGAATATTTACAATAGAAGTATGTTTGTATATATGTACATATGTGTGCTTATATATATGTTTGTATAGTTTATGTGTCATTGTTGTTTTAATGTTTAGACTGAAAACCACGCAAATGTAAACTTGTTTACACACAACAAAGTTAAAATAAAACAGAAAAAAAGGCGAATAGAATAGACAAATAATTAAAAAACCACTTCGTAAAGACCGTAAACAAAATTAAAAAGACATTAATAACTAACGAGTATACTGTTTTTAATTAGAACCCTATGTTAAGCATTTTATAAGTAATACAAAGATTTCAGAATATGTTTGATGATATCGACCAACAGAGCATCATTTTAATTTCGGGAACTTCTAACATAAGCTTTAGTTTTTCGTAATATCTGATACAAAACTAGACAAAAAATATTTTTTTTTTTACCAAAACCAAATTTAGTGATCTCAATAAGGCAACACTGCCTGTTGACTCCTGTTAAAATGTAAATAAAATTTGGGTTTGATGGCCATTTATAGCAGACAATTTGAAGAGAAAATGGAAAAAGGTGAACTTTATGTGCTTATTAAGCTTTATTTTTTGGGAAAAAATCATTATTCAAACCAAGGCTAAGCTTGATGAAAACTATGCCGTCTCTAAACTACCAATTTCAATGGTAAACAAGTGTTTTGCTGAATTTCATTGTGATCATACAAGCACGGAAGTTTTTGAACGTTTTACATAACCAGTTGAGATCTCCACACTCCCAATATCGATTCAGAGACTTACTGTGTAGCACGACTTAGTATCAACCTCAATCTGATCAAGGATTGAGAAATTGCCACATGCTTAGAACACTGGAATGTCAAAATGGACTTCGTTACTTTGGGCGGCGATCAGTCCGCAATTTCAGAGTCGCTTTTAGGTTCTAAAGCTTATCTAAAGACAGATCTGCTAGGGGCATAATAGATCTCATGAGTCGCAGGGTCCTGCAATAGTGCCAATAATGATAATAATAAGGTTTGTACAACCGAAACGGTTAAAAAATTCACAAAATGGATAACTGTTGGCCGACCGAAGATAGAAATTGCTGGAGATTACGGAAGCCGCATGTATCTGAGTGGTTTACATTTTGAATGATCACTTGGTATAAAATAGCTTTCCGCAAGATGAGTAACGCGTTTACGTATAGTTTACCACAAACACTATTGTGTGAGAACTTTCCAGGAATATTTAGCGTTGTTAAGCCACAATACAGACGAGTTTTTGCGCCGTTTCGTAAACGTGGTTGTACCACAAAACATCCGAGATTAAGCAGTAGTCAGAACAGTGGGTTTCTCGGGCTGAAATGGCGCCATAGAAGGCCAAGGAGGACTTGTCAGCTAATAATTTGGGATGTACGTGGTATAATCCACATTGAATTCCTTCAAAATGAAAAAAGAAACAATGGCGAATATTATACCAACTAATTAGGTCGATTTAAACAACTTTCCCCAAGATAGAGGTTTTTTTACACCAGCATCTTGCAAAGGTACATAGTTGTGCAGTTCCAAGGCAAAAATCCACCAATTAGGCTACGAATGGCTACCACATCCGCTTTATTCTCCGAACTTAACTCCGAATTACTATTTCCCGTTTTCAAAGAAATGGCTTGGCAGAAATAGATCTGAATTGAGAAGGATGAAATTATATCATAAACAAAAAAAAAAAAAAAACAAATTGGAGAAACCTTGGACAAAGTATACATAAATCTCACAGGAGACCATGTTGAAATTTAATTGTTTTTTAACTCAAAAACCCTTGTTTCATTCAAAAATTCAGAAACTTATTGATTCGACCTCGTATTACCTTCTTATTTTTGTATAAAAAAACTATTCTAGGATAACTGTAATACTATATCAAGTCGTTCTAGTGCGGTTTAATAGTAGACAGACTTAGTGCACTCATACACAAAAAAGTGCACCCACTAGAAAAAATGTATGAAAAAACGAAAACTTGATATACAAAATTTCACAGTTTAATAAACCAATTCTATACTAACCAAGTTAAGATAAAATAAAATGTAAAAAATGGCTAAAATAAGACAAAATAAACCAGCGAGTGACTAATTTATTTAAAAAGTTTTCCAAAAAATTTTATTTTTTTTTTCTAAAACTTTATTAATGTAGGAATGATTATAGAAAAAATAATTTTTTTTTCTTATTTTGATGGCAAATATACTTGTTGCTGGTATAATATCGATAGATGCGTGCCCACACACAGAAACGGCAATAGAAACAATTCGTATTGAAAAAAGAAAAAAGAATAATAAAAACCATCAAGTCAATGTCAAATTGTTGACGAATATGCCACCATCACATCATATTATTTTGTCGTATCGCATCAAAACCATCTAAACTTATCTGATGGATACATGTTTTCAATACCAAAAATACAAAAAAAAAAATACAAAAAAAAATACAAAAAAAAAAATGATTTAAACCGTACCGAACCAAAAACTAATGAATAGACATGTTGTCGAACCCATAAAAAAGCCAACACATTTTATTTCTTTTTTTGTTTTTGTTTTCGTTTTTTGCATTTTTTGTACGAGTACACTGAATTAAACTTAACGGCAAAGTACGAGTAAGTGTAGCCCAATATTTTGTTTATTGCTATAGACATAAGCGCCAAGCTATTGTTGCCACCATTTAAATTATATTCGCATCCATCTATGGCTTGAAAAATTGAAATTAATTTGCGCATTCACTTGAACTAATGAACTTCACATAGGAGCAAAACAATTCATATTTTAAGTTTCACCAAATGCCAATAGTATTTACAGTTATTTTGTAGGGAACAAGAGAGATACCTTTAACAAACAAAATTTTAGTAAAGAATAACTGCTTAATAGAGTCTATTTTTAATCTTGTAACCTTCTTATGATCTGATATTTAAATCATAATCAGTGGGTAACAGTTCATACTTGAAAACTGTTTTCTTGCCTGAATGGAAATCCTTCTGTGTTTGGAAAATTAAAGTCATGTTTGGTCGCTTAAAAAACGTTCGAAATCTGTTTATAGCTCGCGTTCTTGGGCTCAGATGAACCGCTAGTAACTTAACACACATTGGATTTTCTGGTGCCAGAATAAAAAGAAAAAGACCTTTTAGCCATGACCAAAGACTTACTACTGGTACTATGGTACTGATATTCATACATCTTTGGATCTTTGTTAGTTTCAGTGGTAGCTCGCTACGTGCATACATTCAAATAAGATTGGAAGGGCTCTATTTTAACAACACCACACTACTCGCCAGATGTACTGTTACATAGACCAATATGATATTAGATCCTAGACACAGTCTAGAATCTGACTGATGGACATTACGCAACTACCAAGGAATCGGTTTCTCTTAAGAACTAAGGCCGGGAATTAACAGAAAAGATGGAACTGCGACAATAGTCGCTAAAGGGGCAGCAGTTGAGCAGCAGGCCCACCTATCATCCAATGGCCAGTTATTACTGCCAGCAAACTCAATATGTCCCCCTTATTATGGGCCATTAGTTTCATAATGCGTCTGCCATCAAAAAAAAGTCGCATTAACTAAGCCACCCTACAAATGTTCAAACTACACCATTTATTCCCAGTCTGCTGAAGAAACAGGGATATTTCTAACTCGTCTGCCTGTTCACTAACATAGTGATACCTATGTGTTGGGATCCAGATTAAAATAATGTTTGACAGACAACCTAGCCGTAACAGCTCATTCTTACATTGCCTGATCAACAGAGATATATTAGTGTACGCCGCTTGGCTATCTACAAAAATTCCAATATTGCCACGAAAACTGTCATATAGTAGACAGTCAACACCTCAAATATCTCAGCCTGAAAAACACAGTTATTCGGAAGAAGGTAAAGTATACTTATCCCTAGCCTGTCGCAGAAAACATAGGATTCAACATCGCATTTTACTTTGGAACCCTCCGCATATGGATTTTCTGATGTCATATTGCATCTGAAGGGCGTTCTGACTTTGAACACATTATCAAAATCCGTATAAAAAGTGATACAGTCCAATTGTTGGTTCAAGGTTAAGGATAGTAAACTCAACCCTTGCATTTCCATATGTTCTTGATTTGCAACACACACAGAAAATGTCAAATCGCAGCTTCTTGGCGGCCAACTGACATCACTATTTCGGCTAATTAAACGGCCATCAAACATTTGACGCAATAAATCGAATATCGTTCACATCAGTACCATTAAGAGCGGGCCCAAGAAATCCGTTATCATGGTGCGATAGTTGTCTCATTATTGACCGTAATGGTTGCGCCATCCTCAATTTCAAAGAAATATGGGCAAATGAGGCATCCACCTTACAAGCCACAACAAACAGTCACTCGTAATGGGTGCATTGGCTTCTGTAAGACCACGTTTGGATTCTAAGCCCCAAATACTACAATTTTACTTATTAACGTACCCACCAAGATGAAAATGAGCTTCATCCGAAACAATGATTTTAAATGATAATAAATTTTCAACGGTGGGATTATCGTTCAGTGGAGATAACATACTGAATTTTGTGACATAATAGAATGACATAAGTATTGCCAGATTCGAAATAACCGCTGGTTCAAATTTAAACCGATAGATGGCCCACCCCGATAGATGCATTAAGTTCCATTGTGCTATAGGTAGTGGTGGTAATTATATCGAGATCAATAGAAAGTTTGCTACTGAATCTTTATATAACTGATCAACGACATATATATACGAGTATATATATATATCCTACGACAGGCATGGAAAGCCATCATAGCTATTCTTTGGTTCCAACGCATTAATTGAGTGTGATCCTACGTAGAGTACTTAATATTTAGCAATAAACACATATTTTTTACCATAATTTTTGTAAAGTAGTTACACTGTGCCATTTGCATATTGCATATTGCCGCTTAAACTAGAGTTTGTGTATGTGTGTGTGCATTTATAATTCTCAGTGGAAATTTGTGTGTTTAAGCATTGCTGTGAATGATGAGGCGCATATGTGTCAAATACCACATTTTTTTCATACACTCTGCTGGCTTTTAGAGACCTATTGTCCTATAACGCATTTATTATAATTAATACACTTTACACTCTTCTTCTTCTCGTTGTTGTTGTTTTTTTTTTAAATTTTCTGTGTGTTTGTAAAGCTTATGTTTGTTATAATTTTCCAGTGACATGATTAGTTTGGTTTCTACATCAGTTTAAAGTTTTTATAAGCGATTATTTTGTTATAGTTTTTAACGAGTTTATCTTTAAGTTTTTTGGTTAAAAAGTCAACATGAAATAATTTTTGTTTTGTTATGATAATAAACAAATGGTTATTTTTTATGTGTGTTTTTTTTTTCTAACAAAATAACAAAAACAAATAGAGAAAAAATACGAAATTTATTGAAGTTTAAGGTTTTTTTATGACAATTCAAAGTTAAGGTCATGCAGGGATTTTTTTGAGCACTTTAATAAAAAACAAACAAATGATGTTTAAACAAATAGATACAATATATCTTTATATAAAAAACTATTAAATTATTATTAAGTAGTATCATATGTTATATGTTGTATAGTTCACCAAAAAATAAAAATAAATATATTTTTATTAAATTTATTGTTATTATAGAGCAATGAACTTTTATTGCTTTATTTATTCATGACTTTTTGGTGGTTAAAAACAAAATAATAGAAACTAATTAATGATTTATATATGACAGAGTAATAAAACTTACCCTGAATGCGTACGTTTCTATCTGCAAGTAAAGACACAAAAAATAAAATAAATTGGAAAATTAATTAACAAATAAAAGGTAATAATTTGTTTATTTCTTAACGAACATTTGAAAATAAATGTCTAGTGTCAATAACATTTTTAAAATTTATATTTCATATGTTCTTGGTACTAATAACCTATTTTGTTTATGATAAAATTTGTCTATGGAAGGTTCCCGAGTGGAATGTAATTTATATCGGGTGGGCCATAATAGCTTAAATTTAAAAATGCAATAATACAAAAACGGTTTGAAGTTTTAGTTTTTTGTATACAGTCTCCATTCGATCGAACCAATTTTTGAAAACTTTTTCGAGTGTATGGCCCCAAGTGCGGAAATTTTACTTATTAACGTACCCACCAACATTAAAATGAGCTGTATCCGAAAAAATAATTTTTGCAATTTCCGACCAATTGCCCTTGTTTTGGAAATAAGTTTCCAATAAATCCCAACGTTATTCAAGCGTAAATCGATTCATTTCGTTCAGTAGAGATAATATACTGAATTTTTTGATAGAATAGAATGACATAAGTATTGCCAGATTCGAAATAACCGCTGGTTCAAATTTAAGCCGATAAATGGTCTACCCGACAACCACTTATTTCGAAATATTAAATGAAGTACTTTATTCAATTAGGGCGGTAAAAAAGGTAGTAGTGTTGCAGAAAATATTTGTGTATTAGAATTAAATATTTCTGGATTCATTTTTAAGCCACATTTTATATAATATAATCTCCTCAAAATGCCCATTTTGGAATCGCCCACAGTGCTGCAAGATTCATCTTTTCAATATTTGCCACCTTATTTCAAAAGAATTTCAGATGCTAGCGTACAGCTCATCTTAAAAAGTTTTTTTTGTAAGCGCGAACTAAAGCAGTTAATCTCATACGAACCGCAGCTTAGGTATATTGATATAATTAAGTTAGGCCACAGAAATCCAGAGCAATCTCGGTTAATGTTAATGTGTTAATAATATAGCCGCTAAAAACAAATAAAGAACAATACACTTGAAATTTTAATATGAATTTTAAAATTTTCCACATACTCGCAAACCCAACTGAATACATGAATATATTTACAGATCTATGTACGTTTCGATAGGAAATTTCTACTTCAACTATATTTTTAATATAGGGATGTCGTGGTGTCGTTCCAGGTTCGAATAACGGAGGAGGTAAAAAATATTTCGAAATAAATTTATTGAAAAAATTAAGAGGCTTAATTTTTTAAAAGGCTTTACCCTCTCCAAAAACGGATCGAACATCATAGCAAGGTCAGAAACGCCACCCTATGGGAAAAGGAGGTAGGTAGCAGTCAGCAAGTTTCCACAGCACTACACAAAATACACGTAAGATGTAGATTACATCATCCTAGGTCTTGCTACAGTAGGCCTTAGCTGTTAGACATAATAAAAGAAATTTAGCATTCGACGTAATGTGCAATTTCTGACATACATACATAGGATTTGATCACTCCAAAATTTTCCTTTAATTTTTCCATAAGGCGCAATGAGGCTTAAGATATCATATTTTCTATTTGGTTTTTACAGTGTACATTTTTTCATTACACATAAGGAAAAAGTTTCGTGACATGAGATGTCAACTGTACGGTACCACATGCCACACGGCACGCGATACTACGAACCTATTAAGAGAAGGATTTGATGAGAAATTAATCTCCCCTTTTGGAGCAGTCCAATGTCTGCCAGTTTAACGTCACGAGGTTTTTTTTTTTTTGAAGAGTCTCTTGTGTACAAGAATAAACCATTTACAATTCTTGCAGAAATGCTAGAAAAATAGGCTAAAATTGAAGCTGACGGTAGGACTACCTACGTCGTAGCCGCGGACAACATGTACACGAAATCATCTTAAAAAAGTGAATAGGCAGGCATATTTTGCAAATTACCTGTTTTAGTTCATTAACAAAAATATAAATTTTTGGTAAAAATATACGTCTAATAAAAAGTAAAAAAGTGAATAAACCAATTAAAAATCCAATTACCAATTAATATTACAAGGATTCGGTATTTTTCAATTACCCATTAATGTTATTTATTTAAAGATTACATTACATTACGTTATATTTTTTTTAATACATAATTGCCTTTTACCAATTTCTAATTAAAGTAATTGGTAATTTGAAAAGTAATTCCTTATACGAGCACTTATTATTCAATTTCAATTACGTTTCAGTCATTATGTTTAATAATTTAAATCACAATCGTTAATGGCAAGTTACAAGTAATTATGAATTATGTTATACCAATTAAATTTTGTAATTATATAATTAAAGGTCTAATTACCAACACAATAACCAATTACGAGATATAAGTATTTTTTATTTATAATTGCCAATTGATGATTATACGTAAATGGTTTTCATCAGTTAGAAAGTCTGTATATGTATTTTTTAGTTGCTGATTGTTGTTTGCTAATTATACCTCAGTAGTAATTGGCAGCCTGCAATTGGATTTTACAGATTATTGGTAATTAGCAAACACCAATTGAAAATGATTTGTAATTGGAACAAATTATTTGTAATTGGTAATTGGCATTACTTGCAACTAGTAATACATATTACAAATTACTTGTAATTGGTAATTGACATTAAAAATTATTTGCAATAGGTAATTGGAGGACTGTAGCAGTTGTCAGGATGAGAAAGAGGAGAAGTGAGAAAGAAAGAAGTGTTAGTGTCTGAACTTTCGGATATTAAGACTGTTTTCTTTGGCTTGAACTTAGCTGATGTAATTGTCGGAGGAGTTTCTTCCTTTGTAGTTGGTTCGTTTCGGGTCGGGGCGAGGGTATGTAGGTCCGCTTGGACACTACATTTTATGGGCATCATAGTGGGATCAGTGTTGGAACCAAGTGACTTGGACCAGTATCTGGCTACCCGTTGTTACTAACTAAGTAACTAACCCAATGAAAAGACCTTTATTGGGTTACACAATGAATAGTTCACAATATTGCATACATTTCTTAACACATGTTGCAATTATTTAATGCATAATTATAATTTTAAATAATTTGCATTTGAATGATTATTTATTATTTAAAATAAATATGTAAATAAATATTAATTTAAGTAATTTGTGTTGTTGATGAAATTTTTGTGTAGTACGATATACGACTAATACTCGTATTAATTTAAATAAAATACGATTTAATAATTTAAATAGTGACGTCGAATTATTAATATTTTATTACAAGTTTTTTTTCCTCTTTATCTACAGAAAAATGTCGCTTAATATCTATAAATTCATATATACATACATACATATGTTACACTCATTCATTAATTCGGTTCTTTGTTCCATTCGTTCATTTAAACATTTTTGTGTTCAATTTAATTAAATTGTGTGTAGGAGGTGTACAGTGTACACAATACCATTTACCACATGTGTGCTAAAGCAAATCATCTTTTTATTTTCTTACACCACACTTTTTATTGTATTTATTTATTTTTTTTTTTTTTTAATATTTTTATTATGAAATTTATACTCGTTTTACTTGGCAAATAATAATAAATATTTCAACGCATTTAAACGAAGAAAAAAAAATCGTTTACAAAGAAAACTTGAAAACTAGTTTACGAGTATAGGAGCAGAAAACAGAACTCTACATATGAGTGTGTATTACTTTATTTCTACGATTTTTCTTAGTTTTTAAGTTTTTCTTTTTTTTCTTCTCGTTATAATTTCATTCATTAAAGTTTTGTTACTTTTTTTGTTTTTCGTTTATATTGTATTCCAACTTGTAGCCACTGAATTTTGTTTTTTACTCGCTTTGTCTTTTATTTTCTTTAAATTTTTTTAAGCTTTTCAAACGTTGTTTTTTTTTATAAATTATTGTGTGGAATTTTGAAAGAAAAATGAATTTGTGTGTAGGTTTTGTGGTTTCCGCAGATGACCACCAATATGAAAAATTATCGGGAATTAAAAAACGACTTCATTAGCTTATTTTATTGTCATCATATGTTATCTTATGTGACATTGTAAGAGACTGCTTTTAATATTTTAATATGCTAGAATGAATATGAGAGTAATTTACATAAAATACCATTAACATGTTTTCTATAGGCATTATAGAGCAACGTTTATGAGGCTTTAACAACAAATCGTTATGTTGTCACTATACGATTAGAGCTTGAAAATGAAACTGTTTTTAAGAACATTGAAAATTATAGTCAGTCTAAACCGACTACTTGTATAATAACAGAAGATCGCAACATTGCACGTTGGATCAGCCCGAACAAATATTTGGGAAAAAAGGCAATTTTTTAAAATGAGATTTGAGGAACAAATTTTTAGGGGTTTTAATAGCTTACACTTTTCCTAGCTGAACTGAATTTAATATTTTTGTAATTATTTCGTGTTTGACGAAGGGAAGTATAATTTTCAAACTAAACAAAATTTTTTTTATAAAATTTAGTTTTTATTCCGACTTTGAATGGTTACAAAATATGAGTGCCGCCGATTTAATTTTTTTTAACATTTAGACATATATACGAGTATACATGTCTTTACATTTACTCTAAACTATGACCAATTCAAATAAATCGAATCTTTTCCTTTCAAAACAAAAAAAAAAAAAAAAAAAAAAATAAATAAATAAATAAATAAAAATAAAAATTTCAGTTTTCAAAGCTTGCATTTTTTACCGGCAAGGGTTCGCAAGCGTATTTTTATATTGGTTATCTAATCCGAAGTGTATAGAGTACAGCTATAGTAATTTCGTTTGCCTAACGCTGCCCACCAGAACCTGTCCATCTGTGCTCCTTTCAGACGATAAGAAATCCTTGAATCTTTGGTAGATTAAGCGAGCTATTAAGTTAGAACTAAGGGTTTGCATTAAAAGTTTTGCTCCTATTTTAACACGAAAAATAAAAACAATCGTTTTTTATTACAAAGGACGCAGACCTTTGTTCGACCCTGGGCAGATTGTCACCCCCAGCTAGCAACACTGATAACACTGATAACACTGGTCTACAAAATACAAAAATTTTCGGGGTTTTAATAAGTTTGTTGCGCTAAAATCCGTTATCAGATTTTTTCCCTAGGGCTCACATTTTTTTTATGGGCGTGGCAAATTTTTCGCCCAAAATATGGTAGTTATGTCAATATTTTTCATCAAAACTTGAAAACGACTTGACCGATCTTAATGCAAGTGCCAGCAAATTAATTTTGCAAGAAAAAAATGTTTACCCCTAAATTTGATCAAAGTTAGGTTCCTGCATTAAATATTGAAGAAAATCAGCAATAGCCAATCGATTTTCATGATTTATAGCTTATTTTATTTTCAACATTTTAAGCTTTAATTTAAATGCTTAAAATGTAAAATATTAATTTTTAAATATTATTTATGATTTTTTGAAACCAAAAAATTTTCTCTAATTTTGCGCGAAAAATTATTTTTTTTCCCAACTAAGTTATGAATAACTCCAAAACTAATAAATATATGTAAAATGTTGTTCAGGTGGTTTATAAGAAATTTTATTGCTGCTATTTGCTGGCACCCGCATTAAAATCGTTCAAGTCTTTTTAAAGTTATGGTGAAATATATTGACATAACTATTATATTTTAGGCGAAAAATTTGGCACGCCATTTAAAAAAAATGTGAGCCCGATAGAAAAAAACTGAAAACGGATTTTAACTTAGCTCACCAAATTACCTTAGGAAAGATATTTGTTTGCTCCAGTCTAAAACCTTGTTGGCTATTGTAACCAAAAGTACTTATCAGCATGAGAAAAAGAGTGAGAGAGTGCATTAACCCAATGAGGATATATTTCTCTAAATATTTTCAGAGCAAAATAAAAAAGTGATACTTTTTTTGACTAAACCTTGTATCTTACGATATTTGCAAACAAATGGTTACATAATTGTTCTTACAGTCAATATGGTTCTGAAAACAAATCTCATGCTAATTTTTTAAACAATTAAATTTTATTTTATTTGAACGTATCATTTGTTATAATCATTATAGTATTATTTTAAAATGCCTTTTAATAAACAAACCACAATATAATTAAGTTATAAAATGCTATTTGCTATGACGATTAATGTATTACAGAGTAAATATTAAAAAATATAAAAAAATAAAACTGGCAAATATGATGCCAAATAAAATAAAAAATATTAAAATAATAAAACAATTTAAATAAAAAAAAAACTTTAAAACCAACAACATTTACATTTTTAATACAAAATTTATGGTAAAAAAACAAACACTAAACGCCATAGAGCCACCTTTTTTGTAAATACTCGTACAATAATAATAAAACAAAATTAAATAATAAATAATTAAATGTTTAAAATGTTTAGAAATATAATTTAGTTTGTTTTTTGTTTAATAATTTAATTAAAATTTTTTCTCTATATATTTATTCTGCCTCTGACTTGTCGCCTGTCAAGCTTTTTACCTCTGCAACACCCTGTAATTATTATTTTTTTTTCGTTTTTCATTGTACGATGATGATGAATTGAAGTCTTTTGTTTCTGTTGCTGCTGATGTTGCTGTTGTTGCCTTTATACTCCGCCACAATTTAATCTGCAATTAATTCAAAATTAAATACACGAGCGAACAACGATATATTAATTTAAGTTCCTTTTGTTGTTATTGTCGTTGTTGTTTTTCTAAGTTTGTTGCTGCGGCTTAAGTTGTTGTTGCTGTTGTTGATGAAAACCAGATTTAAAGTGTTAATTTACAAGTGGTGTGCATTGCAGTTGCTGTGTCTGTTGCCTGCAGTGATTTAAGAGAGTGGAATGAAAGAAAATTTTATTTATTTATTTTCCTGATTAGAGGCCTAAGCTTAAGAAGAAAATAAGAAAATAGAAGGTAGTGCCACTCTCTCATTTTTTTCTGACATATTACCATTTGACAATACAGACGAATTGACATTTATGTTGAAATTTGTGCTACCATAACCTGCTCACAAAATCTCATTTTTCACAAAAAATTTTTTTTTTCGAATTCGATTATTAAACCGTAATATAAAGCAAAACAAAATGTTAAATGTGAAAAAGAAAAGAAAAAAAAATCAAAAAGAAAACAACTTAAAACAAATCTTTAATAAAACTTTCAAATTTCCCATATCAATACATATCTTTTAGTATTGATTCTGAAATAGCCTGGGTTGAAAAACACATACATCATATATTCAAAATTGACGTTGGGACTTATGCTGCAAAATTCTAAATTTAAAATCTTGATTAAATTACACAAAATTGTGAAAAATTTCTGGGAATATTGATCCTTTTTCTGCATGTGGCAACGCTTTTTTAAATGTTTACATATAAAACAAACTTCAAGTATCTCGTTAATTGTCAAACAATTTTGAGTGAAACTACCTTCTATTTCATATATCGAGGGCCTAAGTATTAAGCAAAAAACTCAATATTTTTTTGGCATCAATGAAGACGCGATATCTATCATAGAAATAAAAATAGGGTTTTTACTTAGTCCCATAGGCGACTCTTCGATTGCAGTATGAGACTAATTCATATGCTAGGACTTACAAGCAATTATAATACTGAAATAGCTTAGGAATACAGCGGAGATGTGTCGGCTTTAGATATCGTGTGTGGAATTATATAAATATGCATCTAATTGGATTCTCAATTGACAGGTAGGTTCTAAAAAATAGTTGAAGTGTCATTACAAGTTGCAATGTTTCAAAATCCTTGTAGTCTATGCACCTTACAACTGACAACTCATAGTTTATTTAGATCTTACGAGCACAACATTGAATGACAGCTGAGGAGTAATAAAACTGCAGAGGCAGATGGCTTACCGACAGGGCTGTTTAAAGCTGAAGATGGCAGGTTAATAGCAAGTATTTACCGACTTGTTATGGAACAACGCATACCTGATGACTGTAAACTAAGCGTGGTATGTTCTGTGCATAAGAAATGAGATAGAACGATAGTTGCTAACTATGTTAAAAGAAATCTCTTATCGCCTGCCTACAAAGTTCTATTAAGCGTACTTAGTGAACGATTTCAAACTAAAATCTGGGATATAATTGGACCCTACCATTGCGACTTTGAGCCTGTTAAATCTACTATCCACCAGATATCTCTCTTAATCGTGGAAAAGAGCCAAAAAAGACAAATTGATACTTACTAGATATTTGCCGACTACAAAGCCGGTTTTTACAGCCCGATACCTGCCGAGGTATTTAAAATCATGTCTAAGCTTGATATATCTGCAAAGCTGATACGAGTACACAGGATGAAGTACCTATACATAGTTGTCAGTTAATATTGGGAAAAACCTCCCTCAAATGTTCAACACCAAATGAGGTTTCAGACAGGGTGATAACTTATCTTGTGATCCGCTCAACATTTTGTTAAAAAAAAACACTTGCAACATGCTGCAGTTAATAGAACAGGTACAATTTACATACGCTTCTTACATATGATGGTGATATTGATATCATGGGGCGAGATGTACTAGAGGTAACTGAACCTTTCTCAAGTATCGAAGGAGAATCGGCAAATGAAAATTACTATGTACAGAAAGCTTATACTATCTATGCTGCTATATGGTGTTGAAGCATGGGTACTTGCGGAAGCAGATGAAGCTGTTCTTGGAATGTTTGCGAGAAATATACTTCGCCAGAAATATGAACCTAGATAAGTTCAATGGGGGAGTATCGCCATCAGATGAACGACGAGCTATATGAGCTATACAGAGAAAATTATATTCTAAAACGTATCAGGGTACAACGGCTGCTTTAGCTTGGCTATGTAATGATCATGGATAGGTATTTTCTAGCCCAAAAATAATTCAAGCTTAATTCTAGAAGTGGAGAACCAGAACTCCGGTGGAAGGAGGACCAGTTGTATTGCTCAGTGCCAAAACTTACCCCGACCAGAATGCCTTTTGCGCAAGTGAAAGGATTAGACAGATGAATATCTGGTGTTAGAATCTGAAGGAGAAGAGCACAAGATCAACGCACATGGAAGTCTATCCTGGATCAGTCTACTGACCTAAACGTTTAATTGAGTAAGCAACATGATACTGTTTCTAAGTGCAATTACTAGATATATACCCGATCAGGAAATTGGTGAATTGCATTCAGGCGATGGATGGTCTCTTTACTGGATAAGAAACAACACTATTATACCATAATAAATTGCAGTGTTGCCACATCTCTCTGCTTAGTGCTGCACATCATATTATTACAGTATAACATGACACTGGTCTTAGCGTAATTTTTTTACATTTCATAATTATAAAAATAGCTTAGTGCTTGGGAAGGAGGTAAGATTAAAAGAAAGACAAAACTCTTGACACCGGTGGCGTGGTGTAGTGGTTAGACACGCATAACAACACAAACGAACCAGGTTCGAACCCCAGCGGTTTCGAATATTTAATAAAGAGGCTTAAACTTTCTTTCGGACAACTCCACCTAAAAAATAAAGTAGAAGCCCCACTGAATTTCCCTCATACATCTGGCGATGATGACAAACATCAAACGAAATGATCGGGAAAACCCACCATCTACTGAGAAAAAATTACAATGCTAAAGTAAATATCACCACCAACTAGCAAGGATCTTCATCATTACGCAAAAATCATATGGAAGAAGCTACAGCGGATTAATCATCTACTTAGCTTGAAAAGATCAAATTGACTAAATAAACTGAAACAAAGCAAATGGATGCTTTGTGGAAAGCCAATATGACGGAGAAAAATAACTCTTGACAGTCCACTTGGCTTTTTTTGGGAGTACTGACTGCTTTCGTGTAAGTCATGAACGGCGAACTGGTATGAGGTTGGCAATGTATGGCCTAATGGTTTTTGATGGGTGATCAATCTCAATCAAAACTAACCTTTTCGTATTCGAAAATTTTTAACCAATTTAGGAATTGTCGGTTAGATGCGAATTTTAAAAGTATGTCGTATTGAATTGCCTTTTTTGTTACAAAGAATCATAATTTCGGGTAGAAATAAAAGGAGTTTTGTTTTAAATCTATATCATGGATAAACTAAAAGGTTATACGTATGCTTCAATAATTTTAACAAGTTTGGAGAACAATGGACTATAATTAATTGTAACTGATATATACATTTTGTTCTTAAATATTGAACAAAATTTCAGTACATTTTTTTGAACCTGGATTGAGTCAAATTGTAGATATTTTTTTCACAGTATCCTCCAGATCTTTAATTAACCGTCCGAGGAATCAAGAGTAGCATCTATGAAATTCAATAGCTTGCAGCAGAAGCTTACAATACTTCACTCTTTTATACGTATGCTTTCATTCAATTGCCTGAACCAAGTGATGTGAGGTTGACGATGCTGTGAGATAATGGTGGCTCTTGGCTGGTTGTTTGCATCGTGTATTGTTTGCTTGGATGCTGTGCGCCTCGGTTGGATGACTGTCAACCTGAGAGCTTGGGTGCCTGAATGTTTTGGTTTGTTGGCTGTTATAAATTTAGGTAAATAGTATTAAAATATCTTTGTGCCACACAAACATACAGACCTGGTATTAGTTTTCAAGAAAAAAAGCGAAAAACATTTAACAATTTTTACGATAGAAAAAATCTGACAAGAAATATTAATTTAAAAAAAGAAAAACAAAATAATACAAGACACATACGAGTATTAAAGACAAGTTACAAGTTCATGTGTACAAAAAAATGGAACAAAACTTCAATTTTATGTTTTTTTTTTTTATTCTAAAATTCTTTGCAGATTATTAACGCCCTAAAAATTAAATACAGACTGGAAATTTATGATACAAGTATGACGTTATTGTGTTTTTTCTTTCTAAGTGGCGTTAGATAAAGAAGAAAAAAGAAGTTGAAAGTAAAAAAAATTAAATTCAAAATTTAGAGCAAGCACAGTGGGGAAATATTACAAAAAACTATTAAAATTTTACATCGATATCAATAAATTTGTGAAATAAAAATATTTTTAAAATTTTACAAAATGTGTGGGATTCCTTTTAATAGTTTTACTAAAATTTTCTACGCCTTTTTTCTCTCATTTTTAAATCTTCTATTGATCTTTTATAGTGTCGTTTGTAATCTGTAACTTAATCTGCTCTGAGTTACTTTAAAATGTTTTATAACGTTGTTGTTTTTTTATATAAGTCACGTGTAAAATGTTACATTTTCATTATTATTTTTTTCAATTTTGTAAAACGTTTTCATTTCTGTGTTACGAGTTATAATTCTGAACTTAGGAAATTCGATATTTTAAGATGCTGGTATGTGTTTTTAATTTGCTATTTTGTTTTAGAAAAAATTTATAAGAATTAAATGTAGAAAAAATATATTTTCTGTACAACATGATTTTGTTATAAACACAAGGCTTTAAAATACTCGTATTAAAAGTGCAAAAAAATGTTTAAGAACAAAATGGTTTTGAAGAATTCAATGTAACTCGAGTAATTCGAAAACATGCTTTTAAGTTTCGGTCTCAAAAGTAAAGTTGAAAAAAACTCACTTTAATCTATGATTTCGATGAAACTTCTATTTCGTTTTAATGCTTGAACCTTGCCATTATGAGCAAAATAGAATGTTGTTTAAATGACCGCCTCTGGCCATAACGCTTTGAATTGACGGTCCAGTTCTTCCAGCTTCATTTTCGACAATAATGCTTTCTTCGGATGCACTGTCTTTTATACAAGCACTTCTGGGTTCTCCGAGTGTCATATGCGACATTTTTGCTTTGCCGAAAATTTAGTTCTAAATTTCGGCTACGTTTGAATTACCACGTATTCATATTCATAAATGACAAAACTTTCATTAGAAAATTACCCATCAAATGGTAGATATTTAATAACTAACAGCCTTGCCAGACCAGCCATTTTTGAAACTACTAAATGGATAATTCGATAAAATTTATTTAAAATATCTTGGGAGCTCGAAAAATTTTAGTTACAAATTGTCAGTAGACCACAGTAAAACTTGCTTGAAAGATACCATTTTAAGCTTCTCTTTATTAGAAGACATTATTGAAATCGCATTATTCTGTGAGAAATAATCAACGTTTAAAAATGGGTAAAAATACAGAAAAAAGTATTTTGTCATATTTTGCTTTTCTTTTATAGAAAAAGTAAGAATTCATTGCAGGCTGCTGAACATTTTGTTGAAGCTTACGGAGACGAAGCTTATGGTTTACGATGACCAGCAGAGGCTTCCGTATAAATACGAAGAAAATGAAAATATGGTATGGCACTTAGCCGTAAAAGAGCCACTACAACAAAATCAGAACGGAAGTACTAAAACAGGTGGAACTATTCTGATACCTGGGATCAGTTAGGAGTAAGAATGGAAAATTGGAGAAAAACCTAAACGGCAGAATGTCGGCGACAGTCAGATAGAAAAAAGAAAAAATAAAGAAAAGAAAAGGAACAGAACTTAATTAGCAGTCTGTAACTCTACGTATTTATTTATATACAACGGAGACAAAAAGTAGAATACAGTCGGTTGAAATGCAATATCTAAGAAGAGTAGACGGAAAGACAAGAAAAGACAAAGTAAGGAACGAAACTATTAAAAGCAGCCTAAGAATATAACCCTTACTAAAGAAAACAAAACTTTTCAACCTGAGATTGTACGCAGACATTGCTATGATACCAGACTCCTATATACCAAAAAGAGTTAAGAGCAAAGGGAGAAGAAGACCAATGTGGGAAGATTCTATCGAAAGTATTTCCAGAGAAAATCGCTTAGACAGAAGAACGACCAAAACAACACCATAGGATAGACAAAAATGGCGCAACACTTACAAAAATCTCCACACCGAAAGGGAGATGTGCTTCACTGTTAAAACGGAAAGAGATCGCAACATTTCTGAAGCAAATGATTACGGACTTTGATAAGTGGATCACATACGCAATAATGTGCGAAAGAGATTATGGGCGAAGCAAGGTGAAGCTTCGCAGACGGTGTCAAAGTCAGAATTGACTCCAAGAAGGCTAACGCTGTGTATTTCAAAAACCTGATCAAATGATTGATTCTGTTCTCTAGTATCAACAATTAACGATATTGAAGCAAGTAAATCAAATAGGTGTTGTTTAATAATAATAGGTAATAGGAAAAGGTGTTGTGTTCCATCATAATAACGCCAGACCACACATAAATTTGATGATCCGGTAGAAATTGGTACAGATTGGCTGAGAAGTTTTGATGCATCCATCATAAAGCCCACACTTTGCACCTGCAGATTATCATTTGTTTCGAACTCTGCAGAATTATCTTAATGGTGTAAATTTAAATTCTGTAGAGGCATGCAAAACGCAATTAGATCAGTATTTCGCTCAGAAAATCTAGAAGTTCTACACTAATGGAATAATGGATTTACCCCGAAAATGGCACATATTTGGTCGTATGAAATATGTATAACGAAAAGGCGTTTTATTTTTTGGTCAATTTTTTAGATGAACTTTTTCGAACACCAATACTAAGAAATATTTTTTTGGATAAATCTGAATATTTCCAAAATTTGGCTGACTGTTTTTTTTCAAATTAATTATGGGTAAAAGTTTGGACAGACTTCGACTCAGCTAGGATTTGCATTTTTAAATTAAATGATCAGCATTTTTAGTGTTATTTGTTATGACATTTAACGAATCAAAATTGCTCGCCTTTAAGGCATTATTCTTAAAATTTTCATAAAAGTTTCTTAAATAAGACGAAATAGACGAGTTCAACTGCGGTTTCACATCATTATTTTTGATCGCTTTATTTTTGATTTTTTTTTTTTTTTGCTTCTTGCAACTCTCAGACAAATGACTGATCAATTGATCATTTTATTACCAACAAAATTTGAAGAAAAAAAGGCACGATTATTAGTTCGTTGTTTAACATTTAATTGCAATTATTGTAACCTTAAGCGTTCTTCAATGCAGAAAACAAAAACAGAATATTCACAAAAATATTAAAGAAATATATAATCATATGGAGTATTTTATGGCATTTTATGATACCTTTTAATCTGTATGCATGTATGAATATAATAATAATTTCAAACTATACATTGATGATTTATTGATTATGTTCTTTTTTGTTTTTGTTTCTCTTTATGCGATTACAATCCAAATTTTTCTCAAATAAAAAGCAAAAAAAGTCTTCGAGGCAATTGACTCAATTTGCTGATGACGATGTTGTCAGATATGTATTTTAGATGCAGTCAGTCGTTCATCATTTTTCATCATCGTTTGGTTTTAGGGGTCAATTCTTAATACTCGCTCGTAGTCACCACATATGCAATATGAGTGTGAGTATGGCTTGCTTGGAATGTTGCATTAAATTTTTCATAATTGTAGGTGCGGATTTCGTAATATTATGTTTTATTACTTGTTTTCTACTTTATGGGTTTGTTGTTGTTTGAAAAAAAAAATAATAAAAAATTACAAAAATTTTTGTCTGCCTTCAATTGTACATATTTTTACTTTGGGGGAGTTTATATTTTCTTAAGTCTTCAATGTTATTATTTTCAATACATAATTTGTTATTTTGGTTGTTCATAAAGTTTGTTATTTTCCAGTTTTATGTAATTATAATGGCAGAATCAATAAAATTAAAAGGGGGCATTACAGAGACTGCCTTAATGTCTTTTGATAAGAAAAAATTTTAATATTTTCATTATAATATACATACATAGGATTAGTGCCGGCAAATTATACTACTTTTCAATACTTGATAGTATTGAATACTTTTCATTCGGGTACTTAATACTACCATATACCAAATACTTTTAAAGTTTTTTATTTTAATTTTAAAAATTTTTATATGTATACATAATGGGTGTCCAAAACTGAGGCATCATTTTAATTTTGCTGTTATTTGTTTTCTACTTGTAATTTTTGTTCTAAATTTTTATTTTCAGATTCTAAATACATTCCGGTTAGTTAATATGTTAATATGAACGACGTGTTTTATTATTAAAACATTTTTTGAAAATGGCAAAAGTTTTCAAGATGTAATTAGGAAATTTAGAACAAAATTCGGTAGAGAAAATACTCCAACAAATCGTGTCATTAAGCTGATGGCTGATAAGTTTGAAGAAACTTGTTCCGTTCATGATAACAGAAACAGCATTTATCAACGTAGTGGTCGATCAACCGAGAATATAGCAGCTGTGAGCAGAAATGTTGAAGAAGATCTAAAAACAATCATTCGTCATCGTTATCACATTATTTAACATTTTGCATTGTAATCTACACTTAAAGGCTTATAAGATCCAACTCACCCAAGAATTGAACCCAGCTGACCACGTCTTACGTCGGCAATTCGTTTCTTAGGCCATCAAATAACAAGAAGAAAATGAGAATTTTTTTTAATAATCTTCACCGACGAAGCCAGCTTAATGTCTGCGTCAACAAGCAGAATTGCCTCATTTGGTGTGAAAAGAATCTAAGAGTTAGCTTAGAGCAACCATTACATCCACAAAAAGTTACGGTTTGAGGTGGTTTGTGATCCGGTGATTCCACATTTTTTTGAAAACGAATATGAAAATGCGATTGTGGTCAATGGAAATCGAAGCTTTTGTGGCGGAAAATTGATGATTTAGACGTAGATAATACTTATGTGATTTCAACAGGATGGTGCCAATCGATTTTTTGAAACAAATGTTTGAAAATCGCATTATTTCTCGTAGAAGAGTAGCTTTGACAAGATCTTAAAAGCAACCTTATCGAGCAGATGTCAGCCATTGACAACAGTTTATTGAAAAACGTGATTAATAATTTTGGTAAAAGCCGGTAGGAGGGTCACTTGACCGACATAATTTTTAATTTTTAACGGAACCTATTTATTACAAATACTGAAATAAAAATCTTTTTCTATTAAAATTAAAATGATACCTCAACTTTGGACACCCTTTATATGAGTAACTTTGCTTTAAATAGGCATTAAAAATTGTTTTAAACATACTCGTATCTGATATTTTATTAAACAATTAAAACTTAACAAATATAAGCTTAACTTCAAGTTAAGCGGAACAATAATTTTATTTAAAATAAATATTTAATAATTCAGTCTTGAATTACATATCGTCATCTAAAACGCAAACGGCCCTATCTAACATTTTGAAAATTTTACAGGAGAGGAAAAAAACTATTTAAAATAAAAAGTATAGTTTTAATCAGCGAGTTTTTTACCAATATTTGGGATACAATTTTTATATTTTGTTTCAGTATCTTAAAAACCAATATCGCATTTTGACAATTGACAATGTTATGTATTATACAAACGTTTAATTAGGTCTTTGCGTTTATCATATAATCGCTTTTGTAGATAGGGCCGTTTGTTTTTTGGTAGTAAAATCGCTAATTTTAGTCGGAAGAGTCCAAATTTATTTGTGGGCCTTTGTTTTGATGATATACCTCAGAATTAATGAAAATGTCGATTTTGAATATTTTGTTAGTTAGGGCCGTTTGCATTTTAGGTGACGATATGTACATAAAATACATATATTACACATGGTTGTGTTTTTATGAAGCGTTGTATTTTTACATAGAATTGTATTTAAGCCGTTAAAATGTACTTAATTTTTAATTTTTCAACATTTTACTAAATGACAAAGTACAACTCCAAAAATATTGAGTTTTTACTCGGTACTCGGTATCAGTACTCAATACTGCGGCAGCACTACATTGGACTTTACAATTAAGGGCACATGATCTAGTTTCGTTTTATAATCGAAAACCATTTGAAATCATGCTTATCAACATATTTCATAATGCTGCTTATAATTCGCTTAACAGGCTTTTAAATGAAAAAAAAAAAAAAAATTTTATTTTTTAGCTATTTGATGAAATTTATACATGAAAATCAATAAAGTAAAGTGTCTGAACGTTTATTTGAAATCAAATATTAGCAAATTTTTGAATTAAATACAATTTTTATTACCGGAAGGCTTAACAACATTTGGATTTCCAACCACCAGCACCACTAGCTGCGCTATATAAGCCCACTTTTTCATAATTTTTTAAGAGCTTCTAATGTTATTGCATGAATGGTACAAGATGTGCTCAGCTTCAATTAATAAAGAGTTTTTTTGCATGGTAAGAATAAATACATGGACATAACGTTTTCAAAAAACTCAGTAAAAGCTTTGACGCATAATTTTGGGATCCATTGCATGAACGGACATTATCACCAGAATTATATTTTAATAATTCGTTAATTTTATCTTTTCACTCGATATTCATTGAACGGAAACGTATGCGTCCATCTTATTTCAAAAGAAATGTTGATAATGCTGTTGGCTGACAATCCAAACTAAATTGTCAGTTTTTGTACACGCAATGGTATTTTATTTAAATATTTTGGATTGTTTTCAGTATATTTTTTGTTGTTGCATTATTATCATTATCACTATCACCATACCGGCCAGGCACTATTGCAAGACACTGCGAACCGTGAGATCTATTTTGACCCTTCCGGTCTATAGTTTGTTTGCCAGAAACCATAATGGTAGATATGTCACACAGTGAAACCCTATGTCTATCTAAACATTTCCATCTAAACGTATCAAGAAACCCACATTTACACAATATATATTGCGCTGTCTTTGATGCTTGTCAGCGAAGTCTGCAGGTCTGTGACCGCAATCCCTTTCAGATACGCTCTTAGTCCACAGTGGCACGTAAAAACTCCATTAGGAGTTTCAAGTCTGTCCTATCATACTTGAGAGCCTCAGACAAAACCACAAAATGCGAAACTCAAATGCATTCCAGTGTTTCAAGCATCTGGCAATTCTCCAATCCTTAACTAAATTGATTATGATAGTAAGTAGTGTTGCATACGGAGTTTACGGACCCATATAGGGTGTCACGGTACCTTTTCTAGCCAATAAACCGTTGTTTCCTTACCATCTATCACAGTGTCCATGTACCCAAAACAACTGGACCTTATTTTTAAGCAAAAATCTTTGCTACGAATTGTAGCAATATTTGACCAGTCCAGATGTCATACTATTCGATTCAAGTGGCTGTTAGTGAATATATTATTGGTCTTTCCCTTGAGCCCACTATGTAGATTGATCTCAGTGTGATCGACAAGTCTCGGTTGGGTCTATTAACGCCAGCGAGGTACCCAAAACAACTGCACCTTGTTTCTAAGCAAAAGCTTTTGCTACGTATTGTAGCAATATTTGACCCGTCTAGATGTCATATAATTCGATTCAAGTGGCTGTTAGTGAATATACATTGATCTTACCCTCGAGCCCACTGTCTAGATTGATCTCAGCCTGTAAGATACTTAGCGATCTCCTCAGTGTGATCGACAACTCTCGGTTGGGTCTATTAACGCCAGCATCGACACAATCATTTATTTTGAAGCCATAAGCTGGTATACAGTTTAGATCAAACTCACTCCTAACTAAGGCTCCATTTGTCGTTCTTGGAATGCAAATTATTGATTCGGAATTGCCCAAACTTTCTTAAAAGAATTATGAAAAGAAATTACGGTTAAAAATTCAACAATGCATTGATATTATTAGAATTCACTACAAAAAAGGGTGAAAATTTCGTGGTCACAGGTCGCAATTTCCTAAAGCATCTTCTCAAAAAAACTTGATTGTTGGTACAAGTTAGTAAATTGAAGAACCAAACTCGTGTAAGTCGCCTAAGTACAACTGAGAATATTGCTGTTGTAGCTAATAGAGTTGAGGAAAAAGATCGGATCATCTATCCGATTGGAATTAGGCATGAAACAAACGACATAACATATTCTGTATTCAGCACAAAGACTTAGGCCTTAAGGCTTTTAAATTTCAGTTATCAGAAGAACTCACGCCTACCGCTCATTAAAAATGTCGTGTCTCTGCTGATTGGGTCCCTGAAATACATCAAACTGAGCCGAAATTTATCTTGGAAGCTACGTTACCTGTTTGGTGCGATTTTTGCTCTGGTGGGTTTATTTGATCTTACTTTTTCGAAAACAAGGCTGAAGGAACAATTACGATGAATAGATTACGCTATCAAACGATGATTAGTACATTCATATGACCGGGTTTTAAAGATATTAAGGTAAACACAGTTTACCATTGTCTGTTTGCATAAAAAGTTTCTTGACCGCGTGATTTCTCTCAGAGCCGAACACATTAAGCCACAGCGATCTTTTTACTAAGCAAGGTCTACACCAATGGTCAACAATCGATTCAAGATTCAAACATGGAAAGTTATCATGAAAAGAATATGGTTCTGAAAGCATAGCCATGGTGGTCATTCGTCTGATACTGTCCTTTTCCATCATTTCTCCTAATGTCATACCCTTGCTCTTTACATTTAGTAAACATAAAAATATTCGTCAATTATTTTATTTAAAATCATTGGAAATAACAATTTTCTATTCACATTCCATTTTGATCTCAAGGCGAAATTTGTAAATGTCAATACTAGTTTTTTACATATCCAAACTAAACCTCTAATATTTATTCATCATCATTTAGATCAAAAAACTTTTTCCATGCAAGGTGATTTAGATATTAGATTAGTGTCGGAGATTTTTGTCACTAGACGCTGTTGATGCCCATATATTGGGCAATACTTAATTCGATTGTATCAAATGAACAAGTGTTTGAAAGTTTTTTAGGTGAAGGCAGTTTTTTAATTCATCCGTCGTGCTGGTTTTTTTACCATAAAAATAAAAAATGTTTAAAGCCAATGATTTTGCTGTGATTCGATGAGAATTATCCATTATTAAGAATTTAAAAACTGTTTGGCTGTTTAAAAAAGCTTTATATTTGGATGCCACATGAATTAAGGCGAAAAAATTCAATTGTTTGAATTTTGTTTTCTCCGTCAGTCTCCTAGGGCGCATATTGGCTTTCCACATAGCATCCATTGCTTTTTTTCAGTAGAAATAAATGATTAATCCACTGTAGCCCCTCCATATGATTGTGTAGTGGTGAGTATGCTCTCTAATCGGTGGTGGTTTCGCTAGATAGTAGATAGGGACAGAAATGTCGCAGTTTAAAGTGGGTCTCGCCCCGTTGGCATACCCCACGGTGCCCGAGGCACGGGTGAATACAATGCGTCAACCAACGCCCCCACCTATGATGAAAATCACCGGTGAGTACCAAATTCGAAGCCATGTTATCTGGACATGACCCCACACCTTGGTTAAGTGCTATAATCGGTGGTGGTGATCTTCACTTTAGTATTGTAATTTTTTCCCAGTAGGTGATCATGATTTTCCTGATCATTAATCTGATGTTTGTCATCATCGCCAAAGGTAAGCTGGAAGGTCAGGACGCTTTTTCTTTATTATTTTAGATGGAGCTGTCTAGAGGAAAGTTGAAGCCCTTTTTTAAACACGCTATATCACAATTTTTTTTCGTCATGTCCTCTGCTGGGGCTCGAACCTAGGTCACTTGTGTTGTTATGAGTGTGCTCTAACCACTACACCAGGCCAACCCAAATCTGAATTACCTGCAGTAAAAAACTGCAGGATCATAGTTTAAGCCCAGATACCTTCCATAAACGATATCAAAGCCTGAATCGTCGACAAACAAGATTATGTTGAGTATTCGATTGGACTGGAAGCAAATTATACATTGTAAGCTGCAGCAACTTCGCAAAATGGTAAGATTTGATTGCTTTTGCCTGCAAATCCGGAATGCCGGGCCACACATATCTTTGATGATCCTAAAAATTTATTGAAATTGGCTAATCTTCTTGACCTTGCACCATCTGTCTACAATTTTTCGGCGCCTATAAAACTGTCTTGATGGTAAGAGATGTGCCCATCAGAGATCAGCAATGAATTGCTTTTTTGCTATTCATATTCACTCATGAATATATAAGTATAAGTGAGTACACGTCAACCAAATTTAACAACTCATAGTCACAATAACTTTAGTTCATAAGTAGAAAAATATGAATCAAACACCCTACTCATACTCATAGTTACTCATACCTACAGCATTCATTCATTAATCAAAAATTCTAATAATACTCGTTAATGATTCGAATCATTCAACTTATATGAGTAGTACTCATCAATTAAGCAAGCAATATTGTTCAAAAGAGAAATAAAAAATAAAAGTGCATCGTCTATACACAATGAATTAAGATGAGTATGGAATCATTAGTCTTAAATGTTGATAAGTATGAGAATGATGAGTACTTCAAATGGATGTGTGTGCATACTCATTGTAATGAGTATGAATGGATATAAGAATTTATGAATCATGATTCGTGAATAATTATGTTCTCAGTACTCATTGCTGATCTCTGGTGACCATGAAAGAAATCTAAAAATCCCTTAGGTAAAATCTCTTCAGCGGTAATCCACAGAAGTTCTGCAACTAAGGAATTTTGATGTTACCCGAAAAAATGGTAAAAGATCTTAGATAATATGGGCAAATATGTACTCGACTGAAAGTAAAGTTTAACAAGTTATGTTCACGCGGTAATATGAACCACCTCCGGTTTTCCATAGCAATTTTTTGGAGCTTCATAGCAAGATTCAGAATGCAACATGATGGTTTGCTTTCGAAATATTGTATGACGAAACATGCTTCAAACCAGATTCTGGTGCGAACTATGAATGAGATAACGAATCTCGATGTTTTCTATCCGTGTGATCATGCTATTATCATAAACAACGGTATTATGACCTTATTATTAAAAAATTTAGACAAAGTTTATACAAATCTATATATGAATATGCTAATTACAATATATAACTTTAGTTACGTGTTTTAAATAATTTGGTCACACCAAATTTAACACTTTCAAGTAGTTCGTTCGCAGTCAATTTTGGAATTTTCCTTAATTCAAAAAAGAGTAAAGTAACCGACAGATAACCCATAAAACTATAAAAAGTATGTTTTTAAGTTAAATAATTATAATGAATAAAGTAGTGTCTACAGTTAAACACACGAAAAGACGGACATATAGAAATGTTAAATAATTAAGGTAATGCCTTCCATTCATACTAAATTACTCGATTAACATAGCGGAGATATTTAAGGGAGAGATAGATACATATATACATACTCGTACGTATGTATTTAAGAAACAACAAATACATTACCGGAAGAAGCAATTCAAAACGCACTTGACTTTATTTGAAGTGGGTTAGCGCGCTCACAGCAACACCAATAACTTCTCCAACCAATTTAATAAAAAGCAGTCAGTGAGTGAGTACAAATTAATAAAAACAGCAGTAGCAGCAGAATAAAAAAATTCGTTTTTTTTTAACAAAGAAGTGCTATGCTGCTATGCCGTACCATAAATGAGCATAGAAGTGCTTAATAAAACGAAAAACCATTTTTGTATGCATACCTACGAATGCGATATAAACGCACTTATTGTGCATATTCTATATGGTAAACCTACCACGGACGGACAGTTTTAATAAAAAAACCTGACACATGTTTAGGGAAGAATAATAAAAAAAAAAAAAATGACTCCAACAGATTGTTTTCACTTAAAAAAATAAAAAGTATTCCTTCTTTCTATAGTGGCATTAACTTTGAAAGGGGAGCGTAGTAAAGACATTTAACAGCGATACAAAATATACTTTTTAGTCATCCCATCATACACCACCAGGCATGCAAACCATTTATGTTTAAATATTATTCATACATATATGATATATATATAAAAAAAAAAAAAATATTATTTTTTGAATACTTCTTAAGGCATACACGAACGAACGCTCGCAATGATTGTTTAAATTCCAAAATTTACTTTGTTTGCCAATCGCAGTCATAAATTTTATTTAACTTAAATTAATAAATGGGACCACAACTCACATACAATATAAAAATATATATGACTAAATATTGGAAATCTTTTGGAATTCTTTCTTTAAATCAAAAAATTTAAAAAAGCCGTTAAAGCATAAATTTAGCAAAAAAAACAAAAAAAAAAAATCATTCACAAATCATTTGATTTCTTAAAAAAAAAAATCTCAAATATTTTAAATTATTGAATTCAATTAAAATCAATTTATATTGAAATTCAAAGTTAAGGTGACCAAACAGTTACAATCATAATAATAAATTAATAAAAAATAAATATTTTTCACACTCAGTCATCAATTCGTCGTCTGCCAATATATCAGCAATTAAATCAAATCAATTTCTTAAACGACTATGGGCAATAGAGCAGCTGGGTTTCTTAAATTGAAGAAATTTTCAAAAAAATAAATCAAAATTTGTAGCTTAAACTAAAAACAAAATTTATATATAAATATTGTTAGTCAAGCTTTACTATTTCAATATAAAAAGTCTGCCAAATAAATTTTTTTTTTTTAAAGCCTATAAAAAAAAAACTACTGAATCCTTCCGGTTAATAATGGAAGATAATTTCATTCAAATGGCTGCCTCGGCTGGCCATGCAGTAGCCTATGAGATCAGTCCAATTTTTAAGCACATTATCGATTGTGTGCATCTGTATTTCACCAATGGCTTCACGAATATTGTCCTTTAAAGCGTCAATTGTCTCTGGCTTGTTGGCGTAACACTTATCTGTGACGGCACCCCACAAATAACAGTCCAACGGTGTCAAATCGCAGCTCCGAGGTGGCCAAACGCCATCAGCTATGCGGCTGATAATGCGATCTTCAAAAACAGGGCGCAAAACATCGAGTGTAGCTTCGGCTGTGTGGCACGTAGAGCTATCCTGTTGAAACCAAATGTTGCTAGTATCCTCCTCTTCAATTTTTGTGAACAAAAATACGTTCCACATGGCCCGATAACGATCGCCATTGACTGTAACGGCCACTTCTTGCTCATTTTCGAAGAAAAATGGACCAATTATGCCTCTGAACCAAAATCCTGACTCGCCTTGGGTGTAACGGCTTTTCAATGCGTGCGGGCTTTCTGTGCCCCAAATACGACAATTTTGCTTGTTTATATACCCGCCAAGATCAAAATGAGCTTCTATAAGTCGATCGCAGGCCTACTTAGCGAAGCGTTGTTCAAGCGTATACACAACCATATTCGTTCAGCGGAAGGATAAAACTAGTTATCTGTCAAATCAGACATCAGTTAAGTTTTACCATTCACGAAATAAGCACTAGTTTAAAAAAAAACGTTAGATGGCGGACCCTGTATTATAATACAACAATAGACCTCGTTAAGGTCGCTAGCCATGATCTGTTTTAATGATAACTTTCGTCAAACTCTAAAGGAGAATAAAGGATTAAAAATAAACTTTTCGTAAGTAAATATTGCATGGATTTTGAACTTGGCTTTCTGGCAAGTACTACGATGTAATGCAGTTCCACTGAAAATCATTATAAGATCAATGCCCTGTACCGGAACTCTATATGTCAGGTGCTGCTTCACGAACGCTCCTTGGGAAGGCAGTTACATGTAAGTACTTCCCCACTATTGTACTTGATATAATAATGGGTCAAGTGACCGATATCAGAAGTGATATAATTTGGGGTCTGAATGGCCGTCTAGACGATCTCGATTATGCTGATGACATATGCCTCGTCGCACACAATTTTAGGGACAAACTACAGCTTATACACAAGGCTGCATGTAATATCGATTTACAGATTAACTTAAAGACAACAAAAGTTTTAGGCTTGAATGCAACTAACACACCGAAGCTTGCACTGGATGGCACAGAGCTTGAAGAAGTACAATCTATTTTGTACTTGGGCAGCGTCATATCCTCTACTGAAGGATGGGGAGAGGTATAACAATTCGTATTAAAAAGACAACCCAGGCCTTCGGAGCTCTACAAAAAGTGTGGAAATCCCACAGATTTCTCGTCTAATTTGGGGTCTGTGTTACTAAACGGATGCGAGTCATGGAATACCTCAGCCAAGAACATACGTTCTCTACAAGTATTTATCAACCGATGTTTGCGGAGGATATGAAAAATATTCTGGTCAAACGTAATCACGAATAGTGACTCATGAGAACTTGCGGTGATATCGCGAATTAAGACTGAAATAGCCGGAAGAAAATGGAGCTGGTTTGGCCACGCTTTGAGAAGAGCGAACAGGAATGTAGCTAACACGCCAGTTGAATGGAACCCCCAAGGCAGTAGATGATGAGGTAGACCTGCGAATACCTGGAGAAGGCAAATTGATAATGAAGTGAACTCTATTGTAAAGCATAAAGCCATTATTCCATCGGTGTACAACGTTTAGGTTTTCTGAGAGAAAAACTAATCCAATTACATTCTGCAGGCCTGTACGGAATGTAAACTTACACCATCAAGAGAGTTCTTCAGAAATCGAAACAAATTTTAATCTTAGGATGTATTATCCGGGCTATATGATGGTTACATCAAAACTTCTAAACTAAGCTCCCACAATTTCTGTGAGGTCATCAAATATGCATGTGTTCCGGCGTTGTCACGATGGAAACAAATTTCCAAGAGTGAGAATTTTACACGTTAAGCACTCAAACTAAAGTTAAATGTTGATAATAAAATGAGCTATAAATCATGAAAATCGGTTAGCTATTGCTGAAAAGTAAATGCAGGTATCTAACTGTGACCAAAATTAGCGAATAAATTTTTTCTTGCAAAATTAGTGGAATTTTTTTCTTTTGTTTCAAAAAAGTTATAAAGAAATTTCTAGAATATAAATTTTACATTTTAAGCATTTAAACGAAGGCCAGATATGTTGAAAGTAAAATAGCCCATATAGGCAGGTGCCATTGTTTACGTCTGTAAGTGCCCGCCAACAAACCAATAAGTCCTCGGTTCAATCCCAGACCAGACCATCTGATAATTTTCAACACCTTATAGCTGCGATGGCGTGGTGTAGTGATTAAAGCGCACGCATACAACACAGGTTCGAGTACTCAGCAGAGGACATGACGAAAAAAAATTTTAATTTCGGGTGCTTAATAAAAGAGACTACAAGAGAATGATTAGGAGGAGAAAGCGCCACTTACTGGGAAAAATAATGGTGCTAAGTAAGGATCACCACCACCACTTAGCAAGAATTTTCACCACTACGCAATCATATAAGCTACAATGGGTTAATTATCTACTTAGCTTGAAAATCAACTTGAATAATGAAGCTGAAACAAAGCAATGGATGTTTTGTGGAAAGCCAAACTGCTCCCTAGAGGAGTGAAGGAGATAAAAAAATCTCTTCACATCATTGCAAGCTCTGGTTATGAGTATTTCCGCTATGAAAAACTGCTCTAACAAATACATCTGACGTTCGGAGCAGGTGTTAAACTGTAGATCCCTTTAAATAAGTCTGAACATGGAATAGAGACAAGTTCCTCTTGTTCCACGTGGGATGTTATAAGTTGATTCGATTCGTTGCATTACAACTACATTTTCTTGCTAGTAATTCGGTCATTTTAAATATGTGGCACCTAAATATCGAGCTATTCCGAGTACCCAGCCAGAGTTTGTAAATGATTCCAAACTGTCATATATTTCATATTCCACTATCTTCTAACAGCCTGTGAGTTAGTATTGTTTTATCAGTTACAACATTTTATCAATTTTTTTTTTTTTTTGACTACTGGCCGACCTAGGTATGCATATCTTTGATATCGCAATTTTTGAAACAGAATCCAGCGTTTATTTACAGATTTCTCACCGGCATATTTTAATAGTGTTTTTCTCCTTTTTATAGTAAAAATACACTACTTGGCGTATTTATTTAGATATTCCGCTCATTTTCAAATCAATGTAACATTTTACACGAGCAACGAATTAATGAACTGTCTTCACCTAAAATGTAACCCAAAATATCGCCTTTCAGAATTAGTGTTGCCCAATATAAGTATGTATGATATGGTTCTATATTCTCGTGTAACGATTAATTTTAGAAAGCGATACTCAAGTAATCATTGGTAACATATTTTTAGGCTCAGTACTTCTCAATGAGATTTCATATTTTTACAGCCATATTCATAAAAAATAAAACGTACTTTAAAACTATTTTAATATAATTTTGTATGAAAAATTTAAAATAAAACACATTTCAAACTTATGAATATGAGGCTTAGATTATTATTTAATTTTTAAAATAATATAAAGCCTAGAGTATCCCTGTAGGCTAATGGGTAGTGCGCTAGTCTATAAGTGCGGCGGTCATATGCTCGATTCAAACCAGGGACTCAGGTCTGTTGCATTATAACTAGCATAAGGTCTAAGTTACTACGCTAGAAACAATTAGAATATGTGTTAAAATAAATACATATTAAGCCTAATATTCACATTTTTTGTATTTTAATACACAAACAACTTTTCAACACCCTGTATGAGTATAAGCACAAAACAATAGCCAACTGCTGCATTAGGGTTTTATAATTATTAACGTCATCATTAATAACAGAAGTTAATATTTAAAAAAAAAAAAATAAACACAAAGACATTAAAAAAAAAAAAAATTAATAAAAATAATATTTAATTACAAAATGGATAGAGACAAAAATGCATTTTCTTTATCTATTCGTATATATTTTTGTTGTTGCTTAAAGCATATGAGTACGAGTACGAGTAGAATAAACGACAATTATAAGCAGGTAGTCAAAGCAAATACATAGACGAATAGATGGTTGGCTGGTTGGTTGGTTGGTTGGATAAATAAACGCTTGGCTGATTATACTGACAGCGTAGTAAAGTACCTAAAAACGTCATTTACAAGGTTTTTTGTTTTTACTACAATTTTTTTTCTATTTTTGTTATTATTGTATTAATTGTTTATAATGCATTTAATATTTATTTAATTGTTTTTCTATTATTCCACCTTAGACTCCATTAGTGATAAAAAGAGATATTATGGCGAAAATATTAAGTTTGAATACAAAAAACTAATAAATTTATTGCTGCTACTGCTTGTACTGCAACTGTTATACTGCTTTTGACATTTCTATTGAAAAGATGTTTTTTTCTGTTAACAAAGTCGTCACTATTATCATTACTGCCATATCGTCATAATCATCTAACTTAATCGCTTCTAAACTTTCAATATTAATTGAGTTGTTATAATTGCAATTGCCTTCAAATTTTGTTAATAGAGTTATGCACTCGCATTGTCGTATATGATGAGTATGAGTGCCATATACGACGTGTATCATATAAATTTCCATAATCATAAGTAATAGCAATTGAATAAAAGGGTCGTTCGTTAGTTATATACATATTTAAGAAGTTTTGTTTTTTCTTAACATGATTATTATATTTTCTATATTATTGTTATTACAATTTATTTTGTTGTTGCTGCTGTAAATAATTTTTACTGTTATTAATGATATTTGGCAGCTGTCATCAGTAATTTTCTCATTTTTAACAATGTTATGAATTGTAAATGATTTTGTTCGTACAACGCTAAACGTTTGGCGCTTGCAATCATAGACAAACATGAATTCCAAATAGATATGTATGTAAATGAATGAATGACTTTGACAGGGTTCTTTTTTTACAAGACTTACAAAATACTTTCTTCTTTAGCTTTGGATACAGCTTTTGTTTCTACATTAATTCTTAATTAAGGTTTTCAAAGAAAAAGAATCAAAAGTTTTTGCACAACTCAACCCAAAAGGTACTGGCATATACAACATATATTAATCCGATTTACTCTTACAAGCAGCATGGGGGCCAAAACAAGATTATTCCCTTAACTCCAGCATGATGATGGATATAGTTTCACTGTGATCTTAATTTGGATAATTTCGCCATGATTTCACGCCTCCATATAAGTGCAGGCTTCTCGATACGCCAATTAATCTATAGTATGTTCAGCAATATCATTTTGCTGGTTGTACGGCATGTGCCCAATCTAAGCTCATTTCCGCAAAGCGAATTTCCACATTTATGGAATACTGGCTTATTCTTCCCACAGACGGAGGTTGGCTGTATTGCCGCAATTTACGTTTTACGTCCATACATAATTGCAGATTGACATTGGAGTTAAATGGGCCTATTTAAGTCGGCTGCAACATGTATGTCGAAACAGTCCAACAGGTTTAAGCCCACCGAATGATTGTCGAACTCTCTTAACACATGTTATACCAAGGTAGTTGAAAATGTTCACGTCGTCGTGTTGCTCATTCTCATTTTCTCTTAGCTGGAGTCAATTCTTATTTTCTTCATTTAAGAGAATTTTTTATCTTCAGTCCTACAGAGCGTATCATTTCATTAACTGTCAACTGCATATCGGAATATGGGTGACTTAGGCAAAGAGTGTCGATATCATCTTCCAGCTTATTCTGAAGACCTTTAGTTATTTCTCTTAATAGCGACTTTGTTGCTCGCTTGCTTCTTCTGCAGCATTCGACAAATTGTATTACTTTAATTTCTTTGGTGAGTGGCCTTTTTCAAAATCTAGAAAAGTGAGATAAAAAGGTCTAATTGCTCCACAATAATTCGGCATTAACTAACACACGATTTACGAGCACAGAGCCTTCCAGTTTTCTCCAGAGATATGAAAGAATTAATGTTAATGACACATTAAGTATTAATAGCTTTAAGCTATGCCTTAGCTTGTATGGCAAAAAGGATACTTTTGTTAAAACCATAGTTTCAAAAATATCGACGTTATCGAGCTTTGGCCACAGATAGTCGTTTAACATTGTTCTATAAAGAGGATCATTGATTTTAAATTGTGTTTTTTTCCTTCGTCGTTTCGTACGTTGCAGAAGGAGAAACTCCATTGGTAAGAACAGTAGATTGCGGCCAAAATTTGCTTATTGATTATACACGTCGGTTTTAAGACCTGTTGTTACATGTGGATGTATCACCTGGTGTAAGGCTATGCTGGCCAGTAGCTATAGAAAATGTCTTACAGACGCTGTCAGAGAAATTTCAAAAGCATTTCTGGACGGAAGTCTTCACTGGCTACCAATTGAGGATTTTGTATTTGGGGAAGCGACAATAAGTCTAAATAGACTTCGCGAATCGGGTATTGTATCATCAAGAAATAGAAATCACTCGAGTTGTCTGACGGAAATCCGAGTGGCTTAAGTCGAAAGTTTAAAGCCTCGCCGGTTTTTAATTTGAGAGGATACCAGGGGTTATAATAACAGAAATAATGAATAGGATAAGCTAAACTGTTCGATGATCAGGCAGTCTTCATAGACGAATCCAAAATGGATATGGACATTAGAGCAGAAGTCCACATTCTAAATAGAAGTATATGGCTTTCGTATAGATTACCTGATAACTACAGAGTTTTCTAGGTAAGGAGGTTGCCCTGATGTTACATATCGTAAGATCTAGGCTAGTTAGTAGCAACCCTAAGAGAACTAATGGACCCATATATGTAACTAACAATGTATGGTTCGGCAAACCTGTCCTTAGCTGTGGAACAATTGGTAAAACTACCGATAAGCTATATTTTTGCGACAGTAAAGGAATAAATCTTATCTAAACCTTACAGCTTAGGGAGTTACAAGAATAACTGCAGGGTATCCAGAATCCTATGGTTTAAAATGAATAAATTTGGAAATCTGGGTGGGTAGGAGGAAAACACTCATAACAAGGCAATTTCTTTTTTTACGATCAGAAATTTTTCTATAGAACAGCGCAACACTGGACGCAGGGTAAACTGGAGGCAGTCAGACATATTCTCCGCCACTGTCAAAGGATATTAAACTTATTATCTATATGGTTGGTGGACTTAGTGACGTAACAGACTATGGTCTGGGCAACATTATTGTTATTAATACATGTACTGAAAAGTCCCAGGCCTAACACATAGATGGCGTTAGTTTTATTGCATTCACCTCTTTTTCAGTTAGTGCTAACCTTGAAAAAACAGCTGATATTCTATTAATAAGTTTGTGAGTTATTGTGCTAAGAGTGTCTATGTTTGTTATTTTCAGAACAATGGATCAAAAGGAATTTCGTGCTTTGATTCTACAGTGCTTCTTGAAAAGAAAAAATACCGCTTAAGCGAAGCAATAGTTGGAGAGTGTTATGGGGATTCCGCTTCATCAGAAACAACAATAAAACGTTGACTTACTGACTTCAAGCTGGGTTGTAGAGACACCGATGATGCAGAATGCAGTGGATGTCCAAATGAGGCGGTTGCACCAGACAACATAAAAAATCCACAAAATCGTTTTGAATGATCGAAAAATGAAGTTGCGGAGTTAGTTAACATCGTAAAGATATCAAAAGAATGTGTTGAATGAGTATTTGACTATGAGAAAGCTCTGTTCAAAGTGAGTGCCGCGTTTGCTCACTGTTGCCCAAAAACAAGTCAATCAAAACAGTAGCAAAACTACATGAATCGAACTTCAAATTGCTCCCACATCCACCATATTCACCAGATTTTGCTACCAGCGACTATTGGGCTGTTGGTAAGAACTTTCGGACGAATGAGGAGATAATAGCTGAGACTGCGGCCTTTTTTAAGGCACAAAACAAATCGTTCTACAAAAGTGATATTGAAATGTTAGAGCGGCGTTGTAATGATTGCATCGCTCTTGATGGAGATTACGTTGGCGAATAAGGCTAATTTTGAACAAAAAAAGTGTTTTCTTTGTTAGGCCTGGGACTTTCCAGTCCATGTAAGTCCATATAAGGATTAGTCCTCGAAAAGAATAGTATAGTTTGGCAAGGAACCAAATATGGTCTCCAGGTGAAGATGTGATTCATGATTAATTTTCTTTTGATTTGAGACTGCATCTCCCTTCCTTACTTTATCAATAATAGTTATCAAACATGCGTTTTAGTGTTGCATAGTGTAAAGTCATAAATCTGGCTATGAATAAGGAATTAGGCCTGTGGTTAAGACATAAGTTTCAAAATATGTGTAACATAGTGTATATGCATTAGTGTGCCGCTGTGGTGTGAAATATATGACATCCGCCTATCAACAAACAGGTCCTGGGTTCTATCCCGGGTCAGTTCATCTGACGATTTTCAACAGCGGTATCACCTCAGAATACTAAACAGCAACTGATAATGACTAACTAATGCATCTGCCGTTTGCAGCTGGCGTTAAGCTGTAGTCTAAAAATAAAATCGGCTGTTGCCCATTGATTGAGAGAAGTCACCATTGTTTTCAAGCCCATTGTTTATAATAAAGTATTTGTTTTCATTTAAAATATTTATTTATATTTGTTTCCTTTAAAATATGACCTTTATGTCCTCTATGAAATCTTTATTTTCTATATTTTTTGTTTACCTATCAATGGATTTTGACTATTATTTTCATGTCAACAAACAATTCAATTTTTTTTAAAAGATTCATCGTTTAAAGTGTGCTGTGTGCGTTAAATATGATTTAAAAAAACAAATATTTTTCTTTCGAATTCTTCTATTCTCCATCCATTCAACATTATTTTTTTTTAACAATTCAAAATAGTTTTTAATCTTTATTTCAAACACGTCCGCGGATATCCGTATAATTGGTTGGTTGTGCGTTAAATTCGTCGTCATAGTGGATATTGTTGAAGGGGGTATTGAATGGTTTTGTTTTAATTTTTTATTTTTGTTAGTAATATTTTAGACTTGTTGTTGTATAGTTATTTAAAGCCAAACTTTATTAAAATATGGGGCCAATATATAATTATTTTATAACAAACATTAGCGCCTTATTATTTCATTTTTTTATATCAACATGTATGAGTACGTATCTATCACTTAATATTCGATTTTTTTTTTTTTTTTGGTTTTAAATTATAAAAGAAAAATAATTTTTGTCGTTGTTAACGGTTTTTTTATTATTATTCATTTATTTATTTATTTATTTTTTCTATAAAATGTCATCAGTTTATATTGTATCCTCCGTACTGTAAAAAATGAATTATTTTTTAATGATTTGTGATTGAAGTTATTGCATTGACAGAGATTGTCAACTTAGACAATAAGACAGCTTGTTGTAAATGACAGTGACGTTAAAAGTATTTATAATTCTTAATTGGTTTTAAAAAAGGTTTTAGGTTTTTAAATAACCTTGACTTAGTGAATTACTTTGTTTTGTTGTGACAACAGGGATAAACGATGGATGATGATAAAGAAATCATACGAAGGTTTTTCAATCAGTTTTAAATTTGTGTATCAAGCGTAACTATAACGAATACCTATTTTTCTTTTTTTTCATATAAGATAGTAACGTTGCATATTATAATCATATAAATTCTCTAATACAAATATCACGAATAATTAAATTTTTCACTTTTGAAGCAATCTTTCAAAAAATCTGAAGAAATTATATTTTCGCACGTTATTGAGTGAAGGCCATATTTCATCATGGCATTTTATGGCAGTTTATTTTAGGCAATTTATAACCAAATATTTCTGATGTTTTTTTTTTCTCAATCAAATCATAAGAAATCATTTTAAAAAAATATGGCCAATTATTTAGATTCTCACACTCGTTCCATGTAGTCAGTCGGCAAATCATTTAGTCGTTATTCACTCCCTTTTTTATGCAAAAAAAAAGAAACCCGTCTGTGGTTACAAAATTTTTTAAATATTTTAAAAACCTTTTTTCAAGCCTGTGATTTTTATTTTTTGCTATAGCTGTTGTTGAAATAAAAAAAAAAACGTTTGTTAACTTTAAAGTTTATTAGTCAGATCATGTTTACAAATAACTTAGACTGCAAAAACAAAAAAAAAAAAAAATGATAAACAGTTATAGCACTCGAAAAAATTTTTATTGACTTATATTCGTTGCTAAGGATGGGGTCGAAAGTACAGATCACACAGTAATCAAGAAACATTTACTTATATTTATTACTTATTTCTTGATTAGGAGCCTATTAATCAGATAAAAAGCTATAATTAGATATACACTCATACCTCTTAATACGTCTTTTCATTTTACGCCATTGCGCTATAACGGCCTGTCTGATTTATGGAACACCTTCGCTTTACGGCACAAATTACCTCGTTAAACGGCTTAAAAATCGGGGATTAACTGTTTTTAAAGAAAAACCAACTCGTTTTACGGCGTTTTGATTTACGGCCTACATTTTCTGAACCTATCTAGGCCGTATAGCGTGATATGAGTGTGTAAGCTTGTTTATTTTGTATACTTTTTAATACCACTTTTCGAAAAAGTATATACAGCATTCCTCACAAAGCTTATAAACTAAAAATTTTTTTTATCTCATAGGGTAGGGAAGTACTGATCAGCCTTCATCCCTTTTTAAGCTAAAATCCTTTAAAGAATTGTAGCACTCAACCGTCCAATACGTTTGTCTATAAAGTGCTCAGAAATCTTATTAACAAGTAGTGCCATGTGTTGCTTGTACAGTATTCTTAAGGTATAAATGCGCCTGCTACCATAAACAGGCCAGAAGGCTTAAAAACTCCACAGGTGATAATGCTATGTCTACGTTGATTTATTTTTTCTGTGAGTTCATCTTAATTTCATCTAAAAGTCTCTATTCGGCTTTATCTGCCCAAGTAGTGAAAAATAGTTCAATGTCTCAAACACTGCCAGATTATCACCGAAGACATCCTTCTATATTGCTTGCTCGCTACAGTCCGGTAATAAATTTACAATTCTAACGCATTAAGCTTAACATGAAATATTATACAAGAGTTTAAATACCTTTAAGATTCGAAGGTTCTAAATCTTTTGTAGAAGTTATTACAAGAACGAAAGTGAGAAATTGGTGGCTCATCTGCCTGGCTCTGTGCAGAAGCAGGCTTAGCATGCTGAACGCTTCAAACTTTGTACAACTCAGCAACACGTCGGACATAAACACAACATAGATGGCAAATCCTCTCGCCTCTAACTGATCCTCTGTTTCGAGAATACCATCCAAACCAACCTCGTAACCGGGGATTCCAAAATATCTCGATAGTACTTTGGCACCCCAACCAATAATCATATTAGATTCTTCCTCCTGCAAGACAGAATGCGATTTTATAATCAAGTTTATCATATTCAAGGACAATAAAAAGTTCAGAACTATAGTGGACAATACCGCTTAACTCTTTTAGTGAGTTTTATCGGGTGTCTTTTATAGATTCATAACTTGAATTGGCAACACTGCTTAGCTGACAACCGATTTAACAGCTGACAGTTGCTTTTTGTGTAGTTTGGTTTGACATTTTATTATGACTGGACTTACATCGCCGCCAATGGGCGATATCGACATTGTTTTTGAATGTCCATTCAAAATTGTTCTCTGATGAAGCCCTTTTTTGGTTTAATGGGTACGTAAATATGCAGAATTGTCGCATTTGGAGTGAGGATAATCCACAAGCTTTTATCAAAACAGCATTATATCCACAGAAAATTCTTGTTTGGTGCGCTTTATGGGCTGGGTCATTCGCCCATATGCTTTCAGAAACGACGATGCTCAAAACGTTACTATCAATGGTGAACGGTATAGGAGCATGATAAGAAATTTGTTCGTAGCACAATTAGCTGGCATTAATCTTGCTGACATATGGTTCCAACAGCACTGAGTCACATGCCACACAGCACGCGCTAAGATTGATGTACTCAAAGAAACTTTTGATGAAAAGGTAATTTCACATAATGGTCCAGTTAACTGGCCACCAAGATCGCGTGATTTAACCCCACTGGTTTTTTTTTTTTTTTGGGGGGGGGGGGCTATGTAAAGATGTAACTTGTCTATGCCGATATAGTAGAGTGAATTGAACACCTGGATATTGACATTCGAAGAGTTATTGGCAAAATATGGCGGAATATGCTGCGAAAAATTTGTGAAAGTTGGTGTTTTAGATGGTGCCTTGTCATATAATTTTCTATCCAACAAATCCTGTTTCATTAAAGGTATATTTTATTGTTTTACGCTTGTGTAACTGTAAAATAAAAAACAGCCAATACATAATAATAATAATAATAATTCCGAGGGGACACTTGTATGGTGGCTAAGTGAAATACTGAATGGATTTCAACCAAAATCAATAAGGTGTGTTCTATGACCTAATAAAACGTAAAATTGTAAAAAGTACTCAAATTTTGTAAAAAGCAATAATATTAGGTGGCTATTCGTGTCAAATACTCATACTGTGTGTCTATATTTTTCTTTCATAATACCTTCTTGCTTACTTCTTAAATTAGAGGCCTATTTACCGCATAGCAAGTATTTTAGAAAAGTTTATGGGTATAATTTATTTATAAAATCATTTGAATAACCATCACTTGTTTATTACGTATGTCACCTAATACATGTTTTTCTTAATACTCTTCCTTGTTGTACTGTAGCGCACCTATCGAAAATATATGCGTGTTCTGTCTGTAATTCGTGCATTTTACGTGAACATGTTTTCATCACACATTTACATATTCATGTCAAATTCATATAAATAATATTATTTATTAAGTATTTTGTATATCAGTGTTTTTTAAAAAATTTTACGAAATATTTGACAGTGTAAGGCTTTGTATCTTCAAAAAGGAATCTGTTTTGCATTTTAAGAACAAATATGGTGTTAAACTGAAATTCTGTTTTTTAAATATTTTATACAACAATTTTGTAAAGAAATTTTTATCATTATTCTGTACGTTTTATATTAAAAAAATGATAAAAGAATTTGTTGAGACATCTGAAATGCAGATTTAAATGACGATTTTTAAGAAACTGACTAAAATTTGTGAGAATGCATGAAATGCAGAATTTGTTTTTATTTGGAATTAAAACTATTCATAGCGTTATAATATTATTTTACTTTAATATGTCTTCGGAATTGTTACGTATGGCTATTTGTATGCAAATCGCAGCAGAAAACACACTTTCGAGTTGGTTCTATTCATAATTATAGTCTAATCGTTATGTTTTTATTTCCACATAAAACTGTTTTTTTATATTTTGAATAAGGTAAGGAAAAAAGCCTTTTCTACTAAAATCTTGCTAGTTTATAACTTTTGACATGTTTAACATACTGTTCAGTAATGGATAATCTAAATATCTTAATTTACTGTTTTCCTATAAACACATTAAATGCTACTGATCATCGACTACACGACTACAAAAGACGCTGGCTAAGTAACGAGGTACTAAATTATTTTAACGACTACAGCTACAAAAAAAAAGAAAACAAATGGACATATGATTATTACTTTTCAGTGGTGCCACATACATATTTTTCCGCGTTTTTAATGTACATATTTCATGTATTGCAGTTTTTAAAACGCCTATTTCATGCATCTTGAGAGTGAATCACCCAAACTGTAAGTAAATCAATTCCCCTGTGACTTATTATTAATTATATCGCGAATTGGGGGTGGCGTGGTGTAGTGGTTAGAGGGCACTCATAACAATACAAACGACCCAGGTTCGAGCCCCAGCAGAGGACATGAAGAAAAAATTTAATTGTGGTTTCGAATGTTTAATAAATGCTTCAACTTCCCTCCAGACAACTCCATCTAAAAAATATGCTGAACCCCCTGACTTTTCCACATACCTCTGCCACCTACTGGGGAAAATTTACAATACTAAAGTGTAAAGATCACTACCAACTAGCAAGGATCTTCACCACTACGTAAAATTATATGAATGAAGCTACAGCGGATTAATCATCTACTGAAACTGAAACAAAGCAATGGATTCTATATGGAAAGCCAATATGCTCCTTAGAGGAGTGACGAAGAAAAAAAAACTAACAAAATAATGCCTGCCAGAAGCATTGATTCCATTTGCTGAAGAAATATTATTTTATATATTTCTTTGAAATAATTTATTTTTCATTTTTTTCCTTTCATTGTTAACGCACAATTTATATAATTTAACAATAAACAACAACAACAAAAGGAAGAATAATAAGAAAGATGCCATGTAAACCTTGTAATTCGTATAAGTTATTCAAACAGCGAACAAAGTAATTAAGGGCCTAATGTGAACATGATATTACATGGACATGGAAATGTAATGCAAATATTTTCGTAAAACTTCTTAACATAGAAAAAGTGCTAGTTTTTGATTAGGGATGCCAATTAAGTAAGAAATATTTGCTTGGCCATTGAATATTGTTATTTTTAAAATTTAAAAAAAAAAATGTTTTGTTGCATAGTGTAAGCCTAAGATATGCTGTAAGACTATTAGAAGTATATAACATCTGTTTTATGTGATGAGTGTATTAGAATAAAATTCATTCATTAATAAAATCTTCAAGCTAAAACAACACATTTCAGTGTGTTTTTGTAATTTCTTAAAGAATATGCGGGCCTATTTAATGAAACTAAAAACAAAATGTTTTATTTTAAAATTAAAATGTCAGAACAAAACGGAAATACTTTGCCGCCACTACTACCTGTAACAAAATTAATAATAATTAATGAATCAAATATAATATTAATTATACAAATATTTCATGTCAATTATATAAAACAACCACGTTATTACACTTAAGTCAATTTTGACGGCTTTTGATTAGATTTTTATATAAAAGCTGGTATGAAAAGTTCGTTTTTATTTTGTAGGAAAAAAGAACAAAACAAAATTTCAAGTAAAATACTTTAAAGCCGAACACAAAGTATTAAGTGTATGTATCGTATTCACACCTATATTTAAAACTTACACCTAGAAGTACTTAGTGTAGTTGTTGTTGTTGTTATAGAATATATCCCACAAACCAAACACTCAACCTTTGGTTGCTTATCTTGAGAAAGATCATCAATGACTTACTGAAACGATAAAAACAAAATTCAAGAAAAAAATTTAAAAAAAATATAAAAAAATAAAATAAATAAATAAATTATATACAATTAATTTGTTGTATCTACAATTTAATTAAATAAATCAAAACACAACAACAAAACAAACAATAATAAAAACAATAAGACTTCAGTCAATTGTACTTGCACAGTGCTGAACTGAGCAAAAATATTAAATTGAAACAATTTAGCGAAATAAAAACTAAAAAAAACAAAGACTTTAAATGTTGGTGTTGCAGATGTTTTGAAAAGAGAAATTATGAATCGTACAAATTACGACATATCGCCAAATGTGGTTACTTGGAATGCAGTAATAGAGAATTCTAAAGAAACTCAAAAAAAATTTTTTTTGAAGAAGAAGTCTATTCTGAAATTCGAATTTAAATTACTTTGTATTATATTTCTCTATCAGTTTTTTAAGAAATCGAAGTGCTTAAAAATACCTTAAATCAAAAAAAGGCCAAGCTTGGCTATTTGATACCATTTAATGAGTTTTATCCAGTATAAATATTCAAACTCAATTCAATGGCGCTAAAGAAGAGAAAAAAATTTTCTTTTGGGTTCAAAACCAAAGTGGTTTTATTTTGATCATTTAATACCCCCCAGAAGTTTAAAGTGATGCTTATTTGCACAATCATGCTTAGAATAAACTAATTTTAAAATTTTTCACTTATGTTTAGGCCGAACTGTAATATGTAGCATAGCATTTTCTAGAAAATTCATTGTATTAAACAGCTTTCATTCTCTCATTAGTCCTTACCAGACAATGGCCTCTAATCTAAAATGATTTTTTGTAATGCTGGTCGAAATAGAACTCCGTGTATGTTATAAAAAAACCTGAACTAATATATAGTTTTTTTCTCGAGACCAACGCCCAGTGCATTATGGTGATGCTAGGAAAATAGGTTGTGGGAAGGAGTATAGAGAAATTAGTGTTCATGGACATTCGATTTAAATTTACTCATGTCGCAAGTGGCAAAGGAGATATTTGCTAGAAGATTGTTTCACAAACGAACTGTGCGACTAAAGAACGAAGTTTCCCTTTAATTCGTTGTGCCGTTCGATGGACAATCAAATACAAAGGAATACGCTCTACGAGAAATACGAGTACTACGTTAGAATATTTGATTATTAGGAATTAATTTATAACACATTTCGTTATACTACCAATAGAATAATGGAACACAAGCCACATTCTTTTAAACCGAGGCACTTGAAAGATTCTTTTGACACTTGAAATATGTGATCATGCAAACTAAGTCAGAAGATCTAGAAAGATTATCGCGCAATGTTGGTCTTAAGAGAAATATTAAGAAAACCAAGGCTATGAGAATCAACTGTGTTAGCACAGAAAATATCATGACACAAGTCCAAGCGGTAAAGTATATAGATAGCTTATGCTATCTAAGCGGTAAAGTGACAACGTGTATGGCAGCGTAGAAATATACATAAGGAACAGGATATATAAAGAGAGAGTGGCATTTGTCTACACTGTTGTATTGAAGTGAAACCTGGCTGACGTCGAACACCATTACGCAAAAGGTTCAGGTATTCATCAACAAGTACCTCAGAATCCTATACATAACATTCTGGAATCCGAACCCATACTTAAACAAATAAATCGTAGAAAATGGAGACCGATTACTTCAAGGCATAGAACGGTGTAACCTTAAATAACAACGGCAAACCTAGTGGAAACCTAATGCTCCCAGGAGAAGTAATAGAGTAAAACTTATTCAATTTTAAGTTCTCTCTTCTTGTTGTCAAAAATATGTAAAATGTTTCTGGCAGCGTTATTTTCAAACTGTAATAAGTCTGTGGAATAATTTTTTACAACTTTCCATTAAGTTGTAAGCAACAGCTGAACGGTTTTTGTTCGTCTTTGTGACAAAATTATTCAAATTAATATTGCATACTAGCAATTAAAGCGACAAATTTGACATGTCACGTTTTTCAATGTAGATCAACTTTTTTCATAAATATCAGTTGAGCACTAGACTTAAGGAAAAACAAAATTTGACCCTAATTAGGAAAAGCGTTGTCGGACAATGCTTATTACTCAATATGGGTTAAATATTTCTTTTTTCTTTTTCTTAGTCACAGAACACACGATAAAAGTTTCTTTTTACAGAAATTTTCTTCAATTCACTTTTAATCTTGAATTCTTCAATAAAATTTAAGATTTTCAAACAACATTGACATTACGAATTTCATAACAAAAGAAAATTTCAGAATACATGAAAGAGTGTACGCCATTACATTCATTGCATCACTTTCATCTACAAACGCAGACTTTGTGCAATAACGAACTTGAAACGAACTTTATTAAGCCAAAAACATTGAGCTTCTTTGTGTATACAGCATTCCTCAAATGGTTGATAGCGGCTTGGTGATGAATTCCTAGTTCCCTAGTAACGTCCACATTGTTTATATGCTGATATTTCTCAATTTTTTTCATGATTTTATTGATTTTTTTAGTGATTGATCGACCAGGACTAGGTGTATATTTAACATTAAAATTATCAGCTCGAAAACGGGCAACCCATTTTGCTGGTGTTTTTCTAATTGCAGCATCGTCGTCGTAAATTTCAAAATATTTTTCAGCAGCCTGCAACGTATTTTTACATTGTCTTTGAAAGGATATCAAAATATGTTGGTAATGTTATGAATTTTCACTCATTTTTACACGTAGACAACGTCTCACACGATAAGGCGATTTTAATAATGTCTTCCATCAAAGTGAAGCTTAAAAAGTCACCTTTCATACAAGCTATAGTATTACGAGATGCAATTAATATATTATGTTTTAGAGCCATCTAACGACAATTTCGAACATCAAATACACATGTTATCTAATGACGTTTTTTTTTCTGCAAAAAAATGTTGCACTTCTTTTGTTTTTTGCCATAAAACGTAGGCAAACTTTTTTAGTGAGTTTTAGCGCGTGTCTTTTAAAGATTCATAACTTTGAATTGACAACATTGCTTAGTTTACAACCGATCTAACAGCTGACAGTTGCTTTTTGTCTAGTTTGGTTTGACATTTTATTATGACTGGACTTACATCGCCGCCAATGGGCCGCCGCGAATGGCTTGAAGCACAAATTGATATTGTTATTGAATTTCCATTCAAAATTGTTCTTTTACGAAGCCCTTTTTTGGTTGAGTGGGTACGTAAATAAGCAGAATTGTCGCATTTGGATACATATGTTATCTAATGGCGTTTTGTTTTCTGGAAAAAATGTTGCACTTTGCCATAAAAAGTAGGCAAACATTAGGAGATACATTTTTTAAGGCAAAATTTTTAGGGATAAACAAAGCACCCTTTCTTTTAATTAATTTTTTTTTTAAAGGAACACAAAAAATTACGGCAACAAAGTGCAAGATTTTATTTCAGAAAAGAAAACGCTATAAATGAATAGAGCGTCACTATATCGTTTTGCTGTTTCGCTAAGAACCGAGTTTAAGTCAAAACTATGCTGAAATGACTTTTCTTAAATATGATAAAAATGTTTATTCAAGGACATAAAAGATGACACATTCGAGTGCATTGTGAATAGTATATCAGTAACCCTTTTAACATTTATTTTCATTGTTTTTTGTTTTTTTTTTTCTTAAACTTTTCAACTGTTCTAAACTTGATTTTATATTTCATTAAACTGATGTAATAGAGATCATCTTAATACTTAATCATTTGATTTTTTAATTTTTTGTTTAATAGTCATAGTGATAGAGAATTTTAAATACAAAAGTTCATATACTCGTAGTATGTGGGTTTTTTTGGCGAGATTTTTATTATACTCGTACATATGTATATAACCACCCACTGCAGTTCTTAAATAAAATAAATATATTCATTATAATCATATATTTATACATATATATTTGAATGTAAATTGATTTTTAATATATATACTTTATATACATATAAACATATACGAGTATATATGATATGTATATATGATAGACACTTGAATAATTATATACTTTTATATATAAATGATTATATTTTACTATTTAAGAACAAGAAAAGTGCTTGAAATTCCTCTTTTTTCTATTAAAGAAATAGAAAATAATTTTGAAAATATAAAATTATTATTTTTTAATAGAAACGCGTGAAGCCACTCTGTTAGCTAAATATTATTTACCATTTTTCCTTACAGTTGTGCCAAACCAAATAGCAATATTTTTAAGTTTTTTCTTATTATATTATACTCGTTTTATTCTTGCATTTTTCATCACTAATAAATCATTATTTTTTTCGTTATTTCACAGGAATGATAAAAAAAATGTTTAAAGTCATGTCTTTTGCATACAAACGATTTTTTTTAAGACCTGCAAAACATGCAATTCATTTTTAACACATTTTTGTAGGTATGAAATCGATAAATTTTATTTTCAAATGAATTGTTTATGCGAAAACGTTATTTGCATATGGAATTGCAATTGCAATTGCATTTTAATTTACAACAAAATATTTAAATATTTTTTAATATTATTTTGTGCAAAATATTCTCGTTTTTGTGAAAAACATTGTATGAAAAAATTTCTTATGCAATTGTATGCTCCACCCTATTCATTGGAAATGTCTCTTAAGCGAATTTCTCTAGAAATTCTAATAATCCCATTTCTTATTTAAATTTTTATTATTAAGTCGTTTCAGACTTAATGAATGTTTGTATTTGTTATGAAGCCAAGTAAAGGTCCATATGTAAATTTATAACTTAAAGTATGCGATTATACTCAATATTTTCACTTCCCTTTCACAAGCACACTTTATGCGTGGTTCTTCGTGTATTAAACAGGGTATTTTCATAAGTCATTTCATTTTCAATAGTTCAACATTTTAACAGTTATTATGAGTCATGACAAATGAAAACTAAGCCATTAATAAAAATAAAACGATATATGTACGTATCAACAATGTTTTGAATTTATAAAAACTCACTAAAAATATGAAGAGAACTAAAGCATTTTTGATGTGTCGTGAAACACCTTCTCGGCCAGCAATTGTGAATATGAGTTGTTGGTACAAGTTAGTGATGCATGCATGCTGCTCAACTGATAATATTCCTTTAGTAACCCATAGTGTTAAAGAAAACCAGATTTGTCGATCTTCTCAACTGGGCATTCCAAGCGCGAAATTTCACCGTATTTTGCACAAAAACTTAGGTATAAAGGCTTCTAAAATTCGGTTAAAATAAGTACTCACGCCTACCGACCATCAAACAATGCCATAACTGTGTCCATTGGATCCTTTAAATACTGTAAACTGAATCGGAATTTCATCTGAAAATCAACTTAAGCGATGGGACCCATTTTCATCTGAGAGACTACGTTTAAGAAACAGAATTGTTGCATTTGGGGCTCGGAAACCCCATGAATTATTGTTCAAAAGCTTCTATGTTCTCAACCTGTATCTGTTTCGTGCGATTTTTGACCTGTAACAACTGCTACAATGAATAGATTGCGCTGAAGAACGATGATTAGTGATTTTGTATGCCGGGAATTGGAAGATGTTGATGTGTACGACGTTTATTTTCAACAAGATGGCGCCAAGTGCTACTTAAGTAATATTACCATCGCTCTTTTGCATTCAAAGTTTCATTACCGTGTAATTTCTCGAAGTGGTGCTCACAATTAGCCGCTGAAATCTGGTAATTTAATACCTTTTGATTTCTTCATTAGGGCTATGTAAAAGATATGGCCACAATCCATTCAAGACCTCTAGGATGGAATTTGTGAAATTATCGAAATGTGCTAATTGATGGACAAAAAAATTCTTAAAAAGAATATGGTACTGCAAGTTTAGCCTTGGCGCCTTTTTGGCTGGTATTGTTTCCTATTATTAATGGCATTCTCTTCTCTTTACGATAAAATAAATATTCGATGATTTCGCTTAAGAACAGAGTTGGCAACTCACTGGATTACCCAATTAAACCCACTCGGGTTTTATTGGGTTTTATATTTAAAAAAAACCCTGTTTTTTATTTAAAGGTTTTCGTAGTTTTCAACAAAAATAATTAAAATTTATGTATTGGGAGTACAAACTAATTTTGTCCGTTTTATAATAATATTTAACCAAATTATCAAAATAAAAATTTATCAAATCACAGTTTGCATCTTTTCTCCACTTCTGAGCCAAAATCCGAATCTCATCCCAGAAAATCTTCTCGTCTTTTGAGGTGATCCGGTGTTAACAGTCAATAGCAAACAGTTTCTAACAATTGTTTGGCAATTTTCGCGACGTGAGACCAAGCGATGTCATGCAAAAGAAAAACTTTATCTGTCTGGGACTTAAAAAAAAAGAACCCCAACCCTGCTTAAAAATATTCGTTTTTTTTTATAAAAATAAAATCTCTTATTGGAACATATTGTATATTGCTGAACTATAGTATGATGAGCATCTCCTCAGAGTTCTGTAGGTTGGGTGATCAGAATAATTTTTAAGACACTGCACTACTACGTATCTAGAACTGTTCCAACAAGATCGCTTTGAGTTATTCCTCACTGGTTAACTGTTAACCTAGTGAAAAAAGTGATTATGTATTTAAACCAGCTCTTTTAATGATCATTCATGAATTCAGCCAGATTATTCCAACAACTACATATCGTTCATCAACGCTTGTTGAAATGATTAAATTAAAAAAATTTTATTGTAAGATATTATATTTGTCCCATAGTCAACCTTCTGAGTACTTAAGTCTCAGTAACACAATTTTTTCGAGAATATGACCGATATACCGTTCACATAGCTTAAAATTATATTATGATATGATTGACACTAAACCTGATCTTTTTAGGAAATTTCATTGATTGACAAAGTTCGCTACAAAGTCTTTGGTGTAGTTAGCAAGTAAAATAGACGAATCTTGACACGGAGATCCCACACCAAATCCACGGTATGACAGTTTAAGCTGGCCTTTGCTCTATGCACTTTATCTGTAGAGAAGGCAAGTCAGTCGATGGAAATCGGTTATGCGTGGATGGTAACTCATTGCTTCTACTCAAAACTACAGGAAAATTTGTTTGATGCTTTGTTAGTGTGGTAGTTCACTGCGTGGAAACAGTCAAGTAGAGTGGAAAATACTATCTTTGGATAAAACCGCATCACTCGCCAGATGTATTGTCATTTACATCGTAATGTGTGTATATCAAAATTACAGCCTGCAGCTATAACATATATAACATTAAGTATAGAGGCAGTAAACTCATCAAAAATGGATAGTATGTAGTTGCCCAGAAATCTATTCCTTTTGTGAGCTAGGGCAGGATTATTTTCAGAGAAAGTGGAAGACCGTTTCTGCCCTTTCTCTGTCATTACAACGGCGGAAATAGTCATTGAAGGGGGGAGTTTAAGTAAAACTGCGTTTACAATAAGAGAACGCTCCATGCTCTACTTCAAATCCTACAATACTGTTTCTGCAGACACCATGATCTCAAGATTTGTCTTATTTAACTGATTTCTTTTGACGTTATTTAAAAAGCGAAAAAAACACCATATTTCTACTATTTTGATATACATACATATTGTTTTCCGTCAACAAATTATTTGCCAAATTCACGATTTTGTGAATTCGATTTAGTTTACAATAAACCGGTGTTACAGTGATTCATCGTCAGCAAGCGCTGACAACAGTTCATCATCGATGAAAGACGATGAATTATCTTAGGTGTCAAATTGTTATAGATAACAGAACTTAATTTTGTCTAGCAAGTGCCCGTGTATTAGTGAGTCCTAACAAAAAATAACATCGAGAATCATTAGTATCTAACGATGAATTATAGTAGACAAAATTCTGCATCGTTCAGCATGTATTAGACACATAACAGACAATGGCTTTAATTTTCAACTTTCTTTAGAATGGCGACATTACAATAACGTAGTCATACATAACTTCCTTTGTTTGTGGCATTGTCACGAGAATTCACCAATAAATTTTTTCATTTATAATATATCATACACATTTCCACTTGATACTAATTTTATGAAAATGATTCATCGATCAAAATATCACAGTGAATATGTTCCTCAAATACGTCAAAGGGAGTGTTTGAAAAGACAAAAATGACAGCTGATAAAATGAAAAATATTTTCTTATGTTGTTTTTGTTTTATTTTCTATATTATCTTTTTTATGAAATCAATGGTGTTTTCTTTTCTACCAAAAAATGTGCATTTTATTTAAAAAATGCAATTTGGTGTTTGTTTCTTGAACATGTTTCGCTCTCTGAAAGGGTGGTATGTTTCATTCTAACAAATTCACACTTGCCAATGGTGGAAGGCATTGCATTTTATGCCTTGTAGGTTTAAATCGAGAGCGCTGATAATACCCTGTAAAGCAGATGATTTTTGCTTATTTATAGGGCTATTAAATGAAATTTTAAAAAATCGCCTCGTATCGTTATCCAATTTTGAAGTTAATTTTTTCATTGTTTTGTAGAGTAACCTTTAGGAAACATTACATTGTTAAAGCTACATAGTCAGTAATATAAAAAAAAAAACTGCATTCTGTGTTAGATAAGTGTTAAACAATTTTTTTTGTTATAAAAAACCTTCGTCAGCTGATGAAGAGAATTACTTAATTTATTTCAACACAGGGAATTCCCCTTTGTTGGGCCATATTGTTACCAGGACTAATAATAAAGGGTGTTTTTTATAGAGATATAGAACTTTAAGTTGCAATAAAACAACGATGGATTATTCGATTGACATGAATTTTATTTATCCGAAAGGTAATCTTGTGGCATTACATTTTAAATATGATTTCTGGCATATGAACGCCACGGCTGGCGCGGATGTAGTCCAATCTGGACGTCCAACCTTCGATGAGTTTTTCCAACATTTGTGGCCGTATATCGGCAATAACACGGCGAATGTTTTTTTTCCAAATGGTCAAGCGTTTGTGGCTTTACCGCATAGACCAATGACTTTACATAGCCCCACAGAAAGTAGTCTAGCGGTGTTAAATCACAAGATCTTGGAGGTCAATTCACAGGTCCAAAACGTGAAATTAGGCGGTCACCAAACGTGTCTTTCAATAAATCTATTGTGGCACGAGCTGTGTGACATGTTGCGCCGTCTTCTTGAAACCACATCTCCTGGACGTAATGGTTATTCAATTCAGGAATGAAAAAGTTAGTAATCATGGCTCTATACCGATCACCATTGACTGTAACGTTCTGGCCGCCATCGTTTTTGAAAAAGTACGCACCAAATAGTCAGTTTTTCTGGATGTAACGGTGTTTCTAACACTTAAGGGTTACCTTCACTCCAAATGCGGCAGTTTTGTTTGTTGACGTAGCCATTCAACCAGAAGTGCGCTTCATCGCTAAACAAAATTCGCTTATGAAAATTGAAAAAAAAAATTCACTTATGAAAAATGAAAATTGCACTATTTGCAAGCGTTGTTCAGGCGTGAGTCTATTCATGATGAATTGCCAAACCAAACTAAGAATAAATAACTTGACAACTGTTAAATCGGTCGCCATCTTGAAAAGTAATGCCAACTTAAAGTTCTATACCTCTATACAAAACACTCGTTATTACTAATAATAAAAAAGATGAATTATAATATAAATGAATTTATAATAATGATATGAATGACCCTAATATAAAATAGATTTAAGTTCAATAACTATATGGATATAAGTAGGTTAAGATATGAGAATTAATAACTGAATTGCTGAATGGCTGAATTTCATTGTATATTAGTATATGAGTAAATAATATTAATAAAAACACTTGAAAAGCAATAATCAAATCGCAAGGTCGTGTTTTTATTTCGCTCACTTTAACTTAATTTTTCGCAGTTGCCCCTTTTTAATATTTGTCTTATGTTCTTCTCAAATAAAACATTACAATATTACAGAGTTGGTCAGCCATTTTTTTGAATGTAACTTTTTTTGTTGAAAAGAAAACACTATGAGTGTTGCATGCGTAGCAAGGCGAATTCAAACCAGGTGACTTTGGCCTGCTACGTAAGGAACAGCTGATAAGTGACCATATGTCAAAACCATTCGCCATTATTATTTTTTTACAACAAATATATGTGACGCAACAGTTAATTACAGTGTTGTATTCGTTTTAAAAATGAGACCACCTTGTTAAATTGGCCTTGATGCGTAGCAAATAAAATCTGCACTTTTAAGTATAGTATATTTGCAAAGGTATAGCAAATGCAATTATATACATATATTTCTTGCTAAATAGTAAAAATATATTAATATATGCAAGACCATATACACAATAATTGTGAATTGAGCTACATATTAAATTTTAATTCAAAGAAAACTTTGTTTTTAATGTTCTAAATCTTACATTTTTTGAAAAAAAAAATCCTATATCTTAGCCTACATAAAGCTTTTGCAGAATTAGTGAAAAAAATTTTTTTGTATGAAGGCTTTTATTTCGAATAATTTCATCAGATCATCATGATTTTTTTTTTTTTTTTAAGGGAAAAAAGACAACACAAGTTCGTTTGTTTGCAATGATTTATTGACACGCAAGAACTCAAAAGCATAATTCTTAGAATTAATTTTTAATGCTTCATATTTATATTTTTTTGCTTTATTTCTTAAGTATCAATATCATCATCAAAATACTAAAAATTCCACTGCGTTAGAAAAAAAACCGAATTAAAGATTTAAAAAAAACGTTATAAAAATATTTGCTCTTTTTTAAATCATAAAAAAAGAACCAACCAGCGCATTGTCAAACGGTAGACAGCTAAAGTGTAAAACCTTAAAAAAAAGAAACACTCAAAGCCATTCTTTAATAAATGAAATAATCGGTAACAAATATTTACAAATAGAAACAAAGAAATAAAAATTGATTCAAGTAAATACTAAAGCTATCTATGGACTACACACTTTTGTCTATTTACTTTATCCATAAAATTCTCAAGATATAGACTTTCAACAGGTGGTGTTGGTGACGGTTTTATCTTTGAAATTATTTTTGTTTTGTCTGTTTTCAAAAACGAAACACCTTAAAGTTTTATTAGATAAATTATTGATAGCAATACGATTTTAAGAAATCCCTTAATTTTATTTTAAATTATTTAAAGCGGCATTTTTTTAAGAGTCTGTAGTCTATAATTAATATTTTGATTGATTATATATATCGTAATTATTTTAATAAAAAAATGTTTTGTATAAAAAGAAATTAAAAGTATGTCTATCAAGTCCGGCTTTTTATAATCCTACACCACTTTTTTATTTACACGAGTGTAAGAAATAAGCGTTAGAAGCGTAGCAGTAACTTTTAATAAAAAAAAATCACCGAAACAGAAAATGACTTGAGTACTCCACATTATCAACTTTTATAGCTAAGAAGTGTTCTATTGAGTTCCATCGCTGTTGTGCTAGCATATGTAAGTACTACCAAACGTTTAGTTCGAAATAAGGCAATGAAATCCAAAAAATTGTATGAATATACCAGAGAATGAAAGTGTTTTAGGTTGCCATCTCAACCGAACTAGAAAACCACATTTCGCTTGATTTTTTTTGATTGCTGAGCAAGGGTCGTTGCGTTAATTGACACACAACCGCAAACATGTAATGTTCAGATGCAATCTAAACGAGATTTTACACTTTTTTGAAACTGTAGAAGAAATATAAATCCATCTCAACTGAGCAGAGATCAAATCATACAATAAAAAATAGTACGCAGCCTCATTGTTTGGAATTTAGTTTTTATTTCAACCATTTAAGATGCGATAAATTTAAATATTTTTTGTTTATTTAAAACACCATTTAATGATTTACAAAATCTATAAAAAACAACAAAAAAATTCTGACAAAAACTAAAGTTATGCAACAGAAAAAAAAAATGAAAAAAACTCTATTTTCTACGCGTCAAAAAAAAAAGTTAATAGCTTAGCTAAATATTAACCAATCTTAAGATTATTGAAACGAAGAGAAACAGACCTCTTACTGAAGTTAACTTAAGTTCTCTATATATATTTACTAAGCAAACATATTTTTATACAATTCATTCTAAATTTTAGAGGCGTTTTAACACGCTCTCTTATATAAGAACCGTACTAGTTTTTAAAATAGAATGTTTAATTATGAATAAAATGATACTTCATTTTTAAAAATCGGTTGGAAATTTACGGAGTTAAAGCCCCTATTTGAAAAAGTACTTCATGAGGCTGTATACTATTTTTGACTCTGACCCCTCGGTCTTATAAGCAGCATAAGGCCTCTATAAATCTAGTGAACATTTTGCGCCAATGCCCTCACTTTTCCTCAACTTCTGCCCATTCTTGTCATTTATTCTGCTTCATTTATTCTCGCCCTTTATCGAGCAACACTCGGTAATAAACATTGCTTTTTGTAGAGAATAGTCATTAGAGATAAAAATGGTGTTTATATTGGGTGCTTTTTTTACAGGTACACAAGTTTAACTCATATTAAAACAAAGAAATATATTTTTGATATGAATGAAACGGTCTTTGCTGGATAGAACATCTGATTATATTAATGTTTAAACATGATTTACCATGGCTGACGCGTACAAGGCGCAATCTGGTACACCTTTTTTCACTTTGGACAGCATATGTGGCCGTTTTTCACCAATAACTCTTTGATTGTTGGTTTTCAGGTATTCAATTGTCTCTGGTTTATAGAAGTAGGCAAGTCGCTTCATATAACCTCAAAGAAAATAATCCAATGGGGTTAAATCACACGATCACGGTGGCCAATTTATGGGTTCATCACGTGAAATTACTCTTTCATCAGAAATTTTTTTTGAGAAAATCAATTGGAGCGCACGGTGTGTGGTATGTGGCTTCGTCCTGTTGGAACCACATGTCAGCAAAATTAATGCCAAGTAATTGAGGTACGATCAGACTTCTAACCATGCCCCTATACCATTTATCATTGCAAATGACATTCTGACCATCATTATAGTTTTTAAAGCGCACCAAACACTAATTTTCCGTGAATGTAATGGATATTAACAATAGCGTAAGAATATTATAAGGATATTATTTACGTCCCCATTCAACCAAAAAATGGGCTTCATCGGAAAAGAAAAATTTTGAAGAGATATTCAATATCAATATAAATTTGTGCCTCAGCCCATTCGCCGAATTGGCGGCGGTATAAGTCTCTCCAAAATGAAATGTCAAACCAAAGTAAACAAAAAGCAACTATCAGCTGTTAAAATAAGGCAGTGTTGCCAACTCAAAGTTATAAACCTCTACAAAATATCCGATACATAAACATGAAGAAAAGAAAGGAGTGGATGGCTTCAGGAGTTACTCTAAAGCCGAAAAACAAGCCTGACCTCCATGCACAGAAAACCAATATTTGCGCTTGAAGGGACTGTGAGCGCATGGTGTAAAGGTAAATGCTCGAAACGAATACCACGGTCAACATAGCCCAGCTAGACAGCGATTCGTTTAGAAAGACCCCCCAACGACAAATACAAACCGTACTCCTTAAAGACAACGCCAGGCCTCATGTTGTGAAAGCACTGCAAGAGCTCGAACGAGAGGTTGTTCAGCCATATGTGGAGTGTTATCTTAAAAACTAGTTCAACTACTTCTTTGATACTAGACTTGATGATTTTTGTTGGAATATGTGTATGTATAAATATTGATTTGTGTTTAAATGACTTATTCACCTCACTATGAGGTTCATTATTTAGGATTTAATATAGTTTTGATACAAACACGATCTCATCTATTTCATTGCGAGTACGCACGTGTGTAGTTACTTGCTATAGCAGTAATTCATGAATTGAGCTACAATTGTTATCCCATTCAGCGTAGTCTCCGGTCTAAGCCCTCTTCCTTCTACTTACTGTTTATGAATCTCAAAAAGTAAATAGGTGGTAACAGATTTGTGTTAAGTGAGCATCATTGCTATAAGCATTGATAAATCTTATGTAGAAATATACTATTAAGCTAAAAGAAAATTGTGTTGTCTTAGCTTTTTGGCGGGGAAAATATCTTTTATACAAAAAATTACAAAATGGTCGAACTGCCCTCGTATAGAGGGTTATAATATACAATTAGTGTAATTGAATGAGTTATAGTTACTAAAGTCTGTAAAGTAAAACGTAAATAATCGGTCCAAAATAGTGAATCTTTCCTTTGAGCTCATAAAACATACTTTAGAAAAAATTCCATTAAATTGTTTACATGGAGGCAATTTAGAAAGTAATTCTGATATGATTAAATGCGGACCTATATTTTTATACATTAAAATCATCTATCAAAACCTAACCATATACCTCTACCAATTATAATAGTAAAGTGCTGTGTTGTTTTGTAAAAGTTTAGATATTTTTCTTTTATTTATTAAAAAACACTCTATTGTGGTTTATAAAAAAATTTCTAATTTATTTGTTGCTTTTTTATTATTTTATAGTTTAGTTTTATTTGTTTTTTCAATATTATCTGCTCTAAAGTGAATTTAGTGTTGATTCGTTTTTAAACCCGCAATAGGTGTTATTTATTCACTTCCTTGTGTCTACATTCAATTTATATTTATTTTATCAAAGTTCCATATTTCAAATGTAATAAATGCAATTGTTAGTTATTTTATTTCTTTTTATAGTTTTCTCTTGTTTTTTTTTCCTTTTTTGTATTTTATTTGTCATAAGAAAATATGTTTTATTTTTGTTATAAATTTCAGTTGTTCTGTTCTGTTTCCTTAGGCAGATATTAGAAAAGGTTGACATGGGCATGAAGTACGGGCAAAAGTGAATTATAAATACCCTCCTTAGCGAAACGTGAAATTTTGCTATAAAATATTCTTAAGTTATGAGATCTTTAGGTTGTAAAAGAACTTTGATCTTATCGCCTTAATTTCCTTCAATTATCAAAAATATTTAAGACCCTCAAATAAGGCGTTTATTTTAAACTAACTTTCCCATCACTTAGCAGTTAAAATGAATATTCTGCCTGTCTATTTGGAAATTGGAAATAGTTGCGAAAGGCAATTTTATCTAGACATTATGCTGGTTGGGGTAAGAGTTCATAGCCCGAATTCTTTAATTTTTGACATGGCGACTAAACATGTAAGCATTCGTGCACTTTCTATGGGAACAACATTTTCTTCTTATTAAATGCTATAATTTTTGATTCAGGTCCATATTAAATCTGTTCAAAAACTCTAAAAATTTGTAGCACAAATCGATGTGAATGACATCATATGCTTTCCAAGAGGTTATAGTCTTGTCGGCCTACGGACCCATCTTTCCTTTGGTCTTTAGTGATCTGTTGTGGATCTATGAACCGATTCACAATTGCAAAACATTACAAAAACAAGCCTAGCTTACGATCGAACATCAATCGTCAAATATTCCCTTAAAGTTATCACACAATTGCGTTTATGATGAGAGTGTAAATAATTGCTCACCTATAGTGTTCATAGCTTTTTGATATCCAAATATTCCACCAAAATATGTTGTATTCGCTCGATCAAAAATGCCTTCTATTTAATTCACCTCTCGAACTTCTATTCTCCGATAGTCCTAACACATGAGCTAAAAAGTGCCATCAACGTAATCTCCATCAAAAGTAATGTAATCATTCCAGCGCCGCTCTAACATTTCAATACCACTTTTGAAAAACGATTTATCTTTTCAAAATAGGCCTTAGTTTCAGCGAAAACCTCTTCATTCGCGCGGAATTTCTTACGGGCAAGCATTTTTTTGAGGTCGCTGGGAGCCAAATCTGGCGAATACGGTGGATGTGCTAGTAATTCCACTTTGAATAAAGCTTCGAAACCAATGGCGAATTGGAAATCAGTTTTATTTAGCGAAAAATCTACACAATAAATCATCGAGGCGAAATGTAATAGTCTGGACCTGCTTCTCAGCGATTTGAATTGGTCCCTTTGTTGAAATACAAACAAAAATGGACCGTGTTTAAGAAGAAGACGTCAACCTTTATTCAGACAAATCGTTCTAAAGAAGCCCCCCTGACCATTCAGCTTACCTCTGGCGATGATGATAAGCATCAAAACGTATGATCAGGAGAAAACGCCACCTACTCGGGAAAACTAAATTGCATTGCTAAGTAGGGATAACCACCACCACTTAGCAAGGATCTTCACCACTACACACAATCGTAAGGAGGCGGACTACAGTAGATTAATCACCTACTTAGTTTCAAAATCGACAGGATTGTTGACACTGCAACAAAGTAATGGGTGCTCCCTAGAGGAGTGACAGAGAAATAATGGTTGTCAGCTAATGGGATTCAAGTCTTGGATTGGCCATCTCAATCACTAGACATAAATCCTATTGAGAACGTTTTGGAATTTTTAAGCGCTGTGGTGGATCACATCGTCTTAAAAATATAGTAAGCAGAAGCTAACAGACAGCTTAAAATTAGAGTGGAAATCAATACTAACAACCATTCTAACAAATCTTAAAAAATCTGTGTCAAAATGGTAAGCGGAAGTCATAAACAACAAAGCTTATCACACAAAATACTGAAAATTACTTAAGTTTCGAACGGTTATTCAAGGAGACCATTAATATATTATCTGACAGCTAAGCTGCCTGAAGGGAACTTGGCTCGAATCGTATGACACTTAGACTGATCAAATATTGCTACGATAAAGCTTTTATTTAGAAATAAGGTCTAGTTGTTTTAGGTACCTGGTCAATCTAAGATTGATGGTAATGAAACAGCGAATACAGTGGCTAGAAAAAGTTCATTGATATCCTATATCAGTTCTTAACATTACTGTGCAACACTTACGAGTACTATCATCCTTAACCTAATCACAGATTGGAAAATTTTCAGATGCTTGAAATACTGATATGTTGAAAGGGGACTTCGCCTATCTAGGGCGGCAATTTGGGCGTAGCTCTGAAGTTCTCAAGTACGGAGGCTTAACTTAAAACGTCTAATGGAATTTCTTACGGGCCATTGTGGTCTGAAGAGGATAGCAGTCACAGATGAATACATATTGTGTGAATGTGGCGTTCTTGATAGGTTTAGATGGAAATGTTTAGAAAGACATAGAGTCATATCCACCATTATGGTTTCAGATCTGCTAAACAAACTATACATAGACCGGAAGGGGTATAATAGATCCCATGGGACGCAGTGTCCTGCAATAGTTCCTAATAAGAATAATAATATAATTTAGATGCACATGAAATTAAGAATTAAATGTCTTATTTTGAATAAATCTATTTATCAGTAATATACGAGCCTTTAAATGCTTTGACTCAAAATTGAAGCATTTCAACCTGTAAAAATAAGTGTATGTATGTTAGATTATAATATGTAAGGTATCAAAAATTCGTATTTGCTTGACTCTTACTTAATTTGAATTGAAAGTTGTAATGGAAACAGATAAAAGTGAGATTCAATAACAGAATGTTCAATCATAATTAATTATACGTATTTGTGTCGTCAATAATATTTTATAAAGACTTTCAAAACTTTCAAAAATGGGACCTGATTTGTACTATTCGATATATTCCATATACTTAGACCTTAAAAAAAAATTATTTTCTGTTACTTTCTGAAGTAGATTTCCGCAATAATAATCGGAAAGTAAATTACTTTTTTCTAGGAAATTCAAGGAAGTTTCACATGTTTGACCAGCACGTTTTAGCTTCGCAAAAAGTGTTAAAATTTTGTTTAAACACAAACATCTTTATTGTTTGAAAAAAATAAAAGAAAAAATATTTTTTTAGATAATATTCTATTGCTTTTGAAATACTAGATTTAAAGTAAGAAATTTTATTTGATTACTGTCAGAAATCACTTGATATCAGGCATTAGAAATTTGTTAGTTATAAAAAACTAAATGATAATCATTATCATTAGCACCAACTTAAACTGTATCAATTACAAAAATAAATAAATAAATGAAAAAGAGTAAAATAATAGGGAAATTTATAGAAATTTTTTATATTTTCTATTTTATTTATACTTTTTTTTATTTTATAAGTCAAGGTCGGTTAAAACAATTAATGTGGTTTCAAACACCTATAGAATTTTGAGGTATTAATTTTTAACGAAAATGCTTATTAATAAATTACAATTCATATACTTTTCCTTATTTTTTTTTTTTTAATAATAATATTCTTTAAATAAATATTGCATTTGTTTGGCTTATGATATATTTTTTTCCTCATCTCTGTTGTACTAGCACTCGTTTAAATAGATCACATAGATAATGTACAGGGTATAGAGTAACTACAGAGTTATTAAATAATTTTATTTTTTTTATTTTATAATCTTTAAATAAACAATTAATAAGTGCTCAAATAAACGCAATACAAGTGAGCTTTTTATATGGTGGTTATAAATGGGTACCTTCTTAAATGGGAGTAGAGGAAGGTATGCCATGGTGAAAATTGAAAATGAATACGATATTATAAAAAAAAAAATATATTTACAAGACTTTTTTAAGCAAAGATTATATTTAGATTTTGGTTTGTTTTACATAAAAAATAAAAAATAAATCGATTCGCATCAAAACTCATAACATAGTTTTTTTAGGTCAATACATTTAGTTAAGAGTTTTTTATATCGTTAGCTATGACATTATCCCATCTTTCTGGAGAGGAGACCAGAGCGTATTTACAATAACAAGTTCTTGCATTGGTCTGGACTGTAAAGGGCTAACCATAATATGCGTAGGCTAGCTTAGACAACTGAGCGAATACATACAATCTAATGTGTATAACTATAATGTGCTTAACAAACTTTTTGTCAAATTTGGTTGAATTTTATTTGTTTACGTTTAGAGCGAAGTTGTTCGCACTGCACATAAACAGCTGTTTGTGTTGTATATGCAAAACAGCAATAAAAGAAACACGTTTGCAATGGATGCTGAAAGAAGCTGCTGTATATTACTACTATTTTAAATTTATGATTTAATTTTTTTTAATTAATAAAATAAGCAAAAACTAAGTTGTTTAAAGGAAAATGTTTAGACTTTAAAATAACAGTTCATAATAAAAATTCTGTATTTATGACAGCTTTTATTTGAGTTAAAAAAGTACATTATAGCCACCAATAAGTTGATCAAAGGCCCAACTAGTCTAGAGGTAAGGTAGACTAGATGCAAAAGTAACGTTATAAAAACGTCAAGTGTGGTTAGTTGGTGAAGTAAAAACATATCAGCTGTTTTCAACTGTGTGTGTGTAAACAACAAAAGAAAAAAGAAACACGAAATAAATTAATTCATGCTCGTGCACCAACATTATTAATTTTCTATCATCCATTTTACTTAAGTTTATTATTATTTAATAATTATAATATAAAACACACACTTTTAAATTTTTCTTTATTTATTTCATTTAAGTGCGAATTCTTTATTTACACTTTTATGTCAACGCAAATTCTTTGTTTGCACTTTTATGTCAGCTGATGTTGTGTGTGAAGTAAATTCTGTTGAAAACAGAAACACCACGTCTATGTTAAGTTGGTTACAGAACAACTAACCATTTGTATATATTTTCCATTTAGTTAACGTATCAGTTGACACGTCACGTCTACGTTACTTCTAGGCTAATTGGGCCTTAAGTGTGACTTAAGTGACTTTTTGTTTATTTTTTACAGTAGCTTAGGTAAGCAAAAGAATATTATAGTTGGGCTTTAAGACAAAACTTATCAATCATAAATAGTTTTTAACTTGCTTTGCAACATGTTAAATTAATAAATTGTGTTCGACATCTTGTAGTTGACTGGCTAGATTTCAGCAGCTTATAATAGATTCCGGTTCCAGGAAAGACAGACCACAACCTTGGCGCCATGGTAACGAGTATTCGATTTTGACATTAATTTGCCTGGTTTTCGTGCTTTACAGACGATTTTTTGCTTTTCGGATTGTCCTAATGGTTCCATATTCTATCATCAGCTATAATTTGTTACAAAAATGTCTTCTTTTTATAACGTTCAAGCAGCATTTTGGTTATGCAAAATTGACTTTCAATGTCACTTGCCATCAACGTGTATGGCACTCATCTTCCTTGTTTTTGTTTTTTTGTTTTAAATTAATGCTTGAGTAGCACACAATAGTTTCGCCAGCTTTCCTAGAGTTTGATAACAATCATCCCTTATTTTGGGTGACCTGAGCAGTCAATCACAATTTCGGAAATAGACGATTCATATCTCGCACTTTAAATTGATGGAACACGTTCGGAGTATGATTCTGTGAAAACTGAGTATACTTCAGCAGAAACTGAAAGTGAACCAAAACTTCCGATATTTACCCTCCAAAAATGCCATATAAGTTATTAAAAATACAAACCATGGGTAAAAGGTATGCTATCTGTTGTAAATTCTTTATCATTTATAATATCTTATCAAGTTATCTGTAATAGAAAAAATTCTAATATCCCTTTCAAACATCCGTTCCGCTCAATTGGTCTAAGAAAGACTAATACAATTTGTAAAATTATCATCAAACGTTACTTAGCTTTAATTTCTTTGACTACCAAACTCCTTTGCTTTACATAAATGTAAATGCCTGAATAATCAAAAACTTGTTGCTTGATATACTTTTAATGATTCTGCAAACACCTCTAGCGTCTGGCTTGGGATCTCTTCCTTCATTTTTTTTTGTTTAGACAATTTCTACCGGCATTGTGACTACAAGATTAATGTAAACTTAATTTAGAAACTTTTCTGAGTATAAAAATAAATGCAATCTTTATACGACAAAGTTTTTTCGTGATTAGATCTCTCTTTCATACAATCATGTGCTGAATTGCATAATTCCCCATACAAAAAATTAAGAATTAATCAAATTGCAAGTAATTAGTTTTAATTGTCTTTGGATTACTAAAACATCAATGTGATTTTTAATTTTAATCGGCTGTTTGTCTACGCTTAATTTGTTTACTTCATTTTGTACGCTTTTTAAACACATTTTACTGGCAAATAACAAAACGGAATAATTCGTAGAAGTAATTCACACAGCTAACTAAGTAGTTCAAATGATAATAACATTTGATATAAAAAATACACGATCTATAAAAGAAGTTATTATTTATATATTTTTGTTGCACTGTGTATTAAAAATATTTCTATAATTAAAGTAATAAATTGAAAAACAATTATTTGACACTTTGAATTTGGGCTATTGATTTCACAATATTGCCAAATGACACACTAATAAAAACTTCAACAAAAATTTTATTTCTTTTTTGTTTAAGCTCAACAATTACATGTCAAGTATATAATTATTTTGAATTACTTTTCTTTTAAAAAATTACCACTAAAAATACCGCCGTCTCAACGGTGCAATTATAAACTTCAAAAACTTTATTTAATTTAATTTAATTTAATTAAATTTTTTTCTTTATTTTTTTGTGTAGAAATTTATATTGTTATTAAAAAATGTCAAGTATATATAGTTGGGTATATTGCTTTTTTTGCGTAAATTTTTTCTTAATTACTAAATGATACGCAATTTTATATAAAAAAACAAACTATGCTTACGCATAACGAGAAGAGTGTGGGCCTAGAAAAAGAAACAGTTAAACGAAGTTATTTGCCCAAAAATAGTGTGAATTTCTAAACCTGATGCTTTATTGCTTTTTTTATATTTTAGTTGAATGCTTACACAATACAAATTTAAATTTAAAATTAGTAATAAATGTCGGACTATATATGATACCATACACTAAGGTTTTTCTTTTGTTTTTTGAATAATAACTTCCTTATACAAAATGCAAAGACAACTAAGAACGGAAGGCACATGCTACTGTAATTAATAATTACGCATAGACTATCGAAGCTAGATTGCTATTAGAAAGATTATATATATAAGAAATTAACCTGCCCTATCGTAAAATTTGTGCTATAAACCTAACTAGCTTATACGAATTTTAATTTAAATTGTTATAGCTCCGTTAGTTACCCAAAACGTACAAAATTTGTTAGATTTTTGTTCAAAAGTTTGTATGGCAGGTTGAATAAATTATGTATCGATATCTAACAAAGCTGCCATATCTGGATTTTCATTTCTCATAACTAGTCTTACACGCGCTACCTAACCGAGAAAACATTTTTGAATTTTTAAGCAAAAGCCTATCATGGACTCATTTTTGAAGTATGTATTTTTCAGGATCTATTTAAATAGAATATTTTTCAGAAGAAGCACTTTTATATCTTGAACTGTAAGCGGACATAAAATTTTGATCAAATTTGCAAAACAAAACCCAGCAGTGCAGTGTGGGTTGGTTGTTCACGTAGACGCTCACCGAGAGCGTCAAGTAGTGCACTGATACATCGTTTTGAGAAATACTACATCACTTGAAAACACATGTTAACGCGTGTCCCTCACATCCATTTCGTCAGATTGAGGTACATGAAAAAGTCATCCGAATCGATGCATGATATCTCTGCGCTATACTGCATAAACCAGCTACAGAAAACACTATGGCGGCGTCAAGGAGAAAGGGTTCTAATGTCTCTTAGCCACAACTACGACAGGGAGCCGCTATGGCGTTGTGTACTGGTCTATCATTGACTGATTGTGTTTTTGTTCTTGTGTATTGTGTTCGTGGCGCACGATGTCACTTTGAGTTTTCCTGTGTGGGTGGCTTCGTTTATTGTTGTGTTGTTAAGTGTTTTATGTTGTTGTGTTTCATCATAGCCACCAGACTGGAATCGCTTGGGACTTATACTGGTAGTAGAATTTATGCTACGAAGCCTGCCCGAAGGCTTAATTCTGGTACCACGGGAGTCGGGAGCTGCGGTGGTTGTTGTTTAGATTCAAGTCACGTGACCTATAGATCGGTAGGTTTTTAAATAGTCTCTAACACCTCACAAAGGTGGAGGTTATGTCCAAATAACATGGCTTCGAATTGGTACTCACTTAATACACGACTGACTTTATACGGTGGGCATGTTCGGAAATTAGCCAATGCCTGTTTAGTACAGCCACTAATCTGGTTATGTCCCCACTGCTGTGGCCTTTGAGCGATTTAGAACATATAATATTATAATCGGGCCATGAGGTCCTACAAAAATCAATTACCTTCTATCTATAATTTTTCCTTCCAAGGTAGTAGCCAAGGATACCTATCTATTCCCTATCGGTGAAGGTAAAGTTCATCCGAGGCAGATCTCTTACGAGCCAATTCGTCTGCCCGTTTATTTTCATAGAAGTCTTGATGTCTTGGTGTCCAAACAAAGGTTGTCTTAGACTCGAGTCGGAAGACTTTTAGTGAGAGGTAGTAGTGTGTGATTTAAGGGCAAGGAGGGTCCCCCGGCTATTTACGAAAATGAGAGGGCTTTCCAGATAACGTAAATCTGAACCTAAAAGACGCTAGAGCTGGAGGGAGAGGCTGTAGTAGTGATTAAAATTACACTCGACAGAGAAAACCACAGATCCAAAACCAAAGTTATTTGAAAGTTATTTCCTGTTGTCGAAACCGTGTCGTGCTTTCGCAATTGGAAGGGATTCTTACCTCGAATCGCCTATCAAAGTAAAGTTCGGGAATGCTATAGTTGTAGGGGCTAAGACTTTCGCAAGAATCCGAGAATATGACCGTATGCTCCACTTTTTCATGCTCCCAAAGATTATAGTCTATCTCATAGCACTAAAAGCCGTTTTAGCAAGAATGTACATGTCAACTGACCGTAGATACAGCATCGTATTGAGGGCCTCAAAGAGACAGGTCGTGACTTGGTCTATCACTGATCGCCTTACCTTATGAGTATAGGCTTTATTATAGAAGTGTACATCCAGAGCAGCAGTGCAGGGTATTAGCACATATACGAATATTTATATAATTAAGTGTAAATGTGTATGAATGCATACATATGTGTGTGTAGGTACTTTGTTTGTCACTCTATAAAAATTAAATTATAAAAAATATTTTAAAAAAAAGTTACCCAAAGTCAAATGCCAAATATGGGTTGAGTTACTTACACTCAGGTTGTTTTATAAAAAGAGACTCGTTTTATAGTATCGTTTTGTTATTATAATGTTATGCCAAAAATAATACTTTTCATATAACATTTACAACAATAACAGCAAACAAAACAAAAAACAAAAACTAACGAAAAACTTTCTGCAACTGTCAATATAATTTTTTTTATTGTTTCAAATTTGATGAAAAAGGAAATACATGTTTTGATGAGAAGGTTGGGAAGAAAAATTGAAAAAAAAAATGACGAAAACAATAAAAAGCCACACTCAAGCTCTTACAATATAATTTCATATACTGCGTAGTGCAATTGGTAATTAATTAATAAAATGGAAATTTATATATTTTTTATGGTTAATTAAACTAAGTGTCTGTTTAATTTGTTTTTAAAATAAGATGGAAAACAAACAAAAAATTATGAAACGTGTTGCACAAGAATATAGTTCAATATCAATAGATTTCATCAGAACTTGGAAGCGACTTGACCGATTTTAATCGAGGTAACACCAATGTTTAGGAATAAAATTTGCTATAAATAATCTGAATAACTTTTTTTTTGTATTCTTAAAGGTTTCGGAGTTATTCATAACTTAGTTGCGAAAAAAAATGTTTTCGCCCAAAATTTGAGCAATTTTTTTTTGTTTTTAAAAAATCATAAAAAAATTTTCAAAATGAAAATTTTACATTTTAAACATTTAAATTAAAGCTGAAAATATTGGGTAAAAAATAAACTAGAAATTATGAAAATCAGATGACTATTGCTGATTCTATAATAACATTGGTTCAAATTAATACGGAACAGCATTCTAGGGTTTCCAACTTGCTGTAAAGGGTGGTCCGACCAAAACGCATGATATTAATTGTAAATAAAACAAATTTTTTTAAGAGAATTCTCTTAATATTTCTTATTATGATAGAAGGATCTATGACAATTATGTATGTGTGAAACAATGACTCTAAATGAGGTTCAATTCGAATTATGTCATCCTTTAGCTCTTAAATTGTTCTTGGCTTATTGACGTACACTTTTTTCTTTTAAATATCCCTAAAGACAGTGATCGTGGTGGCTAATTAACATTGCCACGACATGAGATAACACGGCCATTCAATTTCTGGCGCAAAAAGCCATTGTTTTGTTGGCTGTGTGGCAAGTGACACCATGCTCTTGGAACCACATATCATCCAGGTGCACATCCTCACTTTCTGGCCACAAGAAGTTCGTTACCATCTTGCGATATCGAGCACCATTCACGGTAAGTGCTTGCCGACCTTATTTTCGAAGAAGCATGGCCGCCAGCCCATAAACCGCACCAAGCAGTCAATTTTTGTGGATGCATCGGCTTTTTAAAAATCAAAAAATGGCACAATTCTTTCGGTTGTGCTGACCAATAAAATTCCGAAGTGCACGAAATGTATTTTGATTTTTGTAAAAGGCTTCAAAAATCTTAACGCGCTGCTCAATTGTGTACCTTTCCATGGTTGAATTTGTCAAACACTGAAACGAAGAAATATCAAATTAAGTTGGGCAAACAACTTGACGTTAGAGTGAGACTCATAATTAACATCGTGCATTATGGTTGGGCCACCCTTTACTTTATCCTAAACTTTTTCACACTATAAGCAGCAACTAATAATATCGTGCCGTAACCGCCAAAACAGCTTAACCAACATAATTTTCGATTTTCGTTTTTCTAAATAAATCATCTGTTAAAATGTCATTGTCATACAAAGTCTCGTTACAAATTTTTAGCAAAAACAATTTAAGTTTTTAGTTCACGCTGTTTCTTTGTTTACAGTTTTGAGGACAGCAGCTTGTTGGTTAAGCTAAAATTTTCTATAAAAATTTAGTGAACAGGTGCTCAAAGGCATAGCGTAAAGTTATTCATCCAATAAGCTTGAGAGAAATTATCGTCTACCTATTAAACTGCTACAAAAAGTTGGTGTACAACGTAAAAGTATTACACAGTGTGCTGGGCCTAGAAAAACAGCTTGTAAAAAGAACTTCTTTATTTAAAGAGTCTTAGTTGCAGTTAAAGGGAGTTTTCAACAAAATTTGGTATTGACATCTCTTCGCGAACAATTAGAGAAGGAAACATGACAAATAATTGCTTGGATGCATTGTATAACCTAAGGTGCACGTATCAAAAAAAAAAAAAAGTTTGAAATTCCGATTTTTATATTTTTTGAGTAAAGCAGCCGCTCTTTTGGAAAGATTTCCTCTGGAGTGATGGATCCAAATTTTTCGGTTTTGATCTGATATAAAATGTTATATATATGTACAGCGTTATTCAAGCAAGCAACACAACCGCAGGTATACGTCCATGACAGTAAAGCATGGTGCCGGAAATATGATGGCTTGGGTTAAATTTTCTGGGTATGGTTTTGGTCCTATAATAAAAATAGATACAACAGATCTTAGTCCTGCTGTGAAATGCTAAGCAATACAAAAGGAACTTTGCATGAGACTTATAGACAGTATGCCAAGGAGATGTGTAGACGTTATTAAGAAAAAAGGGTTATCCTATCAAGTACTTAGTTCTAAATAAAACAAATAAGTAGTTTTGCTTTTTTTCTTGCTGAAAATAAATTTTTTTAATTTGTGCTAAATTATTGTCCAGCCATTTTCTTGGATTTTACTCTATTTTAACACAAAATAAACGAATTGAAACGAACAAAACTAAAGTAAACTAATGCTACGTATTCCTTGGACCGCAAGAGGTACATTAAGGCATAGATATGATTAAAATAATAAACATGTAAACATGTTGTTGATTCCAAAAGTACACATAGATAATTTGCTAAAAAAGGTTATAAGAGTGACAACAAAAAAAGCTTAAGTGACAAAAATGATCGTTATTATACTAAAATTTGAGCAATATTAGTTGTATTATGTACTTATATCGCGAAAAATAACACTTACATTGTAAATTTTATTGTAACAACTGAAAAAAAGCAAAGATATTTTTAAAAAATCTTTTACGGTAAAAATTTCCTTTTGTTGGTTAAGTTTTTTTTGGCGGTTACGACGTGATATGCTCTCTCTTTTAAGATTATTTTTTAACGGTAATGGTAGAAATGAAGCAAAAATTAATATGCCTTTAAAAAGCCTGTTCTATCTGTAAATAGTGATGCCATATTTGATGAAAAAAGTTTGACTTTGATTTTTTTTTATTTTTGGCCTATGGCAGGTACCACTGTGCATTGGTGAGCAAGTTTCAATAAGAGCTATTTAAGGAAAACTTTGAATCCAATAAATATATACTCTAAATCATATCCAAAAATACTTTAAGGTATAGGTCATTGTATAGTCGAGCTTGACCAACGGTTAATTTATTACTTGTTTTTATTTTTATTAAAATAAATAACAATTTAAAACCTTTCAAAACTAAACGTGTATATTGTGGGTTGTTTTTATATTCCATTAACACAATTTCTTTTTTTTTAATTTCATTAAAATCGCACCATATTTAGTCAAGTGCAAATAAATTGAGTCCACATCATGCAAAAAACCACAAGTCTTTTATAAAAACTTGAAAAAAAATCAATTTAATTTGTATCACTTCTAATTTAAATATAAATAGAAAGAAGTGTTGAATAACAAAATCATTACTGATAGCCAAAAATATGAAATAATCAATTGAGCAAATGCCATAACTTAATTCTATTTTAATTTTCTCGCTCACCTCGTTAAATTCGGCCCAAGAATTTAAAATTAAAAAAAAAAAAATATTAATTTCACACATTCTTATTTCAAATACTTATTAATTTTATTTACTAAACATTTTATAAAAATCATTAAACTTTTATCAAAATATTCAATTAAAAACCACATAAAGGCGCTCAATAAACCGCAAGACCACATTAGAAAAGCGTAATGGAAATATTCGATGTTCAACGATTTATCAAATTCATCATCGTGGAAAATCTTTAAATTGCCACTCAAAATGCCATGCCAATTAGTATCTCGCATAATCTTACCTAAAATACCGCATTCTCGTAAATATATCATAAATCGTTTGAACTGATCTACTACCGGAGATCTGTGAGGTAGAGTAAGAAAAAATGGTCTGTATTTTAGAGGTTGAACAAGCATTTTGGCTTTGGGCTTTTTCATATATATCTGCTGGAACAATAGGAAATCAACTAAATCATATTGACCTGCATACATGTAGGACATGTCCAAAGACTGGCGTTTAATTTTGAAATCCGTATTGTTGCCCGTTATTAAACGTTTTTTAAGAAATTCTGGCACCTTCATTTCCATAAATTCTTCCACGTTAGCTGTATGCTCAAGAATAGGCAAATTCGTGCGTCTTAAATCTTCTAGGGTTTTAAGTTCTGGTTCATATAATCTTGAAGCTAACATGCTGGATAGATTTGAGCTGTAGAAGTTGGTAAGAAATAGTCCCGTGAATAGGAATAACAAACATAAATTAATATTTATTAAAAAGCCATTACGAGGCGTTAAAGATACTCCGAAAAATATTACCGCTTTGACCGCCTGCAGGAATGATAAACTGACATGTGGTTGCTTAAGAAATATATAATTGATGGCAATAGCTTGCAGTAGAAAGAAGAAGCAACATAATATAACAATGAACCACACCTCAAGACTAAATGGTTTTGTCAAATATAAAAGCCGTGATATTTCCTGACTCGAGGGTACTATAAGACAATTGCTTGTCACTATTGTAACAACACTTGTATCAAATTTTTCACTACTAGGCAATTCGAGTGTTGCAAAACTAAATTTCATTTTAACCAAAGCCTTATAAATATCGTCATGATTGAACGCACCATTCCACAATTCCAAATGTTTATGTTTTATCGAGGCATTGTAGAAAGTTAAGAATGTTTCGATCCATTTATAAAAGTAACCCACTCGCAATAACTGGCTCTGTCGGCTTAAGTAACTAAAACATACGGGTGGATATTGCATTACCGGTACGACCATTTCATAACGATGAAAGTTATTTAAATGGCTTTTATCTTGAAACCTGCTGACATTGTGCAAAGGGACTATCTTTATCCTGGGATAGGGATGATAGGTGTATAGTTTACCTTCGTTCCACAATAACAGCGATTTAAAACCATATTGCCAGCATAATTCGAATATTATCTGTAAATCATCTCTTAAACCATGATAAATCAAAATGATATCTTTAAAATGCTTAGTCCATAACACTTGATCCACTGCTTTTAATGTAGTATTTAGGTTATACGGCGTTAACCAGGCCACTGTTAAACTTTGTTCTGAGAATTGCTTATACAAAGGCACAATTCCGTAAAATTCGTTGGTTATTATCAAGCAAGGAGTTTCAAGGGCTTTTATCACTGCTTGAAATTCTGTACAAATTTTATTATTCGATTGCATTTTATTAAAATTTATTAAAATATTAATCATTATGTTTCCATCCGCGTTTATTTGTTTTATTACATCTGCCACTTCTAAGTACTCTTGTTTGCTACTTGCAATACTTGGTGGCAACAAAATACACTGTATTAGTGGCATTAATCTTATAGTTAAACTTTTCAATCGCATTGTTAATAATTGACTAAAAGTAGCATTTAAAATTTAAATCTAAAATAAGTGGGCCATTTCTGTTTTTTTATGGCTACACTAATTTTATAGTCGGTGGTTACACTGTTTCCAAAAGAACAAAAAATAATAATTTGATTTTTTTATTATAATGCGGATCACCCATTAAGGAAATAGTAAAAAAAAAATAATAATACACATTAGCTACGATATTGTCACCGAGAAATGAGTTTCTAAGTTATGATCACGCCAAACTTAATTTCGTTCAGTAAACTGTAAATCATAGTTTAGAGATCATTTTGGTTTAGGTCTACAGTTTTAAAATAAGAGTCTATAACTTAGTAAAAATCGGTGACAATATCGCAGCTAATGTGTATAATAAAATGCTAAAGAACAATTTTAAGAAATCTGCCGAAAAAATAATTCTATTTTAATAGGACAATAATCCTGAATAAACATTACGCATTTTAAGGTGATTTTTCGAAAATAATAAAACCCAAATGTGGTAAAGTTTGTCGGGATGATTAAATTTGACTCTATTGATAAAATGTCATCAGTTCGGGACATTGAAATATCTTTAAATAGTAAAACTAAAGCCATAAGCTTGTCAGCAAGGGTACAGGTTAAATAGACAAGAATACCTTCAGAAACATTAGGCAAGTTGGTCAATAGTATACCGAATCGACTTTGAGGTGTCATTACGAAATAAATAAAAGGTAGTTATAATTTATTGTACAAATTGATTCAATCTAATAATTTGTTTGATTTATATTCTTTAAATTGTCGCGTGCGAAATATTCTTTAATTTATAAAAAAAATGAAAAATTTGTACTTTATTTTGTCGCATAGTGTATGTAAATAAGTTTATTTTGATTTGCTCTAATAAGGAGTAAGAATTTGTAACGGCAAACCTTGTTTTTTTGTTTAACAATTTGAAGTTTAAAGTTTAGTTGCGTTTTTTTTTTTTTTAAATAATATTTCAACAGTAATGGAAATGGTGTAATTGTGTAATACATATTTAAAACAGCAAGTGCTAGAACTATCGTGTTAAAATTGCACTACAAAATAGTCATAAAGTATCTTTTAAAAATTAATGTATTTAATTTTTACTCACAGTTAATATACAACCAGTATTTAAGTGATACTTTGTAAAGAATATCTTATTGATACCCAGCTCTATATATTTATAATATAATATATGCTATTGTAATATAGGGTGGCCCAAAATGAACACAAAATGTGAATTAAATAGAAAAGATAGATTTTAGTCTTATGAAATAACACATCGGAAAAATGACCTTCATATACTCGGTCATTTGTTAAAATTTTCCATTATCATTTCACTGATAACAGGTCATCAATAAGTCCGTAGAATAAGTAAGAAAAAACAAAATTTTGACAAAACTTGGTTTTATTATTAGATATGATATTTGTCTGTTTTTCGTCATTCCTCTCGGGAGCATATTGGCTTTTTACAAAGCATCCATTACTTGGGTCAGCTACAGTGTTCAGCTGATTCAGTCTATCTCACAATTGAAGAACTTTTAAACCAATACCGATAATATTTTGTATGCAATTTTCGATTGCCGAATATTCATTATGTTTGGGATATTGGTCAAATATGAAAGCATGTTTTACGCTGTACGCTCTTTTTTGAAATTGCATTTTTTTTTTAATTTTGGGACTTCCTTAATAAATTTTTGCCACCAAAAATATTAAAATTCAAATATATAATTTGGTCTTTTGTAGCCTATAATACCACATTATTAAATTTTTTTTTCAGACTGTATTTAAAATATTATGCATTCGACTTATTTTTTGCAACAAAAATGGTTGTCATGGTTATATAAAAAAATATTTTTTAACAAGTCTTTTAATAGTAAATAATGTACAGAAACAACATTAATATTTCAAATAGACTGCAGAGCATCTGCTACAGTTATTTAAGGGAGATATGAAACAGCGAGTGATTACCTACAAAATAAACAAGAGGAGTAATAATAAGGCTTTCAAAAAAACCAGGCTGGACAGATTGCAACAATTGGTGAGGAATAACAACTCTTGACTCGGCATACAAAATAATTGCAATTGAGACTACAGTGCATTAAACAATCGCTGCGAGACGAAGAAGAAGGTTTTCGATCACAACGCAGTTGTGTAGACCAATTTAAGCTCTCTGCTAGTTATATCTGAACAATCCATCAAATGGTGCTAATCACTATGTCTATGTTTTTTTGATTTAAAAAAAACTTTGAAAAGATTAAAGGCAATGGAATATGGGCAACATTTAGATATAAAGGAGTCTCTACGAAGATAGTAAATATTGTAAAAGCAATGTACGACTACTCCACTCTGAAAGTTTGTCATAACGCAAGTTACAGTGAATCATTCACAACCAACATAGGAGTGATACAAGGCTGCCCTCTGTTACGGCAACTGTTCGCAGTCACCCTTGATAACATCTTGGCCGAGATCTGAAGAGAGAAGAGAGGGGAGGTATATTTTGGAGCCAAAATACCAAGACCTCGAAGTTCTTGACTTTGCAGACGATATATGACTGATATCTCGCAGACATCAAGATATGCAGAACAAGATCAAAGACTTGGTTAAACTCGCAAAATGCAGCGGCTTACACGTCAACAGCCAACCATCAAAATATCAACAATTTGTATGTGGAAAATAATGAAATTGAATACGTGAACACCTTTTGCTGTCTTAAATGCGTTATGTCTGTGAACAGAGGAATGGAGGCATATATCAATTATAAACTAGCCACGACTCGAGTAACTTTTGGCCATCAAAATATGATTTGAAGATCTCCACAAATCAAAGTTAAAAATATTTAACGCATGTGAAAAACTACGCTGCTATATGGAATACATGGTTAATAACCTGAACTACGGTTCAAGCTTTTCAAACATTAATGAATAAATTATTGCGCTTCACGTAATGCATTTTATGGCCGACCACAATAACAAATATCAAATTATGATAGAAAACTAAAGAGAAGCCCATTAGCACGCATATTATGAGTAGAAAAAGGAAGATGTATAGGCCATACTCTTCGAAAAATAGCAAGTTAAGCCCATGCATGGAACCCCTAAGATTATAGAAGACGTGTTCGCCCAAAAAATTTCTGGCGCTGAGCAAAAGCAAAAACATTAGTCACAATAAAGTAAGTTTGAATAATATTGTAGCAACTCTATGTTCCGCAATGGAATAATCGCACAAAAAATTAAAATATTTTTTAAACAATTTAAAGTAAAATAAAAATTTGTTTAATTTTCTTATAGACTGTTTTAAGGAATTATGTATTTATATATAGTGGAGGTCTGTGATCGAACGTATGGCGAAAGGATGTTCTCATAATTATTAAAGGAGGATACAATGAAAATTATCCACAAATCAGGATCATCATAAACATCTTCAAACAGTTCCTTAGGAAAGCTCAAGCTTAGTCATTTAGAATTTAGCAGTTTCAACGGAAAATTTTTCGATATATGATACAGAGACTAACCTCTGCGGGTGATAGTGGTTAGAGAGCACGCATAACAACACAGACGACCCAGGTTCAAGCCAAAGCAGAGGACATGTGGAAGAATAATTGAATTGTGATTTCCCTTCCCTTCAGACGACTCCATCTAAAAAATAAAAAAGAAGCCCCCCTGACCTTCTCGCATACCTCTAGCGATTATCACAAACATCAGACAATTGTCAGGAAAACACGCCACCTACTGGGAAAATAAGTATTACAATGCTAAAGTGAAGATCAGTATCAATTAGCAAAGATTTTTCACCACTAGGCAAATATCATCTGGAGGAAGCTACAGTGGGTTAATCATTTACTTAGCTTGAAAGATTAAATTGATTAAAGAAACTGAATCAAGGCAATGTATGCTTTGTGCAAAGCCAAAAAAATTCTTTTAACTTAATCAACTTATTTAACTTAAAGTTTCTTTTTTATATTTTTGAAGTTAGTCTAGTTAGTGAATTGTGTAGTCCGTTTGGTGAATATTACATTGAGATATTTAGCAGATATTTAGCTGTATTATATCAAGTTTACCTATTACATATTTTTTTAATTTATAAAATTCAAAACCACTGGCTGGTGATTTGTGTTCAAACAGTTGTCTTAATTTACCCCGTTAAATGCGGCCCAAGTACTTAAAATTAAAAACAAAATAATTTCATACACATCTTATTTGAAATATTTTTTTATTAATTTTATTAATTTATAAATTTAAACATTTATTGAAAAGACTAATTAGTATTTTAAAAATTTTATTAATAATACATTTAAAAAAAAGCTTTATATTATCGAAATATTCAAATAAAAACGTCAAAAAGGCGCTCAATAACCCGCAAAACCAAATTAAAAAAGCGTTATAGAAATATTGGATTTTCAATGAGTTATCAAACTCGTCATCGAGGATAATCTTCAAATTGCCACTCAAAATGCCATGCCAATTAGTATCTCGCATAATCTTACCTAAAATACCGCATTCTCGTAAATGTATCATAAATCGTTTGAACTGATCTACTACCGGAGATCTGTGGGGTAAAGTAAGAAAAAATGGTCTGTATTTTAGAGGTTGAACAAGCATTTTGGCTTTGGGCTTCTTCATATATATCTGCTGGAACAATAGAAAATTACCCAAGTCAAACTGAACTTGATATATATAGGACATGTTCAAAGATTGGCGTTTAATTCTGAAATCTGTATTGTTGCCAAAGATTAAACGTTTTTTAAGAAATTCTGGTATTTTCAAATTCATGAAATCTTTAACGTTAGCTGTATGTTCGAGAATATCTAAATTCGTGCGTCGCAAATCTTCTAGAGTTTTAAGCTCTGGTTGATATAATTTGGAGGTTAGTATGCTGGAAAGGTTTGAGCTGTAGTAGTTGGTAAGAAATAGGCCCGTGGATAGAAATAAAAAACACAAATTAAAGTTTATTAAATAGCCATGACGGGGCGTTAAGGATACTCCTAAAAATAGTACTGTCTTGATCGCCTGTAGCAGGGATAAGCTTACATGTGGTTGTTTGAGTAGAAAATAATCGATGGCAATCGCTTGCAGCAGAAATAAAAAGCCACATAATATAACAAGCAACCATACGACAGGGCTGAATGGTTTTACCAAATATAAATGCCGTGCTATTTCCTGACTCGAGGGTACCATTAGAAATGTTTTCGTCACTATTAAAACAACAGTCGAATCAAATTTATCATTTTTAGGCAATTCGAGTGCAGCTATACTAAATTTCATTTCATCCAAAGTCTCATAAAAATCCTCATAATTGAAAGTACCATTCCATAATTCCAAATGTATGTGTTTTATAGAGGCGTTGTAATAATTAAAAAATATTTCGATCCACTTATAAATGTAACCCACACGTAATAAGTGGCCTTGGCGGCTTAAGTAACTAAAACATACGGGTGGATATTGCATTACTGGTAAAACTATTTCATATCGATGAAAATTATCCAAATGGGTTTTATCTTGAAACCTGCTGACATTGTGCAAAGGGACTATCTTTATCCTGGGATAGGGATGATAGGTGTATAAGTTACCTTCGTTCCACAATAAAAGCGATTTAAAACCATATTGCCAGCATAATTCGAATATTTTGTGAAAATCATCACTCAAACCATGATAAATCAAAATAATATCTTTAAAATGTTTAGTCCATAATACTCGGTCCACTGCTTTTAATGTAGCATTTAAGTTACTCGGCGTTAACCAGGCCACTGTTAAACTTTTTTCTGAAAATTGCTTATACAAAGGCACGATTTCGTAATTTTCATTGGTTATTATCAAGTGAGAAGTTTCGAGGGCTTTTGTTACTCTTTGAAATTCTGTATAAATTTTATTATTCGATTGCATTTTATCAAAATTTATTAAAATATTAATCATTATGTTTCCATCTGCGTTTATTTGTTTTATTACATCAGCCACTTCTAAGTATTCTTGATTGCTACTTGCAACACAAAATGTCAACAATACATATTGTATTAGTGGCATCAATCGTATAGTTAAACTTTTCAATTGCATTGTTAATAATTGACTAGAAGTAGCGTTTAAAATTTAGAGATTTAATAGGCCATTTTTAGTTTTTATTTCTTGTGCCTACACTAAGTTTATATCGGGTGATGTTTTAAGAGCTTCCGGATTTGATTTAAAAAAAATACATAAAATTTAGAGAAATGTATGCAATCTTTATTAGAGTCGATAGAATGATTTATATAATTCAGTGTTTAAAGATGACTTTATTTAAATATTGTCCGTGGTTACGACTCAAATGTTTCATAGATTGGGTACAATCTTGGCATGCTAACTCCAACATGTCGGCCTGTATCTCATAAATAAATTCTTCAATATTGGCTTCCAGTGCGTCAACTGTTGCGGATTTGTCCCTATAGATATGAGGCTTAACATAGCCACACAAAAAGTAGTCTAAAGGCGTTAAGTCGCACGATTTAGGTGGCCAGTTGAAAGGCTCAAAACGTGAAATAAACTGTTCACTGAACTTGCTTCTCAATTGGGCAATTGATTCAGTTGCGATTGTGGTATGTGGCACCATCTTTTTGAAACCACATGTCAGCTAAGTCCAGCTCTTCGATTTTGGGCAAAAAATTTTTTTTTGTAATTGCACGGTAGCGCTCGCCATTCACAGTAAGTTTTCTGCCTCCGCCATCTTTGAAAATTTGGGGTCCAATGATGCCACCGGCCAATAATCCAAACCAAACAGTGAATTTTTCGGAATGCATTAACAGTTCTTGCAATGCTTCTGGCTGCTCTTCACACCAAATACTGAAATTTTGCTTGTTCACGTATCCATTTAACCAAAAATGAATGTGTTCGTAGCTGAACACAATTTTGCAATAAACAAGCACGAATTTTGAGCATGAATTTTGATAATAAAATTAAATAATCTGCAAGATTGTTCGTTTATAAGTCGATTAATGGTTAAATTATAGACCAAACTGAACATGTTTGACAGTAGCATGTCACACGAAAACAACTCAGCTGCCAAAAACACTGTTGCCAAAAAAAAAAAAATTGGTAAAAAAATCACCCGATAATTTATAACTACACTGTTTCTAAAGTGTTTTAAGAGTAAAAAATATATGTATATAATGCACGTACATTTACATTTAGAATCGTATTAACAATATAAGAAAGCTTTCATCTAAAATCAAGACTAAAGTTGATACAATATTATTTCCTTGAAGAAATAGCTGCATAATCATAAAATTTGATCTAAAAACTTTTGTAAATTTTTATTTAATAAAAATCAAATAAAATGTAAAACAAAACTATGAAGCAGAAGATTTTTCTCGTCAACGCCGATATTCGAAAAAATGCTAATGTTAAAACAATAGAGTAAAAGCAGTTACTAAAATTATATACAAATTTCTAGAAATTAGCACCAATGATTTTGATGAATGAATTTTTTATCCGTTATTTAACAGAATTCAATATTGTCCCATATTTACTTTTTAAAAACGCTTATTTATGAGTTCGTGGATTGCAGTTAAAATGAAATAAAATAAATCTAATGCTTGGTTTTATTGAACACAGTTTTGTGTTTTATTGATCGTAACCTATTCTTAATTACTTTCTCTGTTTACAACTTTGTAAACAACAACAATTACAACTTAGGTTCAATCAAAACCTTTTCAAACAGAGGTTAGCCGGGCTTTACTCTCTTTACCCAGCCATCCTAGCAGAGGAAATGACTAAATAATTTAATTATACTTCCGTTTCTAGTGTTTATTAAAGAGAGTTCAGTTTTCCCTCCAGACAACTTCATTTAAAAAATAGAGAAGAGGCCCCCCTGACCTTCCAGCTTTCCTCTGGCGACGAATGATCAGGAAAAAACGCCATCTACTGGGGAAAAAAATTACAATGCTAAAGTTAAGATCACTACTAATTATTGTAGCAAAGATATTCACCACCACTACACAATCGATATGGAGGGGGCTACCGTGGATTAATCATCTACTTAGCTTGAAAAATCAACTTTATTAATGAAACTGAAACAAAACAGTGAATACTTTGTGAAAAGCCGATATACTCTCCAGAGGAGTTACGAAAAAACAAAACAAAAACTCTGTTCACACCGAGTTCAAACCAAAAAACTCTACTCGCTGAGTGACTTTAGACCAGTAAACTCTCTTCAAGCTGAGTTTACACATAAACTGACTGCTGTCCGCAACGATTTGCTTTTTATATGAGTGAGTAAACAATACTTCGAAAGCTCTCGAACCTCTCGATATTTCAGGTCGACTATTTCATTGCTTTGCTTTCTTTTTAGGTGTTATGAACATCTACTTCTCTTAATTCTTATTGTTTCATTATTATTTGTTATTGTTTTGTTTTCTGTTGGCTTGTTGTTGCCATTTATATTTATTTACTACATTCCTGCTCATGATGTTGCTGATTCGGTTATTTATAGCCAAGCACGTATAATTGTTTTTGTGGCTTGTGTTTATTTTTCTAGCAATGTAATAAGCGACAGAAATGCACAACTTGATTTATGTAACAATATAATACATATTTAGACTAACCCTTCATTTTTGCATGACCAAACCGGGTATATCTTTAAAACCAATACTCTCTATCACTTTATAAAATGTTTTTTCGTTTCTTAAGGGAAATTGTGTTTAAAACATTTAACACATCCTTACAACAACAAGTGTTAGAAATGTCGTGTTAGAGATGAGATACAAAATAGTCGTATAGTATTTTTTAAAAATTAATTAATTTGATTTTTCATTCACAGTTAATAAAAGGTTAGTCATTTAATAAAACTTTATAATAAATGGCTCTTGAAACACTCAGTTCTATATAATTTTGCTATAATTTTTGGTATTATAATATAGGGTGTCACAAAATCAGTACAAGATTTGAATTAAATAGAAAACAAATTTGTTAAGGCGCAACCATAATATGCATAAGTTAGCTTAACGAAATTAACGAAAAGTCTGTCAAATGCATAAATGAGTCAATATTATTTTTAAATGGCCATATTGTACTTATGTATACTTAAAGACTTTAAGCCCACTGTTGCACATTTTCGTATATTTTGTAGTTTTCGTTAGTAGTTCGTTTAAAAGAGTACCGAAATTACCAACAGAGTATTTGTTTACAAACAATCATTTCAAAAAAACAAAATAAAAATAATAGACACATTTGGTGATTTCTTGAATTTAAGTTTAAAAAATTACGTTTTCTACTAATTTAAAAACAAACGAATTCTCGTACGCGTCTTCCATTTTTTTTTGATTATTTTAATGTTTTTTTTTTTTGTAAATTTTATTTTATTGAACAGAAACACTCACACAAAGATGCTTTAAACAGCCGTTTCCGTACGGAATGTGCGTTCAGTTTCGCACTTTGCATATGCAAATGACATTTAACGAAACTTAACGAAAAGTTTCTTAAGTACAATAAGGTTTGTCACATATGTTTTATATGAGTTCGCACTGTCCCTTAAGTTTACCTATGCACATTATGGTTGGGAGCATGTAACGGCACGCTACAATTTCCAAATATTTAATATACATACGTAGATCACACTAACATAACTACCTATTAATAATACAACAAATACAATAATCTATGACCAATAACAAATAACCATATGAGCAAACAGTGTGTCTTTACGTTAGACGAATATAGCATAAAAGAGAATTATAAAGAATGTGTGATACCTTTAAGTTCTTGGAGTATAATATAGATGCTTTAATTCTCATTGAGCTCATATGATTATTTGTTTAATAGGTTGGAGTTTCGTCCAGTTAGTGTGCAGTAGGCAGATCCGCCTAAATAGTTTTAGAGGTGGTCTTCACGTCTCTCACATCCGCGACAACACGCAGTCTCAAGCACAGCTACTGAATCCGACGTTGTCTCCAGTACAGAAAAGTGTGGGTTTGAAAGTCGCCAGCCTAAAATACGCACCCAAAAGTCAATAATTTTTTAAATGAACACTCTTTGCCGTCTATGGAAAATAGCCTTTAGTTGTTGTGCTTATGGAATTTTTAAAATTTCAAATCTTGTTTACTACGCCAAAATATTGTTGTTGGATTTTCACTAACGCTGCCTTAACTACCTATTTTTGGAACGACTATTCTGTTTTTTATATCTTTGGTTGACGAAATTATTATCTATACCGATCAGTTTCGCACTTGCGACCACAAAACTTTTATTATTTTTAGGATATTGTTCAACAATGGTAACACAATCTGAACTGTAAGCTATTTTTTACGTTTACGTTAATTGTGGGACACCCTTTATATTTAAAATCAAATTTATAATTTGCTCTTTTGTAGCCTATAATAACATTTAATTAATTTCTGTTTTTGTTAGATTGTGTTTAAAAAATTATGCACGTGCCTTGTTCTCTGCAAAAATAGTTTTCATGGTTATTGAAAAAACAAATTTATGAAATTGTTTTTTAACACATAGTTTAATAACGCAGAAAGTGAACAGCACTACGTTCTTTTTTAATAATTTAAAGTGAAAAAAAATTGTTGTTTAATTTTTTTAGAGACAGTTTATAGAATACAATACATCAGACAGCACAGAATAATCGAACCGTGTTAGTTTCTACGGGTGAACGCCTACCAAATAACTCTGAGATGGCTTCTTCGTCTACTCTTATCGATTAACTTGAAAAGGCTATTTAGCTAAAGCTACAACGATTTTTCGTAATTCACTCGCACATTCATAATTCATTCCTCAATTATGAGCCGAGTTATAATATGTATTTATAACAGTGGAGGTCCGCGCCAGAGCAGATGGCGTAGGAAAAGATGTTGCCACAGTTACGAAAACGGAAGTAATAGAAGAAGGATACAATGACAACTTTAAAGAAATAAAGATGATTATAAGCATTTTCTTAAAAAGGCTCATGCTAAGACTTTTTTAATTTTGTAGTACCTAAGCAACATTTTTCGATGTTCGTTACAGAGACTTACCCTCTTATAATCTATGGAACTTACTCCACTCACTTTGAAATATTCGTTCGTTAGCAAAAATTTCTTTATATTTATAACCGCCTTTAACTTTATACCCCCACAAGCCTGGAAAATGGCAACGCGGTTTAAAATTACCGTTCTATTAGCTTATTTAACAGTCTCAGTGAAATGTTGGAGAAGGTTATAAAGGCAAATGTATCTAAGTTTACGGACCGCAACAATATCTTACCTCGGGTTAAGACATTTTTATAGCGTCACCGTTCATCAGCTCAAGAGAATTGACAACAACATCAACAAAAGGTTTGACAATGGAATATTCAACTGTTCTGGTTACGCTTGATATTGAGAAAGCTGTTGATTTCGTTTGGTATAATGATCTATCGTATCGTGTGATTTTTTAAGAGCTTTCGGATTTGATTTAATAAGACAATCTTTATTTGAGTCGATAGAACGGTCCATATAGTTTAATGTTTAAAGATGATTACATGTAAATATTGACCGCGTCTACGCCTCAAATGGTTCACATGCTGGATCCAATTTTGGCATACTCTCTTCAATATAGCGGCCGCTGTCTCACAAATAAATTCTTCAATATTGGATTCCAGGGCGTCAACCATTGCGAGCTTGGCCCTATAGACCAGTGCTTGTCAAACACATGCATTGTCATTTTGTTTGTGTTCGAGTTCTCTCATACTCAATGCACTTAGAGAAATTTATAGTAAAAAAGAATTATACACGGGAATACATTTTTAAAGTATTGATATATATTTGGTATAAATTTCAACAAAAATGAGATAAATTTTTATATTAATTATAAGTGAGTTAAAATGCCCTGCCACGTCATCTATGTGTCCCAAGTAATTTAAATTAAATACAAAATAAATAATAATTTCAAACACACCTTATTTGAGTTATTTTGATTAATTTTATTATTTTATAAATTTATACATTTATTAAACAAAGTGATTATGATTTTATAAATTTTATTAATTATACGTTTTAAAAAAACCATTATATTATCAAAATATTCAATTAAAAACGTTATAAAGGCACTCAATAAGCCGCAAAACCAAATTAGAAAAGCGTAATAGAAATATTGGATTTCCAATGAGTTATCAAGCTCGTCATCGAGGAAAATTTTTAAATTGCCACTCAAAATGCCATGCCAATTAGTATCTCGCATAATTTTGCCCAAAATACCGCATTCCCTTAAGTGTATCATAAATCGTTTGAACTGATCTATTACCGGAGATCTGCGAGGTAAAGTAAAAAAAAATGGTCTGTATTTAAGAGGTTGGTCTAGCATTTTTGCTTTAGGCTTCTTCATATATATCTGCTGGAACAATAGGAAATTAACTAAATCAAATTGGCCTGAATACATGTAGGACATGTCCAAAGACTGGCGTTTAATTTTGAAATCTGTATTGTTGCCAAAGATTAAACGCTTTTTAAGAAATTCTGGTACTTTCAAATCCATAAAATCTTTAACGTTAGCTGTATGCTCGAGAATAAGCAAGTTTGTGCGTCGCAAATCTTCTAGAGTTTTAAGTTCGGGTTCGTATAATTTTGAGGTTAACATGCTGGATAAATTGGAGCTGTAGTAGTTGGTGATAAATAGGCCCGTGAATAGAAATAACAAACATAAATTAAAGTTTATGAAATAGCCATGATGGGGCGTTAATGATACTCCAAAAAATATCACCGCTTTGATTGCTTGTAGCAACGATAAACTTACATGTGGTTGCTTGAGTAGAAAATAGTCGATGGTAACTGCTTGCAGTAGAAATAAAAAGCCACATAGTATGACAATAGCCCACACGTCAGGACTGAATGGCTTAACCAAATATAAATGCCGTGATACTTCCTGGCTCGAGGGTACTATGAGAAAAGTTTTAGTTACTATAACAACAATAGTCGAATCAAATTTATCATTTTTCGGCAAATCGAATGTTGCAAAACTAAATTTCATTTTATCCAAAGTCTTATAAAAATCGTCATAATTGAAAGTACCATTCCATAATTCCAAATGTATATGTTTTATAGAGGCATTGTAAAATGTTAAGAATGTTTCGATCCATTTATAAAAGTAACCCACACGTAATAATTGGCCTTGGCGGCTTAAGTAACTAAAACATACGGGTGGATATTGCACTACTGGTAAGACCATTTCATATTGTTGGAAATTATCTAAATGGGTTTTATCTTGAAACCTGCTGACATTGTGTAAGCGGACTATTTTTACTCTGGGATAGGGATGATAGGTGTATAAGTTGCCTTCGTTCCACAATAAAAGCGATTTAAAACCATATTGCCAGCATAATTCGAATATTTTGTGTAAATCATCACTCAAGCCATGATAAATTAAAATGATATCTTTAAAATGTTTAGTCCATAATACTCGGTCCACTGCATTTAATGTAGCATTCAAGTTGCTCGGCGTTAACCAGGCCACTGTTAAACTTTTTTCTGAAAATTCCTTATACAAAGGCACAATTTCGTAATTTTCGTTGGTTATTATCAAGCGAGGACTTTCGAGGGCTTTTGTCACTTTTTGAAATTCAGTATAAATTTTATTATTCGCTTGTATTTTTTCAAAATTTATTAAAATATTAATCATTATGTTTCCATCCACATTTATTTGTTTTATTACATCTGCCACTTCTAAGTACTCTTGTTTGCTACTTGCAATATTCGGTGGCAGCAATATACACTGAATTAGTGGCATTAATCGTATTGTTAAACCTTTCAATCGCATTGTTAATAGTAGACTAGAATTAGCATTTCAAGTTGAAATCTACAACAAGTAGGCCATTTTTAGTTTTTGTTTTTTATGGTTATATGTACTAAGTTTATAGTTTGTAGTTGTAGTTACACTGTTTCCGAAAAATTACTGAATTTAACTAAAGAATTTGCATACAAAAAAAAAAAAAAGATTCGTTATCCATGTAATAAACATACATTCATAAAATATTATTAAAAGGTTTTGTGAATATTAATTTAAACAAAAATGTATTTTCTGGTATTTTATGTTGTTTAGCCTAATGGGTAAAATCCATATTTATAAAAACCCTATACTCTTAAGTATTCCTCGAATTACTTAGCCCTTGATTAAATATAGATAAATTTTAAATGATTTTGATTTCTTATATTTCTAGAATATATTTATAAATCAATATTTTTTTTTAAATTTCTTGAAGGTAATTCCCATTAGATATACAGTGAGCGTCAAAATACTATGTAGAAGCTTGTTCTCAAGAATTAGGTCTTTATCTTAATCTTTTAGAACACGATGAATTTAAACAATTTATACTTTGAAAAACTCTATGTAAAGCTGTATAAAATTCTAAAAAAAAAAACTAAAACAAAAGTCGTAAGTAGAAGTCTTAAGTAACAGATAAAAAATCGGTTTTTCATACCTACAAGCACTTATAAGTTAGTTACTTAGCTAAAAATTAATCGATTTTGAGATTCTCGACGAATTTTGAAAGCAGAGGAATTGATCCATTAAATGGCTGTGGTAGGGTATACTCTTCCTATGTAAACTTAAAGAACCTGTAAAAAATTAAGAAAGCAACACATTTTTGGTCTAATTCATACCATTTTTTCTAAGTTAAGATATATTTTTACAGACTATTTTATATAGAAACCGTACTATTTTTGTATTCATTAACACTAAGGCTACTACAACCGGGTCAAATGACCCATTTTAAACTTTTTGTGACAATTTCTGATTGATAACATTATTATTTAGTTATTTGCCTTTATTGCTTTCATTTAAAGATACATTAACAATATTTTTCAATACTTACCAACTCTCTTCTTAATTTATTGACCGAGAAATACTAAATTTGTAGCCTGATCTAACTAGAGCAACGAATCATTTGAGCTTCTGTGGTAGGAATAGGTATACATGCAGTATTATAAGTTTATTGATAAAGTAGTATGTTTAGTTATGAATAAAATGATACCTCATTTTTAAAATCCGATAGAAATTGACGGACTTATAGCACCTATTGGGCAATGCTCGTAATGTAAAATCTTGCTGACATTTTTGTCAATTTTTCTCAGTATTTTTCGTTTGAAATCAATAAGTCGATTGATGTCATTAGTTTTCAGGCTCCATAGTTCACACCTGTAGGTAAGCACTGGATGGCTGAGAATAATTTCAGGTTGGCGCACTATAAAAATAGTTCACTTATGTATCATGCACTTAACTTCTTAGTTGATCAAGGTGAGGGAGTAGTAAGTAATATGTCAAATTTATTATTAATATGATGTGTCAGTAAGCAGCTGATCGGTCTACTGTAGATAGTCAAGGATGAATGATGACGCTGCCATATGTTGTTGCCTAGAAGCAACACCGTCTGTGTATCTGATGGGTAATCTTTACTTGTCATAGACTTCTAACTTTTATTTTTGATTGTTGTTATCATTTCATTTTTTTATGGAGTTCATAAGGGTTTTCATTGTTGAATCATTTGGAGGAGGTTGAAGCTTCTTAATTATTTAAAATTCAGAAGCCATAAGGTTGAAAATTTTCTTTGCCAGCGCCAGTGTTCGAACCTGGGCTGATATAGGTTCTGTATGCAAGCACTTTAATCACGACATGAATAATAGTTGTTGTTATTGAAATACGATAGAGACTACGCCAAACATTATAACGTCTCATTTACCATATTTACAAGAGTTGATTACCTACAAACGATTATCTATGTAAAGACTATGTGTATTTACGAAGATTGAATTTTATATGGTTAGAATTTATTCATGGTGAGACCAAGACCCAGACCAAAAATATTAAAAGGAATGAGTGAAAGCAGTTGCTAACTGCTTTTGCTGATCGATCTGATCTGATCTATTAGAAAAATTAATTTATGCCATAATAATTAGTGAGATCTTTTTATGGCCAAACAGCATTTATTTTCCGAGTAAGCAACTTTAACTTATTTTGCAGCTTTATAATGTTTTTATTTTTTTATTTATTTATTTATTTTTTTTGTGGAAATTGTGTTCTAAACACTTAATAACATACATATTTAAAACAAGTGTCAAAACTAACTTGTTATAGTTGAAGTACAAAATAGTCATAATGTATTTTTAAAAAAATTAATGAATATCATTTTTCATTTACAGCTAATAAATAGTTACGGTATTTCAGTAAAATTTTTTAATAAATACCACTTTAGTACTCAACTTTATTTTGCTATTAAAATATAGGGTGGCCGGAATTCAATACCAGATTTGCATTAAATGAAAAACACATTTGTTAGCCTTATGGAAGAATATGCTTTCATTTGTTAAAATTTTTCATAACCTATTCGTTAATATAGCATTAAAAATATTTTTGAAATATTAATCAGTCATGATCTTTTCATGGGACTTTTGTCCCTAATCAACTAACGCGTATTCTTACGCTCTTGCTTTTTGCAAATTTTCTTAAGGCGCGGACAAATAATTTAAAGAAGTTTCTTACGTTATTGCTTTTAGTTGTCACTGAAACAGCGACAAGTGGACATGTTAATAAAAAAAATCAACTTTACTCTCTTTGAGAGAGTAATTTCCACGTACTCACGAACACAACTACATTTTCACTTTTGCACATCACTGTATTAAATCATATGATGTAGGATGCCGATTGTGATTAGAGAAAGGAGAGAGTATATGACCAGGAAATGTTTTATACAGTAATTGGCTGTATGATATGCAACACCGTTTTGTACACATATTGACTAAAAATTATCCAATTTCAAGAAAATGAACTGTATTATCATATCGCGATATCAAACAACAGCAGAAGTCATTGCAGGACCAGTCTTATTTAAAAAATTATGGTTCAAGATGTGTTCAGCTTAAAATGAGCTTCCGTAAGCCAAACGTTGTGAATGCATTTGTTTTTCAAAAACCATGTGAGGATTTTTCTCTAGGAATCCTGTTTTTACGTGACTTTTTGTACGGTATCGCTTGGAACGTAAATACAATGTCCAAACAAGAACAGGTGTGTTTTATTACGAATGCCAAACCTTTTTTTTTATTTTACACCTAATGTATCTCACGTGTAAAAACGGGATTGGGTGTATTTTATTAAAAATATAATTTCTGTGATTTGTTTCTGACATTCTAAATTCACAAAAAAGCAACAAATATTTGTTCTTTTTGTTAAAAAAATTAGTTGTTGTACAGGCAACACTACCTTGTTCAAAGTGTCTTGCACTTTAAAGTGAAAAAAACTTATTAAATTTTGTTTTTGTCAACAGTTTAAAGAACATTCTTACGTATTCTAAAAATAAAGAAATCTCACACGATGATCAAAAATAAAAAGTGAAAAAAAAACAAATAAATTATTAAGAAATTAATAGAATTGAAATAAAATATTATTTAATAGACTATCCACGCATCCCCTAGGCGCCAGTTCCTGTCAATTATGCGTTATTAAGAGTTACGAGTATTACAATTAATAATCGCCTTATGATTTAAATTGTTTTTGATTTGTCTTTAAGAAAAAAATACTTCAATTGTTTTAAATCAAAACGAAATAAATAAATCCGTTTAAATCACCGCAATATAATAAAACAATTCCTAACTCTTTTTTATACGTTTGTATCGTTTAAGATACAAAATGATAATTTTTTTCGTTAATTTTGCTAGAAGTATTGAAGAGGGGAGGAGATAATAAAATAAAAAGTAAAAAAAAAAAAATATTTTTATTTAAATAAAATAATAGATAAGATATATTTATATGAAATTAAACGTTAAGTGAATAAATTTATAATTTTTTAAGCTACTGCAGTAGATTTGGAAGATATTAAGTGTTTTTCTTAATAAATAATGCTTATCTCTGCATATGTTACTCACAGTCGTTTTTAGAGGCCCATTATTATGGTTCTTACTATTGATTGATTGAGAGCATATTTCTATATTTAAAAAAAGATGTTCCCATTACAACGTATTCTAGAGTACCATATAATAATATTCATCTTAATTTTATTTTATTTTCATTTACATCTTAATATATTACCCTTGTATGCTGGGGACATTAAATAAAACATTTACAATTTTAAAATTGCGATGTGTGTAGCAACACATAAAATATGACTTTAAAGAAACAGTGCCTTTTTGCTAAAAACCTTGATATTATCTTTCGATTTTCGCCAAATCGTGATGTTGTAGTTGCTCTCCTTACTCGTTGCTCATATCAACTAAGCTTTCAAGAAAAATATGAAAATGCGAATGAAGAAAATGTAATTTGAGAGACTTTTGAGATGCGATAATTTTACAAAAAATAACAAATCTTACTTCTGTAAACAGTAGCTTTTGTTTGAGTGTCAAGATATTTCCACTCTTCGATAAATCCAGATCACCAGGGAAACCAGAAATATACAACTGCATGTTTCATGAATTTTTACGGAATTTGGTTTCGATTTGTTAAAGCAAATTTTTGCATATTGTGCGTATATCAGTATTTTTTTGCATACTTCAGTTTTAAGAGCACGTTTTCAACATTTTTTCGTATTTAAAGAGCATTTTAAACTATTTTAGGGCATATTTTGATTTTTTGTGCTTTAAAATATTTTTAGAGCGAAAACAAAATCGTTGTTTTAAATTCTGACTATAAAGTGCCATCGGAAAATTTTTAACGTTCAAAATATGTTTGTCTGTCAAAATTTTGTGCAATGCTAAGTTAACATTGTTACTATAACATGTTACTTGCATTGCTCATGGACTGCATCACGAACTTATTAAAGATCAATACGATAATCTAAGCAAAGTTAATTTAAATATAAGGAAAGTGTCCTTGAAAGCTTCAAATAGGGCTGAAATTTTAAAAGAAATATCGCCCGAACTAGTTATAGCTCGTTAGGGAACTTGGCTTCCGGCCATCTATTACTACGTTAACAATTATAAAAAGATGTTGTAAAGATGTCAATACATTAAAATGGCAATAAATGAACTAAGATATGTAAAAACAAAAAGTGAATTGACTTTTATTGCTGTAAATTACGGCTTAATTGTAAAATAAACAAAAAAAAAAATTGCAAGCGAATGGCCATATTGATACTTTATATTTTACTTTAAATATATGCAAAAGAAATTGTTAAATAAAATTTGTTTCTGTAAACGGAAAAGAAATTTTTGTTTTTAGAACTGATTTTTAAATTTAAGTATTATTTTTTCGAATTTTTATTGCATATTTTATATGCATTTAACACTCTTTAGGAGCATATTTCTGGTTTCCCTGCAAATCACGAATCAAGTCTTTCAGTGGACTTTGCGAAATTAAACGTTTATTTTCAATGTTAAAATGTAATATGCAAAATCCACTCTTTTTCGATTATGAGCTGAAAGTTCCCATGAAATTTGCACTCATACCTGGACAAATTGGCAAAGAGTCATTGCTCTAACGGGGAACTGTCTTGGACACTGATAACATGTTAGGATATTTATACTTAGTTAGTTAGTTTTTTTTCAATTAGAACGACCATATTCATCAAGCAAAAATAACTATCTTCCAAATGATTCTTCTGCTCTCTGCATAACATTGGCATTTAAATGGAAAGTGCACTTCTTGACCACTTCTATAGTTTTGCGCTACATGACGTTACAAAATAATTTCGGTACCTATTATTGTATGCTTGCGAGAGTTTGCTACAGAGAAACCAAAATAATGACTCACTCAGATTTGTAATATTTTTTCACTTTTGCTTATCATAAAACATAAGCAAACATAATAATAGAAAAAACATTTGCAATCGACTATTGTATTTACTACTGTATTTCCACAGGTTTTTTTTAAATAAAAAAGAATTTTAAGAACCAAAGTTAGATAATGTATCTAGCGATGCCAACAGCTTATTATCGTTATGAGAGTGTAGTGTTTGCTGCCAATATCCGATATCTCGAAAACTAGAACCAAACTTGAAAAACGAAATCCGTATTCGAATTCAGCGGCTTAAATAACCTTAAGATTTGGTAGGGTAGCCAGACATACTGTTTTCAGCAGTACACGTATTTATTTATTTTTTTGAATGTTATGCTTTCTGCATAACACCTACAATAGTACACTAAAGTACTTTTTTTAGCTTTATGTGCTTCTTTTTGTACTTTTTTGTGTGGAACGTTTTTAATAAAAAAAGGTTTTTTACTTTAGAAAAAATTTAAAGCCCATATGACATTTGCTACTTGCGACTTTTATTTTTTTTTTAATTGACAGAGCAATGTAAATGTACGGTCTCATTGAGGAAAATATTTGACGGAAAAAGCTTAACCACTGTTTTGTAGAAATATTTGTTCTTTTTGTTAATTACTTTCTGAAATTTTAATTTTTAACAAATCTTTACATTTTAGCACTTTATTATTCAGTAATTATTTAATAGTGATTACTTTTTTATCAAATATTTTCCTCAATGTGACCGTTCCTTTAGTTAAAATTTTAGGCATTTTGATTTGGAAGTTATCAAATACATATTTGCCTCAATGTGACAGTACCTCAACATTCTGGCTAAGTATTCGACAGTATCACTATTGAAGAACGATTTCATTCTAATATTCTTTGTTGAACTAATTGTTATTTCATATAATTTATTATTTAAACGCATTTTTAAGGCATTTTAAATTAAAAAATGAAACAATTTAGGTACTTTTATCTAAATTGTACTGCTTATTTATCCAACTTTTTTTTCTCAATTCAATATCTACCGTAAGATTTGGTCTCATCGGCTCTGATCAAAAAGCTCACCAGAATGTGTAAACTTGTGTAGTTTTTAGCCACAAAATCGTAAAATATCTTGAATAGATTGTAGGATTTAGAGAAATTTATAAAAATGATGTCTAAATATAGCCAATAAATATTTAGAAAATTTATGGTTTTCTTATCATTCAAAATATTGATCACATTCTAACAAAATGTTTGATAGATAAATATATTATATCAGATTAAGATGAAGGTTAAGATCATCCTTCTTAATATTTTATCAATGCAAGAAGATTGATAAAAATCATTAAATAATTAATCTTGCGGCCTTACGTGATTTCGACTCCAAAACATAAATCATAATTCCTTGATCCTTATCAAGCTAACCGCTTACTAAAATTAAAATCTAATAAAAAATTTAAATTATTAAATCGTGAGAGTGAATTCGAAAGGCTATTGCGGATATAATGTTGCTGGATTTTTATATATTGAAACAATTGCTTGAATAACGGCAAATGAAGTCGTTGGTGTTGTATTCGATGGATAAGTAAGGCTTCAATATAAATGTTATATGGCCATCCTGGAAAATAGCACTCTTTTAAAATGATGCTATAAATATCTGTTTTTGGTGTCAATTTAACTGATTGATTAGAATTAACATATTTCACCCACTTTTAAACTACCCTAAGAATTTGGTGTAAAAATAACTTCGTTGAAGCAGCATTTGCCTGCCTTCCACCGCAAAACATCTTTGCTTTTTCACCTCTTCTTTTCTCTCCGGAGGGAGGTTGCTTCTTGGATGGATCATCTGACGAGGGCTAAGGCATCTTAATTATTTTAAGTCCGAAGTCACAATAAAAATTTTCCATTTCCTTGCTGAGATTTGAATTACGCACTTTAGGTATTAGTACACGCCACCTCTAGGTGGCTTTTCATATACATATATTTTTGTTACTTTATTGTATCTGGTGTAAAACGACCTGAAATTTATCTTTTAAATCCGAAGTCACAATGAACGTGTTTCTTGTCCTAGCTGAGATTTGAACTTGGACTACTTGTGTTTTATGAAAACACTTTAATTACTACATCACGCCACCTCTATATGGTTTTTCATCTTATTTTTGTCCTATTGTTTTCTATCTGGTGAATACCGATTCGAAACTTTTCTTTTGTATTCGAAGTCGCAATTAGAATTGTTCTTGAATTGCTAAGATTTGAACCTGGGCTGCTAGAGTTGTATGCAACCACTTTAACTACTACACCATGCCAATACTAGGTTGCGCTTTATATATATTTTTTATTTCGTTATTGTATCTGTTGAAATCCGATCCGAAATTTATCTTTGATGTTCCTAAAATTTAAAAAGTTTTGCTTATAATTAATTTATGGGTGATTTATTTTAAGCTCATAACTCTGATAAAGATTTTTTTGCGTTATTGGTCTCCCAACCACAAAAAGAAAAATTATAAGGTCTCAAGCAGATTATTTATTGCGATCTGGCTGAATATCGCTCGTATTATAAATGCCGTTAGGGGTTTTGTACGTCATCGGTTGGTTAAGGAGCTTGGCAATACAATATTACACTTAGCCCTCACTAAATATAAAAATTTATTTTTTTTTTATCAAAAATTGTTGTAACATTGGTTGCAACATATTTTGTTATAATAACAAAAACAAAAAAATTATTTTAACAACTGTTTAACTAACTTTTCTTTCTGAGTGTAGTAGCTCTGCCATAAATGCAATCAATAAGTATGGCTATGAAAAGAAAATCAAGGCGTTTCTTGTTGTTGATGTTATTGTCGTTGTTGCTGTTAAACTTACCACGTTATTATTTGCGTGCAATATTTGTTGCTCATGCGATCATTTGAAAAGTTGCCAAAATAAAGCACATTAGAACAGGTGGTGGGCTTGATGATTGTTTTTCTTTTTGTTGGCGTTCAGATAAATTCTTTTTTTTATTGAATTTATGAAAAAAAGACGCCAAACTTTTTAAGGAATTAGTGAAAACCAGAATAATTTTTTTTTTTTTTTTTAATATTCAATTTTGTTTAGATAAATTGTAACAAAATTTGCATTTAATTTGTATTTTTTTTCGTTGTTTTTGTTTGATAAAAGGCTACAAATAAGCCTGTGTTGAGTTAAAAGAAATTCTGGATTTTTTTTTATAGATTTTGTGTTTTTTTTTTTTTTAGTGAAATCACTTTTCCAAATTCGTTATTTTTTCGTGTAATTACTTTTAATTTTTATTTTTAATAAATTAAAAAAACAATTTTTTTGTTTTTACTTTTCTTTATTTTTGAGACACAAATTTACTTGACGACAAAATTAATCTTAATCGATTATTTTTCCATTTAATTTTTTGTTTTTTTTTTTTTTTTTCAAAAATTCACCAGTATTTATATATTTTTTTTAATTTTCAATCTATATTTGCTTTGTAATTTTCGTAAAATTAGTTGTGGTTAGAAGCTTTAAATTTGATTTTAATTGTTTTAGTTTTTAAATTAAAACCGCCAAACGCGCTTGCGCACTTTCGTTATTCTTTATACCCGCTACATGAAACAAAACGTTTTAAATCAAAAGACCGCTCGTGAGTAACTGAATCTTAAAAGTTTTATTTTGCCTTTTGTCCAATACAGTAGATACAGAGATACCGACTACAACAGATACAATGGATTGCAGTTGTTATAGCGTTACGCGCTAAACACTAACGCTGTTAAAAAATTAAAACAAACAAAAAATCTATTCAATAAATATTCTTACGCTCTAATACAAAAACACAATCTCTTTCTCTCTCTCTCGCTCTTTGTGAATCATTGTTTCATTTCCACAATATTTCATTTGAAAAATATTTATATGCTCGCAGCATGAGTGGGGAGCTTAGCTTTAGTGTTCGAGTATATGAAAAGTTTAACACTGTCAACGTTTCATTGAATAACTGCAGTATGAGTGCTGCCCATTTCATTCTTAAACAGAATTCAACCTGCGTTAGGTTTTATAAAATCTTTGGAAGATGGTTGCCATGTACATAAGTGTGTAAATAGTTTGTGTATGAGATTTTTTTTAATTCCATACAACTTTAAAAATGGCAAAGTCTGTTTAATAAAACTCTAAGCCAGGGGTGTAATTTTCATACAACAATTGTTGACAATCAATTCACATGTATTCTTATTATCTTGCTTTTAGTCGTCACTGAAACAGCGACGAGTGAACATGCGTAGTTGGTGTATGCCTAAGGTTTTTTAATATTTTTTTTAAACTGTACTATTTATTTATTTTTTTCGATAATACTAAAATTTTTCACAAAATATTAAGATTTTTACTTCTTAATAAAAAAAAATTCATTCCGATACTAATAATGCCAATTATCTACTCAACTTAATTCTAAGAGAGCTATTTTCATGTTCTCACTAACACAATTACTTTTTACTTTTGGACACCACTGCTGTAAGCCGACATGCTACCAATGATAGAAAACGTTAAATATTTTATTAAAATTTTTGTATTTAAGAATTCCCCTTTAAAATACCTATTTAATAGCTTAAAAATGGCAACTCTTTTATTTTAATCTTGGCTTAATTCAATATTATTCTCTCCGAAGAAAAAAAGTTCTTGTTTTTTATGAAACGTATCTAAGCCTAAACAGTTTTATTTGATACCGCCACCAAGGAAACAAAACATGTTTTGATTATCATGTGGGAGTTTTGATTCATCTATGGAATACTTTGTTTCTGTTTCAATTCACTGTCAGTCTTTAGAAAAGTTCTTTTTTAAAGTTTTTATCTTGCAGTGAGATTGGTACAGTTTGAGTTTTAATGAATGAATTTTTTCTACTTTACGCTCAATATATCGATAAATTGTAGCCAGTTTTCAAGTTTTTTTTTTCTTTTGTTTTATGCTCATATATCATACACTGACCTTGACTTGATTGTTGTCAGTTGGAAAATTTGGTACCTTAAAGTGCAAATCGGGGAGCAAAAAGGAGAAGTTAAACGCTCAAATAGAAATTTTATACGGATAAATGCTGATAAATGCTGTAAATTGGTGTTAAATAAAAGTATGTTTAGCACGGTTGCTTAAAGAAATTTTTTATGTACTGGTATTAAATACAATGTGTACAGTTATCCAGAAACAGGTTGTTGGTTAATTGACCATAAATAGTTTAAAAGGGCTTTTTTTAATATTTGAGCTTTAATTACTAAATTTCAACTTTGAGTTTCAAATACAAATTAGTTGAAATACACTTTAATCAGTATTTTAACTAAATTACACTTTAAGGTTTTTTCAAATTCGAAACTGGCACTGCTATATTTATTTTATTTATCATTTACAATATGAAAAATAAAAATTCATACAACCTTAGAATTTTATTTATTTGAATTTCATTATTTTTCTATAAAATAGTTTTCTTACATTTCTTTTAAGAAAAAAAAAAACTTTTTGATCCAAAATGGTATAAAAAAGATTTTTTCGTTTTTTATATGGTTAAAAACGGACTTTAAAAAAATGCTTTCTAAAAATATGTACGAATGTTGATTAAGCACACTGTAAATTATAAGGAACAAATTTAACAATTTGTCATAATCGAGAAAAGCTTTTTATTTATAAAGCAACAAAATGTTATCTTGATATCATTTTAATGGAGAAAACAATATGGTGTTAGTTTCTAGCCTGCATCACCAAGCAATCGCTCTCTAAATTCGTTATTTGCTTTTAAATTGAAATCAGACAGTAATGGGTACTGCGCTCTATCTTGCCACTAGATCTAATTTTAGACGTTGTAATCCAACTGAATAACTAAACAAATAAAATTTGCATTTACAAGTAAATTCCCTTCTTTTTTTGAATAGTATTTCGCTAGGTCATTTTCAGTTTCTTAATTTTAAGCTAGATTACAGCTAAATTGTTTTGACTTTTTTTTACTTCCTCTTCAACAGATATTAAGTCAAAATGAGAGCATTATCATCATCATAATTTTTATTAGGCACTACTGCAGGACACTGCGACCCATGGGATCTATTGTGCCTTTCCGGTCTATAGCATGTTCAGCAGATCTGCTGCCTTCTTAATACTCTATGATACTCTATGTCTAGCTAAACATATCTATCTAAGCCCATCAAGTACTACACAATATGTGTTATGCTGTCTCTGATCCCTGTGGGCATAGTCTACAAATATCCACATCTGTGACCGCCATCCTCTTTAGATGCATGTAAGAAACTCCGTTAAGAGTTTTAAGTCCATCCTGCCAAATTTAAGAACCTTAGAGCTATGACATATTACGAACTGATCGAAGTCCCACTTGAGCATACCAGAGTTCCAAGCGTCTGGCATTTTACCAATCTTCGACTAGATTGGGAATGGTAGTCAGTGGAGCTGCACGTTAAGGTTCCGGGCCAATGTCACGGAACCATTTCCAGTCAATGCATTCGCCGTCTCATTACTATCTATTCCATAGTGTCCAGGCAAACCAGAAAATGTTTTGAACAAACTCTGCTTACCATGGTTTGTAAAGACTTAAAAGTCTCTAGGATTACCTTAAAACTACGAGTACAATTTTGCGGTATTGTTGATAATTGTATGTAGAAATGACCGCTTGTGTCTTTTTAATTTGTTGAGCTCTCGTTCTATGATGCTTCGATAGATTAATTTAAATATATTATTACATTTCAATAAAGCATGTCCACTATTTTAAAAATAATGTTCTTAAAAAAAGCTTTAGAGTACGGTCGACCAACTTTAAAATTTGTTTATTTAATATTGATTTAAAATAGAAATTTTAAGCTGAAGTTCGTTTGAGAATAATAATAATAATTTAGTGAATTTTTCTTAAAGTAGGTATGAAATGTTCTTTATTTTGTTTTTGAAGACAGCCGTAATTTATTTAAATTTAAGTTTTTTTTTTTGTAAAAACTTATAATAGCCTAAGCTCAATTTTGAACTTTATATCTCTAAATATTGTACTGTGGTTGTGTTATATTAATTAATTAAACTTTCGAGTATAAAATTAAATTAATTTTAACTTGGCAATTTGACGAAAAAATTATGTTTTTAGATTTTTATTTCTAAATATGACTAATTACTTTTCTAGAACATTAGTTCGGTTTCTATTCAAACAGGTAAGTTCGTAATAAATTTTTCCATAACATTGTGCAGCATTAAAGGTGCTTACATACGAAACCTAAGATGAAATTTTTCTGCTTTATGGATTTTAAATCCATCCAAGAAACCTCCTGATCACTCTGTAAAGGAAAAAGAAAAAATATGATCAGGCGACGCCGCATAGGGCGTTGTACCGTAGACAAAAATCAAAAAGTTACTCATCAAGGATATTGCTAAAATATGCATTATTTGAAAGATAATAAAATACCGAACATTTTTTTCCCGCTACTTCTCTACATTGTCGCTGGAGGGCGCTGAACTCAACTAATTTATAATAAACATTACTATGTAAAAAAGTATATTTTAGGTGCTTCAGAAAAATAACTGTAAAAACTTTATTTGTTTAAATTTTTTTAGAATGAGTTTTAAATTTTGTTTATTGTTTTTATTTTTTTCTACTTTGAAAAACGCACTTATTTCAATAAAAAGTTTAAATTTATATAGAAAATAATATTTATATAGAAAATATGGATTTTTTATTTCGGATTTGAAACTACTTAATATGTGCTGTCACATTAGGAAAATTAAGACCAACTTTGTCCTACAACTTTAAAAATTTTGAAATTTTAAAAATATGGTATGTAATTTGGAGAATTTTTCATAAATTGTATAAATTTTAAGTAGTTTGAGGCAAAGAAAATATAATTTGGATTACACAGTGCGACAAAAATGAACGAAGTTGAAATACCTGGGATGTGGCACTATTTTTCTGATAGACGCTGTCGCTCAAAAATCTCAAGTTACGGTTAAAAAACCGGTTTTTCGAACCTGCATGCACTTATAAGCTAAGAACTTAGCTGAATATTACCCGATTTTAAGTTTTTTTTGGATTTCAAAAGAAGAGAAACGGACATTGAAGAATCTGCATCAAATTTTTTCCACATTTTAAAAGTTTAGATCCGTTTTCTCATGGTTGGCAACCCACTGGGTAACGCAATTAAACCCACCCGGGTTTTATAAAAGGTTCGCCAAATAATTTTTTTTATTTTGAAAATGCTATAAAAAAAAAACTACTGAATATTTTCTAAAATTTCTTTTTTTATTTGAAAGTACAATCCTTCCGGTTAATAATGGAAAATAATTTCATTCAAATGGCTGCCTCGGCTGGCCATGCAGTAGTCTACACGATCGGTCCAATTTTTAAGCACATTATCTATTGTGTACAGCTGTATTTCACCAATGGCTTCACGAATATTGTCTTTTAAAGCGTCAATTGTCTCTGGGTTGTTGGCGTAACACTTATCTTTGACGGCACCCCACAAATAATAGTCCAACGGTGTCAAATCGTAGCTCCGAGGTGGCCAAATGACATTAGCTCTGTGGCTGAATATGCGGTCTTCAGGAACAGGCCTCAAAACATCAAGTGTAGCTTCGGTTGTGTGGCACGTAGCGCCGTCCTGTTGAAACCAAATGTTGCTAATATCCTCCTCTCCAATTTTTGTGAACAAAAATTCGTTCAACATGGCCCGATAATGATCGCCATTGACTATAACGGCCACTCTTCGCTCATTTTCGAAGAAAAATGGCCCAATTATGCCTCTGGACCAAAATCCGCACCAAACAGTGACTCGTCTTGGGTGTATCGGCTCTTCAATGTATGCGTGCGGGTTTTCTGTGCCCAAATGCGACAATTTTGCATTTTTACATACCCGCCAAGATCAAAATGAGCTTCATCTAAAAGGATGATTTTTGATTCTGCAACATTACCATGATTTTCAAAGTGATGTAAGCAAATTGTTCAAGCGTATACACAACCATATTCGTTCAGGGGAAGGATAAAATTAATTATCTGTCAAATCAGACATTAGCTAAGTGTTACCATTCACGAAATAAGCACTAGTTGAAAAAAAAAAACGTTAGATGGCGGACCCTTTATTTAAAAAAACCCGGGTGGGATTTTTTATTTAAAGGTTTTCGTAGTTTATTTACAACAAAAATAATTAAAATTTAGGTATTGCTAATACAAATTAATTTGGTGTTATTTTTTAGCTCAAAAAAAAAAATTAATTTAATAAGATAAACATTTTTCAAATCATTACTTACATATTTTCCCACTTCTGTCCGAATCCCGAAACCTCTTTTCAGGTGACCCACTTTGTATCTGATTTATTTTTATTTTATTTTTTTTTTAATTCGAAAGAAGTGATTCGATGGCGTGACAAAGGATATTGTATCCGGCGAAACAGCCAAAGTCAAAATAATCAATGTTTGGAAACCTCGGCGGGAGCGCCAATTGATCGTTTCTAACTATTGTTTGGCGTAAGATGGAGATGCTTTGTGGAAGTCATATGCTCCCAAGAGGAGTAACAAAAAAACTTTTCTTCAACTTTTTCTTTTCAACTTTTGCGATGTAAAAGAATAACTCAATCATGTCTGTCTTTATATTCCGGCCGTTTTTCTCATAATGCTTAGTTCAAGCGAACTAAGACTGCAAGTCTGCTCCGATCACCAAGTTTTGGGAACACACAATGCCGAATTTACCCCACGAAGAGTTCAAATTTGCATTATAAATACTAAAACAACGTAATCGTACTAACGAACAAAAAATATTGTCGAAATGAACGACATTTGGAAGCAGTTACAAAACCCAATAAAACCTAAAAAAAACCCATCAAAAAACCCAATAAAATCCGGTGGGTTGGGTTTTTAAAAAAACCCTGGTTTTTGTGCACTATTTGATATAGGAACCGTACTATTGATGAATCAATTAAAGAATTATATTAAGTTATGAATATAGTGAGACTTACGGTATAAAAATTGTTATTAAATATTTTAGTAATGCAGCTCATGAAGAACTCATAAAATTTTCAGCAAACTAGTGTTTTTCTTGTACACTACTTTGAAACTGTGTTTTTAAAAAGAGTTTAAAATTTTGTAATAAAAGTATGAGTAATATTCAGCTTAGTGCTTAGTTTATAAGTGCATGAAGGTCCGATAAACCAGTGTTTTACTCGTAACTCGAGATTTTGGAGATGTTTCGAAAATTTCAAAAACAGATCTTGTTTGCTCGGCAGCGCCTATCAGAAAAATAGTATCATTTGGCAGTTTTTTATTTTCCTCGCACTGTATTATATATAAACATGTAATATCTTAACCAAGAAATAATAAAATTAATTATTCAAATTCCAAATTTGCAGTACGGCATCCAATTTTTGTCAGTTTGCAATACATTTAAAATTTTTTTAAGTCCACAAAATCGCATGCGTTAAAAACTTGATGTTGTTTGGAGTTTATTTATTTATATTAGTAAATAACACAACTCTGTGCTACAAAAAACCTTTTTTTTATGAAAAACTTTAAATAGTTAAAAAATACTTTAAGGTTATTTTTTTAAGGCAATACATTTAATTTAATGAAATCATTTTTTTTATAGCGATATGCACTTTAAGAAGGAAGTCAGGGCAAATAAATGAAAATTCGACTAATAAAATGACTTCAAATTAATCATGGACTTATGTTTGGTTTTCAGAGAAATTATTTTATTTATTTATATTTATTCTATCGATATTGTCGACGTGAATGAAACAGCTAAACAGCTGATTTTGTGAAAACACATTTATTTGCCTGCAAACAAATACATATTTGCCTTTGAAACTTAAGGAAAATATTTTCCCTTTTTTGGGCAAATAATTATTTGCTTTACAAAATTTTTGAAAGAGCAAACAAAGGCAAATAACAGAATTTCAAGTAGTGCTGTTAACACTTTAAAATTATATATTAAAAATAAAATAAAAAATCTCCAGTTTTTTTTCTACATGACTTTTCTCTTCTTTATTTCACTCTCATTAATCAATTTGATTTTCAAGCTATGCTTGTGTAGTGGTGAAGATCCTTGCTAAGTGGTGATGGTGTTCCTACCTAAGCATTTTCATTTAATTTTAGTACGTGGCAATTTCTCCCGATCATCCATCATCACCCGAGACAAGCTGGATAGTTAGGTTGCCTTCTTTTAGATGGATTTGTCTAGAGGGAGGTTACAGTCTCTATGTTTAACACTCGAAAAACCGCATTTTTTTTCGCTATGTCCTCTGCTAGAAACCTGAACCTGAGGACTTCTGTTGTATTCGTAGGCTCTAACCACTATTCTACGCCACCCCCTCCAGATATGTAGATAAATGTAAAGGAAGATTTATTCCTTAGTATTTTAAATATTTGTATATTTAAAGTGGTCACTTCAACACAGTATATTCATATTTATTAACTTACCCGCAGTGCTATACACACTTTTTAATATTTTCAAGGATTTTTTTAAGAAAATAAACCTATAAAGAGACAAAACAAAAATATAAGTATGCATTTGCGAACTAGAAACGATATGGCGCAAGATAAAAAATAAATTGATACTAATCGTACAAAAACCTCATATAAAGTTCTATATTTTGCGGAAATTTTCGATAGTTTTTATTTAAAGCGCTTGTTTAGCATTGTGCCGCAGAGATATGGTAGGTAAGACCCCCGCCTACCAATCAAGTTTGATATATGTTTGAGTAAATAAAAATGATTAAAGATTTGAACATAAAGCAAAACTGTTTTTTGTTTGAGACAATTTCTAGCAAATATGAGAACAAATATTTGCCAGGTCTGTACACTTGTTAAATGCTATATGAAATGCTAAATAACAATAATTAAACTTTTCGACATATTTTGACACACAATCGATATTCTACTGTAAAACTTTTTTTTTACATTCATATCTGGAGTGGAACATGTGTCTGTAAGATTTGTGGAATGAAAAAATAAATTTTTCTTCGCCTAAGCTAATTCGTAAACCATTGCTTTATAGTAGTACCGACGTTGACATACAGATGGCGCTCTGTGGAACTTAATTAACAAAATTGGGGGCAGATTTTTGAAATATTTTTAAATATAACATTTTAGTTAAACAACTCGGAGTTATATGGTAGAATAAAAGACGTTATTTTATTAGAAATTATTTATATATTATTTTCATTTAACTTAATATTATTTTATATTGTTTAGAACAATAATTATTTTATTTATTTCTATTGATCTTTATTGTACTTAATTTAACTGTTAAGGTATATATTATTTATTTTTATTAAATTGTTTTTAAATTTGCTGCCTACTCTGTAATTACTGAAGTAATTCTGTTTCTATTCTATCGATAATATTAAGCAAATCTAAGCAGATAAGCCAATTTTCGAACACCTATTTATTGAAAAGTTATAACATTTTTTTGAAAATGGTTAATAAAACATTAATATTTTTTAAATTATTTTTAAGAAATTATTAATTTTTTTTCATTACTATTTATTATATTTATTATTATGTTTCTTTTTTTTTACATTACTAATAATATAGAAATATAAAATTTTAAAATTGTTTATTGCAGTTAATGGGTTAAAAATCGGTCGAAAACTTTTTTAAGGCATTACACACAATGGAATAAAATTAATAAATCCTCACTATTTATGTCCGTAATTAAGTTAAGAAGCCTTCAAGCTAATTTTTGATTAACAGACTGTAACGCCGAAAGAAACTTAAAAAATCAAAAATTTAATAAAATCCTAAGCACTTCTAAAGCGTATAACGTAATTTTTTACTCTTACGTTGAATGAAAATCATGGTTAAAATATTTAATACTTCACTCAAGTAAATGTAAAGTTTAGTTTTAAAATTAACTAATTAACCTAAAATACGCAAAATTTGTTTGTTAAAAAGGTGGAGACAAATATGAGCTCATGTCGGCAAACACACACCTAGACCAGTGTACGCTATACATATTCTACGAAAAAAAAAAAAAACTATCAATTCTAGTTTCCAATAAGCTCAATACTAGTGAAAAATTCCCTTAGTATCTTCCATTTGAGACGCTTAAGGCGAGGAAACATGGGTGCAATTTTAGCATACTCTCTAACATATTGGCCGGTATCTTACGAATATAGACATGAGCCTTAACATAGCTCAAAAAAATAAATAGTCTAAAGGCGTTAAATCGCACGATCTAGGCGGTCAATCGACCGGCTTCAAACATGAAATAAACTGTTCACCGCACTCGCCTCTCAGTTGGGCCATTTATTCGCGTGCTGTGTGGCGCGTGGCACCGTCTTGTTGAAGTCACATGTCGGGCAAGTCCATCTCTTTCACTTTAGTCAAAAAAAAAAAAAAAAGAAAATTTGTAATCATCTTACGATAGTGCTCATTATTCTTTGAAAAAGTACTGTCCAATGATTCCACCGGCCCATAACCCACACCAAACAGTGCATTTTTCGGGCAGTTCCTGTAATGCTTCTGGCTGCTATTTACACCAAATACGGCAATTTTGCTTGTTCACGTTCACATTCAACCAGAAATTAGCTGCGTCGCTGAACAAAATTTTTCGATAAAAAGTGCAAATCTACAAGCGTTGTTCGTTTGTAGGTCGATTCATGGTTAAATTATAGACCAATCTGAACACATTTGACAGTAACATGTTACACGAAAACAGCTGAGATGCCAAAAACATCACCCGATATCATCCCCCTCACAAGCACTACATATACTGTCTTTCGACACGTCTATGCAGTTAAGGTGTGCGCTGTGTACCCGTTAGTATCGCGGGTCTCTCTTGCTCCAGCTCAGTAATCCCCTCGTCCTGTTCCAGTTGGGATTCTCCCAAAAATATCTTCCCATTTCTTCTCAAACACTAAAACCAATTCAATAGCTTAGGATCCTCAAATTTTGCCATTAGCGACTATAGCTTGATTATTTGCCATCTCATTACCTGTGATTCCATAGTGTCCCAGCATCAATTTAATATTAACCATGCTCTGTATTGCGAAGGATTTTAACATCTTCTCTCAGTCTAAAATCCTCCTAAATAATGTCTTTTCGTGAATATGTATATTGACGGTTGTTGTCTCCGTGTTTGCTCCAATCCAGATTATTTTTATTATCGTTTTGACCTCCGCTTGAACGACAGTATTGTAGTCCGGGAGTCGGTAACAAAATTCAGTTTCCGGTTCCTCGATGTAAAAGCTCAGATGCAATTCAACTCGATTTTGATATTGTCTGTAGAACAATAAGTTTCCATACTGCATCTTGTTCTATTTCATAAAGTCCAATGTTGGCAACAACCGATCACTCTGTTATACGGTCTTACACTTTATGGTTAGGGGAGTATTTTACTGTAGCCTCTAAAATTCTCTAATGTTTCGATCTATAATTCTACCTTGCAATTAAGGTTACCTTACACTTTATCTGTTTGTCTATTGGTTGGATAGTTGCTGTGGTCTGTATCATCCCGCTGCATATACTATACGCTGGACGCAATAGATTTTTATCTTTTATTCGTAGCGCAACGAATTTTTAAATTAAATTTGTTCACTTTTGTTCTCTACTGGACTTTAATCCAGTTCACCTCAACACTCGAGCAAAGTTACAGCAGTTGCCTACCTTAGGACACTTTAGGACGCAATTGGGGCGTCGCTCTAAGGTTCTCAAGTATGGCAGGCTGAAATTGAAATTCCTAACGAAGTTTTTTACGGGCCTCTGTAGACTAAAAGCGCTTCTGAAGAGGATTGCAGGCACAGATGTTTGTAGACTACGCACACAGGCATTAGAGACAGTGGAACACATATTGTGTAAATGTGGGGTTCTTGATAAATTTAGGTGTTAGGGTCTCACTAGGTGACATATCCATCATTATGGTTTCCTACCTAATGTCTTGGAATAGTGCCTGGTCGGTATGATAATGATAATAATAATCTATTGGGCTTAGAAAAGATAACAGGTCTCAACGACATCTCCTACTACATCTTCTGCACTTTTTGCCATAACTAAGCTTTGGTTTGAATATCTTCAAAATATGGTTTGTCATTTTGAAGCGAATGTCATCCGTGGTTAAATTTCGCATAACAACGGTATAATTAGGCTTTAAATAAAGTATTTAAATTCTTTAACTTTAAATACATAAATATGGAAAAATGGCTTTAAAATTAAATACAAATTAGACCAAAGAAAGGAAAAAAGGAGACAAATTTAAAAAGACGAAGAACAGGCAATAAACGTATACGGTGTCAGTTGCTGGAGGCGTTGTACTTTTAGTAGCACCATCATCTACTCCTAAGCCACCCTCCAATTTTATTTCCACTGCCACCAGTGCCACTTAATGACAAACGAAGAAAAAGAAATAAAACCACTATCAAAGACCAAATAACGGACGACTATCAAGAAGAAAAAAATGAAAATGTGGAATAAAACGTGTTTAATACAGAAAAATATGCGACATAAAGGTACTTCAGAGAAATTGGTAGAAAAAAAGGGAAAATCATAATAAAGAAAAGAAAATAAACTTAAGAATTATGAAGAAGAAAGAATAATAAGAATGAGAATAAGTAAACCACAAAAAAAAAAACATTTCCTTTCTGATTGCCTGATGTTGGCGACATCTTTAACGGCTGTTACGGATTTCTCACAGTTCTATGAAGTACGGTATAGAAATGAAATGAAGAAACAACAACAAAACGATATAAGAATATCTAGCAATTGCTGTATATGTATAATGTAGTGAAGAATTTAGGTTTACCTTTACAAAAAAAATGGTTGGTTTGTTAAGGTTTCTAAATGTAACAAATTTAAATTTGAATTATCGTACTTTTATTATTTAGACCAACTGGGACTTTTGCCCATTAATATGGTTATGGGATAAGTCCAAAGAGGAATCGATCTTTACCGATTTCAGTGCAATGATAAATTGCATACAATTAATTGTTTGAGGTTATCGAACAATCCGTTGAGCACAACTCGCAGCTATATATTCTTTTCGTAGATTTCTAACTAGCTTTTTACGAAGTTTCTCATGGCGCTATTTGGGAAATATGCGCTCACCATGAATGTCAACCATGTGGGTCAACCTAAGCACCTGTGATGTAAAACAAGTTGTCGTTCTGTCATCTACACTTTTCTTGATTCTACTTGCCTCTGTTATGTCAGGTTAATATGGACTGCCCCTGTGATATTCGATAGGACTTAAATAGATATTTAAATGGTATAGGGTCCGCCATCTAACGTTTTTTTTTTCAACTAGTGCTTATTTCGTGAATGGTAACACTTAGCTCATGTCTGATTTGGCAGATAATTAGTTTTATCCTTCCGCTGAACGAATATGGTTGTGTATACGCTTCGCTAAGTGGGCTGATTTTATTGTGTAGGCTATACCAATGTTTTTATGTATATACGATTTTTGTAGGTCCATTGGTTCGCAAGCTATTGACGTTAGAGTAAAATCTTTTGTATTGCATAAGTTTTACATAAAGGGTCCGCCAAATAATTTTTTTTTTTGAAAATGCGATACAAAAAAAAAAGAAAACTACTGAATATTTTCTCAAATTACTTTTTTAATTTGAAAGTACAATCCTTCCGGTTAATAATGGGAAATAATTTCATTCAAATGGCTGCCTCGGCTGGCCATGCGTTATCCTACACGATCGGTCCAATTTTTAAGCATATTATCGATTGTGTGCAGCTGTATTTCACCAATGGCTTCACGAATATTGTCCTTTACAGCTGCGGCTTATAATGCGATTTTCAAAAACAAGGCGCAAAACATCGAGTGTAGCTTCGACTGTATGGCAAGTAGCGCCGTCCTGTTGAAACTAAATGTTGCTAATATCCTCCTCTTCAATTTTTGTGAACAAAAATTTGTTCAACATGGTCCGATAACGATCGCCACTGACTGTAACGGCCACTCCTTGCTCACTTTCGAAGAAAAATGGCCCAATTATGCCTCTGGACCAAAATCCACACCAAACAGTGACTCGTCTGGGGTGTATCGGCTTTTCATGCGTATGCATGCGGGTTTTTTGTGCCTCAAATGCGACAATTTTGCTTGTTTACAAAATGAGCTTCATCGGAAAAGATGATTTTTTTTGGCAAAATCGGCATCTTCTGTAAGTCGATCGCAGGCCCACTTAGCGAAGTGAAAACGCATTGGACACAGCCATATTCGTTCAGCGGAAGGATAAAACTAATAATCAATATAAATCAAATTAGTTTTAATACATTCTTTTAATTTTTTATAGGTATACAACACAAAGGCTCCCAACAACGAGGGAGGGGTTACTGTAGTTGATGATAAACCAACTTACTTTGTAAGTTCGCTTGCATTAGCCACGGCATTACCCTCTCTGTCTGTGTCAAAACCAAACTAATAGACACAATTTAATTCAATAGTAGATAACAGCTATCGGAAGCGCTTTTTAAAACCTTTGAGTTTTTTTTAATTGCGTTAAATAAAATAAATAGCACGTATGTTGTTGTTTTACTTTATGCATTTATTTATTTAACTTCCACTTATACAGTTCTAACTATACAGCTTATTTATCTTGCACTTAATACTCGCTTAATACATAAATGCTCAACACTTTTATTTGTGCCTTAGCACGACTTTACATTATGATTGCAAAACTATAACTATACTGCTAAACGCAATGTGCCACCATTTATAACAAATCATCATCAATTTCTTACTTTTGTAGTTACTACAAATTTCTATTTACTTTAAATTCAAAAGGTATTAAAATCATAATATACAAAAAAGAGTCAAACTGCCATCACCGTTAAACACGCAAGTGGTAGCATTCTTAATAATACAGACAATTAGGGTAGTGACAGATACACAATAGCCTTGACACAAATCAATAAATGCCATAATAAAATTTATGGCTAAGACTACTACTGTACTAATTTAGTGTATATTTTCTTTAGGCATTGTTTATTTCCTAACAATATTATAAATATAAAAGGAACTATCAAACTAAGCCCGCAGTGCAGTATCTATCGGGTATCTTTTCACAGTTATACAAATTTAAATCATAATAGAATAGAATAGAATAGAATGGGCCTTGTTGGATAGAAAATTTTATGACATTAATATTTAAAATGACTTCGGCCATGTAGATGCCCCGGCTATCGCGTACAAAGCGCAATTTGGTACACAAATTTTCACAAACGTTTTGCAGCATATGCGGTTGTATTTGGTCAATAACTCTCCGAATATTGATTTCCAGGCCTTCAATTGTCTTTGACTTATCGAAGTATATAAGTGCCTTTAAATAACCCCAAACAAAATAATTCAATAGGATTATATCAAAGGATCTTGGTGGCCAATTAATTGAGTGAATCCATTGTAGAGCGCGCAGTACCTAATTGAGGTACAAAAACATTTCTAATTAAGTCCCTATACTGTTCTCCACTGACAGTAACATTCTGACCCATCATCGTTTTTTAAGACATATGGACCAATAATTCCGCCAGACCATAAAGCACACTAAACAGTAATTATCTGTGAATGTAATCTTGTTTCGACAAAAGCTTGTGGATTATCCTTATTTTAAATGCTTATTTACGTACTCATTCAACCACATATGGTCTACATCGGAAAACAAAATTTTGAATTTTGAAGTCTGACGTACAGAACTATTTTTTAATAGAAATATTTTAATAATATACAAGCGTTACCCTGGTGTAAGGCTATCCATTTTGAAATGTCAAACCAAACTAAATAAAAAACAAATTGGTTGTCAAATAAAGCAGTGTTGCCAACTCAAAGTTATAAAACTCTAAAAAAACACCCATTACTGCTTATTAAGGCAAAAATGACTATATATGTATATGTTTTTAAATAACATTATGAATTGCACCACGCAAAATACTGCAAAAACTCAAAAATAGTTAAATATAAACCAGCGTGTACAAAAAAGTCATTCTTGTGAAGCCTACAAGTCTAATAACTTTTCTCTTTCCTACGATTGTGGCACTACCACTTACAACCATGTTGGTTAACCATTTTAGTTTCCTTTTCTACGAAAAATAAGAACAATAACAAAGACATGGTTGCCAATTAAAAGCTTATAAAGTGTTGTTTTACGACTATATTGTATCTCACTCCTACTCTTATTAATTTATCAGAAAGGAAAAAAGGATAACTTCAGAGTATAATTAAGTTTTAATGGAAATAAAAGGCACGCTGTAAAATAAATTATTCAAATACTTTAACGCACACACACACACACATACACAGAAACACAGAAGCACACATATATAATAAAGACTTAAAAACTATTGTAAATATCTATGAATATAGATCAAAAGCAAAAGGATTCATATGCACGTACACATATGCGTAATTATATAATAGACGATAATAGCAGCACGTACACACTGAAAGATAATTATAAAATTAAATGTGTATAAGAGCGTGTGTATGTATGTATAGTTGAGATTTTATTTTAAACCATTACCTTCTAATCATCATTCCCTCCTTCTCTAGCTCTCATCAACGTCATTATCGTGTTTATATTTTACGTTTAACATCATTAACGTTTTTAATCCTTTTTCTAAATAAATCAACACAGTTGGTAACTCTATTTTTTGTTTTGAAGTCTTTCTCTCTCCTTCTCTTTCACTGTTACTGTGATTTTGTATTTATTCGTTCATTGCAAAAGGAAACAACTTTAAGTGACTTTTCTATGAATGTTTTACCCACTTTACACACACTCTCTCTCAGTATTTCTCTCTGATTGTATATTTTGTTTGTCAACTTTTAATAGTATGAGTATTTATAAGATGTTAGCAAATTATATAGTTGTGTTGTGTACATACGCACACATACAAATTTCAAAAAAGAAAAAAATATCAGTTGTAAAATATGTATGACAAACACACTCTAAATACGATTTCTTTGGCTGTAGTCACGTTCGTTGAAGCATCTAAACAGCTTTTGTCTCTTTATTTAGAAATTATGCAAAAGGCAATTAAAATGCTTGTAATTCACACACTTGTTAGTGTAAAATTGTATTGCAGCGTATTACTATCACTCACTGCCTTTCCCTACCATCACCGTCATACTTGTATTCATTTGTAGAGTTGTTCTACACTTGTATTATCTTTGTTCCTTCCTGTGTGTTGTTACACTTAATATTTTGGAGGGTGAATTGTAACAGTTTTTTTTTTTGTGGTGGCTTAAAGTTACTGCCTTATAATTGAACAAGTGGTTTTCCCTATTATAAGTTACTTGCACTCTGAAAAATTTTTTTCCCATTATTTGTATTTTTGGAAAAGTATTTATGAATATACGAGCTAAAGTCTGGCGGGCTTTGCTACCACTATTTTAATTATTATCTTACTTTTAGTTTTCATTTTGTAGCCTTTTTCCTCGGTCTATGTCTAAGAACTTATGGTAACCTGTTTTCCTTTCAGAAATACACTGTAAAAATTGTAAGATAATAGGTTCTACGTCGTAGTTGTATACAGTCTTCAAACAAGCATTCCTTTTTTATGTCGTTTATCAAATTTCTACCGCTTTTGGATAATGTGAATAAATAACGGAGCTTACACTATAACCGTTCACCGCATATACAAAATTTCATATTGAGTAAGAATGTAGCGTGACACACTTACTTATCTATTCTTTCCCAATTGTTAATTGCAGATTTGTATTGCCAACGAAGTTCTTCTATCTATTTAAGCCTATCAAGATTTCCACATTCACACATACGCAGTCTCTGATGCCCGTAAGCACACTTTACAAACATTCGCCCCTTAAGAAGCGAAATGGTGTTTGTCCATAAATATGAAGCAACGAAAAGAGTGTAAAGCCTGAATTTCATCCAAAGAAGGCTATGATCTATATTTGGTGGGAAGGCATGGCGCATTGGAAAATGCCTGAGAGGAGTACCAAGCTCAACAAGAAATTCTACATAGCGGAGCTCACTGTCTGAAAAAGACTATTCCGCTGAAAAGTTCCCATCGACAAGCCCAAAGCATAATCCTTTGCGACTACGCCAAGCCCCATGTTGCTTGGCCCCACTACTACTTTCGCAGGAATGGATTGTGAGCAAAAAATTCCCCTTTTTAGGTCCTCAAAGTATGTGTATGATAAATGTTTACAACCAAAAAACTTTTTTTTAGAAAAAAAAAGTAATTAATTTTCCCGTTTTTCCCCGATTTTAGCCTCTACCAGATAAAATTTTGAAAAGAGGAGTAGCCTATAACACTTTCGTTAGCCAGATTTTTCTTTGTTGCAAATTTTAATAAAATCATTTCCGCCTGATTGAGTGGCATACAAACAAACAAATAATATATACCATTGTTACGAAAATAAAAATGTCTAAAATGAAAATACACCACATTAGTGCCTTTGGGACTGTATTGTGGGATTTTTGTCTATCGGTTTGTGTAAGGGTTGATCATGTATTACCCTGGTACTGCCGTAATGATTTGTGTATTTGACGCCATTGCCAATTCCACCAACTTTGGGTAACAAAGATGTAATGCAATTTATTGCTTGCAATAAAGCAAGAATTTGAAATTTTACTAATTTTTTTTTTTGTTGTGAAGTACAATTACTACGGTTAGACTACGGCTGGCCTCACAGTACTCCATTCGATAGTACCAATTTTCGAGAACTTTTTTGAGTGTATGAGGTCGTATCTCGGCAAAGACTTCACGAATTTTGGCCTTCAAATTCTTGGCCTTCAAATGCTCAATTGTCTTTGGTTTGTCGGCATAACACTTGTCTTTAACGGTGCCCCACAGAAAATAGTCCAACGGTGTCAAATCGCAGCAAATTGGCGGCCAACTGACAGCACCATTTCGGCTAATTTAACGGCCACCAAATGTTTGAAGTTATAAATCGATTGTGGCAAGATACACTATCCTCCGCATCAAACAGTCATTCGTAATGGGCGTATTGACTTCTGTAAGACCACATTTGGGTTTTCTGAGCCTCAATTATAGCAATTTTGCTTATTAACGTACCCGAAAAGATGATTTTGTCTTTGTTTTTGAAATAAATATCCAATAAATCCCTACGTTGCTCAAACGTAAATCGATTCATTTCGTTCAGTGGAGATAATATACTGAATTTAGTGACAGAATGGAGTGACATAAGTATTACCAGATTTGAAATAACCATTGGTTCAAACCGATAGATGGCCCACAAGATATGTTTGTATATATCTGACGAAATATGTAAATACGAGGGGTACTATTTATATTTCGGGAACTGGCAACACTAATATCAATAACTAAAATCTGGCAATATCATAATAAAGTTTGACACTTTTTAGTATAAATGTACTCACAACGTTTTGATGCACAAGTGCAATTTGTTTTGTTTAAAGTGAGTTAAAAAAAATCAATTTGTTTCGACGTGGGTTACCTCAACAGAAATGTGTCGATGAAATCAGTTCTTTGTATGACGATAAAGCACCATCAAAAACCACAGCATATCGCTGGTATAGTGAATTCAATCGTGGTCGTAGTTCGGTCGTACAAAATCGGTTGTTGTGCGACAAAACATCGCTGTAGTGCGTGAACTGATAATGCAAGATCGTCATGTGACATATTGTGAGATAGAGGCAACCTTGCACATTAGTTCCACTTCAATATATAGGATTTTGCATGAACACTTAGTTGTAAAAGGAATTTGATTTCGTTGGATACCTCAGAACTCATCAATCGCTCAAGAAGAGGCTCGTGTCGATTGGTGTAAGGAAATGATTGATAAGTTCGACCATGGTGCCTCAAAAGACGTGTATAAAATCGTGACAGGTAACGAATTATGGATATATGGACAGTGTGGGTATTTCAAGACGAGCTAAATCCAAAAAACGTTGTTTTTGGAAAAAGCACAGCGGCCAGATGGGACATATGACCACTGTTACGCTTGAGCAACTTTGGACGGTCAATTCTGGGTGGTACACGACAATTTGCTTGCCGAAAATCTTAGAAGAAATTCGTAAAACCAACCGCCGAAGACGAATTATTCTCCATCATGATAATACGAGCTCTTACACATTTCGCCAAACAGATGAATTTTTGAGCAGTCAAAACATCGAGTTGATGTCTCATTCTCCGTGCAGTCCTGATTTGGCACTCAATGACTTCTTCTTGTTCCTGAATATCAAAGGTAAACAGCGTGGTCAACGATTCACAGGCGCCGAAGAAGCAGTTGAAGCGTTCAAAAACTCTGTTTTGAAGGTGTCTCAAGAGAAATGTAAAAACTGCTTTGAAAAAAGGTTTGAACGAATACAGAAGTGTATTGATCATCAAGGGGAATATTTTGTAAAACACTAAAGACATTTTCATTTAAAAATTTTTGTTATTATTGCTATTCCCTCGTATACAGATTTACGTAATGCTATGTACATACATATGTATGTAAAGTAGCTATTTACATACATATGACGAAATATGTAAGTATACTGTTCAAAATATGCCTGCTGTTTGATGCGTTCAACATTCATCTCTATGCATATGTCGGTTCTCCTTTTTTGTGTGGCATAAGAATTTTTCTGCTAAAACTATAAATAAACCTTAAACCTGGTCATAAACTTGACTTTATAAGCTTTAAGGATTAAGGATGCTAAAAAGGTGTGTTGGTATAAACAAACAAACAAACAAACAAATTGACATAAAGCACCAAGAAACATATGCATACACACACACAAACTAAAGATAACTTAGTTTGTAAAATATAAGAAATATAGTTATAAAGTACTTTTACTCATAAAATACTTCTTGGCATTTGTTCATGTTGGTACACAATCAAAGTCGAATTATGGAAAATGTGTTTGTGAGCATATAAAGGCAAATATTAGCACATTAGCACACATGAGTATAAGGGTATAAGTAGTTCTACACTCAGAATAGTGTTTGTTTACATAATGGCATACTGGCTTTATGTACTTAAGTAATGTAATGTTAATGTCTAAGACGTAAAACGCTAAGTAATTAATAAGGTAAAGAAACAAAGGGGTAATTGTCATTTATAATACTATGCTCGCTCGTGGAAAACCCTTCTATAAATGGCTTTATTATTTGGGTGAAAAATTTTGCTTCTACGTAATATCATATTATGGTTGCATCGATTTCTGTTATTGATCAATTGAGCACGTTTTTAAAGGCACATGTTTTGAGTGTTAGAATATAAATTTTTTAGACTACACGAGTAAATTTAATTTTTTAATTTATTTATTTATAAATATAAAATTATGTCAATATTTTTTCCATTATTGTTTTGAATTATCAAATGTCTTCAGTATCACAACAATTTTAAGAATCAAAACGACCAAATAATACCCTTTATTCCATTGCTGACTTTTTAAAGAACTTTTTACATTATTACTGCATTAAAGTCCTTTTTAGCCTTAATATGGCTATTTTTAATGAAGAGTTTGTAGTTTAGTGAACATGAATGGGTTTTACTATCTCTTTCGAACAATCTCTGTAACATATTCTGCTTTGTATGTGAATTTTTGTGTAGTTAATATTCAAATCACTTTATATACTATGAGCGTCTAGAATTATCTCTTTATTTCAGCCTTTTAAAATACAATGAATTTAAATATTTTATATTATTTTATAGAGTGTATTTATTATATTGTATATTAAAGACTTTACAAAATCCATAAAAAATAACAACATATTCTTAAAACAACTAAAGTAGTACAACTGAAATCAAATTTGTTCTATTTTTCATGCGTCAATATAAAGTGTACTAGAAAAAAATTATGCCACAAAAAAGAATGACGTGGAAATATCTAAGAAGTGATACTATTTTTTTAAAGGTGCTGTCGCGAACAATAAGAATCATATTGTTACGAAAATAAGATTGGAACTTACGCTTATTACTTCGCTAAAATATATAAACAGGAACAACTATACGTGCTGTTTACAAATAACCTAATCTACAACAACAAACATTAGTAGAGGTAAAGTAAATAAAAATAACACGGCAACAACAACAATTAAGCAGCAAAGAAAACAAGTAACAGACAATAAACAAGCAACAATAAATACGAAGAGTTGAAAGAGGTAGATGTTCACTTACGCATGGCTACAAACGAACTAAAAATAAATTAAAAGAAAGAAATGGAATCTACCTGAAATATCGAAAGGTTCGAGAACTTTCGATGTGTTGTTTACTCAGCCATATAAAAAGCACATCGATGCGCACAGCAATCAGTTTCCGTGTCGTGAACTCAGCGAGTGCAGTTTCTGTGAAGAGAGTTTATAAGGAGTAAACTCGTGAAGTGAATCGTGAAGTAGAAAAAAACCAGTTTAATTGGAGCTAACTCAGTAAAGAGAGTTAAGTGTAGATAACCTCTGGTTGAAAAGGTTGTGATCGAACCTAAGTTATAACTACGATCGGGTTGGAAGATCTTTAAGTAGAAAGATCTGTCGAGTAATTGTTATTGTTTACAAGATTGTAAACAGACAGAGTAATTAAGAATAAAAATTGTTATTGCCTGTAAAAAGATTACAAGCATTGGTGCACATAACTGTGTTGAATAAAGGATTTTAATAAAAACCAAACACAAAATTTATTTTATTTTAATCAATCTACGAACTCATACGAACACGTTTTTAAAAAGGTAAAAACGTAACAATATTTTGGAATTTTCGTAACAGCTCTAAAATCATTAGTTAAGGATAATAAAGCCGGTTTTTCGTACCTTCGTGCACTTAACAATTAATAACTTAGCTAAATGTTAACCGATTTTAAAAAGTTTTGAGAATTTTGAGAGAAGAGGAACAGGGCCATTTAATGGTGTAGTAAACATAAGGAATCTGTGCTTATTTTTCAAGCAAACACAATTTTTGTTCAACTCATTCCCAATATTCCAAGCTTAGAGATTTTACACGCCATTTTATATAGAAACCATACTATTTTTGGATTTATTAAAATATTATGCTTAGCTATGAATGAAACAACACTTCATTTATTAAAATCGGATGAAAATTGATGGAGCTATAGCACCTATTGGCTAAAACCTTTATGCCAATTATAAATATTCAACAAACAAACGTGTACATACATATTGGGTGATAAAATTTAGATAAATATAGCGTGTTTTTTACAGAGGTATAGAACTTTAAGTTGGCATTACTTTTCAAGATGGCGACCAATTTAACAGCTGTCAAGTGATTTATTCTCAATTTGGTTTGGCAATTCACCATGAATAGACTCACGCCCGACGTAGATTCGTCGAATGGCCCCAAAACGAGATCACCTTTGTTCCCGATTTTCATAAGCGAATTTTGTTTAGCGATGAAGCACATTTCTGGGTGAAAGGCTACGTCAACAAACAAAACTGCCGCAATTGGAGTGACATCCAGTTACATCCAGAAAAACTGACTGTTTGGTACACTTTATGGGCTGGTGGAATCATTGGTCCGTACTTTTTCAAAAACGATGGTGACCAGGATGTTTCAGTCAATGGTGATCGGTATAGAGCCATGATTACTAACTTTTTCATTTATGAATTGAATAACCATGATATCCAGGAGATATGGTTTTAACAAGACGGCGCAACATGTCACACAGCTCGTGCCACAATAGATTTACTGAAAGACACGCTGGGTGACCGCTTAATTTCACGTTTTGGACCTGTGAATTGGTCTCCAAGATGATTTAACACCGCTAGACTACATTTTGTGGGGCTATGTAAAGTCATTGGTCTATGCGGTAAAGCCACAAACGCTTGACCATTTGGAAGACAACATTCGCCGTGTTATTGCCGATATACGGCCACAAATGTTGGAAAATCTCCTCGAAAATTGGACGTCCAGATTGGACTACATCCGCGCCAACTGTGGCGGTCATATGCCAGAAATCATATTTAAAATGTAATGCCACATGTCAATCGAATAATCCATCGTTGTTTTATTGCAACTTAAAGTTCTATACCTCTATAAAAAACACGCCTTATATTTAATCTTTATTTGAATCGTGGTTGTCAATATAATAATGCTAGGGGTGGATGATTTTATCCCATCCAGAAAGCTTCCGGTTAAATCAAGAAATAAACCTTTGTTTAATCAGACGTGTAATCTTGCAGTCAGATCCAGAGATGAAGCATTCAGAATTTGGCGCAATAACAAATACGATCATACTGATTCGCTATGTAAAAAGGCGAGATTTTCGTGTGCCACAATACTTAGACGCGAAAAGGCTCTATACGAGCCTACGTGCTAAAGTTCTTACTTTTCCGCGTGGAAGGAAGAGCTCTTTGTCATTCATTAAATTGCTTGGGAAAAGCGCTAGCTTAGTTCCAGTTCACTAACCCGGTTGAAAGAGCAAATCTTTGTTTGCAAAAAACTTGCCGGAAAGCGTTCAACCACTGCACTAGATAGAAAGAGTATCAGTAACTATGCCGTATATTTTTTGAGCTGCGCAGTAAAAAGGCTTCTTGCAAATCTCGACGTTAATAAGTCTTCTGGGCCGGATGACATTCCAACGCTGATCCTAAAGCAGTACATTTCGACGCTTGCGTATCTATTGGCTAACCTATTCAGTGCATATTATTGTGCGGGTGTTTTTCCATTTTGCTGGAAGGTTGCCAATGTAACGCCAATCTCTAAGAAGGGTGAGTAACCCTGAAAACTACCGCCCAATAGCAGTTTGATCGGCACTTTCCAAACTTATGAAAGTATGATTAATCACCATCTTGTGAAGTATATAGAGTCCAATAAGTTGCTGAGCGATTGCCAGTATGCTTTCCGTAAAAGTAGCCATACTGGTCCATTTATGTATTTGGTAGTGTAAGTTTGTAGCCTCTGAAATTTCCAAGGCATTTGACATAGTCTGGCATGAGGCTCTCATTTCGAAATTTATTGCTTTTGGTTTCGGTAGTCACTTCTCTCGATTCATATTGAGCTTTCTCAGAAATCACTCTATAAGAGCGGTTATACGTGCGTCACAGTAAATTTTCATGCCCAGAACATAAAAATCAACTGATTCCTCAATATCTACTTGGGAGATCGATTATTCGCCTTTTTTTAAAAACCGGTTTTCGAATAATTCTAAAAGTAGCACAAAAAACCGGTTTTCGGTTAATAATAATTCAAATAACCGGTTAACCGGTTCTTTTATTTAAATAAAATTGTTCCTTATTCTTGAAGCGTAAAGCTGGACCACGTCGTTCTAAAAATAAGCAGAAGCTGATGGAGAGCTTAAAATTAAAGTGGCAATCAATACTAAGAATAATTCTAACACATCTCAGAAGAACTATGCCAGAACGGTGTGCACGGTACTGAAAAATGCTTAAGTTTCAAACAGCTATTCAAGGCGTTAATTTCTTTAATTTGTTGTATTACTTGGTAGAGAATGGAGTTAAAAGTTTGTTATTATAGTTATAAGATAACAAAAATTAAATGTTTTACTTTCAATAAATCTCCTCGATAAGAAAATTTACTTAGATTTCGAGCAGCACTGTATGTAAATTTATGGACCACGTATTTATTAGTGTGTGAGTCACTGTCGTATGTTACGTAAGAACCCACCTTCCAAGCAAGAAGTCGTCGGTTCAATCCCAGGCCACACCATCTGACAATTTTCAACAGCGATATCACCTCACAACATTACTAGCGACTGGTATGTGTAATTACGCTGTGAAAAACTTCACTAACTAATATATCTGCCGTTCAGAATCGGCGTTTGTGGAATTGTGAGCTTTCTATGAGTCTAGTTGATCATTCTCCATATATAAAAATTAATATATGTTGACAGAAGATGAGAAAAGGTTATTTTTGCTCAAGAGTGCATATCTTTTTTGATCCATCTTGGTTTTTACGTTCTTTGTGAGACATTAAAGGTTGTCATATACATAAAAATAATTTAATTTAAACAGATAGTTAACCGATTATTCATGTTAAATTAACCGGCTTATTCGGTATTCGAAAAATGAAGATTTTGAAAAAACCGTAATGGACAAAACAAAAAAGAAACGGTTAAAAACGGTCGAATAATAACCGTCCGATCTCCGTAATATCTATATTACCCATAGACACAGATGACACCACACCACCACGTCTATGTGTTAAAAAACAACATTGGGTCTTGCGGGCATTAAAAATGACCCTGTTCGCACTACCCCACTCTGCGATTTTCACCAAGTCACGTGTGAGTATGTCGTTCATATTTCACCTCAATTTCTAAGGTGCTCGGCCTACGATCAAAGGAATATGAATGACAAATGTTCCTGGTATTTGCAAAGGAGTAGATAGAATTGGCAGTGAGAAGAATAAAGTCGTTAAGAAATATTAGAAATAAAGTGGGATAAAGACCATAGCCTTACGATATCCATAAGTTTATCCTGAACTCGTCGGATGAGAACCAATCTATAACCAATCTTATAGAACGATCTACTAGAAAGCTCGATATAAATCGAGAGAAGTGACTACCGACAGCATAAGTAATAAGTTTCGAAACTTTGTCCAATTAAGTGAGATTAAGACAAAGACCATTTGCATTTACCCATTTATGTATCTATTCAAGCTCGTCGGTAAGTTTATACAAACATTTGCTTCTTGTTTTTTTGTTCGTGCTTATAAGCAGCATAAAAATGTATTCCGTCAAATACCCAATAAAATCATCATTTGCCGTAAAAAGTAAATTTTTATTTTTATAATAAAAAAATATCTTTTAAAGAAACAAATTAAAAAAATTTTTTTTTCACTTTGAAATTTTCTTATGCGGGTTAGGCAAATTTGAGGTTATGAAGTAATTTGACTGTCAAATATTGAAATTTCAAGAATTAAACTGTCAGCCTTTGGCACTTATTTAGCTAAAAATTGGGAAATTTAAACTATGGTACGCTACACTCTTGAACAAATAATTTTAGTTGTGAAAATTTATTGCTTGGAAAACTGAACGAAGAAAACGCATTTTTCAACGAAATCATCTTTAGTGATGAGGTCCATTTTCAATTAGGAGGTTATGTAAACAAACAAAATTGTCGCTTATGGGGCTTGCAAAATCCACAAACATTTCTCGAAAAGCCGTTACATCCGAAGAGAGTGACCGTATGGTGCATTTTGTGGTTAGGCGACATCATCAGCCCGTATTTTTTCGAAAATGATCAGGGAAACGCCGTTACTGTGAAACCTCGCCGCTACCAAACCATGATAGACAATTTTTTGTGACCACAATTTGCTAATGTTGACATCAGTGACCTTTGGTTTCAGCAGGACTGAGACACAAGCCAGCTAAACAATTCAGTGAGAAATTTCCCGGTCGCGTAATTTATCGATTTGGCGATGTCAATTGGCCGCCTCGTACTTGTGATATAACATCGCTGGACTATTTTCTCTGTGACCATTTGAAAGACCGGGTTTACGTGAACAAACCACAAACAATTAATTCCCGTGTTTCTATTTCATATTGGTATGAATAAAACTGAATTTGTAAAAAAAGTGTTTTTAAAAGTGTTTTTACTTCCTAACCATAAATATACCCACCCTTTACTTACATTTCTCACTCATCTTTTTATTAAAATTAATTATTTTTTAATCTTCTTTTGTATTTAAAAAAAATATATATTTAAGATGCAAAAATTAAGCTTTGATCCTAAATGATGCATACAATTGTTTCTCTCATTTATGAAGAAACGGTCAATTAATTTCGAAAAGAAAAACTATTTGAAACGAATGTTTAATTTTGATTTAACTTTAGCACATTAAGTTGAGTTTTTACCAAATTAAGTGTCACAATGCGTAGATAATAAAGCGATGCCCTGTTACTTACTTGTACGCATTTTTAAGCTTTCAATTCACTGAGTTTTTTTTCATTGTAAAGCAGAGTAATAACAAGTGCAGGCACGCACTTACTCATTTAACCACTAACAAGAAAAGAAAAAAAGAAAAAAATCGAATTTGATTAGACAAATAAACATAAACGTCAAATAGAAAGACAAACAAACAAACATTTCAATTCAAAAAACCAATTGAAATTCTATTGAATATTCTCATCATTGGTTTTTGACAACTCAATCCAACCAGTCGAGTTAAATCGTTCGTGTGCTCATGTTCTTGACGCACTAGATTTTACGCTTCATAGTTTTCATCACCCAGTGTCAAAAACAATTCAAGCCAGCAATTCTCAATTCGCTTAATCGTCATTTAATGCAGACAACAATCTATAGAGGAAGAGCATCATAACATCATTATTATCATTAAGCAGCTTCAGCAGCAGCAGCAGTAGCATCAATTACGATTCAAACGTTTTTGTTTGCTTTTAATTCAAACATTTTAACTGAAGCATTTATTTTAATATTTTTTTATATGTCTGTGTTTAAAAAAGAAAGAGAGAGAGAGAGTGTGTGTGTAAGTTGTTTTCATCATAATGAACAATTTATTATTCAATTCAATATTGGTGGCAATGTTGTTATTGGTGGTGTTGCTGGCATTTATACAACTCAGTCTTGTTGCTGCCGGTTTCACTAGTACAATGACAAATGTTAATTTGACTCAATTTCAAACTCATCGTCAAAGACGCGGTTTAATTTTCACAAATGGCGGTACAATGAAGGTAAGCCATAACATTAGTAACGGTAAAAAACAGTTATAATTAAATAAATAAAAATATTTTTATAAATTATGTTCAAAAAGTATATTTATATTTATAATGACAAAGCATATATGCAAAAAAGAAAAGAAAAAATTGGAATGGGAACGAAAAATATATGGAATTTTTTTTATGGTGACGAATATGTTGAAGAAAAAAACGAACTGAAAATCATACCAGCTGTGACATCTGGTTTATGATCAAAGTGCTTATATTAATCGATTAAGTGCTAAATTTAATTAAATCAAAGTAATATATAAAGTAAAAAATCTATTTATTTAACCAATTAGACTTAATTGACGCATATATACGTCAGGTTAAAGAAGGCAAAGCATATGAAGTGTATGAATACAATTTTCACGTAATTGAAGTTAACCTTTTGAATGGATTGTAGCGTGTGTTTTTTTGTACAGTGACAGAATTTAAATCATAATAAAACAAAAAAATAAATATTTTTAATATCAATGAAAAGGGCTTTGTTAAATAGAAAATTTTATGACATTAATGTTTAAATATGATTTCGACCATGTGGTCAAACTGGAACACCAAATTTCACTAACTTTTCGCAGCCTATGCCGCCATATTTCGTAAATAACTCTTCGAATGTTAATTTGCAAGTGTTGAATTGTCTCTGCTTTTTCGACGTAGACAATTAACTTTACATAACCCAAAGCAAATAGTCCAATCCAAGGTTAAATCACACGATCTCGATGGCCAATTAATTGAACCATTACGTGAAAGTACTCTTTCATCAAAAGTTGAGTACTTTGAGTAAATCAATTGTAGCGTGAGCTGTGTGACATGTGGTTCCGTCATGTTGGATCCAGATGTCAGCAAGATTAATGCCAGCTAATTGAGTTACGAAACAATTTCTAATCATGTCCCTATATCTTTCACCATTGACAGAAACATTCTGACCATCACCGCCAGCCCATAAAGCGCACCAAGCAGTAATTTTCTGTGGATGTAAATGCGACAATTCTGCTTATTTACGTATTCATCTAACGAAAAATGAGCTTCATCGGAGAACAAAGTTTTTAATGGAAATTCAATATACCAGCCGTCAATTCGGCGAATGTAATGGTTAAGTCTATCCATAATGATATGTCAAACTAAACGAAATCAAAAACAACTATCAGCTGTTAAGTCAGTTGTCAAATAAAGCAGTGTTGTCAACTCAAAGTTATGATCCTCCGAAAAACAGGCACTCAATATTATAAAGACAAAGATATTTTTTGGATAAAAAAGCCTATTATTTTTCAACATAACCTCTTCTAAAATCGATAAATTTATTCTAGCGTTTTCAGTTTTTTTTTTGACTCTCCTCAGACACTGAGGTTTTCAAAAGCCGTCATGTAAGTATTTGTTTCATTTAAATCAAATCTCTTACCACTTAGCTTTTTTCAAATTTTGAAACTGTAAAAAGTCGCATGAAATAATAGTTGCTAGCCTAGTTCATAGCAACCACATATGTGAGCAGCAGTAATTTGTCTTGACGGTGCATTACTTTTTTTCTTTGTCACATGAAGACTTTTTTCTTTAATTGAATTTGTCCAAAAGCTCCAAATAATATTTTTTTACTTTTTTGAAAATATTCCATGTCCTTGTTGGCCTACTTTGGACTTCTTTGTTATACTTTACTTTGCAGAAATCCGCTGTATATGTTGGATTGTTTTTGCGTGGATGCGCGAATTATATAAATGCACAAAAAGAGTGAAAATTTTGTTCTAGGATTGCGACTGAACAACATTAAACATTCTTTTGGAATGGTTGCACGGTTGCGCCTATGATCGAGTATGACTAATTGTAGCATCTCGCGGTGGGCTTTGTATGGAAATACAAATAGAATTGTAAACGTAGTGTACTTTCTTACAGTCTCAGCTACTTTACTCACTTTTGCTCTCCCATCATCCATACCATTCAATGGATTTGATCCTCTATTTTTTTGGACGTCCTGAATCCTCAGAATTCGATAGTAATATTATATAGCTACTAAATCTATACATACGTAAATATATCGCGTGCAGATGAGCATTAGAATAGTACACTCAATACTTTTCTCACTACAGTAGAAAGTATGATTTCAAGTTATTGCAGCTCTCAGAAAATCGTATCGTAGTACCATTTCTACCTCATTTTCGCTCTCCTCTCTTCACGAAGCTTTACTTACAGCAACGAAATGCTCTGTTTTCAATTCAGAAAATACTCGTTGGGCTGAGATCAACTAATCTTTTAGGCGTTTTTATTGAATGTTTTGTTTTCTTGGCTTACTGAATAATATATGGTTGGAGAAGGTTGTTATCATCCAATCTAAAAAGCTTTTAATTAAACCAGAAATAGATCTTGGCTTAAACAAATCCAAGAAATTGCTTTAATCAACCAAAAAATAAATCTTGGTTCAATCAGGCGTGCAAACTGGAAGTGGAAGATGCAGCGTTCAGGAATTGACGCAATAAGAGATTCGCTGCACAAACAGGCGAGATCATCATATGCCGCAGTACTTAGACCTGAAAGGGCTCTATACGAGCTGCGCCTACAGTTTTTTAAATTTCTCGTTAAAAAGCTATGGTACAGCTCTAGTTTGGTTCCAGTCTATATAAAGAATGACCAAACACTCACAAACCTGCTTAAATAGGCCAATATTGCTCAAAATGTTTGCTAGTAATTCTCATTTGCCAGATAGCGTTCAACCACTTGAAGTAGTTTTAGTAGCTTAGTCACACTGGTTTTGAAGCAGTGATCTTCGACGCCTAAGCGTGTATTGGCTAACCTTTTTTAGTGCGTCTTATCATACCGGTATTTTCACTGCTTTATAAAGTGTTCAAAGTCCAAAAACGTGATCGTAAGTGCGGTTTGCGAAGGAGCCACACTATTTTTTCGCTAATTTTGGTTACAGTTAGGTACCTGTATTTAATTTTGAATAAAATCAGCAACAGCCAACCGATTTTCATGATTTAAAGCTTATTTTATTCTCAACATTTTGAGCATTGAAAAATTTCGTTCTGGAAAATTTTTTATGACGTTTTGAAAATTTGAGCCCGATGAAAACAAAAAAAATGAAAATGGATTTGAATTCAGCGCATCAAAATCATTATACTGCATATAGTTTTATTTAAATGCGAGAAAATTTTTTGTTTTTTGTAGACCAGTGTAATTGAATGCCGCAATAGTGTTTGTTTGCATTACAATTTGGTATTTTTGGTTACTTTTTCGTTGAAATTTTCTTAAAAAAAAATTCCAAGTTGGGGTTGTCGATAGCTACCACTCTCTCTTTTAATGCAGCTTTCTCAGAGATCGTCCTATAAAGGTGGTTATAGATAGGAAATCATCCGTCGAGTTCAGTATAAATTCAGGGGTACCTTCTCTCTTCCACTTAATTTTTAATATTTCTTCCCATCTACTCTTTCGCAAATGACAGCAATATTTCCCATTAATATTCCTTTGATCTTATGTCGAGCCTCTTGGAGATTGGAATATGAAGTGGAAGATGAATGACACGCTCACAAGCGACTTGGTGCAATTCTCCGGGTAGGCTTGTGCGAAAAATCTTCCATATATATATCTTCCATATATATATATATATATATATATATATATATATATATATATATATATATATATATATTGACATATATTGACATATATATGTGGTGGTGATAATGGTAACGAGTCGTCTGTAACACCCCGTTTGATCTGAGATTCGCAATAAGCGATACTTCGATATTAGCGAAAAATAAAAATATTTGTTTTTGTTGAACAAAAATGCTTAACAGAGCATAGAACCTTGCTGTTCATTTCATAAGAATTTTGTTCCTTCTCAATTCGCATGTATTCTTATGCTCTTGCTTTTAGTGGTCACTGAAACAGCGACGAATGAGTACGCGTAGTGTGTATATGCTGATTTTTATTTTTGATTTTTAATTTCTCTCGTTTTTAGCATTGAAAGGCGAAAAAAATATTTAAAAATTATAAGTAACGGTAAAAACAGAAGAGAGCAAAAGGCTCGCTGTGATTTTCTGCCAAAAAATGAGCGACGGGTGAAGCCTATACTTTTTCGTTTCGCAACCAATTGTCATTTTCGAATATTTTATCAGAGTAAAGTTTGCCAAACGTTTGAAGATGATATTATTATCGAAGGTTGTGATCAAGCGGAACTTAGCAGAAAGATTTTGCTTCAAAGCTTCTAATTATTCTGAAAACAACACTTCGAAGAAGATTGTTTGTGCCATTCCCACTACGTAATTTCTGGCTACTCCTTTCTGATTGCTTTATGTAGATGGCAGAGAGTTGTCAAGCAATTGTAATAATGTTGGACAAGGCTAATGCGGAAGATATTTAAAAGATATTTTTGTTATAAAATTAACAACAATTCTTAGTAGTCTTGATTCGTCCTTCTATGGTAGAATAAATGCTCCGATTTTACATTTTATCTTGAAAATATTTAAAAATAAAAACCAAAAAACCCATCAAAAAACCCAATAAAACCTGGCTTTTTGCCAACTCTGTTTTGTGGTGTGTTTAAAGCTTTTAGACGTACTCTCTAAAATATTAACCAAAAAAAAAAAAAGAAAAATCTGGTCCCATTCATATTATATTCGTTGCCATAGCTTCAATATGTTTCATGAAGTCCAATTATATTTTGCCAGGCGTTATTTTACTATTATCCAAGAATTCTCCATTAGATTGGAATTATGGCTTTACGGTTATCACTAATTTATCTAAAATTTCTGTTGCAACAGCCTTTCTTTAACAGTTTCAGCGGTCTGGCTTAGATCACGACGTCACTAAAATATGACTTTTCCTGTTGGGTAAGGTTTATACCTCCAAAAAATTTTCCTTGGCGCCAAAACTTGAATATTTTAAATTTTTATATTAAATATATATGTCACTTTAAAGTACTCTTGAAGTAGGTAGCTTCCTACTTTAAAATTTTCAACGTTAACGTAGGATTTAACAAAATGTTGCATACAACATTAAGGAATTTTGTTTAACAAAAATTTAACAAGCTTTGTTAGGTTTTTCTTGCATATGACCGTAAATATTTAATTTTTTAAATATGACCTTTCGAGGTGAGTGGAAATTTTGTAGAAACATAATTTTCTCTTTTTATTCTCGATAGGTTTGATTGATTTGGTTTCAATTTTAGTTAAAACAATTTTCACAATTTTTAGTCAATTCTATGTGCCAAGTTTCCCATTCTAATTCCTTTTTGTATGCTCTCTTGCTTTAGGAAATACCAGAAATTATAAAGAAAAATAACTGCTTCACTATTTCACATATTTTATTTCATTAACACTTTTATTCTTCCGCACACATAGACACAAACACATTTAACATCCTCTCATTCCTTATAATCAAATCATTTTTAATTTAAGTCATATAATTTTCAAAGCTATCCATAGGTCCATCTATGCCGATACGATTAGCTGATCCCATAGCATTTCGTTCATTGGTTTGCTCGTACAACTTACAAGGTGGTCATTACAAAATACCACCTGAGCCAACATATCCATGGGACAAATGGGAGGATACGTATGCTCGTTCCCTTAATCAAATGAAAACAAAATTTGAACGTTACGGTGACTATGAACAGGATGAGTCAAGAGAATTTGTTTATATGGTTCTAGAGAAGTATATGTCACGTAACAATATCGATGGCCATCAGTGTTTGTTAAGGGCAATATGTGAAAATGCCCAAATACATGAACATGTAAATATATTTTCTAAGATTCTGGATGTTGTATTAACGTAAGTACTTGTCATGCCAAAAATAGTATTTTCCAACCATACTTACACGTATAAATAAAATATAATCACTTCCTATTAACAGTTATACGATAATAATAAAGATTTTTTGTTTTTTTTTGATTTCTTTTTTTCTAATGCAACAGACCTGGTAAAGAGAATTTGGATAATTCATATCATATGGCATTACAGGCTGGTCGTCATGGTGCTGATTGTCTAGAATTATTTAAGACATGTCCCAAAGGCTCAAGTCTACTGGATCAATATATTGATGAACTTTAATATTAAAGCTTAAAGGCAAACAACATAAACAAGAACAACAACACGAAAAGAATACAAAAATTTACTTAAGAACAAGCAAAAAGTAATAAAAAAAAAGAAGAAAAGAAGACAATGAACACAAACTAAATCCTCAGCATAATCTTATGAATTCCTTAAACGTTTCTATAGGTATTTATCTCCCTCTTTCGACCGACCTTAAACAAACAAGCAACTATGATTTGCTATTTTTTTCTTCTGATTTTTCTGTTGTCCTATGCTCTGTGCTGTGATAATTTTTTCTTTTTTTTAGTTTTATCCTTGTAAATTCCAGAGCACAATCTTACAACATTTTAGGGAAATAGTTGAATAAATTGTGAGCATATATTTAAAAGAATTAAATTTATATATTTTTTATTTTATTTTTTTTAATGTTAAAAAATATATTCGTGGCGAGTTCGGATTTTAAATAATTTTGAGGTTTCAGTCACCTTCTAGATGATCTATCCATGAAGCCATCCGGAGGGAGAATAAAAGGAATATCCATTAGAAAACTGCCGCTGTGTTATGGTAGGTAAGACACGTGCATAACAACCAAGAGGTCCTTGGTTCAATACCAGTCCAAACTATCTGATAATATTCAACAGCGGTATCACCTCATATCATGAAAAACTTCTTTAACTAATGCATATACCGTTCGGAGCCAGTGTGAATAGGGTACAGCTGATTTATTTAGAGAAGTCCTCCATGTTTTAATTGGGACTAGAAAGCATCATCGAAAGGGTTAGGCAACGTTAACTCTTGGAGGAAAAGTAAAAAGAAAAAACCACTACTACACCAAACGCAAAACTATGCTCCAAAATATAAAATAATCCCTGTTCTGTATTTCAATTACGTCTTCGCAGTCGCTTAGGCTACGATCAAAACGCCATTTTTATTAATGGCGTATTTTTCACTTATTGTCTGCAAAGTAGTTACAGGTTTACTCATGACAACGGTTAAAATGGCGTTCTATAGGCCATTTACTAAGTTCTGTTATGATTGCGCCAGCAGAAATGATGTCAAACGATGAACTAGATGTTAAAATCTATGGTAAAATATTATTTTTGTGGAGAATGAAAATGTGTAAAGAAGCTATGTCTATAGGCACCTCTATCGATCAGGTACAACCTATTTTGTATAAACATGTAAATATAAGGAACCTATCTGTGCGATGGTTACTGCCATTGGTCACAAAAGACAGTGAGATCACTTGAACGATGTGTTTGGCTGTGTTCAAACGCTGTTCAAAATAGTTTCTCATTGGACCAACAATAAATGGCTCCAATACTGAATTTTCAATTGAGGTGAAACACCTGGTAGTTAATCTAATAGGACTGTCACATGTTATAAAATATTTGTCCAATGTAACCAACAAGGCAAATAGGGCACATAATACTTGTCAGCAGTTTACGGTAAAATATTGGATCCTAAGCCCAGAATGATCTATTAGTCTTTTACTACGATAAGAAGCTGAATACTGACCTATGCTACTTTAGCTTGGAGGCCTAGAATTAAGCAGATTAGTGCGCGAGTTCTACATGAAAAAATTTATCGCCTTATTTGTGTTATAATTACGGGCGCAATGGAGACCAGTCTCACACTTGCCCTTGTAGCCATCTTGCATATTCTTTCGCTATATATCTCGGTAAAAGAAGAAGCCTGTTAAAGTATTCTTAGATTACCAGATACCTATATCATGAAGGATGGTCACATGATGAGACATTTTAAAGCATTGGGTTTGTTTGATAACGATACCTTCATTGCGATAAAGGATTGCATGTCATCCACTTTAATGCTGAGCAAGAACTTTTGTGTCAGGCAGTCAGGCCTTAAGTTCAAATTAGCCATAGTTGTAATGCGACCAACCTACCTTATAGGCAACACTGTATTCGATTAGTGGTGATATGCTATAATTTTGTATTTGATTTTTAAGGTAAGGTAAGTACAAAAGTTGTTATGGATTGTTCTACGTCTTGGAACTTGGTGTCCACAACAGGGTTACGTAGTATTGGATACCACTACAGTGAGAGAATCAGCTTTTGGGTTTGGGGAGAATTTGCTTGGCTATGAGCGGTTGGCTCTGAACTAGACAAGGGTTTTCTCTCTGTCTCCTGGTAGATCGCGTAGGCTACTTCTGATTTTGAATTATTATTTAGTGTACCTTGAGATTTTTGCATATGTGCTTTGTGAGTGCCCTGCTATCTAAACTGGCTGCATAAGATTCCTGGGAAAGGCTTTAATTATTCCAAAAAGGCAACAGGCTTTGTTCGTAGTCTTAACTTAATGTGGTGAACATGCAGAGCTGCACAAAAGATCCGGAGGGTCATAGTGTAGACCACTCCATAGATAAAAACAATAGGTTACTTAGTTTGAAAGTGCACCAAATAAGGCTAAAGTGAGTCTGTCGGCTAACAACGTCATAAACACAATCCTATGAATGGCAAAATAATGACCTGCGAATATTGTTTAGAGCTTATGATTTGATATTGATTTGAAGCTAAAACGACCTAAATTTTTGAAGAAAAAGTGAGAAGTGTTCCATCAAAACAACTCGCATGTTCATAAATTTGTTGTCACTATAAAGAAATTGGTCAACCATTTCATACTAACGCTGGAGCGAAACCAGGATGTCCACTTTTATCTCTACTATTCACCATCATACTATATGATATCATGAGCGAAGTGAGTTAACATAGAAGACGTATAACATGGAGTATCTCACGACAACTTGAAGACCTTGATTATGCAGATAACATATGTCTACTCTCATACAAGACCTCCAGCTTGCAGACAAAACTAAAAGACCTGAAAAAACTGGCTTGCAGCTTTGAACTTGGGATAAATATCAAGAAACTAGGGCCATGAGAATTGACAACAATAGCACAGAAAACATGCTACATGGACAGCCAATTGCCTATGTGGATAGCTACTGCTATTTCGAAAGCACAATAGCAAAAAACGGCAGTGTAGAAATAGACGTTAACAATAGGCGCCTCCAGCCACTATGGAGAAGCTCATACATATCCAGGCAAACCAAGCTCAGAATATTGAACTCATGTTTAAAGCCAATCCTGTTGTACGGCAGAGAAACCTAGCTTGTATCTAACATCAACACGAAAAAGTTATTCTGGTCTAACACCGTAGGCAACATAGAACTATGGAATTTGACGGATGAAGAGCCCACACTGAAGCAAATGAAGCAAGGAATGTAGAGATGGATCGACCTTAAGCAAAAATCCCCATAGTACTACAAGGATGGCACTTTATGGAATCCTCAAGAACAAAGAAACCGCGGTCGATCAAGTAACACCTGGCCAAGCATAATTATCCAAGAACTAAGGCAAAACAATATTACATGGTAAGAGACAAAGACAACGGCGGCAAACCGTGTAAGAAGAAAATGCTTTGTGAAAATTAATGAAAAATAAAAATAAAAAATAGATAAATAGGGCTACGAACTTTCAATGTTTTCATAGTCTACAGATTTAGAACCTTGCGACTATTTTCTGTTTTCAAATTCCAAAAAATTGCTGGTCATTATTGATGTAAAAGCTCAAAATGGGCCTTAAACCTACACACAGTTTTTTTTGTAAAAAATTTTTACATAAAAAGTGATTAAATTGTTAATCTGTTTTCACGGGCCTTAACTCCACTGCTAGGTCGTTGGAACCAAAAGGGGTGGAGAAGCCAATTATAGCTTGGATCAGTTCCATGCTTTAGAGCAGAATTATCCGTTTTTCTCTTGATTGGGTGGAATCCACTCTGATGGAATTAAAGGGGTGATCTCAGAGTGAAGTACTTTCTCCATTCTTATGAACTATAATAGTTGATGGCGTGCTCACCATGTTGGCATATCGGTGTGTCAGTGTAATTGGTCACACTGATGACTTCGTTATATTAGTACATGGGAAATATGCGACTATGTTGTGTGACATCGTGAGGACGGCCCTGCGCGAGGTGTCAAATTGGTGCACTCAGGAAGGGCTCTCGGTGAAACCCTCAAAAACGGTTGTTGTACCTTTGACAAGGAGATATAAGTTATCATTTGATTATATTTTTTTCACAGGTACCACCATCAACTTTTCTAAGGAGGTTAAGTATCTAGGTGTCATTCTGGATGGGAGGATTATTTGGAACTCGCACTTTGTTAGACTAATTTGGCCTTAGTGAATGAGTTTATTCTGTACTGGTATACCTATGGCACCCAAATAGATGACTGTGTCGGTGCTCAAAGGCGACTTTACAACTCTATGGCGGCGATCAGTCCGCAATTTGAGCGTCGTTCTGAGGTTCTCAAGTATGGCAGGAAGGACTTGAAACTCTTTACGGAGTTTCTTATGTGCCACTGTATTCTGAAGAGGATGGCGGTCACAGATGTGGATGTTTGTAGACTGTGCTCACAGACATCACAAACAGTGGAACACATATTGTATGAATGTGGTGTTCTTGATAGGTTTAGGTGGAGATGTCTTAGTAGATATAGGATCTTACTGGACCACCATTATGGTTTCAGATCTGCTGATTCTCATTAGGAAGACAGCAGATAAACTGAACAAACTATGGACTAGATGGGGCACAATAGCACCTGGTCATATCGACCATATTACGAAAATAAAAATGCCCAAAAAGAAAATATACCACATTAGTGCCTTTTGAACTGTATTGTGGGATTTTTATCTATTGGTTTGTGTCAAGATTGATAATTGTTACCTTGGTATTGCCCTACTGATTTGTGTATTTGACGGCACTGCCAATTTGACCATCTTGGGTAACAATCTAACATGTTTAAAATTAACGGATATAAAATAGAGGATATGAGAGCGTTTGAGACTTTTCCGGATTATTCCAAACTGTAAGCAGTTAGGTATATAAGGAGGCTGCTTTGTTTACATTTATTTAGTTATCGCCTTGCAGTCATAAAGTAAAGTAGTGTTTAGATTGTATAATATTAAGTGCAAGATAAATAATTTGCTGTTTCAAGATAAACTGTATAAAGATAAATTGAGGAAATATAAACTGTAAAACAACAACAAGGTGATGTTTATTTCAATTTAATGTTGACGCAATTAAAAAGAATTTAAACATTTTAAAAGTTAATACGTAACAATATTTTTATATTAATTCCAATAACATTCCATGAACGAACACTCAGTCAATGATCTGCAACTGATTCTATTTTTAGACTCTTTGAAAAGGACCTACAATTTAAAGCCGGCTCCAAATAGCAAATGCATTAGAGAAGTTTTCAATAGTAGTAATACTCGTAACCAGTTACTAGCTAATGTTATGAGGTGTCTTACCCATCATACCACAGCAATAAATTTGATAATAAGAATTAATTTGCTTTCGACTGTTTCTATAAAATGTATTAAAATTTCATTCTTTTACATTCTTCCATGCGTTTTTTGATGTTTGCCCGTAGAAAAGTTGTGTCACAAGGTTTAATACCGGGATTTTCAAATTTTTTTTCTTCCTTACACGGTGTTATTTTTTAAACTCTACTTTTCAGGTGATAAGAAGTAAGCACACGTTATCCAGTTTGTAACTGGATGTAAAATTTAAAACTTTTTTTAATGTTTTTAAAGCAAATATTTATAAAATTTAAATAATTAAATATGTTTGACTCCAATTAATTGCCTTGAAAAAAAGCAGCCATTATTTGTTTTTCTTTTTTGAAATCAAAACCATCCATTTAAATAAGCTCAACATTAAATATCACAAATAAATCCATTGCCATTTTGTGTCCCATAGAGAAGGGTATTTCAAATTTATCCCAACCATTTAGTACCCACTGAGTTTAGAGTTTCGATTTTATTTTCCATTTTTCCAAAGACTTCATTCAGTTTAGCAGTTCGTTCGTTTCATGTTGAAAGTTTTTTTTTTCGCGCGCTTAATTTTTTCCTCCTCCTTGCTTACCCCTTAACTTCCTATTTTGCCCAAGAAGTTTTCTATGAATTTTCTATATATTGGCTTATGTCAGTGTCATGTACGCGTACAAATCTATTTAAAATCTATTTAACTGTAGACAAGGATGAGCCTGATTCACAGTTTTCAATAGCACTGCCATGGACGAACTTTGTCTAGTTTGTCTAGTCTTCTTGTTTCTCTTGCTCCTTTTGCTTCTATAGTTCAACATTTTCCTCTTTTTCCCTTTTTCATTTTTTTTTTTTGCACAGAGATTACATTAAAACTTGTTGGGGCGGTAAATGATTTGGTATTCAGTTTGCATTTTCACTCCTTGTCTAACTGTTTCTGTGAATATATGAGTATGTTAGTGTGTATGTATTGTATGAATATCCTGGTGTGCTCTTGTTTGTTTCATTCGTAATTCGCTGTTATTGTTGTCATTGTTGTCGTTGTTATTGTAGTGGTATTATGCGAAAATATGCGTGTTTGTGTGTATGAGGGTGCCTGCGTTCTCTTTAAGTTCAATGTGTAGTGTGTGGTGGTAATAGTTGTTGTATGTCAAAAGCAACACCAAAATCAGGAACAGCCTTAGCATTCAGCTGCAGCAACATTGTTTAAATAGTTGGTTAATTTGTAGACGTTGCAGGAATTCAAAGATATTTCGTTGGCATTTTGTTTGTCAAATGTCTTTCACTTTAGAAATAATTTTTTTCTCTGTTTTTTCATCTTTGGTTTTATACGTTTAACGTTTTGGCAAAAACAGCATGTGATTTCAAGTATGTTTGGCTATTATAGTAGAATGCAAGCAAGAAGTCAGATTAGACAAGTTTAAATAGAATGTCAATTAATAATGAGGCAAACGAGTAATTGCTTAAGTTTATGAATAAGAAAAATAAAATTTGTTTCAACCGCAATGCATAAAAATGAAAGTTAATAATGGTCGGAGCTGGACTCATGTTTTCCTATATCACTTGCTTTTTGGAAAGATTAGATTATTTATGATGTCCATGGACTCAAGTCATTGTATTTATGTGCTCATCGTGCATGAACATGCTATGTATCTGCTAGAGCCGAGCAGACTTTACCTTAAAATATATCAGAGTTCTACTTTATGGCTCCATTGTCTCTAGCAACCTAGACTGCTCTTGAGCAGGAGTTGAGTACTACTGATTACTGTACAACTACACACCTAATCTGTAATAATCCTTTACTGAGATTTAGTTACTGAGCGGTAATTAAAATTCCTGAGGCTCTAAGTGTCAGTGGTACAAGAATTTAGTCCCTGGTCAGAAAATGTGTTTGTCTTTCTAGACTACACAGATATACGTAGTTTCCTGGACTATGAACATAATAGACAATTACACTCTATGCGTTAAAAAAAAGAAAAATATTAAATACTGGGAAGTAATACTACCCGGTGGCGTATTTGTGCGACATCGTCACTATAATTTTTTCATCGAGGGATCATCATCAAAATATCATCATTGAATTATCGTAAATGAATAATTTCATTGATGAAAACTCATGACAACGACACAATCTACATCATTGAATGTTAACATACTAAAGAAAGCTGAAATGTAGCGGCGTTGTCTGTTAAGAGTCGATTAAATGCTAAAATTTAGCGACGTTGTCTATTATGAGTCGACTACACGATGAAATGTAGCGACATTGTCTGTTATGAGTCGATTATATGGTGACAGTTAACAACATTGTCTGTTATGAGTCGATTACATGCTGAAATTTGGCGACGTTGTCTTTCATGAGTCGACTAAATGCTGAATTTAGCGACATTGTCTGTTATGAGTCGACAAAATGGTAAACGATGCAGGTTTTCGTTTGTTACACAAACCCGTTAACGAGTAAAGCACTAATGATTTTCAATGACATTGCCTTTTTGGACTTATTAACACACGGTCTGTCGTCTATGAAAATTTGGACAATTTCTTTAAAATGTCATGAAAAAAAGGAAATGAATTAAAAGGAAATCAAATTCCATCAAAGGATAAACTTTGAGAAAACATGCAGATGACGAAAACTAGCACTACTAAAAAGTCTAAATTTTCTAATCTTAAGGCCGATATACCGAAATGTCATTGAAAACGATATCCTCCAGAGCATCGCAGTAACAAAGTAGGTAAAATTTGTCTGCACCTTTTCTATACGAGTATATGCATAGGACATTAATGGGTAGATGGAGGATTTATTCTTAAGCACACATTAAAAAAGTGGTTCTAACTCCATTGGTACAATTTGAAATATTTCGTTTTACGCGTATCGTTCTCAACTAGATTTTATGGGAAAGGATCAATGTTTTTAAAGCTTGCTTAAGTGGTTACTACGTAAAATGAAAAATCGTCATTTGGGAACGAATTTAAACATATATCGGGTGGAAATCTGGCAATACTTATGTACTTCTATTCTGTCACAAAATTCAGTATCTCCACTGAACAACGTTCGAATTTATTGGAAATTTCTATCCAAAACAATGGCAACTGGTCGGAAATTGCACGAAAATATGGTACAAAATTTGGCCGCAGAGAAGTTTTAACAGTGCCCGGTATACGCAAGCTTATTTCTAAAGTTCGTGATTGATGCGGCAAGACCTCAGCTGTGGCTGAGAGTGTGCGTGAGAATCAATCAACATCAACTCGCTATCGTTCTCACACACGAGTTTACGTCGAATTTTGCGATAAGATCTCGGTATAACGCCTTACAAGGTTCTATTAGTTCAAGCGTTGAAGCTGCATGACCAGCCACTTCGTTTCCGCTTCGCTATGTGGGCCAATGAGGAACTACACCATGATGTCAATTTTTCCAACAAAAACATCTTTACGGATGAAGCTCATTTTCATCTTGGTGGGGACGTTAATAAACGAAATTGACATATTTGGGGCTCAGAAAATCCAAACGTGGTCTTACAGAACCAATGCACCCATTACGAGTGACTGATTGGTGCGGCTTGTGAAGCGGAGACATCATTGGCCCATATTTCTTTAAAAATGAGGACGGCACAACCATTACAGTCGATGGAGACACCTATCGCTCCATGATAATCGATTTTTTGTGCCGCCCGCTTTTTGTGGTATGGATGTGAACGATGTTTGGTTTCAATCGGATGGTGCAACTTGCACCATACCACAGACAATTGATTGCGTTTAATTAGCTGAAACGGTGATGTCAGTTGGCTGCCAAAAAGCTGTGATTTGACACCGTTGGACTATTTTCTATGGGGCGCCGTTAAAGACAGGTGTTATGCCGACAAATCAGAGACAGTTGAGCATTTGAGAGCTAACATTTGTGATGCCATTGCCGAGATACGACTACATATACTCGAAAGAGTTCTCAAAAATTGTTACGACCCCATGGACTACCGTGAGGTCAACCGCGGCAGCCGTATGAATGAAGTAATACTGCATCTCTAACCGGAAAAAATGTACTTCAAAACAAAAACTAAATTTGGTAAAATTTCAAACCGTTTTTGTTTTACTTCAGTTTTAAATTTTAACTTTTAAATGTTCCATCCGACATGAGCTATTTTTGATAATTTGCTTTCCTTTTTTTTAATAAATATACTCCTTGAACTCAAATAGATTTCCTATAGGCTTATATTACATTGACGGGATTAAAAAAAATTGTTTTATTTTAATATTTTCAAATACTTCACTTATTTACTGTAGGGTTCCTTCTCGTTACTATAGACAAAACTATAAAGTAGCATTTGTTCATGACTTTCTCTAAAAATTAAATAAAATTGTATCAAGTCCTCTAGAAAATGTCATCCCTTTAATGGTTAAATATTTATCAAATAATTCTCACAAAGCACATACATACATACGACGGATACTCTACTCTGTTACCCGATACAAGATCATAAAATATTTTAATTTTCTTGTGTCATATAACAGTTGTTTTTTTCTATCTTGTGGCATGTAACTCTAATAGGAAATATGACAAAATCCTTTACACCTCTCATAAGCAAACGTATTAAAGCCACCGCTTCCCCTTTTTCGCAAATACTCACCCATAGTTGAGAATTAAGCTAGCGAAACGTGACGATAAGTTTTGATACGGTTGAAATATATTGATAAACTTTCATTGCTGTGTTGTTGTTGTATAAGTCGAATAGCGAGAAGAAGGATGGACTTAAGCTTTTTCAAACTAAAAATCATTCAATATTTTAAACATGCAATACATACTTACGCCGCACACACATTCATTTATAAGCTCATACGAGTGTATTTGCCATAGAAGTCTTCAGACATATTAGAGTGTGGCATAGTATTATCTTTGGCATACAGAGAGTTTGTCTGAGCGAATAAAATACGATGAAGTAACGGTTGAAAATCCCACATCATTTTGGTGATTATGGCAGCAAAGTAAAGTAACTAATCGTAGTCTTGTCAGTAAGTTTGGAAGCAAACAAACAAAAGAAAACTATTTTGATAATAAAGTGAATATGATAGAGAACATAGATTTAAAGGAGGAAAGAAAAATAGTTGTTTTTAGTTGATATTTAAGATTTAAAATTGCAGTATAACACTGGTCTACAGCAAAAAAAGCCTTTAAATAAAACGAAGCGAAGTTAAGAGACACACCCACCCTAATGTGAGGATGAATGTCCAGAAGGAGTGTACCTATCATAGCGATTAGTAGCAGAAGTACTCGATATGTCCCTGTGACCAGAAAACCAGGTGAGGTGTACACAAAACTGTCGTGATAACACCACAAGGGAATCACGACAGTCACTGACCAGCTTAGAGTTGAAGGTCATACTAGGCAAATGCATTGAAGATACTTGGGCGTATGGTAAAAGTTCTGTCTAATAATCCACTTCGAAGTATGTACTTGGCCTTTCTATTGATTTTGAAGGCGTCTTCGATTATCTTCTGTGGATAATGCCTTGCGAAGGTTGGCTATTTTGAGCATGTCTTGTTCGGGGTTGCCCGAAGGAGGCTTACATTCAAACTGTATGCGTATACCGATGACTTGCTTATCCTGACCGAAGGCCAGTCTTTTGCTGTGCTGGAGAGAAAAGGTGTTCTAGCCATTCGTATATCTAGTGAGTAGGGTACAGAAGTTGGTGTTGATGCCGCAGTGGATAAGATGGTGATGATGTTGCTCAAGGGCACACAATAATACGAGCGACCCCAACTCATTGGATTGGTGGAAACAGCATTGCCTATGTGACCCAAGTCAGGTATCTTGGAATAGTTATGGGAGAGCGTATGAGTTTCCACGTTCATCTCACACAGGTTAGGCATAAATTAAAGGCTATTGTTGGTAAGGTTTGGCGCATACTAAGTGATTGGGATTTCAGCAGGCATGTCGTTCGTAGCATATATATAATGGGTTGTACGTTGTTTGTGCGGCGTATGGCTATTCTGTGAGCTACAAAACGGTCATGTCTATTGTTGGACAGCGCAAGATTCTCACTTGTCAGAAAATTTCGGCATGTGTTCCGGTGTGTCGAACTGTATCTACCGATGCTTTGCAGGTTCTTATTGCTGCAATACCACTCGAACGCATGACTGGCTCTCTGCTTCTGATCTTGACATGGAGAGAGATAGCTTTAAGACCCTTTTGCAAGAGTGCCTCGTAGATAGGTGGCAGATAAGATAGACGAACAGTAACAATGGGAGGATGATACATGAGTTTATACCGAACGTGAACAGGAACACTCAGACTTAAATGTAATTTTCAATGTAATTTTGCATCAAATTGGCCAGCCTGAGTCTTCGGACTGCTAGCGTAGGATGTAAACTGAGGACTAGAGGCATTAAAAAATTAGATAGTATAGTAGTTACTCATATTGGGGCGGTTTGGGATTTCAGTAGGTGTTTGTTGGACAATCGGACTCTTGCTTGGGCGCTTTTGCCTTTGCTGTATTTAGGAGTAGAAGATGGAATATAAGCGGAAGTGCCCCTTCCACTTCCAATACCGGGGCTCACTAAGTTGCCGCATTTTGCCGTTTTTCAGCTCGTTAGCACATAGCTGTTTACCTAAGTTGTCTGGTTGGTTCGCAGCCTATTGTGAACTCTAGTTCGTCTCTGGCTTCTGGTTGTCATGCTCTTCCTCTTTGCTGCTTATTGCGTACCGTTTCCTGTTTATTGTTGGTATTTACTGTGTTTCCTGTTTGTTTTTGTTGTTGTTGTATTTCACATTTCATCCTGGTCACTAGTTCGGAGTCGTTTGAGACTTACACTGGTGGTAGCAATTGCTCTACGAATATTGACCGGTGACTTATTTCCGATTTTCGGGAGTACCAGGAATTTTTGTCCACACCCGATTATGGCAAGGCCCAGGTGGTGAAAATTGTTTGCACCCAAATCACGGACAGAAAGCTGTGCTGGCTCGGTGAGATGTTACACTTTTAAACAGGTGCCGCTAACCATAGTTCGGTAGGAGTTTAGATAGGGTTCGACGCCTCATTACGGTAAAGGTCATGTTCAAATGATATGTCATTGTATTCACTCGTGCTTTGGCACTGTGAGGGCAGTTACCCACGTAAAATATCTGACTTTATTTATTAATTTCAAGTCGTTGGGATTAGTAGAGGAGAACATTGTAAGGGATTTCGATGTAACTATCTAGGAGGCAGTTAGTCAGGTTACACTCTTGTCATCGACAGAGTACTATGTATGTTAGATCGGACACACAGACGTGGTGGTGTGGTGTACCATCAGTGACTATGAGTAATGTAGATATTAAGGTGTCAGATAAACTTGATATTCTGAGCATGAGAGTTTATTGCGATATTCGTTGGAACGATCACTTATTTCGAGTGTCGAAAGAAGCATTCAAGAGTCTCGTTTTTTTAAGACAGTGTAAGAAATACTTCAAGTATTCTGATCTCCTTAATATTAACATGACATATTTCCGATCTCAGATGAAATACAACTCTCATGTATGCGTCGTTGCTTCAAAGTCTATTTTGGGGCTTGGGACGAAGGTGCTTATTAATGACGGTGCGGTAGCCAACTTTATCTATTCAATAGAATATCGTTCATTGTTCTATCAGTACTAAAATGGAATGTGCTTTGACGACATTAAGGAACTAATTCCTAATAAAGATACTACCTTGATCCAAAAGTTTCCGGAATAACCACTCCTGTGGTGGACCCATCGTTCCGATTTATTTATTTATTTATTTTTTTTGTTAAGCTGATACATCTGTTGTTGATATTCCTGCTTAATCTTAGAGTCATAGCTTGAAATTTGCATAAGCTACGTAGGCAAGAGTATATCCATCTCCATGTGTGTTGGCGATTTTATACAATTTTGACCGTGTTGAGGTCGCAAAAGACATGATGTGCGAGGCTGAATCCGATCCCACGTTCATCAAAAGGATGACTACAGGAGACGAAACGTGGGTTTATGAGTACGATACACAATCCAGACATCAGGCAATTGAATGGCGTTCACCAAATGAGCCGAGACCAAAAACCATGTCGTTTTCAGACAAAAAAAGAGGGCAATGTTCACGGTTTTCGTAGATTACAACGGTGTAGTGCACCATGAATTTTTGCCAGAAGACAAAAATTTTGCGTGAAGCAATTCGCCGAAAGAGATCAAAGTTGTGAGCAGAAAACTCGTGGATTTTGTACCATGATAGCGCACCGTCGCACAGTGTCATCATTATTCGAAATTTTTTTAAGAAAAATGCAACAAATATCATCCAACAGCCACCGAATTCACCTGATTTGGCACCCTGTGACTTTTTTCTGTTCAATCGAGTTAAAAAACCATTACGGGGAACGCGTTTCAGAAACCGAGAGGAAATGATGGACAAATCGCAGGACGCACTGATGAACATACCGAAAACTGAATATAAAAATGCAAATGCCAAGCTAACTCAAATTAAAACGATGGGACCGCCACACGGGTGTTATTCCGAAATCTTTTTGATCCAGGTAGTATATACCTTAAGTAGTTGATTGTGCAGTGAATCGCACAACGCATTATGGAGATAAATCGGTTTTAGCAGCAGCGTTCGTCTGTGGAATAGTCTTCGTATACATAGATAAATTCAAACCAAAGGTCCATAATCACAACTCCCTCTATCCTTCTTCCCACAACCTATTTTCCTTGTACATGCACAATGCACTACATAAGTTGGGGTCATCCCCTGGGAGCTGGGCTGAAAGGAAAAAAAAAGGATCTGAACTAGTAATTGAGTGCAGAAGGAATTAAGGCCTTTAAACTTCTGCTGTTTTAGGCTATATAATGAGCTATTGAGTAATTAAGAGAAATCGACCATCGTAGTCAATTCTCATGCGTATAAAATAATTTAAGAAATTTATGATTTAACGCAAAACAAAGAAAACATTTATTTGTAATTATTTTATTACACGTTTTTAACCTCTAAGTATCTTAACATTAAATTTTTAACATAAACAGCTACGGTTTATCAACATGCTCTCAAACAAAAAGAAAAAAAACCCTCATCACTTAATTGAAACATTTGATTGCCGTTCTTACTATGAATAGTACACAAGCATGAGTATCTTTGCCATCAAAAACTCACTTCAATTTTATTTAACAAATTAATTTTATAAACATGTGTACGAAGAAAGAGGGTGACAGCAAGAGAAAGAATGGTAGCAAAAAATTAATTTGATTAAACACATCATTTCTACAACTTTATTGCCACACAATAATGCTTTTAGGTGTGTGGAATGTGTGTGTATGTGTATGTTACCAATTCGTTTACTTCAATTAATCATATTTCGTCTTTTTGGGTAATTACACTTTAAGTCTCAGTCTAAACAGAGTGGTGAGAGAGCGTGAGAGAGTAGTAAATGGATTTTGTATGCATGTGTGTGCGTATTTTAAAGAGTAAATGTAAGAAAACTGTATGTGTGTGTGTGCGCGTGTGTGTATGTGTGTGAGAGGGTTTGTGTGTATTTGTTTACGGTTATAAACCAATTTATGGCTTAATGTTACTCGTTAAATTGTATACTTTAAAGAGTGTGTGACATAAATTGTAAGAATATACACACGAGGGCTGTTTCATAATTAGCTGGGTTCTCTGTATTTCCAGCAACACTAATTTTATTTATGGTTATGTATCTGTTACTGGACTGTTGTGGAATTTTGAGCAAGCTGGCTGCATATTTTCCCTTGTTTTAACGAAAATGAAAAACCTGTTCTGTTTTGTGCTTACTTTAAAGAGCTTTTAAAGAAGCCGAAGAGAAATTTCATAAATGAAAATTCACTATGTCTACCGCACACCAACAATTTCAATGGCTTAGCAGTGGTTCGACTGCGTTCGTATAATTACAAATGATACCCAACATTCATGCTGCCAAAAAGTGTTAAATGAATACAATCGACTGCAAGCGAAACTGTATAACTACGGTGTTCGTATTCGATCCGAACGCGTTTTTAGCAGTTTGATAATTGCACCCTAAACATTTACTTATTGCAACACCCCAGAGACCACTGAGCAATAAAAACAGTAAGTTCTTTGGGTGAGAATTCATTAATGACAGCTAACGTGGGTCTGTCAACCTACACACAGCCATGCCTATGACTTCAAATTACTTTGTTCGCTCTTTGAATTGCTTATACGAATTACCCTGTTCGCATGACAACTTTGAACAAAATGACCTTGAGAAAACTTCAAACATTTACCAGTTACTTTGTATCTTCTTATCTTATTGGGTCACGAAAAAACAACTGATTAGTTTAGAAAACCTCAAGACCATTGACTGTGATATAAAAAAAAAAAAAAACTCAAATGAAGCTAACATATGGGCTAAAAAGTCCTGTGCCTAACTCTAAACATTTACTTATTACAACACCCCAGAGACCACTGAGCAATAAAAACAGTAAGTTCTTTTGGTGAGAATTCATTAATGACAGCTAACGTGGGTCTGTCAACCTACACACAGCCATGCCTATGACTTCAAATTACTTTGTTCGCTCTTAGGATTGCTTATACGAATTACCCTGTCCGCATGACAACTTTGAACAAAACGACCTTGAGAAAACTTCAAACATTTACCAGTTACTTTGGATCTTCTTATCTTATTGGGTCACGAAAAAACAACTGATTAGTTTAGAAAACCTCAAGACCATTGACTGTGAAATAAAAAAAAAAAACTCAAATGAAGCTAACATATGGGCTAAAAATTTCTGTGCCTAACAAAGAAAACACAATTTTTTTGTTCAAATTTAGCTTTATTCATCAACATAGCCTCAATCAGGAGCAATGCTAACATTCCTGCGCCGCTCTAATTTTTCAATACCACTTTTGTAGAACAATTTATCTTTTGCCTCAGAATAGGTCTCATTTTTAGCGATAAACTCTTCATTCGTGCGAAATTTCTTACTGGCGAGCATTGTTTTGAGGTCTCCCAGTAGTCGCTGTAAGCCCAATCTGACGAATACGGCGGATGTGGGAGCAATTCGAAGTTCAATTCATGTAGTTTTACCCTTGTTTTGATTTGACTTGTTTTTGCTTGTGATCAAACGTAGCATCCATTTTGAACAGAGCTTTCCCATTGTTAAATGCTCATGGAATATAAAGCCAACACGTTCTTTTGATATCTTTACAATGTTAGCTAACTCATGCAACTTCACTTTTCGATCATTCAAAACGATTTTGTGGATTTTTTTATTGTTTTCTGGTGTTATCGCCTCATTAGGATGTCCACTGCGGTTTTTATTATCGGTGTCTATACGAACACGTTTAAACTCAAAAAACCAACGTTTTATTGTTGCTTTTGATGGAGCGGAGTTCGCACAACAGTTTTTAAGCAATTACTTCACTGGAACGGTATTTTTCTATTCAAGAAGCAGTGTAGAATTAAAACACGGAATTGTTTTTAATTCATTGTTCTGAAAATAACAAAAGTAGCGTCACTCTTAGCATAATAACTCAAAAATTTATCAATATAGGGTGGGTATTTAAAAGTTTAAATTTAATCATGCAATAAAACAAAAACGATTTGAAATTTTTGCCAAATTTATTTTTGTTGTTGTGAACTGCAATTGTTTCGGTTAGAGATGAAATATTATTTCATTCATATGGTTGTGATGGCTGGCCTCACAGTACCCCTTTCGATCGGACCAATTTTCGAGAACTTTTTCGAGTGTATGGGGTCGTATCTCGGCTATGGCATCACAAATGTTGTCCTTCAAATGCTCAATTGTCTCTGTTTAGTCGGCATAACACTTGTTTTTAACGGCGCTCTACAGAAAATAGTCCAACGATGTCAAATCGCAGCTTGTGGCTAATTGCACCATCCTGTTGAAACCAAACAGCGTTCACATCAATACTATGAAGAGCGGGCACAAAAAAATCGGTTATCATGGTGCTATAGTGTCTCCATTGACCGTAATGGTTGCGCCGTCCTCATTTTAAAAGAAATATGGGCAAATGATATGGGCAAATGATACCTCCGCTTCACAAGCCGTAGCAAACAATCACTCATAATGGGTGCACTGGCTTCTGTAAGACCACGTTTGAGTTTTCTGAGCCCCAAATAAGACAATCTGCTTGTTAACGTCCCCACCAAGATGAAAATGAAAGCAATGCAGGCTGGAAATACTCCACATCAGAAACTGTATTGTGGGATTTTAGTCTATTGGTTTGTGTCAAAGTTTGGAATGTGTTACCCTGATAATGCCCTACTGATTTTTGTATTTGACGGCATTGCCAATTCGACCATCTTTGGGTTACACAATCTTATATACTATGATAGAAACCTATTAATTAAGCCCCTGTCGCTATTACTTACAAATTGGATGATTCACTAATAAAGTCTTCTATCAGAAATTGTGTAATTCGGCATATAACTGGGGATTGAATTATGAATGAGAGAGCGAACTTCGAAAAAGTGACGTACGAACTTGAAATAAGAATTTATAATATTCAGAGTACAAAGTGGTTGCTGTATGAAAGCAATGCAGGCAGGTGCACGCGTGTGTAGGTACTACAAAAAATTCTGAGTTCAGCCATTACTTTAGAGGTTTAGCCTCTTGAGGCTATTGCATATTTCAAAATTTAAAGGAATTTGGATAGTACGAGATTGACGATTCTACTAATAGATGATGTAAAATCGAATTACTTAAAGGTATCAAAACAAGACTGGATCTGATAGATAGCACTAAAAGGGGACGTTTCGGGAAATAAAATTTTTTTTTAAATAAAAAAAAGAAACGATTAAAAAGCTACGAAATTACTGAACTACTCTCGTTTGAGTATAAGAGTTTGAGTAACGTAGTGTTCTGTTAATAGTCAAAATAAATATTAAAAATTATTTGGAACATTTCCAAATACAAAAAGAAAACAAAAGAAGAAAAATAAAGAGAAGAAGTGAGAGAATATGATACTCGTACTCTAGTTCATCTTTTTCGCATGCATTCAAACTGTGTCACTGAATCCCATTCATACATGAATGTTTGCTCAACAAAAAAGAAAGGAAAATACTCGTAAACTCACACAGCCACACGCACACATAGTGAAAAAGTGAAAATGTCAAACAGTCAGCCTTTAAGACAAATGATTAGACAAACCTTCAAGACAAATAATAAGTCTTTGGGTGTTTGCCTTTGTGTATGCGAGTATTTCTGTCTATTAGTTATTTGCTTACGGTATTGGGTTACCAAATTTGTACCATTTCTGTTGGGTTTTGTTCTGTTCTGCTCTGTTTTTTTTCATTTCTTCTATTTGTTTTTGTATTTAAACCATCTTTACCAAAAATTTCTTTTTCGGTTTCTTTAACAAATTTTCTCACATTTATTTTATTTATTTTTTCTGTGTTATTGGTCTCGTGAAACTGCTTCTGCTGCTACTGCCACTGTGATTTTATGTTAATAACTTAATCAGTTCTATTTTGACATTCTTGTTGACTCCTCCAGTGTGGCTTTCGGTTTCGTTAGTGTCTAAACAAATGGTTTTACGAGGCATATTTATTATTTGGCTTCTGCTATTTGGCCATTTGTCGTGGGTGTTTGCTGGTGGTTATGGTGTCAATGTAAATTTAACCGATTTTTTAAAGCACCGTCGTCAAAAGCGCGGCTTGATTTTTAACAATGGTGGTGCTGCAAAGGTAAGAAAAGTAAAAAAAAATATATTGTATTTCAATGTTAGCTTATGGTGTTGTTGTTGTGTGAATGCTAAATTAAGGTGACATTTAGATATGACAGGTAGTATTAGCTACGAAATTTAAAATTTTAAATTTAAAGAAGGACTTTTTCTAAAAAAAAAATTAACGTAAATACTTGTACATTCATGTACATTCATATGAGCCGTTCAATGCACAAATTGCTTAACTCCATAAAACAAAAACATGAGAAAAACTGGAAAATAGCATAAAAATTAAATTAAAAAAATAATGCGTCAGGCAATGAATTCATTACGTTATAAACTCTTCCTTTTTTATGACCTTCTCTTACCTCACGATGCCTTACCGCCAAAAACTATCCGGCTTGCTATAGAGGAAGTTGTTTAGCCAGTTTTAAAGGTATTCTTCATTGTTGAAGCTAATGACCCTCGCAAGGTCCGAAGAATACGGCGGATGCTAAAGGACTTCCTATTCAAGCTCTTGAAGTACAACATTATCGGATTGTGCAACATGAGGCCTGGAGTTGTAGTAATGGGGTATGTTTTGGCCTAGTTGTTTGGATCTTTTTCGTTGAATATCCCCTTTCACACAGTGTAAATACAATAGTGTACATAATACTATCATTTATTTCCTCTCTTCTTCTTCTTCTTCTTCTCAACTTATACTGGACATCATGAGGACTAATTCCACGGGCCGGACAGATATTGGGAATATCTTCAGTGATCCAGCCCAGTACGAATATAGTCTTCAGCAATGTTCAGATCTTAGTTGTGCTAGGACAACTCTGGTTCCTCTGGAGAGATATTTTTCATTGTTCGCCACGGGGGCTGGGCAGGATTCAACTCCGACATTCTCGTGAGAGTCTCTAAGCTCTTTTTCAACCGCATCATTATCAATGTCTTTTAGAGATGCCTTTTAAGCGTCCAGATCTCAAGGATCCCTGAAATATTGTTAAATCTCCCCTTCATAGCGGCGAAGATCTGCCCTTACATTTCTAGGGGGAGCATTAAGGAGTGTTAATCAATGATTCCGATGATCCCTCCAGGCCAGTAGAAACTACTTTGTGAGCAAGATATTATGTTCCCTGACTGTCAAGAATACCAATCTTTGTGAAAGTGTTGTTCCGATGTTGTCTGGATGCACAATAGAAGTATGTAGGCTAAGTAGAGCTCCCCGTCGGCACTGGCATTCCCTTCGAGCATTTTCTAGTGCACCAATGCCCTTATTGGCCATCCATTTTCTTTCGGCTTTGATGTATCTCCCAAAGCCAGCCACTCATTTCTTTGCTTCGATCATTTTTGGAGGTCTGCGAACAGCCAGTAGTCGCCGGAAACCAAATACGGCGAATACGGTGGATGTGGTAGCAGATTCATCAACACATGCTTGTTTGTGATCAACAGTAATCGTTTGGCATCCACTTTGAACAGAGCTTTCTCATTATCAAATGCTCATGCAATAAAACACGTTCTTTTGATATCTTTACGATATCAGCTAACTCACGCAACTCCACTTTTCGATCTTTCAAAACGATTTTGTGGATTTTTTTAAATGTTTTCGGGTGTAATCGACTCATTTGGACATATACTGCAGTCTGCATCATCGGTGTTCCTACTACTACGTTTGAAGTTAGATTTCGGTCTAACGAGCGAAATATACAACTGTTTCGTAATATAGGGATCAGTGAATTCCCTAGACCATCTTTTTACAAAACCTAAAACAGCCCGAGTTTTGCTAGTTATCATATCAATCATAATCAAAGCAACTAAAAACCCTCGTAGTAAATTCAAGAATGTAAGAGAGGTAATCAGTCAGCAACTTTTCTATTAACTTAGGAATAGCACTGAGTTTGATCTTTTGTTGTTGGAAGCGATCTGTATTAAAGGTTTCACCAGGTTTTAGGAGCTCATAGGACTCCACACCTTTCTGATCTTCCTGCCAAACCGATCTGGTTTTAAACTGTCGAAAACATCTTTTGCATCTTGCTTCTGATAGAGCATAATCACCATATGCCTCAAATATTCAGTGCGACTCTGCTGCACTTTTCTTCAAATGAAATTAAAAAATTAATGTTTTTCGCAAATTATTATTTTATGGTAAAAAGTTCGCTATCTTTAATAGGATGATACTGTTTGACAGATGACATTGCCAACCAGGGATGGTAACCCACTGGGTAAAAAAAACCTGGGTGAGTTTATTTAAATACTTATTTATTTTAAGGTTTTTGTACTTTATTTACAACAAAAAAGGTGTAATTTACGTATTGGGACTACAAATTTATTTGTTCCGTTTTTGTTATCAAAAAGATAATGAAATAACAAATTTATCATATCACTGCTTACAACTTTTCTCCACCTCTGAGCCAATTACCAAATCCAGTCGTGGAAAAACCTCTCGCCGATTTTGTATTTCTTCAAAGGAAATGATTCAGTGACATGCATGATGCATTCAAGAGGTGAATTCGTTTTAATTTTGAGCACAACACTGGGTCAACGCTTTACTCTGCTGTCACAAAAACGTAACGCTATGGTAAACAAATACATTGTGCTGTCAAAAATTTTCATAAAGAAACGTGAAATAACGTTAAAAAGAAAATCATATTCAAACTGCAAACGTCAAATGAAAAGAAAAAACCCTTTGACTTCAGAATGCAGAGAGTTTTGTATCAGCTGTTATTGTTTTGGTAAAATGGGATCACTTTCTAATTGCATCATGGCGTCATGTTAAAAGATAAACTCATACCTCTTTATATAGCCCAGATAGTTTCTGAAAATATAGGGCGTAAGTCAAAATGCCTTTAAACGAGATGAATATGTGTTGCGTTTGCTTTTCTTAATTTTTTTTTTTAAACGGAGAATTTACGTTTTTTTAACCGTAGAACCAGGTAATTTGCGCTTAAAGCGAATATGTTCCATAATACAAAGAGGCCGCTATAGCGAAATGCATTATAAAGAAAGCCCCTATAAAGAGGTTACCGACGGGGTAATGTTCGAGAGAATACTTCGGATGAAACTTTTGCGACATGTCATGCAAAAGAATCACTTAATATCTTTATATTCCGGCCGTTTTTCTCATAACGCATGATTCAAATAAAGTAATGGCAGTCTGCTTTGATCACCCAGTTCTAGCAGCTCATAGTACACAATGATGCCTGGATCCCACCAACGGTGCAAAATCGGATTATAAGTACTAAAACAACCTGATTGTATAACAATGAAAAAATATTATCAATTTGAACTAAATTTGGAAGCATTTATAAAACCCAAAAAAATTCATCAAAAAAACCGGGTTTAAAAAAAATCCGGCTTTTTGCCAACCCTGTCGTCAACACAAAAAAAATTAAGGGTCGTTCATTATAAATTGCCACTACGGAGACATTTGTATCTCGACGCTCACTTAATACAGGTACATTTTGCTTAAGTGAAATACAATTGGTTTAACATCAAAACTCATCTCTGAAAGCATTAAATAACTAATTTTAAGTCCTCTATGCATCAAGCACTCTAATTCGAATGTACTTGATACCGATCAGGTATCTCAACCTTAAGCGCAATCGCGTAACCACTTTAAAGTGGTACTTCGGAATGTTTTGACTCAATTAAGTGCCTGAAGGAATAATATTCCGCACAACAAGATCAAGCCCGCTTCTTTTGGGGTGAATTTCGATTACTTTAAAAAAGTTAAATAATTATCGATACGGATGAATTCAATACTGATTTGAGCAAGAAAAAAAAAGAGTGATCTTATAATAAGAGTATGGCAAAAATCCTTGAATTTTCATACGATCTGTCTAATAAAACTTTTTTATTTTTCCTTAGTTTGTTATAGGGCCCATTCAACCCATTACTTTAGCTGATCCGATTGTATGGAGAAGTTTAATTTGCTCGTATAACATACATGTGGGCAATTACAAAATACCCACGACTCCACTATATCCCTGGGATAAGTGGGAAAATTTTTATGTGCGCTCTGCCGGTCGAGAAGGTCGAGCACAACTTAAACCCGATGAATCAAGAGAATTTTTATATTTGGTGCTGGAAAATTATATGACTGCTACACATGGCCATGGCAAAGAGTGTTTGTTAAGGGCGATATGCGAAAATGCTCAGGTACACCATCATATGGATTTGTTTGCTGAAATACTAAATGTGATATTAACGTAAGTTATGATAAAACAAAAAATTAAAAGAAATTTTTATTAAAAATTATTTCAACATTTTTTTATTACAGCCCCGGTAAAGGTGATGTGGACGCCGTATATAGCCAAGCTTATGAAATGGGTAAAGCAGGCACAGATTGTTTTCGTTATTTTAGTCAATGTCCTAAGGGCTTAAATTTTTTGGATGAATTTATACAAAGTTTGTAAATAAAAAAATACAAAAAAAACAAGAAATTGAAATTGATTTTTATTTTTTTAATATTTTTTTTTTTTTGCCTTAACCCTTTGCCCGAAGAGTGTTTCTTTTCTTTGGCAAAAACCAAATTTTTTACGCAAAAACTTTTCATGCAACTTTTTATTGGTGTTGTTCATACATGTTGCAAGCTTGGGGAAAAAAACTCTAGAAATTGTTAAATGTCATGACTTTTTCATTAGAAGTTTTTATTTCATGTTGGTTTCACTGTTTTTTGCTGGGAATTTTCGTTTTTTAGTTGCTTGTTCTACTATTATCTGCTGCATTGTCTTAAAATATTATTATTATTCAATTTGGATAAGTTTTTCTTCCCCCTTTTTTTGCTTAAGCCATAATAAAACAAAGTAAAAACAGGATACATTAAGTGAAAACTGTCAAAAAGAAAAAAAGAAAAGATATTATTTTAGAAGTACTTTTTTGTTGATGGTATTGGTAGTGCTAAAGTGTTGGTAATGCAACACTTAATTTTATGCACGAGTGTAGTGGCTGAAACACTTGGTTTTGTTGGGAAAATATTTCTGATGCAAGTAAATATTAATACGCTTTGGAATAAAAAATATCAACAAAAAGACGAATGAGAAATAAAATTTGCGAAACTTTAAGGATTTTCAGACCAGAAACTGTTTAACATTAAAAAAGAGGAGATATGATACATAGTAGACGAATTTTGCACTGCCTTTTGATCCTTGGAGTAGACTTGTTAAAAATAGGTTTTTAGATTGCCTTAGATTAGGTTAGATTCATCAATCAGTCGCTTTACGTGAGTACCTACTCTAGGAAATTAGCTCACGGTGTGAATACAAACGCCCCAGTCTGTAGCAATTCGTAGCCATTTTATTTAGACATGACCTCCACCTTGGTGAGGTGTCGGCGACTATCTAAATTCCTACCGATCTATGGGTCGCGGCACCCGGTTAAGCATGTAACTACACTTACCAGTGCAAGTTCCAAAGGAGTCCAGACTAGTGGCCATGATGAAAACAACAAACAAAAAACACTTTAAAATACTACAATAAATGGAGCCATCCTCACGGGAGGTCTCAAAGTGACATAGTGCGCCACAGACATAATACATAAGTACGAAGAGACAACAGGATTGACCAGTTACCGTAAAGCACTATAGTCGGCATCAACAAACTGGGAATAGCAAGCAACAAGCAGCAAACAGCAACTACAGGGTGGGCTAATTTGAGTTAGGAAGTAAGTTGGCTGTCAAATGATGAAATGTCAAGAATTGAGCTGTCAACCTTTGACACTTATTTAGTAAAAAATTTGGAAACTTTTACTATAGAACGCTACACTTGTGAACAAAGAATTTTAATTGTGAAAATTTACTGTTTGAAAAACTGAACTAGAACAACATATTTTTTAACAAAATCATCCTTAGTGATGAGGCCCATTTTTAATTAGGCGGTTATGTAAACAAACAAAATTGTCGCATATGAGGCTCACAAAACCCTCAAACAGTCTTCGAAAAAGCATTATGTCCATAGAAAATGGCCGTATGGCGCGGTTTGTGGTTAGGCGGCATCATTGAAATGAAAATGAGCAAGGAAACGCCGTGACCGTGAATTCTCTGCGCTACCAAACCATGATAACCAATTTTTTGTGGCCACAATTGGCTAATGTTGACATTAGTGACTTTTGGTTTCAGCAGGACGGCGCTACACGTCACACAGTCAGCCAAACAATTCAGTTATTGTATGACAAGTTTCCTGTTCGCGTAATTTCTCGATTTAATGCCGCTGGATTATTTTCCATTGGGCCATTTCATAGACCGGGCTTACGTGAACCAACCACAAACAACTGACATTCTGAAATATGAAATTTGGCGCTGCATTGATGAAAATAGCTAAGCTTTGTTGCAAAATGTGGTTAAAAATTTTGTGAAAAATTCCGACGTCTGCCGACGTGCTAGTGAACATTTGCCTGACATCATATTCCATTTTTAATTCCTATATTTCTATTTAATATTAAAATGAATAAAAGTGAGTTTGTAAAAAAACATGTTTTTAAGCCAATTAACACAATAAGCACACTTTTGGCATACGAGCTAGAAAGGCCGGCCAAGAGACCACTAAGATGACGGTGCGCGTTCAACCCCGCTCAAAGTGCTGTCTGTATCTAAATACTTTAGGGCAAACTCGCCAAACTTCCCAATAGTATGATCATCCAACAATGTCCTACTGGAATCCCGCAGCCCCCCTTATGAGTAATACCTATAACATCTAGATCTCTTATGTCATCATAATACGGGCACGTAGTCAGTACATGTCTCCAGTCAATCCCCAATCCACACCGGTAGTCCGCATATTTATTCCAGCCAATCCGATGCAAAAATGTATTGAAAGAGCCGTGTCCCTTCAGTATGAACCCCAGGCTTAAGCAAAAGGTGTTCCTGTACGAATGTAACGTCCGGAATAAGTTCATATATCAACCTTCTCTTATCACTGTTCGTCCATATTGTTTGCCACCTATCTATGAGGCACCTCTGTTAAAGGGCCTTATATCTATCTCTTCCATTCTCGAGCTCCGAAGTGGCAGTCCCACCTTGACCCTGAAAGTAATACTATTACAACTCAAGCAGTGGTACATAAACAAGGACTTGCAAACCATTGCCGAAAAATTTCTCGAAAATTGGTCCGATAGAATGAGGTACTGTGATGCCAGTCACGGCAGCCATATGAATGAAATAATATTTAATTTTTAACCGGAACAATTGTACTTCACAAAAAACAAAAAAAAAAAAAAAAATAATTGCAAAATTTCACATCGTTTTTGTTTTAATGGATTTTTAAACTTTTAAATTGCCCAGCCTATACAGGTGGCTCACTGTGGAAGTTCAATATAAATCGACAGCACCGACTAGCAACACTAAAAGTAATACTCTCTTAAACCGAACAACAATGCTCTATTTAAACCGAAAAATGCACTTATCTAACTTTTCGTAGAGCGACGCTAGTAGTATGTGGCTCTAGGAAATATCCTTCATTGTTTTTACAACTTTGTGATCAAAACATCCGATTAATTACGCTCCGGTAATCAATAAAAGCATTTTTTAAGTTTTCTCTTCTGGGCTCTTCTTGAGACGATTAGGCCTCTGGCTTCAACTTCATCATTTAAGATTCTTTGGATTAAATCAGGACCATTATTTAAAACATTACTCATGCAAATTAAAATTCTGTTTTCATCTGTAATGAATATTATAAATCGCTTACAGTAGGGTATTCTAATAAAATTTGTTTAAGGTTTTTATCCCAACTTATGCTCTGAGTTTGTTTTTGCGTATAAGTAAAGCAAAAAATTTCAAGTGTTGCAATAAATTCTTAATGCATAACAAACAAAAAAAAGTGTTGCAAGAACATAAGCACAAGAAATAGTCGAAAGCAGGTAACATATTTTAGAAAAAGGATCAGAAAAAAAATAAAAAAAATAAAATAAATTTAAAGTTTCATTATGAATTGCAAATTATTTTAAGCTTGTGGTCATTTCGGTGATTATGCACTTTTTTCTCTGATGCTCTCATAAATAATAAATTATTATGCTCGTAATGATATTAAAAGTGTTTAAGAGGAGAAGAGTGTAATAAAAAATTAAAAAAAAGACAAAAAGCGAAATACGATATTTATTTTACAAATTAAATAATCTTGCAAATATCACATTAAATCTACAGTTAATTGTTAAAAATTCTTCAAAATTGCAATGGCATGATATCAAATTACTTATAAAGGGTCCGCCATGTAACGTTTTTTTTTCAACTAGTGCTTATTTCGTGAGCGGTAACACTTAGCTCATGTCTGATTTGAGAGATAATTAGTTTTATCCTTCTGTTGAACGAATATGGTTGTGCATACGGTTGAACAACGCTGGGAATCTGGGCCTGCAATCGACTTACAGAAGATGCCGATTTTGGCAAAAAAATCATCTTTTCAAATGAAGCTCATTTTGATCTTAGCGGGTATATAAACAACCAAATTTGTTGTATTTGGGGCGCAGAAAACCCGCACGCATACATTGAAAAGCCGATACACCCAAGACGAATCACTGTTTGGTGCGGATTTTGGTCCAGAGGCATAATTGTGCCATTTTTCTTCGAAAATGAGCGAGGAGTGGCCGTTAGAGTCAATGGCGATCGAATTTTTGAGAGGAGGATATTAGCAACATTTGGTTTCAACAGGATGGCGCTACGTGCCACACAGCCGAAGCTACACTCGATGTTTTGCACCCTGTTTTTGAAGATCGCATTATCAGCCGCAGAGCTGATGTCGTTTGGCCACCTCGGAGCTGCGATTTGACACCGTTGGACTATTATTTGTGGGGTGCCGTCAAAGATAAGTGTTACGCCAACAAGCCAGAGACAATGGGCGCTTTAGAGGACAATATTCGTGAAGCCATTGGTGAAATACAGCTGCACACAATCGATAATGTGCTTAAAAATTGGACCGATCGTGTAAGCTACTGCATGGCCAGCCTAGACAGCCATTTGAATGAAGTTATTTTCCATTATTAACCAGAAGGATTGTTCTTTCAAATAAAAAAAGAAATTTGAGAAAATATTCAGTAGTTTTTTTATAGCATTTTCGAAAAAAAAAATTTATTTGGCGGACCCTTTATATAAAAGGCGGGCAAATTTGAGGTTAGGAAGTATAATGGTTTAAAAACCTTTTTTTTGACAAATTCAGTTTTATTCATACCAATATAAAATAGAAATATGGGAATTAATAATAGAGTATGATGTCGGGCAAATGTCCATCTCTAGCACGTCGGCATACGTCCGCTCTTTTCACAAAATTTTGCACTACATTTTGCAACAAAGCTTCGCTTTCCTCGTCAAGACAGCGCCGAATTTCATCTTTTAGAGTGTGAATTGCTTGTGGTTTGTCCACGTAAGCCGGATGTTTCAAATGGCCCTAGAGAAAATAATCTAGCGGCGTTAAATCACAAGAACGAGGCGGCCAATTGACATTGACAAATCGAGAATTTACGCGACCGGAAAATTTCTCATGCAATAACTTATTTGTTTAGCTGGCTGTATGGATTGTGGCGCCGTCCTGCTGAAACCAAAGGTCACTGATGTCAACATTAGCCAATTGTGGCCACAAAAAATTTATTGTCATAGTTTAGTAGCGCAGAGAATTCACGGTAACGGCGTTTCCTTGTTCATTTTCAAAAAAAATATGGGCCGATGATGTCGCCTAACAACAAACCGCACTATACGGTCACTTTCTTTGGATGTAATGGTTTTTCGAAGACAGTTTGTGGATTTTTGTTTGTTTACATAGCCGCCTAATTGAAAATTAACCTCATCACTAAAGATGATTTTGTTGAAAAATATGTTTCGAAATTTTGTGAAAAGAGCGGACGTCTGCCGTCGCGTTAGAGGTGGACATTTTTCCGACATCATATTCCATTATTAATTTCCATATTTCTATTTTATATTGGGATGAAAAAACTGAATTTGTCAAAAAAAAAACAAAAAAATAAATTTTTTTTAAACCAATTTACTTCCTAACTTCAAATTTGCCCAACCTTTACTTTTACCCAATAAGTTACAGTTTAATAGCTTGAAATTAAAGAAAAAAAAATTAAAATCTTTCATTACTTTATACCTTTACTGCTAACGGCTTTGGTTATCATTGTTCAAAAGCTTGAAGAAGATAATTATAAATAAACCCAATTTTAATATTTAATTAATCGATTTACTATTTTAATCAAAAATTGTTTACTTTCCCAACTACTTTCTAGTTGTGCAGAAATTCAAAACTTGTTGACGTCAAATTCTTATTAAAATTTAATCGTTAAACAAACACTTTATGAAAGATACCAAGTGCCGTTTGAATATTAAATTTCGATTTTAATATTTTCAAATGAACAAATTTTTAGTGTTCTTAGCATACAACAGTCGAAAGGGGAGGGGAGGAAGTTCTTCAATAAATAATGATGAAGCAAATGTAAATAGACTTTTAATAATTGATAAAATGAAACTTTCAAGCAATTTAAAACTTAATTAATATGAAATAAACACATTTATTAAAATACATACATACATATAAATACACACACACACACACATGCACTGATTTATATATCCATATACATAAATGGATACAGACACTTTTGCAAAAATATTGTACAACATACTCTTACTACTACTACTACTACTACTACTACTACTACTACTACTACTACTTCGACTACGACTACTACTACTTACTCAGTATAATCAGGAAAAAAAAACAAGAACAAAAACAAAATCAAAGAAAATTGGATTAAGGTCAACAGGTCATGAAGTATTTATTAAATTTTTGAATACAATAAAAATAACAACAACAGCTACATACATATACATATTTATAGAGCAAACAATTATTTCAGAAACTTACATACAGCCATGCACACGCACACACATAAATGGTAAATAAAACGAAATTTTAAAATATTCATTTGAATATTATGTATATACATATACAACATATAGCACACACATGTACGTATTTGGACATATACAGAATGTACGTATGTGTTATATGTATATAGGCTTGCAAAAAAATCAACAAATTTGGGTTATTCCCCATGGATCCTTTTTCACACACTCACACACACACACTCACACAGAGTAGTCGAAAGAGACTGTTTTGTGCCAGAGAGACTAAAACAGAAAAAGTCAAAACAAAAACATGGAAAGCAACAACAACACAAACAATAACTACAAAAATAAAGTGAAACAAAAGTAGAAATATTTTTTTTCCAAATATAAATAGTTGGTAGCAACTAATTAGTAACGGTGTATATAAAAACAATTTTTGGTTCTTTAATTTAATAGAGAAATCTAAACTATCAATATATAAAGGATGGTCAGATAAGGACAACTAGGATGTAAAATATCATATTGATTTTGATTCTATACGAAAACAGTCTAATATTTGTCATATGGCTGGCTTCTAATCTTCTGTACTATTTAGATTGTGTAATGAAAAAATTCGGGAGCATTTTCTCAGAGGGAGTCTAAGTTAGTATCAAGCCGAAATTTAGCTTGTTGAAAACACATCTCCTGGACATCATGGTTTTCAATTTAGGATTGAAAAAGTTAGTAATCGTGGCTCTCTACCGATCACCATTGATTGTAATGTTTTGGCCACCATCGTTTTTGAAAAAAGTACGGACCAATGATTCCACCAGCCGATAAAGCGCACCAAACAGTCAGTTTTCTTGGATATAACGGTGTTTCCACATACACTTGAGGATTGCCTTCACTCCAAATGCGGCAGTGTTATTTGTTGACGTAGCCATTTAACCAGAAGTGCGCTTCATCGCTAAACAAAATTCGCTTATGAAAATCGGGAACAATGGTAATCTCGTTTTGGGCCCATTCGACGAATCTACGCCGGGCGTGAGTCTATTCATGATGAATTGCCAAGCCAAACTGAGAATAAATCACTTGACAGCTGTTAAATCGGTCGCCATCTTGAAAAGTAATGCCAACTTAAAGTTCTATACCTCTATAAAAAACACGCTATAGATATTGCATCCATCGAAACTGCCAATATCCAATAGAAATTGTCTGTCTGTCTGTATATCTTAATGTTCCGGCCGCTTTGCTCAAAATGCACAGTTCAACCGAAGTAATTGCAGTCTGCTCCGAATATCGGGTTTTAGCAGTTCATAGTACACAATGCCGCTTTGATCTCATTAAGAATGCAAAATTGCATTATAAATATTAAAACAACGCGATTATACTAACGAATTAAATGAAATTTGGAAGCAGTTATAAAACGCAATAAAGCCCAAATAAACCCATCAAAAAACCTCATAAAACCCGGTAACCTAGGTTTTTTTTTAAACCCCGGTTTTTGCAAACCCTACTTCAAGCGACATTGTCTATTATGATTCCACTACATGTTGAATAATGCAGGTATTTGTTAGCTTCACCTCCCCAAAAAAAGCACAATGATTCTGGATAATAGTGTTTGTTAGGATTCACTAATAACACTATGCAATAAATGGAAAATATTTTCTGACCATGGATAACCACTATATTTTTTTGATGCACTATGGATATGGATAAGTTTTTTTTTTTTTTTTAAATATGAGATTTTTGAAGATGCGTCTTCATACATCTTATGACAAATTTTAAATGTCTCATTCGATTTCGTTAAGCCATATGTTAACAAATACCAGCTTTAAGTCATTCTAATAACATTATTGGAGTTTTTGAGAAACAAATGATAACAATTTTTTTTTAAAAAAAAAAGTTCACAAAAATAGAAAGTAGCAAATATTCATCAGTTTTACTATTTAGTCATAAAGATGCGTATAATAGAAATAAAATAAACCATAACTCATGAAAAACGATGGGTAAACACTTGTTTTATTCCCAATTAAGTGAAAGTACCTAGTTTTTAAAGTACTTCTTTTGTTGTTGTAAAGCACGTTCTTAGTTCACACAATACGTGCCATAGAAGACCAAAAAGTTTGGTATTAAAGTTTTTTGGTCGTGTAACTCGAGAAATCTTTACGCACCAAAACTGAAATTTATAAAGATAAGCCAACAGCTGGTGATCGCCAAAGAATTATAGGGAATAAATAGTTTTAGACGTATTCAGAGCAAACGATAACTCTTGAAGGAATATAAAAATTGATAAATTTTTCCCATCCCTACAGCTTGCCTAGGCATTAGGTTTATAAACCATTAAACTTGTTGGAATATTGCGAAAAAATAAGGCATTTCTATCGTCAAATATGCTACCTTATAAAGATAAGTAAGAAGTATGTAAAGTACGAAGGTACATGTGTTTGTATTTAGCAAGGATGCAACATAGTGTTCATACGTTCCCAAAAAGAATAAAACAGTAATAATGTTATCATAATTGCACAACAAAACCTGAGATTACTTTATGCAATTTTAAAACAAAACGAAAGAAAAGATTGATGTTAAGGACAAGCTATTGGGTGATTAGCCTAATTCTTCAGTACAATTGATTAAGACGTTTCGCCGCGTATATTACAAAATTCAAACCCAACATCAACTGATCGGCGTAGAAGTCTTTTAAAAGATATGAGCTTTCAATTCGGTGAAGGTTATATAGAACAACGCGCCCAAAATCCCACGGTAATTGTTAAGTCTTTCAACCGGCCAGCAATAGAAGAGGTGTTGAGGAAACAGCTCAATCCGTGAGGAACAATTCGTCCAATATTCGAAATAGAGATAGAAATGGCCGAATAAGTAAAACTAATATGGAACGAATATTTAACCAACCGTCCCCCTATGTGCCTATATGGCCGAATCTAAATAATTATAAAATATTTCGCTTTTTCTTATTTTTTAGAATGAATTTATATCTTCTTAGTTCTTTTATATCTTTCCTGTAAACCTTAACTGTTATATATTTCGTAGGAATTTTTATTAAAACAAGAAGAAAATAATTTTTAGTTTAGAGTGAACACCTCAAACAAGACACTCAAATTCATATATTTTCACATAACACTATGCAACAAATGAAAAAAATCTTCTGACCATGGATTACCATTATATTTTTTTTGATGCGCTATAGTCGCTTATCTTCAACAATCATCAGTATTTCAGATTCCATGTATAAGTTTTATTTTAGAATTTTTTTTTTTAAATGCCCGTATTTTTGAAAAAAATCATATTTTTTTTTTAAATTCTGATATTTGTGATTTCTAAAAATTCGCAAAAAATAGAAAGTAGCTAATATTTACCAGTTCGCAATTTATTCATAAAGCTGCACATAATAGAAATAAAATAAGTCATAACTCATCTAAATCGATGGGTAAATAAAGGGTCCGCCATCTAACGTTTTCTCCAACTAGTGCTTATTTCGTGAATGGTAACACTTAGCTCATGTCTGATTTGAATGAATGAATATGGTTGTGTAAACGCTTAAACAACGCTGGGAAACTGGGCCTGCGATCGACGTACAGAAGATGCCGATTTTGCCAAAAAATCATTTTTTCAGATGAAGCTCATTTTGATTTTGGCGGGTATGTAAACAAGCAAAATTGTCGTATTTGTGGCACAGAAAACCCGCACGCATACATTGAAAAGCCGATACACCCAAGACAAGTCACTGTTTGCTGCGGGTTTTGGTCCAGAGGCATAATTGGGCCATTTTTCTTCGAAAATGAGCAAGGAGTGGCCTTTACAGTCAATGGCGATCGTTATCGGGCCACGTGGATCGAACTTTTGTTCACAAAAATTAAAGAGGAGGATATTAGCAACATTTGGTTTCAACAGGATGGCGCTACACAAACGAAGCTAAATTCGATGTTTTGCGTCCGGTTTTTGAAGATTACATTATCAGCCGCAGACCTGATGTCGTTTGGCCACCTCGGAGCTGCGATCTGACACCGTTTGACTATTATTTGTGGGATGCCGTCAAAGATAAGTGTTACGCCAATAAGCCAGAGACAATTGACGCTTTAAAGGACAATATTCGTGAAGCCATTAGTAAAATACAGCTGCACACAATCGATCAATGTGCTTAAAAATTGGACCGATCGTGTAGGCTACTGCATGGCCAGCCGAGGCAGCCATTTGAATGAAATTATTTTCCATTATTAACCGGAAAGATTGTGCTTTCAAATAAAAAAAGAAATTTGAGAATATATTCAGCAGTTTTTTTTATAGCATTTTCAAAAAAAAGTTTATGTGGCGGATCCTATATCAGAATTAAAATAAGCCATAATTCATGCAAATCGATGGGTAAATATTTATTTTATTCCCAATAAAGTGAAAGTACTTAGTTCTGAAAATAAAATTTCTGATTGTAATTGTATGTAATGAGTGTCGTATAAGCGATATTTTTTTCAAAATTTATAAATAACACTCATACGCTCAGTGGAATTTTCAGCAATTACAACAAACATTTTTTTCTAGGTTAGGTACTTTCACTTAATTGGGAATAAAATATGTATTTACCAATCGATTTGCATGAATTATTGTTTATTTTATTTCTATTATGTGCAGCTTTATGAATAAATTGCGAAACTGGTAAATATTAGCTGCTTTCTAGTTTCTGTGAATTTTTAGAAATCACAAATATCAGAATTTAAAAAAAAAATTACAATTTGTTTCACAATAACTCCAAAAACATGGGTTATATTCAAAAATGTTTATTAGAATGACTTCAGCCTGGTATAATTTGGAATATTTTAACATACGGCTTAACGAAATCGAATAAGTCAGTTCAAAGTTATCATAAGGCAGCCTCTTCAAAAATCTCTCACTTTAGAAAAACAAAATTTAAAAAAAACTTTCAATAGAATCTCAAATGCTGATGATTTTTGAAGTTAGGCGACCATAGCGCATCAAAAAAATATATTGTATATCAAACATATTTTTGCTTGTTGCATAGTGTAATTTCTATTGTATTGTTGTACCCGGGTACATTGTCACCCTGTTAATGGTGTAAAATATAAATTGCTTTACCATTTCATCCCAAGATGTGACACAAATATTTTCATTATGAAGAAACGAATAAAGACAAAAGTTATGAGTTCTCAGAAACTTTCAATTTTTGCACTCAAAGAAAATTGTATTAAAATACAAAAAGTTAACCGGTTATCCTGCCACACAAAGAAAATCTCCCTCAAATTGCTTCTTAACATTTCGTTTGCCATCAAACAACACGCAGTTATAAACAGCGTCTTTTGTACCCAATCAAAAAAGGAAGATGAGGAATGGTGCCTATATGTATACAAATATGAAACAAAGTAAGGGTGGGTGGCTTGACCTCCTTTCAGAAAATACGTTTGGGGCGACTACTGAGCAAAGAAGTGCTCAAAAAAAAAAAATGCAGTGGTGTAGAGGAGATCTACATAGTCCAGGATATTCGACTGAGAAAAGCCAATGACAAGGACAATACACCGATAACGCCAGGCTCCATGTTAAGCAAGTCGTAAATGCTGCACTCCAAGAACTAGAATTGGACTTCCTTCAGCATCTGCCGTAATCTTTGCACCTACGGATGACCATCTTATCAGCACCTTGTCTTACCTATAGTGGTAGAGAATTAAAAATTTACAAGAAAATGTCATAAAATATGTAGTTTTGTTTTTCATAAACAGATTTTGTTGCGGATATACTTGTATCGTTTGCTTAAATAGTTACCAATTGAAAAGCTTGAATTTTTTTCTTATGATTTTAAAAAATAGTAACCAACAGCTTGCTTTTTAGCTTCTACCTGCTGTATGAAATTTTATGTGCATTCATTTCTTTTTGTTTTCAAATTTGCCAGTGCATATATGTGCACGTATATGTATGCATTTGCATGTATGAATGAGTCTTTATGGAAACTGACAAGAAGAAAAATAGGCACATAATATGGCTATAAGGCCTATTACCAGAAAACAAAAAAAAAAACATATTTTTTCTTTGTCAAACTCTTTAACTTCTTCAAAACATGTAGTGCTGGTGTGTTTTAAAAAAGAAAGAGATGAGGATCAGAACTGATGACGCTGTCAAGGCTGCAGGAAATTTATGTTGTGGAATAAAAGAATATTTTTGGTTTTGTACGCAAAGAATGTTACCAATTTCTTGTTGTTTTTTTCTTTTTTCTTTTTTTTTTAGATGAAATAATTAAAACGACGATGTTTTTTTCCTTTTTTAATATTTATTGTAACGAAAAATATTTAGGAAATAATAACAATTAACGGCCAAAAAAGGTGCAATATTTACTCTTCTCCTCCTTCTGTTTGCGTTCTTGTATTCAAGGTAAGGAGTTCCTAGTACCAGCTATACAAACCAGAGAAGTTAAACAGCAAGAGGAAAACCAATGACTTTTAAGTTTTTTTGTTTTCAAAAAATATTTTGACAAATAAGATGCAGCAACAGCTAGAAACATGTAATCATTTAATTTAAAATGTAAATGGAAACATAAGTGCAAACTGAACGGTTCATATTAAATAAAAAAAAATTGATCTGAGGCATTTTTAAGCGTAAATTTAATTTATTTTAAAAATTAAAAATAATCAATATATTCAGTTCAAAACTATATTTTTTTTTAAATCAATTTGCCATCGTAACATGTGACAAATTTTGAAAAGATTTACGACCGAAACACAACGTTTATTGTAAGTAAAACAAATAAGTTTTCACAGAATTATCTTAATATTATTTAATATGATAGAAAGATCTATGACAACTATGTGTGAAACAATATGTGCCAAAAGCTTGCCACGTCGGTCCATATTTTCCACTACCCTGAGACATAATTGAGGTTCAAAGTCGTTAATGTGCCAAATTAACAACTTAATCAAAAACTTACCGGAATTTATTCAGAAAATATAAATAAATATTAATAAAATTCATTTAAATCTAAATATTGTCCACTTCAAAGTAATCTCCATCGCTTGATCCAATTCTCGAAACATTTTTTATACTCGGTTTTCGGTATGTTCATCAGCGCTTTCTGCGGTTATTCCATTATTACCGTTCGGCTGCCGAAACTCCTTCGCCGTAATGGTGTTTTTACTCGATTGAACAGAAAGAAGTCACAAAGAGCCCATTCAGGTGAGTTCGGTGGCTGTTGAGTGGTATTTTTTGCATTTTTAGTCAAAAAACTTTCGAATAATGATGGCACTATGCGACGGTGAGTTAATATGACGTAAAATCCACAAGTTTTCTGATCTCTTTCGGCGAATCGCTTCACGCAAATGAGTCATAACGCCCAAATAATACTCTTTGTTTACTGTTTGACCTTCTGGCAAAAATTCGTGATGCACTACACCGTAGTAATCCATGAAAAACGCAAGATTTGCCTTCTTTTTTGACTAAAAACAACGTAATTTTTTTTGGTTTGGACTCATTTGGTGAACACCGTTCACTTGCCTGATGTATGGATTGCGGTTCGTACTCATAAATTAATGCCTCGTCTCCAATAACGATGCTTCTAATGAATGTGGGGTCAGATTAAGCCCCGCCAATCATATCTTTCGCGACCACAACGCAATCTTTTTTTGCATGAAATTTAAGTCTTTTGGTACCAACTTTGCTGCTACAAGACGAAAACCCAAATCATTAGACAAAATGTCTTGGACGGACCCATAGGCAATGTTGAAGTCTTCCGCTACCTCTCTGATTTTTAATTTGCGGTTATTGAGCAACATTACTTATACTTTATCAGTGTTTTCGTCAATTTTCGATGTCGATGGTCTGCCACTGCATTATCTTTGATTGACTCACTATAACGTTTTGCCACAGGTAAACGACTATTTTCGTTAGAGAATTGTTGCCAAAACACTGTTCCAATATTTCCAATATTCGCGCACTATTAAATCTGTTTTCACGCAATATTTAATACAAATTCATTGTTACAAATTTTTAAAATTGTAAAAAACCGTCAACATACATAGAGTTAGATATACTCTTGGCTATGACACTAAGATTTAGCAGAAATATCAACAACAGATGTGCCAACTTTACAAATAAAAAGTCTAATTGGAACGATGAGACTGCCACCCGTAGTTTATCCCCAGAACTTTTTGATCTCATCCATTAGCTCTTGATTTCTCCTTGGCTTTTTAACGTACACTTTCACTTTTATACCCAAACAAAGAAGTCCATCGGTGTCAAATCACATGGCCGTGGCGGCCAATTAACATCGTTACGACATGAGATAACACGGTCATTGAATTTCTCGCGCAAAAGAGCCTATGTTTCGTTGGCTGTGTGGCAAGTGGCACCGTTCTGATGGAACCACATATCGTCCAGGACAAGAAGACCGTTATCATCTCGCAATAGCGAAAACTATTCACGGTGACTACTTGGCCGACCTAATTTTCAAAGAAGTTCGGCCAGATGACGCCGCCAGCCTATAAACCGCATCAAACAGTCACTCTTTGTGGATGCATGGGATTTTCAAGATTCACTCGTGGATTCTTATTTGTTCAATTCTCTCGAATGTGCACACATTTGGTCGATTATGCTGATCAAAAGAGTCTCGAACAGCATGAAATGCATTTTGATATTAACCTTTTTAAAACGTTTGAGTTTTTTTAAATTGCGCCAAACTAAAATAAACACCATTTTGTTGTTGTTTTACAGTTTTTATTTTTCCACTTTATCTTTGTACAGTTTATCTGAATACAGCAACTTAATATTCGTTTATATAACATTTTTATTTACGCCTTAACACGACTTTATTTTACGATAGCAAAACGTTAACTGTCTTGACGTAGGTAAAGCAGACTCCTTATATACCTAATTGCCTACAGTTTGGAAAGTTCCGGAAGTGTCTCAAACGCTCTCATATCAACCTTGACACAAGCCAATAGAAAGAAATCCCAAAGGCACTAATGTGGAGTATTTTCTTTTTAGTGATTCTGATTTTCATAACAATAACTACAATAACACTGAGCCTACATGAATTGGCAACTCTATCAGTTTAACACTCTAAACAGTTTATTTTCCAGACCAGAAAAGTTTGCTTTCATCTAACTAGACTAGAACTAGAAGTATTACTAACTAATTACTACACATCTAGTCTCTATTTAACTCTTTATGCATTGCCATATGCAAATATACATTTAAGGAAGAAGACCATTAATGCGTTTTAAAGACGTAAGAAAAAAATCTCAAATACAAACAGAGAAAAAAACCAAAACAAATGAAACAAATTGAAGTGCAAAGCCACTTTAAAAAGGAGGAAAAACCTGCCGTAAGAAAAGTTAAAAACATTTTTAACTGCATCATTAGGACATTACGGGTATAAATATTTATGGTTGTAAGTCAGATCGTTTTTACCGTTACTTTCGTATTATATGTCTTCTCTGTTCTTCTTATTTGAATTTATATTTTACTGAGCATTAGAAAAAAGGTATATTGCCTTTGTGTAGTACTTTGTGGTGCTTGTTTTCTATTCCAACACACATACACACACTGATATTTACTAAAAACCTTAACATACAAACGCAAATACATACACGCATAGAAAGTAAGGCCTATTAATGCATGTCAAGTCTATGTTACTGCATAAATCTAGTGCTACTTATAGGAGGGTAGTATAAAAAGTGAAGTACAAGTAGGAAACTAAGTAGACAACTTATAGTTGGTTAACCTTGATTCCATGGTGTGCATTAGAGTGGTTCATCTATTATACAAAAAAAAGAAATTGTGCCAGTCAGCCCCTGAGATTAAAGATAATGTAAAAACAATTTCAAAAATAATTGTTTATTTATTTTTGCCACGCCTACAAATGCCGCCTTTTTAGTATTTTGTTTACTGTGTCCCCATTTTTACTCCGATCATTACATTTTGTATACTGGTGTTCATGGCTCTCTAAGGACTACGTTTGTTTAAAAATAAAGAGCTTCAAAGAGCGGTGTCATGAACACTGGTATACAAAATGCTGAATGATTGGTAACAAATATCTGGAGGGTAAACATCTGTCATTTTAATTCCGTATTCGATAGACACAAAAGTGAAAAACACACATTTTTTTCAATCGCTATAATAATGTCGAATTTTATGTCTAAAAAAATGTTTTGCGAGGAAGTCAGATAACTATGTTTCATTTCAGGAAAACTGCTGCTGAAAGTTATCGATTGTTGGTAGAAGCTTACCGTCAATATGCACCAACTCAAAAAACTTGTAAACGATGGTTTGCGCGATTGCAAAGTGGTGATTTCGATACAGATGACAAGGAAGATGAGGAATTAAAAGCATTACTCGACGAAGGTTGTTCGTCAAACGCAAGAAGAACTTGTATTATCATTGGGAGTCACATAGCAAGCCATTTTCCTACGTTAAAAAGTATTGGGACTCATTTAAAGGCAAGAAAATTTGGTCCCATATGAATTGAAGCCGACAGACGTTGAAAGGCAATTTTGCATGTCGGAAATAATGCTTGAACGTTAAAAAAGGAGTCATTTTCGCATTGTATTGTTACTGTTGATGAAAATTGGATGCACTGCGATAACCCCAAGTGCAAAAAGTCATATGTAAAGTCCGGCCAACCAGCCAAATCAACGCCGAAGCCGAATATTCATGACACCAAGCTAATGCTCTGTATTTGATGGGATCAGAAGGGTGTTTTGTATTATGAGCTGTTGAAATCGGCTGAGACGATCACAGGGGAATCAACGCCGAAGCCGAATATTCATGACACTAAGCTAATGCTTTGTATTTGATGGGATCAGAAGGGTGTTTTGTATTATGAGCTGTTGAAATCAGCTGAGACGATCACAGGGTTCCTGTATCGAATACAATTGATTCGCTTGTAGAGAGCACTCAACGAAAAACGACCAAAATGTATGACCAGAAATGAGGCCATAATCTTCCCTTATGACAACGCTCGGCCACATGTTGCAAGACCTGTAAAATACTATTTGGAAGACAGTGGAGAGGAAATTTTGGCTAACCAGGCTTATAGACCAGACCTTGCACTTTCTGACTACGATTTGTTTCGACCGATGCAAAACGCCCTTACTGGAATACGCTTCACTTCAAAACAGGGTATCAGAAATTGAAACCGGAGCAGATCTTTTGGAGCGGAATCCATATGCTACCAAATAGATGGGAAAATGTAGTGGCTAACGATTGACGACACTTTAAGTAATATATCAGTTCACTTTGTTTTTAAAATAAATGAATTTTTCAAGTAAAAAAGTAGACATTGTTAACTTGTTTACACCATATAAGAGCAAAGCTTAACATGACTGTAATCTTCCGAATTCTCATTCATTTTTTATTGATGTTTTCTGAGAAAGCTGTAATGTTGCCTACTGCAATTAATTTTACCAGAGATATTTTACCAACTTTTTCGGACTCCCAAGACATAAATCTCGACTACAATAAATATATGTGTTGCGGTTAAAGTTTTAATTCTCTACTCTATTGTGAGAATTGGCTTTAATACAACTTCAGATCGTACTGCTTGCCCAGCGAACGGCTCTATGTCAGCGGAAATAAATGTAAATTTCCGGGGCTTGCGCTTATGATACCGGAAGTAGTTGACAGCATTGGTTCCAATGCAAGTACACATCGAGTCAATTAGCCTCCCACTATGATTTAAATTCAAATCATAGTCACCGGGTGCACTGCCCAGCGACCGAAATCCTATCAGAGAGAAGAAACGTAAGTTTCCATGGTTGGTGTTTATGATACCGAATTAAAGCCGCTACTCAGACCTTGATTAGCAGGTTTTAATATATATTATTTCCCACAACATTCCATGGAGGAACATGGAGACTTCCCTCTGTTAATGAGTACCACCCGATTCTATTTTTAAACTCATTGAAAGGAACCTACGGTTAAACGCCGGCTTCGAACGGCAAATGCATTAGAGCAGTTTTCAATAGTAAGTAATACTCATAACCAGTTACTAGCTGATGTTATAAGGTGATACCGCTGTCGAAAAACTATTTTTTTCTTAAGATGTTCTGGCCTGGTAGTGAACCGAGAACCTTCTGGTTGGTAGGCAGTTTTCTAACCTACCATACCACAGTAGCACACACGAGGGTTGGATAGATGTTATTTATTTCATATTTATACCTCAGAAACCATTACCCATCGATACTTCTTAGGCTAAGTCAAGTTCTTAGTCCACTTAGATAACATGATAGAAAACAATCTGTTGCTTTTGTAAGAATTATAATACATATTGGAACCATTTATCAAGCATGCGAGTCACAGCTTGATGAAGTACCAGAGAACCAATTTTATACAAAAAAAATTAATAAAATTATTTTGATATCCACTTTTAGCAGCGTCCGAAAAAAAACAACTAAAAACGAAATTCTTTCACAGTAGAATATATTTGTACATTTAGAGTTTTAAATACGATACACTTTGTACACTTACAAACATACAATCAAATATTAAATGTTAGTAATGCTGTTGTACGTATGTATACACATCAATACCAGACAATCATTATCAAGTAAAAATAGTATTGAATTCAGTCTACTAATAGTATTGAATTCAGTCTAATACATATATATTTACACACAAACTTATATACCATATATTATATACCATTACACTTACATATGTATATGCTTGTATTATGTAAAGGTGTGTACCTACCAATTGCCTACGCGTCGTTCACAAAGAGTTAAATCTTCAGGCATGAAAACTATTGTATAACTCAGCAAGGCAATGACTTTTTGGTGTTTTTATTACCCAACACAGAGACAGACATTTAGACAGTCACACAGACAGACGTATGGATAAACATACAAACATATGAATTGCAATGTAACCCCATACATAGCAAGATAAACACCTGTATATACACCTGTATGTACATGCGTAAGCACTTTTACACACTTTGTGTATATATAAAAAGGTACGCATGTAGTATGTTAATGTATGTGTTAACTAGTTATGGCTTCATGACAGTGAGTGTATGTTGCCTCCAATAATAATAAAAGTCATGTCGATGCTGTTACAATTTATATACATACATACAGAAAGACAGAGAGACTCTGAAATTGTAACAACATTCAACTTGGCATCATTGTTTATATATAAAAAAAAAAAAAAAAAAATTTTGAAGTTTATGTATGCTCTCTATATATGTATGAATGGTTATGTATTGGTTAATATGTACATTTGTGTGGTTTTATGAAGATACGCACACGTTTATCAATTTGTTACAGGAAATAGTTGTAAGGCCCAATACGTAAAAGGGCCTTCATAAAAATAAATTTAAAAAGAAAAGTTTTTAAAAGCTAAGCCAGTAATGTTCTTAATTAAGTTCATTTAGGCAGATTTTTCTTAAATCAATTTTTTTTAGATACAATTTTTAAAACAAAGTTCTAAAGTTCAGGTTAGACAAAAACCCGAGTTTTCAAAAAAAAGAACTGCATTTTATTGGGTTTTTTGATGGATTTTATAACTGCTTTTTCAAGGGCAATCAACTTTTTCGAACTGTTAACTTTTCTAAGCATTTAAAAAAATTTTAATTCAATTTAATTTTCTGACAAAAGATTTATTGAATTAGTTTTTATTGCTACAAAAAAGAAAATTAGATTTAACTCATACTTTTAGAGTCGCACTTATTCGAGAGCTTGACTTTTACTCGAGTAAATTTTTTCTGGATTCTAATGTATTTTGGAAATGATAATATTTTTCTGATAGATGTTTTGGACACAACAAAACATTTTGCAGATACCATCAAATAACATATTTTTGAGTTATTGAGAAACAAAACAATTCTCAAAAAAAAGAAAGCAGCAAATAAATGGTCCACCAAATAATTTTTTTTTAAATTCTATAAAAAAAACTACTGAATATTTTCTCAATTTATTTTTTTTTTTAAGGTACAATCCTTCCGATTAATAATGGAAAATAATTTCATTCAAATGGCTGCCTCGGCTGGTCATGCAGTAGCCTACACGAACGGTCCAATTTTTAAGCACATTATCGATTGTGTGCAGCTGTATTTCACCAATGGCTTCACGAATATTGTCCTTTAAAGCGTCAATTGTCTCTGGCTTGTTGGCGGGACACTTATCTTTGACGGCACCCCACAAATAATAGTGCAACGTTGTCAAATCGTAGCTCCGAGGTGGCCAAACGACATCAGCTTTGCGGCTGATAATGCGATCTTCAAAAACAGGGCACAAAACATCGAGTGTAGCTTCGGCGGTGTGGAACGTAGCGCCGTCCTGTTGAAATCAAATGTTGCTAATATCCTCCTCTTCAATTTTTGTGAACAAAAATTCGTTCAACATGGCCCGATAACGATCGCCATTGACTGTAACGGCCACTCCTTGATCATTTTCGAAGAAAAATGGCCCAATTATGCCTCTGGAACAAAATCCGCACCAAACAGTGACTTGTCTTGGGTGTATCGGCCTTTCAATGTATGCGTGCTAGTCTTCAATGCTCCAAATTCGAAAATTTTCCTTGTTTACATACCCGCCAAGATCAAAATGAGCTTCATCTGAAAAGATGATTTTTGATTCTGCAACATTACCATGAGTTTCAAAGTAATGTCACAATATTTCCCAGCGTTGTTCAAGCGCATACACAACCATATTCGTTCGGCGGAAGGATAAAACTAATTGTCTGTCAAATCGGACATAAGCTAAGTGTTACCATTTACGAAATAAGCACTAGTTGAAAAAAAAACGTTAGATAGCGGACCCTTTATTTACCAGTTTTACTATCTATTCAGAAAGTTGCGTATAATAGAAATAACATAAACCATAAATCATGAAAAGCGAATGGTAAATACATATTTTATTCCCAATAAAGTGAAAGTACCTCTCGTCTTAGAAAAAAAATTTTTTACTGTAAGAAAAAAACTCTAAAAAAAACTTATCCATAGAATTTGAAATGCTGATGGTTTTTGAAGTTAGGCAACCATAGCGCATCAAAAATATATACTGGTTATCCATGGTCAGAAAAGAAAACTTTTTTCATTTGTTGCATAGTGCTATCGATCGGAATGATATATATTAGGTTTAATAAAGCTCGTTTCAAATGTTAGAAAAACTTACAAAACTGTGTTAAAGAATAATTTTAGAAAAATGTTTTTAAAAAAACTTGATATATCATATATTTTCTCGATTCTGGAAAACTGTAAATCAACCGCAATCAAGCCTAATATGCTTCGAAGATCCCAAAGTGTTATAACAAGTGCTATCCCGGAATGGAGACCGTAAGATCGCAGGAAACTAGGCCGCCTACAAACAACATGACAAAAAACAACTCGTAGCGAGTATTGCAAAGCCTTTCCTGGAACCAATAAAACTCACCTAAAACTTTAAAAACTAAAAAAATTAAACATGGATGTTACGTATTCTGTAGAAAAGATAATTAAAAAAAGAACAAAATAAGGCCCTCGTTAAGTCACCCCTAACCCTATCTTCCTTCATTTTATCCTCTCTACATATGGACTATTTAGCAGTGTTGTATTCATTTAAACCACCATTTAATGTACATGACAGAACTTATTTAACATTTGCTATCCAACTAGAAATTTGCCAAATAAAACATTCATATGAATGAAAAAAACAACAACAACAAAAGGTAAACATTTTGTCCCAGTTTTTAAAACGCTTGCTAAAGACACATGTTTTTAAAAAATGTTGGACAATTTGTGTATTTTTTGTTTTTGTTTTTTGGCTGTTCGTTGGTTGGTTTTTCAAGCAAAACCACAGGGATTAATGCCAACCTTGTAAATAAATGAAAATCTAATTAATGAATGGCTTAATCGAAATAATTATTGGCAAGTTTTGAATTTTTCGCACAGTATGTTAGGCACTACTGACAGTAAGGGCAATTGCTATCAGTAGATAAATATTAAAAAGAAACATACAATTTATGTGGTTACCAAAGCTTATTTTAAATTTTGATTGATAGTTTGGATGACAGCTTCTTTCTATTCATTTATTTTCATATACATAGCGCTCCCCTTTTTACTGACGGCTAATGTTAAATATTATCTGAACCAATTGAGATATATCTCAATCTCCTATAAATTCCCTCTAAAATAAAGCAATAATGACTGCTGTACCACTTAAGATAGTATTTTAATTAATTTTTTTTTTTAATTATACTAAAAACGTATGGAGAAAATTGGTCATCAGCATAGCGCTATCAGCTATAATTACAACTTAATTAGTATTTTAAGAAACTACATAGCATTTTAGTTATTAAATACTATATTTTAAACATTATTAATTATAATTAGTAATGCGTAGGACCGCCTTTGTCTAAAATATCCTCGAAAATTCAATTGACAACTGAATTGTAAAATTTTCCAATATAATGCAACGAAATGGTGGACCAAGTGTGCATTAATCCGTTCATTAATTCGATTTTTGTGTTGTATTATCTTCCAAACTCGTACACTTTTCTAGCCACCCATCTTCATACGTTTTTGATTATATTTGGGCCGGGAAATAGGATGGCCATACAAGGGCGACAGGTTTTTGACTCTGAATCCATGGTTTAACAGATGAATTGGAACGGATTGTATGAATTGGAACATTTTAGATTTCAAAACAAGTTTTCCAAGATTCCCAAATAAGCGATGTTCAAAACTGTAAATTCAAGGTATCATAGTAGGATATTGCTTTCTACACTATCAAAAACCTCTCCATCTTCTATTGTGATTTAGTTTCCTGTAGGAGATATTACTCATAATGATTCACACATTTAGACCCTATTGGGGCTTTTTATATGGGTCAAAGTGGGACTTTGGAAAATTTGACCTTTGGGTTAAAATAAGGAACATCAGAATTCATTTTAGAGGTATGGTTAATGGTTCCATACGGTTCCATCGCTTTTTGAATTGAATTGAATTGAATTTTGAACCATTATATAATAATGATGAATTCTGAATTCGAAAAAATTAATTCGAAGTTCTGTGTGAACGATGTAATTTGTATAAATAATTCAAAAAGCGAAAAATGTAATTAGAAGTTCTGTGTGAACATGAGAGAGGTTCGAAAAAAAAATTATGCCAGTCACCCCCTAGCTTTTAGCATTTTGTTCACAGTGTCATCATTTCTAGTCCGGTCATTAAATTTTGTATACCGGTGGTCATGGCTCTGTAAGGGCTACATTATTGTTTTCTATAGTATTTTACTACCACATCAAATTCTAGTCATGACTATTAAAAACTTGGTTCGTACCCACCCTAATGCTAAATATTAATGAACGAAAATAAAAAGTTATAGGAGTTAAAAAAAAAAATAAATACTTAAAGTGTTTTGCGATAAGGGAACACTTTTTGCGAAAATGCCGATATCTCATATATGACATTTTAAATGAAGTTATAAAAACTAACTTAAATACCATATATGTATACATATTTATATTATAACAAAATGCATTTCAAAGCGTGTAACATTATAAAAACCTAAATTACCGACAAAACGAGAGGATATTTAATATTTTTTATATTCAAAGACAAATTATAATAATAAAAGTTTACTTTTAAAAGTTGGTTGTAAGTTGCGACAAAATACAGAAATTCCAATACTAAGTAATCCATATCAGAAAATTGGTACAGAATCTTTTGGATTATTATTATAAAACTGTTAAAAAACCATGCAAATACCATCATCTTAAGATGGATTTTTCTGGTGGGAGGTTGAAATCTCCTTATTGAACACTAGAAACCGCAATTGCCTTTTTTCTTCTATCGTCATGCCCTCTGCTGGGATTCGAGCCCGACTATTTATGTTGTATGCCTGCGCTCTAACCACTACAACACGCCACACCCCAGGATTTTTTCTGTTTAATGAAAAAAAAAATTCTTTATTTTTTGTTAAACTTCGTGCGTACTCTCGAAAATATCGAAGCTGTGGCTGAGAGTATGCGTGAAAATCCATCAACGTTAACTCCGCATCGTTATCAAGAATGGAATATTCCACGCACCAGTTCAGGTCAAATTTTGTGAAAAGATCTCAGTATGATGCCTTACAAAGTTTAATTGGTTCAACAATTGAAGCCGCATGACATCCGCTTCGTTTTCGCTTCGCTAGATGAGCCAATAAGAAACTGCACTATGATGTCGATTTACCGAAAAAAATCTTCTCTTCGGATGAAGTTCATTTTCATCTTGGTAAATAGGTTAATACGTAAAATTGCCGTATTTAGGGCTCAGAAAACCCAAAACGAAGCCAATGCATCCATTACGAATTGTGCGGCTTGTAAAGCAGAGGCATTATTGGCACACGTTTCTTTGAAAATGAGGACAATACAACCATTACGACCAATGGGGACACTTATCACAACATGATAACCGGTTTTTTTGTACACGCTCTTCATGGTATTGATGTGAACGATGTGTGGTTTCAATAGGATGGTGCAACTTGCCGTACATCTCATGCCATCTCATGCGATTTATTGCGTTAAATGTTTGATGGCCGTTTAATTAGCCGAAATAGTGATGTCAGGTGGCCGCCAAGAAGATGCGACTTGTCACCATTGGACTATTTTGTGTAGGGCGCTGTTAAAGACAAATGTTATGCTAACAAACCAGTGACAATTGAGCATTTGTAGGCCAACATGCGTGATGCCATTGCCGAGATACAATCCATACACTCGAAAAAGTACTCGGAAATTTGTTCGATCGTATGGGTTACTGTGAGGCCAGCCGAAATATCATTTCATTTATAGCCGGAACAATTGTACTTCACAACAAAAAAATAAATTTGGCAAAATTTCAAACCGTTTTTGTTGTATTATATTTTTAAACTTAAACTTTTAAATTGCCCACCCTATATAAGCTGGCTTTTATTTTAATTTTGTTTGTTTCAATGTGCTTTTGAAACAAGTTTGAAATTCTACTTATTACGATATACACTAATCTTGCTGCAGGAAAAAGGAAGTAAAATTTGTGTATGAAAGAATGCATTGTCACGCTTATAAGTGTTGAATATATCTCAAGAGCCACAATGTTCACAAACTCTAATTGAAATATTTAAGCAAGTTTTAGGTATGTGTGTAGAGTTTTTGTCTATATATGTACATATGTACGTATAAAACATCCACTTACTTTTGTCACTCACACACCGAAAGATATTTGAATGCAACATAAAAACCATTAATGACAGTGTCATGCATTTAAATAATAAAAAAATACTCTTCTCTTTTTCTATCTGTTTTTTTATGAATATTTGATAAAGTGTGTGTTAGTGGCAAGAGTGTTTTTGTGTGTATTAGAAAAAATACTTTAAAAAAGCAAAACAAAATATGCCTTAAAAAGCATTTGGGTAGGTTATCAGTACAAAATACTTACGCATTTTTATTGGCGCGGTTTTAGTGTACGAGAATACTTAGACCTGAAAAGAAAAAAGTAGAGAAAGAGAGATACAGTGAGAGTGTGTTATCAAATAGTTTAACAAATACACAGGGAGAAAAACAAACAAAAAAAGTGTTGAATATGCGCTCAAAATGCCGGAATGTTAAAGTAAAATAAACTTTGAAAAAAATCGAGTATGAAATAAAACACCACACCAAAGCAAAATGAGAAGAAACAACATCCAACATGAGTTTTAATGAGTTTGCCGACACTATTAAACACCCATGTAGGCACAGACGCAAGCACACATGTTAAAGCATTTCAACTCACGCATTTACTCTTCAAATGAGAGAAAGAGCAATTATAGAGAGAGTGAGAGCAATTTTATGCGTATAACTCTTATAAATACAAACACATGCTTACATAAATATATTTTTTTATTTGATTATTGTGTGTGAGTATCAAGTGTAATGTCACAATTATGCAGTTGTCAACACCATATACCCACTATTTACTCATACGAGTACGTGTACACATACTAACTATTGTTTGTGTAACACTGAATGTACATATATATGTATATGCTATAATAACACCACATAATGCTATAAAATAAATTGAAACGTATGTGAGTGAATTGTATGTATTTGTGTGTATTTTTATGGGCTTTTATGAGCAAAACGGAAACGGAAATAAAATCATCAGTAAATTACTATGTAGTCTTTTTTTATAGCATTTTTTTTTAAATTAATTTTATTTTATGCACAGAAACAAAAAAGACGAAAAAGTAATTTAAAAAAATTTCAACATGTTTTTGTTCTCAAATGATAAAAAACAGGGCAAAGTATACTTGTCCTAATGCAAATATGTTTTTTTATTATTTTATTATTATTATTGATATATGATAAATTTTTTTTACATTTTATTTAACAATTTGCATATTTATGATTTTTTTTGACCACATTTTTCATTTTACAAACAGAATTGCATATGCATAATAATACGGGTTTTAAATTTGTTTGTTTATTGCTTTAGTTTAGTTTTATTCTTCTATTTTTTATTTCATGGCTATAAAAAAATAAATTTATTTGTAATAAATCTGCAAAAATATCGTTTTATTTTAATTGCAATAACCGGCTTTAATACAAATGGAATTTCAGGGAATTACTACATAAGAAATTATTGTTTACAAAAGGGATTTAAGAGGAAGTTTAATTGAAAAGGGTTTTGGCATATATAGTATATATATTGCATACAGTTACTCACACGTAAAATGCGACACTTATAAAATCTCTTAAAACTATAACTTAGATCTCCAGAAACAGCAAAAACTTGGTTAAATTGGAGAACTTTTCTATTATACCTATTGCTTAAATAAATATAAACGATGTATGAAAAAAAAACATCAAAATTAGATACTTTATAATTTGCATGCTTAAACCAAAGTCCACACTGAATTTTTCTTATTAATTTTTTAAAACAAATATATTTTTAGTACCTGAAACACTTTCCATTGCTTGCAATCACAATTTGAAGACGTCGTGGTTCGGTTTGAAACAAGATTCTAAAGGGTTCGCCAAATAAATCTTTTTTTTGGAAATGCTATAAAAAAAACTACTAAATATTTTCTCAAATTTCTTTTTTATTTGAAAGTACAATCTTTCCGGTTAATAATGGAAAATAATTTTATTCAAATGGCTGCCTCGGCTGGCCATGCAGTAGCCTACACGATCGGTCCAATTTTTAAGCACATTATTGATTGTGTGCAGCTGTATTTCACCAAAGGCTTCACGAATATTTCCCTTTAAAGAGTCAGTTGTCTCTGGCTTGTTGGCGTAACACTTATCTTTGACGACACCCCACAAATAATAGTCCAATGGTGTCAAATAGCAGCTCCGAGGTGGCCAAACGACATCAGCTCTGTGGCTGAAAATACGATCTTCAAAAACAGGGCGCAAAACATCGAGTGTAGCTTCGGCTGTGTGGCACGTAGCGCCGTCCTGTTGAAATCAAATGTTGCTAATATCCTCCTCTTCAATTTTTGTGAACAAAAATTCGTTCAACATGGCCCGATAACGATCGCCATTATCTGTAACGGCCACTCCTTGCTTATTTTCAAAGAAAAATGGCCCAATTATGCCTCTGGACCAAAATCCGCACCAAACAGTGACTCGTTTTGGGTATATGGACTTTTCAATATATGCGTGCGGGTTTTCAGTGCCCCAAATGCGACAATTTTGTTTGTTTACATACCCGCCAAGATCAAAATGAGCTCATCTGAAAAGATGATTTTTTTTTTTGGCAAAATCGGCATCTTCTGTAAGTCGATCGCAGGCCCAGATTCCCAACGTTGTTCAAGCGTATACACAACCATATTCGTTCAGCGGAAGGATAAAACTAATTATCTGTCAAATCAGACATGAGCTAAGTGTTACTATTCACGAAATAAGCAATAGTTGAAAAAAAAAAATAATATTAGATGGCGGACTCTTTATATACTTCGGTTCAATATAGCACCCATTCTGCTACTAAAGTTTCCTTAAGGGTTAAAATCCTTGATAATCTTCGACTGGTTACTTTTTCTTAAATTTTTGTCTTAAAATAATTTATAATATTTAAGTCTGGAGACTGAGAAGGATTCTCAATTACTTTTGGCCACTTTACAGCAGCTAATTTCGTGCAATCCAAGACTTCTGTTTGGACTCATTATTCTGGTAAAATACAAAGTTGTCTTTATTTCTAAGATCCTTGGCATTTTCCTTAACTATTTCTTTTAGATCACAAGGTGCGACAAAAAAAAAATATTAATAGTTGGAAAGTGATACTATTTTTCTGATAGGCACTGTAGAGATGAACAAGGATCTGTTTTTGAAATTGTCGAAAAATCTACAAAATCTCAAGTTAGGAGTAAAAAACAGGTTTTTCGTACCTTTATGCACTTATAAGCTAATAACTTAGCTGAGCATTATCCGATTTTAAGTTTCTTTTCGGATCTGCAGCTCCGCAGCATTATAAATCGCTATTCCTTCGGCGTTCAGAAGTAGTTCGGGAGGCGAAAAGATATCCTGTTTTAAAGTTTAGTGCTGTCAGTATGGACTTCCACTGAATCACCCGAGATGACCGAGCCAGAATAACAGTGCCTTCGTGAAATCTCGATGTGGAATCTCCTATCCATTTCCACTTCAGATGATGAGATATATAATTCGGCATCCGGGTTTCTTTAGATAGGACAGAGGAACGCTTCGAGGGAAAAATTTGCAAGCGTAACAGGGCATTTAGTTTCACCGCTACAAGATTAGACTGTTGCCCGGCGAGTATCGGGGATGGGAGCGAGCCAAGCATAACAAGAGGCATAACATGGGGTGTAGGATAGAACGCCTCTTTGATTTAAAAGACGACAGATCTTTTTCATGGTTTGCTTGAAAATGTTTTAGTGGTATCATATTGTGCCGTATGGCCACTAAATGAACTACTTAACATAACCATAATCTATACCTTTTTAACAGAAGATGGAGACAGATTTCTTCCTGTACGCAGGCGAGGGAGCTATGGCTAGTTGTTAATCGGAGAGGAACTGATCAATCAGTGAACCTGCCAAGATGTAGAATTTCAGCTGTGGTAGGTGTATGGGTTCTGACCATTATCTTAGTGGACTGACATATGATCATTTTTGGTAACGTTGTGTAATTATTGTTGTGACATGGAGGCTGAGGTTGAGGGCCCTGGCATGGCACTTTGTAGAGACTCAATTACTGCTAGAAGTCACGGTAGGTTGTATCGGTCGCTTTGTTATCGTAGCCAGCTTTGATCTGATAAGCACGATGAGTTCTGATTATTGGGCTGATATTTGGATCGGCTGCGGATTTTTAACCTAACCTAACCTATCTTTTAAGTACAAAAAAGCTCAGATGGATTGAAGCATTTGTTGCAGCATTTGAAAAAACACATGCAATTGAGTACTTCTTTTGACCATGAAAAAAATACTATCGATCCAGCGAATATTACTGAGATTTCTCAAACACAGAATTGTCATTATCATTATCATTCTGAACAGGCACACTTGGAGGACACTACGATCCTTTGGATCTGTTGTGCCCATTCCGGGCTACAGTTTGCTTTACAGATCTTTTGCCTCTCTAATGAACACAAGCTGATCTGAGACCACTAGCTAATCTGGTGGACAAAAATCTCTATCAAGACCTATAAAGAACTCCACTTTCACACAAAATGTGTTCTGCCGATCTCTGAAGCATGAGAACACAGTCTATAAACATCAACATACGTGACCGACATCCATTTCAAATGCGCTGAGTCCACAATGGATCGTAAAAAATCCGTAAGAAGTTTTATGTTCGTCCAGCCATACTTAAAAAATTCAGAGCGACGCCTAAATTGCATTTGGCAATTTTCCAATTCTTAATTCGATTTAACATGGTAGTAAGTAGTGCCTCACAGTAAGGTTCTGGACCAATATAGCGTGTAACTGAAGCTTTCCTAGCCACTATATTCGCTGCTTCGTTACCATTTTTACCGCAGTATTCAAGTAATCAAAATATCTGATACATTTTTTTAAGCGAAAGCCTATGTAAAGTATCGTAGCAATATTTGGCCAGTCGAAATATCATACGCTTCGAGCCAAGTGCTCTTAACGCAGCTTGGATGTCAGAGAAAATATTAATGGTCTTACCCTTGAGAACGCTGTCCATTTTGTTTTCCGCACATATGACAGTGACCATGATCGCAGCCTGGAAGTCACTAGTCTCGGTTGTATCTATGAACACCAGCACGGACACAGTCATTCATTTTGTAGCCATCGGTATACACCAGTCAGATCAAACTCATCCCGATCTAAGGGCCCAATAGACCAACAATCTCGGTCCGGGAATTCAACCTTGAATCTTCTGTCAAAGCACAGATCCAAGAGCATAACATCCAGGACCGAAAAAGATTCTCCGATCATGGTTCTGTGTAGAAATGCATAGACTTCCCGACGCATTTTTGTATCTCTGGAACGAAGCTACATAGGAGATAAAATTTGTCAGCACTTTATATGTATAATGACACCTGCAAAATTAAATCTCCTGCCAAAGTACAGGCTCCCCGGCACTTTCAAATTAATCAGAGCTTTCAAAACCGCTGTTGGACATGTTCTCATTGCTTTAGCAGGCGAGTATCCTTATTCTGCCTAATTTGTTCATGGTGGTAGCTTCCTTAGGTTTCCTCTACCAAGCTATTGTCGCATAAGTGTTAGTGAGTCGAATAATGCGATATATATCTACATCGTCATTCTTGGCAAAAGATCCCATGGCGTACCATAGGAAGAGCGACTTTCCTAAAGGGGCCTTATCACATAGAATAATCTGTGTATACTTTCTTTTTAATAAAAAATATTTCCTATCCACTGAACTAATATGTAATGGTGTAGGGCCATATTATACTCATTTTTATGTCTCCAATATTTGCGAATATTTTCGCTCTATAAATGAATATATATTTTGTATATAAAAAGAAATGTATGTCTTATACATATCGATGATATGTATGTACGTGGTATGTTAACGTGTTAAAATTATTTCACTATTTTATTATTATTGGTATGATGATGGTGATATTTCTCGTAACATTTCATATTAACGAGTGTAAGTATGTGAGAGTGAGTACGAGTGGCTGTATATTTGTAACAATTTTTTTATGCAAATGATTGTAATAAAATTTTACGATAATATTATTATTGAAAGAGTACTATGTGTGTATACATACATACATATCATATAAAAAATTTTATATATTTTTGTATACATTTATAGATGAAATTCTTGTTTTTTTATGTAATTGTGTAAATATAGTTTTTGTGTTTTTCTTTTATCCATGTTTACCATTTTTCGGTTTCTGATTTCGAAATATTTTATGATATATTTCTGAACATTTTTTCATGTTCGAGCTGCAAAAAGGGGAAACTCATAAATGTCACGTTTGATTATAGTCAAAAATAAATTATATAACATTATTATAAATGGCATTACATTATAATAAAACTGATATAAAATTATTATGTAACACTAGATATGGATGGAGTGTAACAATTTGGTAAAATAATTTATTGTATTAACAGAGCAGTTAAATTACTACTTTTGACTTTTTGCATCTACTTCAAGTGTAGTAACTTGTATTATCCAAAACCGATAGGGATTTCATTTTAAACAAAAGACTTTTATTAGTTTGTTTTTGATATCTATTGAAAGCAGACAGCTTTATCACAAAAATCAAACATAAGCTTGGTAGACAAGAATAACAGAAATTAAGTCATGTCAATTGTGCATGACACAAGCATGGACATTTTTTGTTTTAGTAAAAATTAAAAAAATTTTAAAAATGGAATAAAAAATATCAAAATATTAAAAAATAATAAAAACAGAAATATAAGGGTGTTTTTTATAGAGGTATAGAACTTTAAGTTGGCATTATTTTTCAAGATGGCGACCGATTTAACAGCTGTCAAGTGATTTATTCTTAATTTGGTTTTGCAATTCATCATGAATAGACTTACGCCTGAACAACGCTTGCAAATAGTGCAATTTTCATTTTTCATAAGTGAATTTTTTTTTTCAATTTTCAATTTTTTCAATTTTCATAAGCGACTACGTCAACAAGCAAACTGCCGCATTTGGAGTGAAGGTAATCCTCAAGTGTATGTGGAAACACCGTTATGTCCAGAAAAACTGACTGTATAGTGCGCTTTATGGGCTGGTGAAATCATTGGTCCGTACTTTTTCAAAACCGATGGTGGCCGGAACGTTACAGTCAATGGTGATCGGTATAGAGCCGTGATTACTAACTTTTTCATTCCTGATTTAAATAACGACGGCGCAAGATGTCACACAGCTTGTACCACAATATATTTATTGAAAGAGACATTTGGCGACCGCCTAATTTCACGTTTTAGACCTCCAAGATCTTGTGATTTAACACCGCTAGACTACTTTTTGTGGGGCTATGTAAAGTCATTGGTTTATGCGGTAAAGCCACAAACGCTTGACCATTTGAAAGACAACATTCGCCATGTTATTGCCGATATACAGCCACAAATGTTAATATGATTAGAAAGTTCATCGAAAATTGGACGTCCAGATTGGGCTACAAGCGCGCCAGCCGTGGCGGTTATATGCCAGAAATCATATTTAAAATGTAATGCCACAAGATTATCTTTCGGATAAATAAAATTCATGTCAATCGAATAATCCATCGTTGTTTTTATTGCAACTTAAAGTTCCATACCTCTATAAAAAACACCCACTATAAGATAATAAGTAATTTATTTTCTTATATTTGTACATATTTTTTTATTATATTTTATAAATTTTTGTAATTTTTAGTATAAAAAATTACTATTTTCCTTTAAAAATAAAATACAAAGGTCCACGCTTACGTCACGTACACTGCCATTGGGAGAGAGAGAAAAACCAACGGATCTCGGGAATGCGTAACCTGTGTTATTTGATTAATGCTGGATAAACATTAAGAGAACTCGATACTAATTATTTCAATGATTGAAAAGATTTTTACATAAATAATTTCTTAATCGTAAGGTTCCAAAAAAGGAGAAATTGTTACATAAAACAAGTTATCAATCACATTAGAAATAGTCTATAAAATCTATACAATGGTATTTGACGATTGCACAATAGAAGTGCAATAAAAGTGCAGTTAATTCAAGATAACAACACATTTTTCGGACTTAGTTCCTTGTTCATATATCTGGATTTCAGGACTAAGGGATACTAAGGTGGTAGCATTTGATTATGATGTATTGCTGTTAGTGTCTAGGAAATTCTTGTCTGGGCTACGAAGTGTGTTCTAGGCATAAACCCTGTAAAGACCGAGCTTATGCTGTTAAATAGTAGAACAGGCATCCCATCTCTTACACTGCCGAAAATCAAGGCAAAAACTCTAAACTTCGCGTCCAAGGTCAGGTATTTGTGGATCGTTCTTGATCCTGAATTATAATTAAAATGTAGTGAGACGGTTAAGGTCGGTAGCAATAGCTTATTATTCATCTAGTAGGTTATTGGGTAGAACACAGGGACTACGATCCGGCGTACAGTGCCGTAGTGAGATATTTGTTAACATATTGATGCACTGCCGGAGAAGGCAAACAAAAAAAACTTCATCACGGGGAGACATAAACGAGTGCTAAGAACTACAGGTAGTTCTATAGAGGTATGAGAGCACTGAGGACCTGCCCGTGGGCAGCCTTCGAGATGCTGTGTCACTTGCTGCCAATTGACCCTTTTTTTCTTTCATTTTCATTTAATTCATTGGATCTTAATATCATGTGAACTAACAATAATTATTAAAACTTAAATAAAAATTCGAATGCTAAATAAACTAAAAACTTCAAAGGAGTTACTGTCATTGGACTACATTCATCTCTCCTGTGTGTGTCTAAACGTAAGAGTATCCTTCCTTCCTTTTCGAGTATGGCCAGTATGACATAATTTAATAATGGATTTGAGTGTTCGTCGAGATCAGCATATCTTAAGATTTCCATTTTTACTAAAGGAACGTCTAGATCTCTATGAACATTCGAATTTTTGATGTACTATGTGGCGGCAGTGACCATTCGTAGAATTTGTTTTGGCGCCTTTGAATTTTACCATATTTGCAACTCAAGCAGTTCCCCATAATTATACCCCGTAGCACAAAAAGGATTTAAATATGAAGAACTCATTCTCTTCAGAATTCATTATCATGATATATGAACTTATGCAGAGATTATACCAATTTTTCTTCTGAAGGGTCAGCAGTAGATCAGGAAGCTTGGCAACTAGTTCAAAACTAGTTGCTAAGCAAATTTAGCAGCAACTCAAAAGAAATAAAATACGAAAAATAAATATTAATTTGTAGATAAGAAGTTTACAGTCTAAGCTACACGTTGTTTTATGCTCCTGAGAAAATTATTCTCTTCAGAAGTCATTATCTTGATATGGGTCAACGGATTAATATCTGGGAAACTGTGACAGCTTATACTAAGCACTGGAATCCATAGAAACACTAAAATTACTTTGGCCTATCAGCTGTACCGGTATGAAGTGAGCGTCAAGATACAAATGTCACCATAGGGACATTTGAACAGGCCTTAATTTATGTTTGTGTTGGCAATGCCATCTGTCAAACATATTCAGTATACATCAAATCAGTGCATAAACAATATCATAATTTTTCATCGTGCTAAATATGGCGAATTTTGTACCAGAAAATGATGAATTGCCGAAAGCATTAATTTTTTGTATTCATTTGAAGAAAAGTGCTGTAGAGTCGCATCAAATGCTTGTGGATGCATATAATGATTATGCTCTAGACGGAAAAATTCATGGATTAATCTAGGACAACCTTTAACTTTGTCTGCAAAACATGATCGATTCGGCAGGACGACAAAGCTGTGTGTCTGGTGTACCACGTGTTCTAATATCTCGTAAAACCGTTAAAACAGACCGCAGCCGACAACAAAAGATCAATTTCAACCTTGCATTGATCGACAAACGACCTGAATGGGTAGCCAGACACGTCAATGTAATTTTGCAACATGACAATGCACCTGTAATCGAAACAAAACCGGTTCAGGATACAATAAAAGCTTTAGGCTGAGATTTGCTGCCATACCCACCGTATCCACCAGACTTGTCTCCTTTCTACTACTATTTGTTTTCGTCGATGGAAAACGCATTGGCTGAACAGCACTGCGATTCCTACGAAGAAGTCGAAAATTGGGTGACTTCCACAAATCGTGAAAACCATAAATTGTCTGAAAGATAGGAAAACTGTGTAGCCAGCTATGGCCAATACTTTGAATAAAACGCTTTTTATTTTCCCATTAAAATTTAGTGTTTTATTTTCGCAAAAAAACGCTCATTTTATACCGGTATACCCGGTAAATGCTAACAATCGCTCATACAAAAACTATGAATAGGACAGCAGCGAGAAATCGTTGGAGCATTTACTATGAGAGTATCCGACGTTAGCTCGGAAGAGGCTAAGACTTCAGAACTCACCAAGCTTTCATATATTAAGAAGAATCAGAGACATCAAACTGGACAAGATCATAGGCTTTGTAAACGCATTGGTTTGCGTTTAGCGGTTTTCAAACTAGAGCCAATGTAATACACATCAATCGAAATCATGAGTTAGGACGAGTGCCAACGCGGCACTACATAAGAGCTAATTATATCCCCTCAGTTTGGGGACACCTAAACCAACCAACCTATTATCTTGTTATTATTTTCGGCTTACAAATTTCCAGAAATGATTGAGTAGTAACTCGTGTTTTGAAATTATTGAAAAAACTATTACTTTGGGGGAACCTGATTGTATAAGAGCGCTCGTGCTTGCATGTGTAACAATCTTCCCGCAAAAGCACGATGCACTAGATTATTAGGAATCATACCTTAAATGAAATACATCATGAAAAAAAATATATAAAATTTACTTCGTATTTATATTACTTTCGATATATTGTCTAAGACGCTTGTAGGTTATTCAAAATCTACAAGAAGTTAAAACAAAATAAATCCTTTAAAATAATTATCCAAAACACGTATATTTTTATTATTATTATTTTTTTAAATTAGTTGACACCCAAGTTTAAATTTTGTTAAATTATTATATTTACTAATGTTGTGATTGCAATTAATTAAGAGAAAATAAAAAGTAATCATGTTTGTATATTTTCAATTAAATCTTAGAGTTGATTAAAAAATGTTAAATCATGTTTCCTAGCAGTATTCCTCCTTCTCTCTTTAGTACGGTTCTAAAATTCCTTTTTTTTTGGCTTATTAAGCAATTTTTAGTTAAAAAATTTATGTTCACATGGCACTGGTGTTGGTGTGTGTAAATTTGAGTTTTATTTGCTTTGAGTTTTCCCAGCTGACAGAGAATGCTGTTGGATTACAATTTATATTAAAAAACAAAAAAAAAAAAAATTATTACATGATAAAAGAATTTTACAAAGTTTGGGTTGCCTGCGTTTTATTTCTTTCAGCTATTTTTCGCTTGTTTTTATATTTGTGTGTGTGTGTTGTGAAGAGAAACATAAAACAAATTAATACCCGTTGCCTTTTTTTCTCTTTTTAGAACCAAAAGCAGCGACCAAAAATTTAAAAAAAAAACAAAAAAAAAAGAAAATAATATATATAAAATAGAAGAGGAATATGTAATTTGAAGAAAAGAGTAATTATAGGGATTTTTTGCATTTTTTGTGTGGATTTAAATTAAATAAAAAAGTAATTCGCCTCTGTGGTTGGAATAGGAGCCTCGAAAGAAGCGAGAAAAATTTACTGTTCTGTCAAATATTAACCCTTTAGGAGTGTAGGATGCTTTATGGCACTATAACATCAATACATCAGTTACATGGTTCTATAATATCACATAATAATATACATACATATCAACATATACAAAAAGCTAATGAGAAATAACCAAAATTATCGGCATGATTTTAAGTGGAAATATTTATTAATACTATATACTATATACTATATACTATATACTATATACTATATACTATATACTATATACTATATACTATATACTATATACTATATACTATATACTATATACTATATACTATATACTATATACTATATACTATATACTATATACTATATACTATATACTATATACTATATACTATATACTATATACTATATACTATATACTATATACTATATACTATATACTATATACTATATACTATATACTATATACTATATACTATATACTATATACTATATACTATATACTATATACTATATACTATATACTATATACTATATACTATATACTATATACTATATACTATATACTATATACTATATACTATATACTATATACTATATACTATATACTATATACTATATACTATATACTATATACTATATACTATATACTATATACTATATACTATATACTATATACTATATACTATATACTATATACTATATACTATATACTATATACTATATACTATATACTATATACTATATACTATATACTATATACTATATACTATATACTATATACTATATACTATATACTATATGTTGTCAATATAGGATCGGTAAGCTCAAGAGTCGGCCTGTTTTTTTCTAAATTTTTCTCTTAATTAGAGTTTAGAATTGATCGTTTCTCTACATTTTAGCGGCTGATAATAAACAGTTCTCTTTTAATCCCACCGAAGTCTTAATACAATCTTCTTTGCCGTTAATTCGTTCTTTTCAAATCCGACCTTTGACCGAATTTTTTATCTTCTCTATTGGTTATTGCAAAAGAGTTTCAACTTTGTTGTGCATCAGCAATGTTTCACTAATTTGAATAGTCAACCTTTTTGTAATACTTTTAAACTGTCATGTGATCTGTTCCATCTTCAGAAAATTTATTTTGACCACCCAGAGAAGGATACCTCTCGGAAACTGGGTCGTAATTGACAACCCACTTTTTTTCCATTTGTTTATTCATAGCATTGTCATTGTACATTTTACAAGTTTTTTCGTTTTATGTTTCTACGGTTTTTTTTTTTAATAAAAGCATATTTATTAGGATTTTGCAATTTTTTTAACATTAGATTTTTTTAACTTCATTGAAGAGAAAGGTGCTGAAAAACTCTCTGTATCAAAAATGCAATCTGAAATATCGCTTTTCAAACTTATGCACAGATGTGTAACAAAACTACTATCTAGGTTAGTTAAAAAAAACTGCAGATACTTTTATATAATGAAGATTCCTATTAAGATTAGTACAATATGACTAAGAAGGGGTATTTTGACTGATCGTCTAGGATCATCTAGATTATTGCTTTTACCCTTTTTTAATTCATATGCATTCTTATACTCTTGCTATTATATTTTTACTTTTGAACAACACTGATCTAGATATCAAGGCTTTCCCTTTTAAGTTGTAAAAATATTCTTCAAAGAAAATGTTAATGTTTTATTCAAAATCTTTAAAGACTGAACGGTTTAGGAAAATTATTATAAAATCTAAGCTCTCTCATTAGCTCTTATATGGGTTAAGTTAGAGCTTTACAAGAAACAAAATCTATATTAATACTACTTTCGCTATATCTGAATACTCTAGCATTTTTCCCTAATTATAAAAAAATATTTAGGATTTCTTTCCTCTGACACATAAATATGACTTTGTTTTGTGGTATAAAAGAAAAGGATACTGTTTCGGTTGCATTAAGTAAAAACGCCAAATCCTCAGTAAAAGGCACTTTAAAATGTTGTTTATGGCTTCGAATATATACGAAAGGATCCACTTAATTTGCTTTCGTTCGAATTGCTGGTGTTGTATCAACAAAGTTTTCAATTTTTTCTCCATTTTTATTTTACGCTTTTCTTCTATATTTTTCAGGCTCATTATTTTTGTGTTTCATACGCACGAAATATTTTTATAATTATTTTGTGTTTTTTTTTCTTTCATTTTTTTGTGATTTTCTTTTATGAAGTGTTTGTTAAAATTGCCATAAGCAAAAGTTGTTATTTAACGAAGAATAATTATTACTGAGCTTAAGAAGAGTTGTTAAATGCGTTTGAATTTAAACACAAATTAGCGATTGCGTTTTTAATATTTACAAATTTACAATAATTAACAAATTTTCGTTAACATACAAAAATCAAATTGTTAATAAGCCTCATTAAGAAATTAAATAATATTTTTAATTTCAGTTTGTTATTGAGTATTGAGTGGTACTAATGCTGCAAGACTTTCAAAATATTTGGATAACAATTATGATAAAAATCTAACGATTAAGAAGTAGATAAATTTTTTGATGACAGTAGAAGAATTTTAGAAAAATTTCTTTATTTTTTTCATTGCTCGCGAACGATACATCACTATTTTAGGCAGTTTTTCGCACCGGAAACTTGGCAATACTCTCTACTCCTATCCCATCTTGGGTGGATAGGTGCTTCTGTTTTTTTCTTCTTTTGTAAGTGGCAAAAAAATCCCTTCACTTTTGGTTACCAATAGTGCTGGAAATTCGTAGAATTTAGTCTACGAGAAATAAAAACTTAAATTTACATTTAAAAGTTGTCAGCAATGAATTTTTTGTTTGAGGCCAGAAATTAAAGAATGACATATACTGATGCAGTACATTATGCTGGTACTAGGAAAATAGGTAATGGAAAAGAAAGTGACTAGTCTTTATAGACATTCGATTTAAATTCTTACCTGTCCCAAGTGATAGAAAAACCTTCACTGGAACTTGTTTCACGTTACGATAATAGAACAAACTCTCTCCTCAATTATGATCCAAATTACATAATTCTCTATACAATATCTTAAAATAGAATTAAATTTTAAGTAATTCACTTTTAATGACCATGTGGCTCACTAAAAAATCACCGTGATCTCTTATTTTTATCGCACATTTTTTTTCCATTTATGAAACACATGTTGCCGGCAAGAAAAAGAATATAAAAACGAATTTCAAAGTTGCCATTAAATAGCGAAAAAAGTAAATCAAAGTGTCACGGATTCACTGAAAAATTAGCTACAAATGGATGCGATCTATGTGATGTATACGCAATCAATTTAGAAATCAGTTTCTTTATTTTGTCAGAACACATTCGGTTATAGTTAAGGTAGAGCATTGCTTTAATTCTCAAGTATGAATCAAGCAGTTTCGTCCTTCCCTGTAAGCATTCAAAAAGCGCCGAAATAGACTTTAAAATACCGCTTCATAATTGAGAGTTGTATTCCACTTAAGGTTGGATATACATAAGTTTTGTAAGTATTATTAAAGCTATTACAATTAGAGTATTTCTTACACCGCACAGTGGGGCAGGAATGTACTATTTCAGAAATCAATTCAACCGCTGCAACAAGTATACCCAAACGTATCAAAAGCGTTTCAAATAATAGCAACCTCTAAAAAAGAGAACTTAAGCTATAAGTTCTTCTCCATTGAAGCTAAACGTGCAAAACTGAGCATATGCGGATTCCTTTATAGAATACAGAATCTGAATGTGATAATTTTTGTTACTGCTTTTTTGAAAGAACTAGACAATTATTAAATGTAAAGAGTTTTGTTTTATTTGATTGCGTATTTACTTTTTTACAGGAAGTTTTTAGTTCAACTTAACATGTGCTCAGCTTTGCTAGCTACTGTATGTATTTAAAGCTTAATTTTTATGCAGTTGTAATATGGTAGGATATATATGTTTAAAGCTTCTTAATATTAAGTAAATAGAATACTGCACTTAATATTTTTATTTACTTTCGATATGCTTATCGAAATATATGTTCCCCTAATATCATTTCCGTTTAAGTAAATGCAAGAATAATAAGAAGATTACTTCTTAAAGTAGACTGTGTCTTAAATATTTTTTTTTAGAATTTTTATTTATTATTCCCTACACATTTAATGGATGCAATATATATAACAGCACTGTTGCCATGCAACATGTACATATAACAGCACTGTTGCCACATTTTTATCAGAAAGACTTTCCTGAGGTCACTGGTATATCCACAGTGCATGTCAGTGAAAAATAAAATAGAAGGTTGTAATAATCGTTAAAAAGAAACCAATTTATTCGGAATGTATATTTGTCACCGGGCTACGCTCTAGCTTTCTTAGTTACTTCACAATTTTCTCAGTCCGATATCTATCCATGCGATCTATTTCTTTTCAATAGGCTTTAAAGTTTTTTTAAAATTAAAGACTTTTTCAATGGTTTTTTCTCATCATAATCGTGCAGCAACTTCAAGATCAAATTAAGTTAATAAAGACTATCACTTAACCCCCAGCTACATATATCTGTATCGAAGTGGATTTTTTTTCCGTCACTCCTCTAGGAAAAATATTCGCTTTCCGCAAAGCATCCATTCTCTTATTTCAGTTTCATTAGTCAAGTTGATTTTCAGCCTTAGCAGATGATTAGTATACTGTAGTTCACCTCCATATGATTTTGTGTAGTGATGAATATCCTTGTTAAGCAGGGTTTGCAATCCACTGGGCAACCCGGTTGGGTTTTTTTATTTAAAGGTTTTCGTAGCTTATTTACAACTAAAATAAGTACTGTAATTTACGTATTAGAAGTACAAAGTAAATCGAGCCTTTTTTAAGCTCAAAATACATAATTAATTAAAAAATGTATGAAATCACCGCCTACATATTTTTCTCATCTCTGACGCAATTTTCGAATCCCGTTTCAGAAAAACCTCTCATCTTTTGAGGCAATCCAACTTTACAGTTAATTTTGAATTTTTTGAAAAAGGCTATTCGGTGATATGCTAAAATATATTGTATCCATCGCAATATCCAATAGTCCGAGGAACTAATGTTCGGAGTATAAGGCGGGTGCGACATTTGATCGTTTCTGCCAATCGTTTGGCAACTTTTGCAATGTGAGGTCGAGCGTTGTCATGCAAAATAAAAATAACTTAATCACATCTGGCTTGCGGCCGTTTTTCTTATAATGCACAGTTTAAATGAAGTAATTGCAGTCTACTTTAGCAGCCCATAGAACACAAGAGAGAATGACGAATAAGTACTCACAAAGAAAGTATACATAAGTACTTATCTATATTTTTGGGTGTTGTGTATACCAATACATTACCAACATACAGATATAACTCCACTTCATACTTCTAGCAAACAACCATCTTAAACAACTTAAACAACATGTTTGTATCCATGTTATGCGCTATAGCTATAAAATTATTTGTGTGCTTGCATGCATATGCATTCAAAGTATGAGTATTAATGGGTATGGAAAAATATTTAGAGTACATGAAGTACTTGTATGACATGCGTGTATGCTTCTACAACAATGTTTGTGTTTCTTCTTTGTTTTTCTCTTTTGTGACAGGCCCAATAAACAATCCAAGACAGAAAATTTCTTTTTTTAAACATTGAACAGATTCCTAGAACTTTTCATACTATATAGCAATTAAAAACCTATTTATAAAAATAATACCTGGTACTTTAGCGTAGAAAAATCAAAGGGTTATTGCGTTTGTTGAAGTATTTTTTTAATTCCCATTGCAATGTTTTTTTCTTTTTTTTAAAGGGAACCCATAAAAGGACACTACCTGCTACAAAGGTCATTAAAAAATTTGAGTGACATATTTAAAAAATTTTTTTTTCCTATTTCACGGAAAAGCATTGTCGTACATAAAATATATGTTCAAAGGCACATATACAAAGGCTTAATAAGAATATATACGATTTTTCACTTATGACGACTTTAAAAAAATTTACGAATTTTTAATGATGTTAATTTTATCAAGACCTTTTTATTAGTTTTTGTTTTTAATTTTTTTTTTAACTAAAACCCTCTAAAAATGTTTTAAAATAGCTTGCATATGTATTTAGCCATATTAGTTTTACTAAAATTTCAATATAAAACACTTTTATTAACTGTATTACATCGATTTACTCGAGCAAATACTCGAAAATATTCAAGTAGAAATATACACATGTCCAAGTATAAATATACCCATGCTCATACACATTAAACTTATAAGTGCGGGTATGGCACAACTCGTAATTGTAGTTATTTACGTTGTTCTGGCTTTGAATATGTTGTGTGTGGGTATCGTTTTTTTTTAACTTTACTCACTCATTAATGTTTGGCCACCAATACTTTAAAAGTACACAAAGCCATACTGTTGTCATTTTCTGGTACATAACACTGCCTGGAGCAGACCATGAGTGCAAAATTGCACTATAAATACTAAATCGACGTAATTTTACTAATAAAAAAATCTTTTTTAATTAAACAAAATTAGAAAGCAGTTATAAAACCCAAAAAAAAAAACAACAAAAAAGCCAATAAAACTCGGTGGATTGAGGGATTTTTTCCCGGGTTTGTGCCAACCCTGTTGATAAGTGGCGGTGGTCCTCATTTAGCATTGTAAATTTTTCGCAGTAGGTGTGGTTTTCTCCTGATAATATTCATTTCATGTTTGTCATCATCGAAGGTGAGGTGGCTTCTTTGGATGGATATGTCTCTAGGGACGTTGAAATCTTTTTATTAAACACTCGAAATCTTAATTATATTTTTCTTGTGACGGCTTTTGCTGGGATTCAAATCTGGACCGTTTGTGTTGTATTGCTGCGCTTTGACCACAACACCACGCCACCCCCATATCCATATGGATACCTTCTAAAAAAATGTATAGTATATATATGCTACATTTTAAGCAAGATGTTGTTCCAGCTTACACCTCTTAAGTGAAAAAAAGAATTGTTTTAGGACAACAACGTCAATGCTTTGGATTGGCCATCGTCTAGCCCAGACTTGAATTCCATCAAGTCAATTTTAGTTATTATGTAAAGACGGTAGAGAGCTGATACCCAAAAAACCATGTCAGGTCTCAAAAGAAATATACAGGAAATTTAAGATTCTATTACTCCTCAAGAATGCTTTGACTTGATGGAATCTATACAGAGACGGGTGATGTTACTCAATATTAATTCCAATTTTTAAAAAGTTCGAAACTATAATGATCAAAATTTGTACCAAATTATCTCAATTTTTTATTTTATTGAAATTTTATGTTTGTGGTTTGAATAAAGGACTAATTTGTGTTTAAAAAACAACACTGGTCAACACAAGTTTTGTTTCCTTTAATTTTTTTTTGTGTTATTGTGTATTTCTATGGTCCTGACTATGGAAAAATTACTGGGATATTATTAACAGCTTTTTATTGTGACATGTGCATTTTGATAACTTTGGGAAAAAATACAAAATTTTGATACAAAATTTATACTATAACACCATCAATGATCTTTTATAAGATTTCCTCGATTGAATGGCTTTAGGTAGATCTCGTTGCAAACCCCAGCAGAAGTATGCCATCATATGAAATTGCAACTTTCCCTGATAAAGCTCTTCTGTTGTCTTTAAAAATCACCCAGATTTTGTGGAAATGGGTTTAAATGCGAGTACAGGAAGTGGAATTTTACGTCCATGCTGCATCCTAGCTTATGAAAGTTCGATAGCATATACTCAACAAGCTCGACATGGTCGTAGGACTTCTTTTTTTACCCATAACCAAAACAAATTAATTTCAAGCTTTGGATTCAACTTCAGTAATTGAGTTGACAAAATCAGGATCTTTCCGGAGCTGCCCAATCTGTGGCCCATCAAAAATACTTGTTCTAATTACGCAATTTTATTTTATAGATATAGGTTTTCGATATTTTTCAAACATATATTCAACACAAATATGAAAAAAAAAAATTTGCAATAAACACACATCATATTGACAACAAAAACAAAAAAAAAAAAACGAAAATCCAACTAAAAATAGTTAATGAGGACAGTAAGCTATAACTCAAAAACAAAAGCTGTTGGAGAGAAACTTTTGCCACATTTTTAAAAAAATGCACGTCAATTTGATACAGAAACAAACAAAAAATTTCAGGAAACAGACAATTTTGTTTTGTTTTGTTTTGTTGAACAGTGTAATCACTTTATTTTAAACGGGCACATAATCGGGCTGATAAGTACTCAAGTTGTTACAGTATTAACACACATATAAAACATTTTTGGGTCCCAATATATTCGTTTACTATTTCACAATTTTTCTTGTCTCTTATTGAAAATGAGTACCAGTTCTAAACAGCAATTGCAAAGGGTAAGAGAACAAAAAATATTCTGCAAGAAAAAAAGGTATTTTATCTTTCACTTAATATGGATAAATAAGAATCTGTGTAAGTGAATAAGTGTGTTAGTTAATAAGTGTGTAAGTGAGTGAGAGTGAGTGTGTGGCACTGTTGGTAAGTATTAGTAAATAATATTTAATTTTCTGCTACAACAACTATTTCGAATGTGCACATCTATGGGATACTTTTCTAAACTGTAAGTCCAACGAATAAAAAAACTCCCCATGATGGCAAACATATCCAATCCACTCATAAAAAGAAATCTACTTCTCTGCCAGTATTTTCTTTAAATTTTTTCTTCATTTGTTTCCTATTCTTGTCATGTCCACAAGTTGGATTTTTCTTGTCCACTTTTCTAACACACACACACACACACACATGCATTTACACATTCTCTTTCTCTGGCACATACACATATCACATATTAGTGCTTTTACTGTTGTGTGACTATGTCTGCCTGTGTCTGCCTGGGTATTTATGTTTAGAAGAGTGTTTTTTTGTTGTTGGAAGCGTCAAATGCTTTTTATGATTTTATTTGATAAAAAAACGAAGGAAAAATTCTCAACAATTGTTGAAATAAATTTAATTTTGTATTTTATTATTGACTGTGGTTTTCATAAATAAAATGTGAACATATGCGTTAAATTGGTCTGTATTATTTAGGAAAAAATAAAGAAAAAGGACTCAGAGAGGAAAGAAATATTAAGTATAATTTTGGTTCCTACTTTTTCTTTTATTTTTCACTTGAAGTTTATAGGAAAGAAACCAGACAGAAATGTTTTCTAAAAAAAAGCAAAATTAAAGGACTTATCACATTATAGAAATAAATTAAATTTTTGAAAGTACACATTAAATGCATGAGAGAGAGTATATGTAATTGTTGAATATAGTGAAGAGTCATGCCGGTTATTAATATATATTTCTATAAGATGGCAAATATTTTTGATTTTAATTGAAAAAAAGGTCTAATTTAAGTTTGTAACCTTTTTTTGCACACTATGTACAAAACATAGACAATTGAGACATTCTACATTACATTGAGCCTATTTCGCTGAAGGAACCCAAAATGGACTGTTGAAAGAGGAAAAATACGTAGTCCTTATCCTCGACAGGAAACTGCAAAGGAACGGGCATTTAAGTGCCGTTCTATGCAAGGCTTCTAAGGCAATGTGGGCTTGTAGTGGTCTTATCAACAGGACCTGGGGTCTTAACTCGAGGAACATTCATTAGTTGTATACCATGATTGTAAGACCAATAATTTCTTATGCATTGGTTGCATGGTGGCCCAAGGCTAAACAAAATCTTTCCATATATATATGCATTACGCTTCAGAGGCAGACCTGTATGGCCTTAGCGGCTGCAATGGGAACTTGGCCACTGAATGGGCGGTGGCATGGTGTAGTGGTTAGGGCGCACGTATAACAACACAAACTATTTAGGTTCGAGCCCCACAAAAGCTTCAACTTCACTTCACACAACTCCATCTAAAAAATAAAAAAGAAGCCCTCTGACCTTCCCGAATACCTCTGGCGATGATGACAAACATCAGACGAACGATCAGGAAAACACGCCACCTACTGGGAAAAAATTACAATGCTAAAGTACAAATCACCACTAATTAGCAAGGATTTTCACCACAACGTAAAATTATATGGAGGAAGCTAAAGTGGATTGATCATCTACTTAGCTTGAAAGATTAAATCGATTAAAGGAACAGAAACAAAGCAACGGATGCTTTGTTGATAGCCAATATGCTCCCTAGAAGAGTAACGGAGAAAAAAAAATTATAAAATCTGCAGCTCTGGTGGCCCTAAGATTGCTGACACGATGCGGCCTCAACAGAGAGAGCCATACGGGTTACATGAGCATCTCGGAGCGTATACGCAACTTTAAGCTACTATTGAGTAGGAGCGACGTGTACAGCGGTGGCTTAAACTTCGGTCACAATTTTGAGGTTATTATACTTGATCGTCGGGAGTGGGACCTGTGCGGGTATTAATATATGCGATCTTGTACTAACATATATTACAATAGTTAAGCGGCTCTTTCTTCGGAGTATATAGGCACATATACTCGAGTGCTATAAGAAAGTTGACACACTGGCATTAGGTCTTGCTTTGTGGGGTAACGCTTTGTTGGGTCTCTCGACACACTTGTATTATGGGGAAAGAGATCCCTGACAAATTTTTAAAGCTGGGCTCAGCCATTGAACTCATGGGACCAGAGCCGTACTGTGGTATAAGGTGGTTCACGGCCAGTAGGAAGATCGATGAATGAAAGATTGAACTCCGAGAGGTAAAATACAACTATAGGAGGACTTATTGGTTTCCTGACGGACCATTTCTTTCCCACCAGGTTAAACGGTATAAAATGAGCATCGAAAGGAACCAAGTCTGATGAATGCGAAGGGTGAGGTAGCAGCTCCCAACATAATGCTTTGATTGTATCCTGAACCGATTTTGCTTTGTGTGCAGGTGCATTGTTATGTTGCAAAATTACCTTACCTAGAATTGTGGCCCATTCTGGTCGTTTTTCAATCAATGCATGGTTCAAATTGATGGCGATGTGTATTAACGGTTTCATCAGATTTTAGGAGCTTGTGGTACACCACACCTTTCTGGTCGCAACAGACACACAGCGTTGACTTGTCATTGAAGTTAATGGTTGTCCGGGATTAACCCATGATTTTTTCTGCAGCACTTTTGTACAAAAAAAAAAAAAAAAAAAAAAATAATAATACTTTCCGCAAATCATAATTTTTTGCTAAAAAATTTGCCATCTTTAACATGATTTTTGTTTACTGATGTTATGTATATTGAATATGATTGACAGTTGTCATTGCCAACACAGAAAAAAATAAGGCTCATTCACAATAAATGATGCCTATGGAGACACGGAGCTCTTTATTGTTTCTGAACAGGTTCGTCGGCTACCTATTGGGAATATTGCTGTCATCATACACATAAGTATTGCCAGATTCGAAATAACCGCTGGCTTAAATTTAAACTGATATATAGCCCACCCGATAGTGTCCCTCGTATAATATAAAAACTGTATTTTCTATTTAATTCAAATTTGCGGTATACTTTTAATAATAAATTAAAAATTCCTTCAACTAAGAGAAAAAGTAAATATTTGTTGCACTTTTTGTAAAGACTGAAATCATTTTATTTTTTGCCATTTGCATTGAAAATATTTTCCTGTCTTAGTTAATACATAATACTGCGCTTTTTCTTAAAGAAAAGAAAACTGAAAAGATTACATCTTCCACAAAACGTATAGAGTTTTGGTTTAAAGTTTTTTAAAATTGTTGTTGCTAAAATTACGAAACTTCTGAGTACAATTGTTTATAACCACAACGGTCTCCCAAAAGTAAAATGAGAAAAAGATAATCTTTTTTCTTTTGATTAATTTGACCAAATATTTGCAACTTTTTATTCCCACTTCTACTTGTTTGTTTGTTTCTTTTTTCTATTGCTATCTGTTTAAACGAGGAAAAAAAGGAATATTTCAAAGCGTCGCAAGACGAAAAAGTTGTCAAATTTACATTTTTGAAAAATTACCAAAGATTGGAAAGTTTATCAATCAAAATTTTTAATTTTCTTTGTATCTCCTTCTGGTGGTAGTGGTGATGGCATTTTTTAATGTTTTTCTCTGTGTCTATTTCCGTTTCCTTCTTATCTCATATGCTCACTTACATAGCAAACCAAAACGAAGATGACAGTTTACACGTGTATCCAGCATAAGAGAGCAAGTGAAAGAGAGAGAGAGAGAGAGAGAGAGAGAGAGAGCGTAACTTATATGTGTTAACGTATTTGATATTCATATTTTGACATGTGTATGCGTATGTGTATGTGCTCTTCTTACACGAATGTTTAACATATTTTCTATGTGTGTTATTTTCCGTTTCGTTTGCTTCAATATAAGTGCATACACATATATGTACGAGTGTGTGTTTGTGTGAAAGTTTGTAAACAATTTGAAAAGTTTTCTAACCATTTCAACCACAATTTCATTGCTTTACATGAAGCAACAAAAACAATAGCAGTAACAGTAACAGTAACATTTGTAGCAACAACAAAAAAGCCAACACGACAACACTTTGTTGGCAACCATAAGTGTTGCCAATGCAAAAAAAGCAACTGGTGTTTCCTCCAGTCATGCCTTAGTATGTGTCTGTCTTAAAAACTGTCTCGGAATGGGTTTTTTTATTAAGTCTGTGCATGTGTGTGTGTGTGCGAGTATGGGTTTATTTATTGTTTAAAAGTGTGTCTGTATGTATGTTGGACTTTTTTTATTTTATTTGTTTTTTTTCTCTTTTTTTTGGTTTTTGTGTGGGTCTTTACCACCAGGGGAAATTGGTATTGTAAAATTTGATTATATGGTCTTTTCCTCTAATATATTCAACATATTTTATATTGTTGCTGCTGCTGCTCAATCTTTATTTTCCTTTTTTTTGCTATTTATTCCAATGAATTACTTTTATGTAAATATTCTTTTTCTTCTTTTTCTTTTGCTGTTAATTTATTTGTTTTGTGTTTATTTTTGGGGTCCCTTATGAGCCGAAATGATATTTACAGTTCATGCAGCAAGTGGTAGTGGCATGTTTGGTTTGGTCTTAATAAATCATACATTTAATAGAAGCATTACATAAATTATTTTTTATTCAATTATTTTTTTAAGTTTTTTTTTGTTTCGTATGGATCGCTTTGATAAGATAGCAATAAAATATTGGTTTAAGCAAAGAAATGAAATTTTTAATTTATTGTTTTAAATGGTTTTGAATAAAAAAAAGTTTTCCAAATGAAATAGAAAGTAAAATATGTTTTATGAAGTGGCTATTTAATGTAATTTAAAAAAATATAAATTCAAACATGTTGCTAAGAAAATAAAAATGCCTAAACAGATATTACAGCACATTAGTGCCTTTGGAACTGCATTGTGGATTTTTGTCTATGTGTTTGTGTCAAGGTTGATAATGTGTTATCTTGATAATGCTGTACTAATTTGTGTATTTGACAACATTGCCAATTGGACCATCATCGGGTAACACAATCTTACATGTTTAAAATTAACGGATATAAAATTGAGGATAGGAGAGCGTTTGAGACATTTCCGAAACTTTCCAAACTGTAGGCGGTTGGGTATATAAGGAGGGTGCTTTGCGTACGTTGATATAGTTATCGTTTTGCAGTCATAAACTAAAGTCGTATTTAGGCATATGAAAAAGTGTTGAATTAACGAATGTAAAGTGCAAGATAAATAAAGTGAGGAAATAAAAACTGTAAAACAACAATATGCTGTTTATTTTATTTTACGCAATTTAAAAGAACTCAAACGTTTTAAAATGGTTAAAACGTAATAAAATTAAGTTTCCTTAGAGATTAACAGGAGATCAGCATTATTTACTGTAGCGTTTTTCATTTGAGAACTTTGTTTCTCAACATGGGTATATTAAATTAACGCTGTAACGCAGTTTTCTTTCCCAGCTTGGTTATGATTCAGTCTGTCCAGGGTTGGAGCAAAGGTCTGCGTCCTTTGTAAATAAAATACGATTATTTCTTTTGTATTTAAAATTTAAACAAAACTTTTTTGGACCCTTAATTTCTACGCTTAGTCGCTAAATTAATTACATCACAGACTTGGTTCGAGGAAGATTGGAGCTCAGGAATAGTTGGCTGCAATTTGTCTGGCAACTTATAGAGATATTTTTCGTAAGCTGATCTTGTCAAGCTTACAGGTACAGGAACAGTAGTCGACAGGCCTACAGGTACAGGAATGGCTATCGGTTGTTAGCCTAGCAGGAACGGTTGTCTACAGTCTTACGGAAACAAGAACGGTTATCGGTAGTTATAGCTTGGCCAGGTTGCAGAAACTCTTATCGGCAGTAAAATCTGGTAGGGTTTTGCAGCAGTTATCGTCTGGAGCGGGGGTTACTCAAGTGACAGGTTTAATACGGTAGACCTTGCCTTTTGCTACTTATAACCCAATTGTAGGATAAATTTGGTAGACTTTACAATTGGAGGTTAACAAAAATACAAAATAAATTTATAAGGACGCCCAGAAAGTAGCCACGGTTACACGTCTTGTTAAAAAAAACTCGATTTTACTCAAACCAACCCTCAATTGTCATTTCCAAATTGTAATCATTTATGATTAAAATAATGTGAACACAATGAGAATTACAACTAATGTTCATAAACGAAATGTTATATTCTCATATTGTTAATAGGTTATTATGTGTGTTCGCTTATGTTATATGTCAGTGTGATGTCTTGTTATTAATCTCGCTTGCCTGTGCGTTGTTGTTGTATTTAGTTATTGTTAATAAGTTATTTTAACGTCGCGTTACAACGTGATCCTTTCGTTACAACAAAAGTAAAGGAACAAACTAAGTTTTGACAAGTGATACAATGAACACATTTTATATATTAATTACATTAATTACATTAATATATAAAAAGGCATAATATACAGCCTACTGGTCCTTGCAAAACTGATATGAAAAATGTGGTCGATAGCACTCACTAACACGTATTCAACTAGGTCGTTTAAGTAAAAATATTTTAGCCATTAAACGAAGTGTTAGAAACCAACCGAATTTGTAAATTTGTCGACGTATGACAACTGTCCGCAACTACCATCAGGTCAATTTTGTGTATGACTTTGAATTTATGCTTTCCAAGAAGCATCTGTGTATGTTTTGATGTCTTCATAGTAGATTTACTGAATTCGATTAATAAACACGCCGCAGGTTTCTTAGAAAATTCTTATTTCCATTTAAAGCTTTTTTCCATTTGCCTGGATATGTTGTGGCAAACAAAATTTGCCGCATTTAAGCTTCTGAAACTCTGAAAGCATTTGTAGAGAAGTCTTTATATGGAGACGTTATTATACCAATTTTTATTTATTTATTTTTTTTCAAAGTACTTGGCTGAGTTGCGGTGAATGCTATTGAGAAGAAAATTCAAAATTGATAATGAGTGTTATCGTTAAGCAGTCATAAAGTAAAGTTGTGCTTAGGCTTAAATAAAAGCGTTGTAAAGACGAATATTAAGTGCAAGATAATTAAGTTGCTGTATTACGAGTAAGATAAACTGCATAAAGAAAAAGTGAGCAAATAAAAACTGAAGGTAGCAACAACGTGGTGTTTATTTTATTTTACGCAATTTGAAAGGACTTAAACGTTTTAAAAAGGTTTAAACTTAACAATATGCTGAACGTCAACATATGCTTAAGGTACTTTTTTCTTTTGGGTTGAGTTTTAATTAATTTCTTTTTAGCTACATATGGTAAATAATTTTTTTTTTTGTAATAATAAAAAAAAATTAAATAATAATATAAAATTCAAACGAAAAATTATTTTTTATTTGCAATTACTTTGTTCTTAAGTCCCTTTTAATTTTTGTTTGTTTGTTTTTTATATACTTTTTTTAATTTTTGTTATAAAAACCTCATATAAGTACTTGCATATTCTGCTCATTTCACACATTTTTATTGAATTAAATATTTAACAACAACAGCAACAACATCGAAAAGGGATATATTTTTTAATGCTCATTCGTATCCTGTCAGATATGGTTGTTGGATGTTCTTCATCATGCTGGAAACACTCATAATTTTAAAATTTATTTTTTGTTTATTCGGTATGTTGTTGTTGTTGTTTTGAATGTATTTTATTCATTTAACATGAGTACTTAAATAAAACATGTTGTTGTTATAGTTGTTGTTGCTTATTACGTGTAATACTTTGAAAAAAAAAAACAACGTAGAATACTCGTATAATTAAAATTGCATGGCAGAACACAAGTGTGGCAAAAAAAAAACTCCACTTAAGTTATTATTATTATCTGGGTTTCCCCACTTGTAACGCTTTACAGTTCTCATATACTCGTATATATTTTTTAAATTTTTTGTTGTCTACACTTTCATCAGCTAGTTTTAGTTTTTAATTTTTAATTTTTAGTTTTAAACTGACGGCATCATGGCGTGTAGGTATGTGTGTATGTATGAATACTTTAGGTGATATTAAAACTATTTGTCGACTAAACGTAACCATATCACCAACAAAACTAAACAACCACAATAACCAACATCATGACCCTATTGACCCTTAAAAAAAAATTGTAATGGATTATATGCATACAGAGAGTATGTGATCATATAAATAAACGTCTATGGATGCGTGGTGTTATTATACAAATTTTTGTTTATTTTTTTGTACGAAATGTCAAAAGTTATTTTGATGAGCGCTATACCATTTGAATATTTTTTTTACCTTTTTTCTATAATTAAAGTAAGTAAACAAATTTTATAACATTTTTAATACTATATTAACTTGTTATGTAAATAAATATTTTGATGAGTTTCATAAATTATTTACTTTTAATTTTTATTACACCCTGGGGAAGAGAGGCACATACATACCTTATTTGTAGTTAAAACTGTTAAGTAGATATTGTATTTACATGCTGGCTAATGAAATGTGTAAAATAGTTTAAAATAAATAAATAAGGTATGTGTCTATACATCAGGTGCTTTTTTAAAAGGTTCATAACCTTAAGTTAGCAACACTGCTTTATTTGATAACTGATTTAACAACCGACAGCTGCTTTTTGTTTATGGTTGTCTAGTTTGAAATTTCATTATGAATAAATGGGTTGAAGCATAAGTTATATTGATACTGAATTTTCATGCAAAATTTTATTCTCCGATTAAGCCAATTTTTACTTAAGTGCGTAAGTTGATTTTGCGTTACTTCTCTTGGGAGCATAAGGCTTTCACTAAGCTTTTCGATTCTACACGGCTTGCTGTCGTTGTCTTTGTTTCTTTCCCTGTAAGTCCGTTTTGCCTTAGTTTGTGGATAATCGTGCGGCATCAGATATTCTTTGGTCACCAGCGTTTTTTTGATTCTTGTGGTTTCCACTCAAGTGCCATCCATATAGTACTGTTAGGATTTGTTCTTAAAGTGTGGTCGTTATATCTCCACTTCCTCTGCCTTATCTGCCTTAGTATGGGCTCCCATAGTTCTATGTTGCTTATGGAATTAGCGTAGAATATCTTACATATGATTCTAAGGCACTTCTTTGCGAATACCAGTAGCTTTTGCGTGATAGTGTTAGACACAATTCAGATCTCCCTGCCGTACAACAGACTTGAATTTTCAGATAAGTTGAATATTCTGAGATTGGCTTGTCTAGAAACAAACCTGATCAGAAGTTACCGGAATTTATTCAGAAAATTTAAATGCAAGCTTGTTCATCTAAACATACAACACACTTATGCCAGCGCTTGATCCAATCCCAAAGTACTTTTTATATTCGGCTTAGGGTATTTGCATCAGTGCTTCGGCTACTGGAACGCGTTCCCCGTAATATTTTTTAACTCGATTGAAGCCAAAAAAGTGACAGGGAGAAAAATCAAGTGAAAAATGGCCAAAAAATGTTGAATAATGATGCCATTGTGAGGCGGTGCGTTATCATGGTGTAAAATCTACGAGTTCTCTTTCCACAATTCTCATAACGCCCAAATAAGACTCTTTGTTTACTGTCTATCCTTCTGGCAAAAATTCATGATGCACTACACCGTTGTAGTCCATAACAGAAAATTATCTCGGCTTATTTGGTGAACGCCATTTACTTACCTGATGTGTGGATTGCGTGTCGTACTCATAAACCCATGTCTCGTCTCCAGTAATAATTCTTTTGATGAATGTGGAATCAGATTAAGCCTCGCAAATCATGTCTTTTGCGTTGTTACAAATTTAAATCCATTTCTAGAATTGTAAAAAATTGCCAACGTACAAGGAGATGGATGTACTCTTGGCTATGTAGCTTTTGCAAATGTCAATGTCTATGATGCTAAGACTTAGCGGGAGTATCAATAACAAATGTACCAACTTAACAAAAAAAAAAAAAAATTCGCACAATGGGACTGTCACACGGCGGCATTCAGAAATTTATCGCTTTCTGCCACTCATATTCACTCATGAGGTGGTCGCGTGCTGCATCTTTGTTAATATTCGAATCAAGCTCATTTTGCATCGTCTAAGGGCAGTAAGCACAGATGAGTATGAATCAATAGCGTCATAATTGTTGATAAGTATGAATATGATGAGTACTTCAAGCTTTATGATATGAATGCCTATGAGTAGCCATACCAATGAGTATGAATAAGTATGAGTATAAGAGCGTATGAACCATGATTCGAGTATACTCATGTTTTCAATGTTAATTGCTGATCTATAACATATAAATATGTTGTTATCAAAATCAGGTTGGGCACTTCTGCATTATTACATTGCTAAACAGAATAAACAAAGGCCACAACAACAACTATACGTGCTGTTTACAAATAACCAGATCGACAACAACAACATTAGCAGAAATGTAGTGAATAAAATTATACAGCAACAACAAAACCAGACAGAAAAGAAAGCAAATAACACACAATAACAACAAAACAACAAAATCTAAAAGAAGTAGATGCTTACATTCGCATGGCTTCATTAGAACCTAAAAGAAAGTAGAGGAAAGAAACGGAATCTAACTGCAGTATCGAGAAGTTCGAGAGCTTTTGAAGCATTGTTTACTCAGCCATATAAAAATCACATCGATGCGAACAACAGTCAGTTAATTCGGTGTAAACTCAGCGAAAAATCTTATGTTTAAGCCAGCGTTAGGCGAACTAATATTAATGCATTTTACAATTGTGGTAGCAATTTAAGAGTCTCGTACTCAGGTCACTTTGCACTGTGTTTTTCCGCCTATTTGCTCTTTACTTCTCTTTGTTTTTTGCATATTTTTTGTCTATGTGTGTGAGTATGTACGTGTTAAAACATAAGATAAGTGCAGCTCTTTGCTTGAATCTGGTTTAAACTTAACATAAAGAGAGTTTATTGATTTGAACTCGGTTTATTGATAGAAACTCGTGAAGTGAGTCGTAAAGTAAAAACCAGTTTAGTTAGAGCTAACGATAGTAAAGTGTGGATAACCTTTGGCTGAAAAGGTTGTGATCAACAACGATAGGATTAAATGATCTTTAGGCTTTACAATGTTGTAAACAGAGAGTGTATTTAAGGATGGAAATTGTTATTGCTCGTAAAAAGGTGAGGAGCAGTGAAACCCAAAAGTGTCTTAAATAAAGGATTTTAATAAAAAACCGAAGACAAGATTTATTTTATTTTAAGTGCAATCTACGAACTCATTAATAAACGTTTTTAAAAGGTAAAAACGTAGAAATATATATTCCTCTTGTTTCTATAAGAAGCACAGGGTTGAATTCAATTTCTGTTTATACGCTGCTACAATGAAATTGCTGAGTGGTTTACAATATCAAAAGCTTTTTCGAAATCTATTGAAGGAATATAGAGCGGTGATTCAGCTGAATGCTCAGCAATAATTCAAAGCAGTTGACGTAATCGACACAACATTTCCAGTACACAAGTTTGTCTGTTACCTCCGAGTAGTTGAGAGAACGTGTTTAAATAATCTCATAAGTGCTATATGTATTATGTGCCACAGTAGTGTTAGTGTTGTAATTGTATGTAATGGGTGTCGTATAAGCGATATACATATTTTTTTCAAAATTCATAGATATCACCATACGCTCAGTGAAATTTTCTGCAATTACAGCAAACATTTTTTTTCAAAACTTGGTACGTTTACTTTATTGGGCATAAAATATATATTTACCAATCGATTTTCATGAATTTAGGTTTACTTTATATAACATATGGCTTAACAAAATCAAGGGAGTCATTTTAAAGTTATCATAAGAGGTATGAAGCAGCCTCTTCGAAAACCGCACATTTAAGAAAAAAATTGTAAAAAAAACTTATCCATAGAATTTGTATTGCTGATAATTTTTGAAGTGAGACTAACGTAGCGCATCAAAAAGGTATAGTGGTTATCCAAGGTATTTTTGCTTTTTGCGTAGTGTTATCTAAAGATGACCATTGGATTTGTTCGAAATAGTGGATTAAAAAAAAAAACTATAAAAATTATATAGCAGTGTCATATGTATGAAACGCATTAATTTATTTGAAAGGAACTCATGCTGGAAAAGAACAATTTTACAGAATAAATTTTTTTTTTTTAAAAACTTTAGATTTGGGTTACACATATACAATCTGTAATATATTCTTTTCATAGCATATTTTACAACTGTGTCTAATCAAATATACGTCTTTGTCATCCATAAAAAGACGAAATGGTATTAAAATTACCTTAATAATCTTCTTTGATTGATGCTGCTTATAAATTGAAATATTTTTTTTCTTTTTTTTTAAGAAACGGTATTACTCTTTCTTAACAAACGTTCCATAAGTAGTAATCTTCTTTTTCGTCTTTGAGAAATCTTAAATCTAATTTACATAAAAGCCGTCTCCCACATAATATTGAAAAGTAAAATATCAAGAGAAAAAGAAGAGTTGTATTGTCCAATAAAAATACTCTGTTTGTCTTGACCTACCCTGTGTTGGTTTTTCCTGTCTTTGTCTTAACAAATAATCAAATTCCAGTTCGAAGTTTATTTGTAAAACAATTCAACGCTTACGTTTGTTTAACTTTCTTTTTTTTAATGAGAAATAAATCCTCTTGTGTTTTTTTTCATTGGGAGAAAAAAGAACAGAATTAAGGATTGAGAGAATATATTTTTGTAGTGTGTAAAAGGAGCCAAGCGGATCTTATTTATTTGGAAATGTAAAATTAATATGATGACATTTTCACAAAGAAAAGTAAAAAATTAGTTAAGCAATACCACTTTTCGGAAATTACAATTTTTTTCCATCAAAAAGGCTAAATGCTAATACTATTGAACCAAATACTATTAGGAGTTAGTTGCTTATAGAACTTATAAGGCATATAGTAGAATCGATTTAAAAGATTAAAGACGGTTCCAGAATAGCATTTTTTGTCTAAATTATTCATTTTGGGAACATATGCACTCAACAAAGCATCTGCGTCTTACTCGGTTTGCACCGAGCAATGAATACTGAGAACACGACTATACTCGAATCATCATAAATTCTTATACTCATACTCATTCGTATTTAATGCAAGGGCTGCTCGTATGCATATATACGCTAAAGATAATATTTATACTTATCAAAATTTATGGTGATATGGATTCATACTCATCTAAACACATTGTGTGTAGAAGATGCAATATGAATATGATTCGAATATGAGGTTGTGTGTTGGCTGCGTTATTTTTTTTATAATATTGCTTGCTTACTTGATAGGTGCTACTCGAATGAGTTGAATGATTCGTATCACATATGAGTATTTTTTGATAAGGCAATGAATGCTATGAGTATAAGTACAACGGCTTATTCATACTCATTGCTATTTGTACTAATCAATTATAGTTATTGTGAGTATGTGTAGTTGAATTTGAATAATGTGTCATCATTTAGCAAGATAACGATTCATTGCTGATCTATGGTTTGCTCATGTTGTTCTAGCGCCTTCTCATGTAATACTCTATTGTGTTAGTTCTCGGACTATGCCCTATTTCCAGAAACATTTTTCTTGTCAGAAAGCTTGCTTGTTTGTGTCACAGATTGTACAGCATATCTGTTTAATGTGTTAAAATATTCTAAATCTACCACTAATTGTGAGTTAACATAAGAATATTTTGGTTATTTTGATGATGGATTAAAAAATCAAATTGGAAGACGTAATGGTTAGATATGCTGTTACTGCTTTTTTGTAACAGTCATAAGGGTTAGATGAGCTTGTTGACTAGCTGCTATCAAAGAAATAATCGAGTCACTGCTAGAGCAGTCCATGATTAGTATAAGTGAAAGACATAATTTTAGCATAGAACTTAAGTTTGTAAAGCTTGTTATGACATGGTTTTATTAAAAAAAAAGTTTTTGAAGAAATGTAAGGAAACATTGATGTAGGCTATGATAACATATCTAAATCAAGGGTCGCCAAAGAGAACATTGTTTTTTGTAGTGTGTGTTGAAGAAAAAAATTAAAAAAGTAACAGAAAAGCAAACAATTTAATACGCATAGTGAAATACATGTGCTTTCATCAAAAGCTATCACACAACTGAATGAAATTGTTGTTTATTTGTTATTCTCTGTTGATAGTTTTCGTTTTCGTTTTCGTTCGGTTGTTTATATATACAGAGCGAATTACAATCGTACACTTCAGTGCTATATATAATCTAAATCACCAAATTATACCAAATATCAGAGCCTTCCTTAGAATTTTCTTCAATTACCATGGCGTAGTACATGAGTCAAAAAGTATTTTCTTAAATGTTTTTGGAGACAAGTAATTAGAAAATAATGCACTAAATTGTGACTTCATCTTCCGCTGTGGTATGGTTGGCCTAACAACTAGAAGGTCCTCGGTTCAATATCAAGCCATCTGAAAAAAGACAAAGTTTTTTGAACAATGGTATCACCTCATAACCTTAGCTAGTAACTGGTTATGAGTATCATAAGCCGGCGTTAATCTGTTGACTCTTTCATTGCGTCTAAAAATAGAAACGGATGTATGAAAAGAAAGAGAGTTTAGTGTGGATAAACTTTAATCGGGTGTGAAGATATTTAGGTAGAAAGATCTGTGTAATAGTTGTTATTGTTTTACACAAAGGATGTAAACAAAGAGTAATCTAGAGTATATGTTATTGCTTGTAAAAGGTTACGGGCAGAAGAACACAAAAATGTGTTAAATAAGGAATTTTGATTAAAACCCAAACACAAATTTATTTTCATCGTAACTTCAATCTACGAACTCATTAATAAGCGTTTTTATAAATGTAAAAACGTTACGATATTTTGGTGAAGTGATGGGCAGATAGATGTAAATGCCTCAAAAAGTTGGTCTGAGTTGATTTCGTTTGTTCACAGTTTATACAGTTCTTTCTGTTCACATTAAAGTCAATATAAGCCTTATGAACTTATCTATTCGCTACACAAGAAATAAATAATTTTGTCTGTTAATTCCTTTTATACTGATATCATAATAAAAACCAAAATAATACGACATACGAAATACAATAGAATATTCATAGAATTTTTTTAAAACCTTTAAAAATGAAAAAAAGGCAGAGTGAGAAAATTCCAACAACAATTTTTTCGAAACAAATGCCATCTTTAAGTCAACATTATCTGACAAACGAAACAACAAGTTGCAGTGCATTAAAGTTGATATAAAAAACAAAAATAATAAGAAAATCGACAGGAAAAATGTTTCCAAAACGGTATCAAAATATTTTCTCTTTAAATATTAAAATTATAGAAACTGAAGTCTACTAAATTCTTAAATGTTCAATCGAAATAGATTTTTTTTTTTAATCGAAAAAATTATTAATATGGCAAATTAATCCAAATTTTCCAAAATCTTCAACTTAAGACCCTGCTTAAGTAAATAATTTACTTGATTAGAGTAAGTGATTAATATTAAATATTTACTTATTGGAAATACACACAGTGTTAATATAAAGTATTTATATACGTATCTATAGAATTCATTATAAAGTTTTAAGTTAAGCAATTTAATTAAATTTTAATATTTATATACATACGAGGGCAGCTTGATTATTGTCCAATGCATTTGCTTTTGATGCAGTGGTTTTTAGTCTTTTATTTCCTCCAAATTAAAGGATTTTGTAGGGGCGTTTCAATAAGCGCCTACTTTAAAGGCGATCTCTTAATAACCAGATATTTTTTTTAAATGAAATACCGGAAAATTGTTTCAAGTGATAAATATGGGAGGTATGAAGGATTAAGTAAAAGGTCCGCCAATTAAATTTTTTTTTTTTTGAAAATGCTATAAAAAAACTACTGAATATTTTCTCAAATTTCTTTTTTTATTTGAAAGTTCAATCCTTCCGGTTAATAATTGAATATAATTTCATTCAAATGGCTGCTTCGGCTGGCCATGCAGTAGCCTAAACGATCGGTCTAATTATTAAGCACATTATCGATTGTGTGCAGCTGTATTTCACCAATGGCTTCACGAATATTGTGTTTTAAAGCGTCAATTGTCTCTGGCTTGTTGGCGTAACACTTATTTTTGACGGCATCCCACAAATAATAGTCCAACGGTATCAAATCGCAGCTCCGAGGTGGCCAAACGACATCAGCTCTGCGGCTGATAATGCGATCTTCAAAAACAGGGCGCAAAACATCGAGTGTAGCTTCGGCTGTGTGGCAACAGGACAGCGCTATGTCCTGTTGAAACCAAATAATGTTGTGAACAACCATTCGTTCAACATGGCCCGATAATAATTGCCATTGACTGTAACGGCCACTCCTTGCTCATTTTCGAAGAAAACTGGCCCAATTATGCCTCTGGACAAAAATCCGCACCAGTGTATTGGCTTTTCAATATATGCGAGTGGGTTTTCTGTGCCGCAAATGCGACAATTTTGTTTGTTTACATACCCGCCAAGATCAAAATGAACTTCATCTGAAAAGATGATTTTTTTGGCAAAATCGGCATCTTCTCTAAGTCGATCGCAGGCTCACTTAGCGAAGCGAAAACGCATTGCATACAACCATATTCGTTCAGCGGAAGGATAAAACTAATTATCTGTCAAATCAGACATGAGCTAATTGTTACCATTCACGAAATAAGCACTAGTTAAAAAAAACGTTAGATGGCCGACCCTATATATATTTTTTTTTCAGAAACTTGAAAGTTCATAAAAATATTTATATTTTATTAATTAGTAAGGAAAATTTCAGAAATGGAAAATACTTTTTAGAAAAAAACATTATAAAAAAATTATTAAGTCTTTATATATGGGCTTAAGAGAATCGTCCTAATCGCCCTGCATTTTAGCAAAATTATTAAACCAAATTTCATCGATATCTAACTGTTCACGTTGGTCACCCTATTTTTAAGTAGAAATCTGTTTAGATTTTAAGTAAGATTTTCATTAATTACAACCATGAATTAGATGTGTAATATTAAAGACGAAACGATGATGGGTGATGTTATCACACATTAGGTCGTTGCCAAAGAAAAAGTTGGGCCTATGAAAGTTGAATATTTACCCCGTTTTAGAGCACTGTTATACAACTCTATTGGCAAAATGGTGAATTCACTTGAAAGAAGCTGAATCTTACCAATTCAGAAGCCTTCGATTGGACAGGTTCGAATATCGTTCTGTCCTGGGTTCAAAAACCTTCGTGCCATTGACCAACTTTTGTGGCAAATCGAGGTTCGTTTATCGTGGACCAGGTGGGCAATGATAAATGGAATCAAGTAGAATGTAATCATAATCCTGCTGATTTTAGCTGGTCGTGGTATTGCGGCTATACTAATACCTCTTTTGATCTTTGACGGAACTTTGAAAATCCACTTCTAAATTTTCACCCTCTTAGAAACTATAGGAAACAGTAGTCCTTAGGGCCAAAGCGGAAAATCCGAGTCGTGTAGAAAGCGGAAAACCCACCAACCGTAAAGCGAAAAAGAAAAGCGCAACCCACAACCAAGCTCCATCGTCATCAGTGTGCTTAACTGGAAATAATGAAACCTTTCTTATAGTAATTATTTTTAGCCTACGACTAATTTCTTATTGTAAATATATTTGCTTGTATTATCCCTATTTAATTTGCATTTTTCACTAAAATCTTGACCACGTAACTCTAGTACCCTCTTGTTGTTGCAATCTTGCAAGGGTAGCGGTATGTTCACCCTATTTTTAAGTAGAAATCTGTTTAGATTTTAAGTAAGATATTCATTAATAACAACCATGAATTAGATGTATAATATTAAAGAAGAAGACATTTATTGTTATTATTGTAATTATCAACCCTGAAACCGAAGATACGTTTCATTGGAACAACTACATATAAATATAGAAAATACTATATAATTTCCTTTGTTTTCTTTTCTTCCCCAATCTCGAGCAAATATTTTATTTTTAATTTTACCCATTCACCCCCACACCAACCACTTGTTCCATTTTGGTTCATTGCTTGTATGGGCTCAACGCACTGTGCGCCGTATTCTTTAAATTATATTGTTAAGTTTTTACCTTTTTAAAAACGTGTTTTTATGAATTCGTAGACTGGAGTTAAAATAAAATAAATTTTGTGTATGGTTTTAATTAAAAGTCCTTTATTCAACACAGTTATGTGCACCACTGCTTGTAATCTTTTTACAGGCAATAACAATTTTTATTCTTAATTACTCTGTCTGTTTACAGCTTTGCAAATAACAACAATTACTTGACAGATCTTTCGTCCAAACCGATTGTAGCTATAACTTAGGTTCGATCACAACCTTTTCAACCAGAGGTTATCCACACTTAACTCTCTTTGCTGAGTTAGCTCCAACTACTTAGCTGGTTTTTACTTCACTACTAACTTCACGAGTTTACTCCTTATAAACTCTCTTCACACCAATAACACATTCGCTGAGTTAACTTTACTTAAACTGCACTCGCTGAGTTTACGACACATAAATTGATTGCTGTTCGTATCAATGTACTTTTTATATGGCTGAGTAAGCAACACATCGAAAGCTCTCGACCCCTCGATATTTCAGGTAGATTCCATTTCTTTCTTTTAATTTCTTTTTAGTTCTTGTGCAGCCATGCGTATGTGAACATCTAACTCTTTCAGTTCTTAATATTTGTTGTTGCTTGTTTATTGTCTGTTACTTGTTTTCTTTGCCGCTTAATTATTGTTATTGCCGTGTCATTTTTATTTACTTTGTCTCTGCTAATGGTTGTTGTTGTAGATTTGGTTATTTGTAAACAGTACGTATAGTTGTTCTTGCAGCTTTTGTTTATTTATTTTAGCGATGTAATAAACGCTGGGGTGTCCAACCTTATTTTCGTAACACTGCCGACCATTTAAGTCTGTTCGTCCCGAATAGGCTCATTGTCTTTCTTCCTTGTTTCAGCAATCGCTCTAGGTGCACCGTCTTCATTTTCGTTCTTGGGTTTGGCATTACACATTGCGCACGATAATTATTTTATTCTTTTGGTTATTTTGCAGGGTCACCTTCGGCCAGTGTGCAATTTATCAGACAACTCTATCTCTTGCTGTGAGATTAGTTGCACCTTACGCAAACCATTAGTTTCCTCTGCTTACTCGTACTTAGTCTTCGTTCTTCCGCCAACCATCTCCGTTCGGCCCCGCTAAAATAGTTGGGCTATAGACAATTCTCCTTCCCTATCATTTTTGAGATCATCATCTTTCTCTGCCTCAACTTCTGGATTATATGTCTTGTTTTTTTGTGGCATTGATATCGTGCAAGCTGTCTCCTGAGCCAGTGCGAACGTACAGCAAGTTTAATATCAGGATCTCGTAAGCCGCTGTTGAAGGCTTCGGTCTTCAGATGATCTACTAGTGGGTGATTTTCCCCTGGATAGGTTAGCTGCACCAACCTCTCGACTTCCATTGCAAAGGCTTGCAATGACTCATTAGCATTCTGTGTTCGGCACCTTAACTCCATGCGGTACATATCGCGTTTGTGCTCATCACCAAATTTACACTGTAGCGCTACCATTAACTTTAATTTTTTTTGCATTTTCGTAAAATTAACGATATTGTCTGCTAATTATGTCTGTCGAAACGAATTAGTAGATATAGTTTGCTCTAAACATGGCATTTATCGAGTTATAGATTAAGTCACTTTGCTGAGTGTTGCATTGAAAACAACTTCAATGCAAATGCAAAAAATTATTAAGCTACCCTCGTATACAACAATGATTACAAAATATTAAATTTCTTTTACCTTCAATATGGTTTAGGAATAGTAATAAAGCCACTGATAATGTAAAATCAAATGAAAAGCTATTGTATCACTAACTGCCTGTATATTAAACAGTAACAACAACTATTATGTTACCGAAAAAAGTTAAAAATTTAAGCAAAACTTAATTAATTTGAAAATTAATTAAATGACCAAAAAATTTCTATTTCAGAGACTTTTCCCTTTAGCTTTTTAACTCGTTTTGCTCCTTTTCTCTTGCTCGTTTTCTCATTTAAAGTGCCATTAGCATTGTATGTCATAATCAAAGTGTTGCCTGTATACTTGCCGGCTAAAGGACACACACACACGTTCATTTTAAGATTTTACTTTTAAATGTAGGCATGTATGTATGTATGAGTGCTCGTGCGTATGTGTATTTGTATGTGCGTATTTTATATGTTGTTAAGTAATTGCTAAATACTTATTTTTTGAGGATCCGTCCCTCTATCAAAGTAATTAACGTAAAATATTTTCGGGGAAAATGTCGTACGAGTATAAGAGTAAGTGTATAAATAAAAGGAAAATGTGTTATATTTACAATATTTATAATACATGTTTCTCTATTGGTACATAAAGAACAGGCCATGGGATATATACTCGTATTTTCATGTTTGATTACAAGTAAATGTTCGTTTTATACATTTTAAATTTTTAATTGCCACACTTTGTCAATTGTGTCAAAAAATGGAAAAAATATGAAATCGATCGATAAAGACAGCTTACGGTTACGGAAGTAGCAGTGTTAAAAGAATAACTAGGTCTAAAAAAAATTAATTTTAGTAAGGTTTTGATCGATAAATTTTTGCCATTTTAGGCTTAAAGCCATTATTACATCAGTGTGGAATTTCTGGGTTTTCTAAGTAAAAAACTGATCCAATTTCATTTTGCAGGCCTCTATGGTTTTTAAATTTACTCAATCAAAAAAAGTTCTGCAGAAATCGAAACAATTTCCCGCCAAGCTCTCTGAGCTTCTGCCAGATCATTGAAAATGTGTGTGGTCTGGCGTTGTCATGATGGAACACAACACGTTTTTTGTTGATCAACTTAGGCATGCGCTCTACGATAAATACGAGTACTACGTAAGAATACACGAATATTTCGTCAGATCATATTCCATTATATCGGGTGGGTCATCTATCGGTTTAAATTTATCCAGCGTTTATTTTGAATCTGGCTATACTTATGTCATTCTCTTCTGTCACAAAATTCATTATATTTTCTCCACTGAACGAAAAGAATCGATTCACGCTTGACCAACGTTGGGATTTAAAGGAAATTTATTTCCAAAACAAAGCCAATTGGTCGGAAATTGCAAAAAAACCAAAAGAAATTGCAAAACTCATTTGTTCGGATGAAACTAATTTTTATCTTGGTGGGTACGTTAATAAGCAAAATTGAGGTATTTTTTGCTCAGAAAACCCAAATGTGGTCGTACAGAACACAATGCACCCATTACTAGTGACTGTTTGGGGCGGCTTGTGGAGCGTAGGCATCATTGGCCCATATTTCTTTGAAAACCTATCGCACTATGATAACCGGTTTTTTGGTGCCCGCTTTTCATGGTATTGATGTCAACGATGTTTAGTTTCAGCAAGATGGTGCAACTTATCACACATCTCATGCCAAAATCAATTTATTGCATCAAACGTTTGATGGCCGTTGGAGGTTCTCGACCGCGTATGACGATAGGGTCGCTAATCGATTCAATAGAGTATCGTTGCAATGTGACATGTGTATCACTGTTCCGTGAGTACCATAGGGTAGGCCAGATTTTTTTTCGTCACTCCTCTAGGGAGCATATTGGCTTTCCACAAAGTATATATTGCTTTGTTTCAGTTTCCTTAATCAATTTGATATATTTTTTTAAGCTAAGGAGATGATTAATCCGCTGTAGCTTCCTTCATATGATTTTTTTTGGGTGTGTGCAGTGGTGAAGATCCTTGCTAATTGGTGGTGATCCTTACTTTAGCATTGTAATTTTTTCCCAGCAGGTGGCGTGTTTTTTCTGATCATTCGTCTGATGTTTGTCATCATCGCTAAAGGTATGCGGGAGGTCAGAGGGCATTTTTTTATTTTTTTTTAGATGGAGTTGTCTGGAGGGAAGTTGAAGCCACAATTAAATAACACTTTTATTGAAAGGCGCCCCACAAGAAATAGTCCAACGGTGTCAAATAGCGAATTCTTGGCGGCCAACTAACATAACCATTTCGGCCAATTAAACGGCCGTCAAACGTTTGTCTCAATAAATCATTTGTGGCATTAGATTTGTGCCAAGCTGCACCTTCTGTTGAAACCGAGTATGGTTCACATCAATACCATGAAGAGCGGGCACAAAAAAATTGATTATCATGGTGCGATAGGTGTCTCCATTGACCGTAATAGTTGCGCCGTCCCAATTTTCAAAGAAATATGGGCCAATGATGCCTCCGCTTTTCAAGCTGCATCAAACAATCACTCGTAATAGGTGCAGTGGCTTTTGTAAGACCACGTTTGGATTTTTTGAGCCCCAAATACGGCAAATCTGCTTATTGACGTATCCACCAAAATTAAAATGAGCTTCATCCGAAAAGATGATTTTTTTTTTCCAATGTAGCGAAGTTAAAACGAAACGGATGGTCATGCGGCTTCAACTCTTGAATTAATTGAACTTTCTGAGGTGTTATACTGAGATCTTTTCAAAAAATTTAACGTAAACTGGTACGTGAGATGTTCAGCTACAACTTCGATATTTTTGGTTGTACGCATTGTATCAGTACGGCTACGTCTTGGCGCGTCAACAATGAAAGCAGTTTAGCGAACTTTAGCAATTAACTTGCGTATGCCGGGCAAATTTTGTCCAATATTTTCGTGCAATTTCCGACCAATTGTCTTTGTTTTAGAAATAAATTTCAAGCGTAAATCGATTCATTTTATTCAGTGGAGATAATATAATGAATTTTGTGAGAGAACAGAATGACATAAGTATGGCCATATACGAAATAACCACTTATACAAATTTAAACCGATAGATGGCCCAGCCGATATTTAAACGGATGCCTCCGCTGATCGTATCATCAACAAATAGGTTGAGACTTTCAGCGACTTTATACGCTGCTATATATTTTAACTACAACTGTTATTTTTATATACATACTTACATATATATATAGTATGTATTGTATTAAAAATATAAAATATTTACTTTGGCCAACGCCCAATACGTCCGTATGAATGTGCGAAAAAAATATACTCAAAATAAAGTGTAAAAAAATGTCAAAGTGTTAAATAATCCAAAAAGAAAAAATAAAAATAAAATACTACTACAACCAATACATATATACGTAAAGGCTTGTGCACGTACACACACACATGTAATAGTGAAAAATAAGCCGAATTGTATGAAAATACATACAAAATGACTGGAAATATATAAAAAATTTCGCTTATATTCGCACATACATACTACATACATAAAATGAAAGGTTAAGCTTGTACATATGTAGGTATGTATGTATGTATGCGTGCAATTTATGTAAATCGTATATATTTACCATTTCTTCATATAGGTGTGTATGTCAGCATATATAATAGCCTACAGCCTCATGCAAATATGTATACAAATCTGCGAAAAAATAATAAAAAAATTTAATTTTTTACATAAAATTTGTTGTTGTAATAAATGAAAAAGAAAAAAAAATTTTTTAAGAAAAAAATGTGCAATGAAATTAAATGCTTTAAACAAACAGAAGAAGAGTAGAAATCAATAAAAACAGAATTGTTTTATGTACAAACACACATATGCTATATCTGTATATAACATATATGCGCTTTATATAGCTTATGTAATATATAAAAATATTAATATACTTAAAAAAAAAAGAAAATAATAAATATGTAATAAAAACTAAATAAACCATAATAAAAGCGCAGTGATTTAACCACATTTTTATATTGGCAATTACAATCAAAAATTAAAAAATTGCAAAGCATCATAAACAACAAAGGAATTAAGGTTTTTAATTTATTTTCATACTAATCTACAATGATAAAAAATATATATATATACTCGTATATATATACATATATATGATATGAAATTGACCTGCTGGTACTACTGGGCGTATAAAAATTTGCAAAACAGTTGAATAAATTTGTTTAAATTTAAATGCATGACGTAAACGCATCACTGATCTTGATTTTTATTTGTCTAAATTTTAATTAAAAAATTTATTTTATTTCGCAAATGGATAAAACGACTTTAATAATAAAATTTAAGCAATGAACTTCATCTAAGTGTACGGTCACATTGAGGCAGATAGAAATATTTATTTATTGATTATGTTCAAATTTAATTTTTCTAATATCTAAACACACACTCACACATAAAGGTCCGCCATCTAAGGTTTCTTTTTCAACTAGTGCTTATTTCGTGAATGGTAACACTTAGCTCATGTCTGATTTGACAGATAATTAGTTTTATCCTTCCGCTGAACGAATATGGTGGTGTATACGCTTGAACAACGCTGCGAAATATTGCGACATTACTTTGAAAATCATGGTAATGTTGCACATGAAGCTCATTTTGATCTTGGCGGGTGGTAAACAAGTATAATTGTCGCATTTGGGGTACAGAAAAGCTGCACGCATATATTGAAAAGCCGATACACCCAAGACGAGTCACTGTTTGGTGCGGATTTTGGTCCAGAGACATAATTTCTTCGAAAATGAGCAAGGAGTGGGCGTTACAGTCAATGACGATCGTTATCGGGCCATGTTGAACGAATTTTTGTTCACAAAAATTGAAGAGGAGGATATTAGCAACATTTGTTTTCAACAGGATGGCGTTACGTGCCACACAGCCGAAGCTACACTCGATGTTTTGCGCCCTGTTTTTGAAGATCGCATTATCAGCCGCAGAGCTGATGTCATTTGGCCACCTCGGAGCTACGATTTGACACCTTTGGACTATTATTTGTGGGGTGCCGCCAAAGATAAGTGTTACGCCAACAAAACAGAGACAATATTCGTGAAGCCATTGGTGAAATACAGCTGCACATAGTCGATAATGTGCTTAAAAATTGGACCAATCATATAGGCTACTACATGGCCAGCCGAGGCAGTCATTTATTAAAAATTTAAATTATTTTCCATTATTAGCCGGAAGGTTTGTACTTTCAAATAGAAAAAAAGAAATTTGAGAAAACATTCAGTAGTTTTTTTTATAGCATTTTCAAAAAAAAAAATTTATTTGGTGGACCCTTTATATATATTTTCGTACAGTTCTCAGCCGGAGATTAATCTAGTACCTAACCAGTACTTAACTAGTACAAAAAGTACTTAACTATTGACTTTTCTATAATATCTTAATGCTTAAATTAGCATTGAGTGTGTTTTTAAAGTTAACAGTACCATTGGTCCTAGTCGTATACTAAACGATGGTCTAACCATAATGCACGATGTTAATTGTGAGTCACACCTTAGCGCCAAGTTTTTTGCACAATTTAATTTGACAATTTTTTGTGTCGGTGTTTAACGAATTCAACCGTGGAGAGCTAGACAATTGAACAGCGCGTTAAGATTGTTGAAGCCTTTTACGATAATGCGCGTTCAAATAAAAATGCATATCCTGCACTTCGTGATTTTCGGGAAAATTGTTTACAAATTTCAGCAAACCGGGCTTGCAGGAAATGTGGAAACTCCTGTGCAAGTTCGCCCAGTTCGTTCTGCGGTAAACAATGCTATTGTTCGCGGCAGAAGAGCCGTCGACCTTGACTCGTCGTTGTGCTCAACAATTGAACATCTCATGAAACATCTCATTTTGAATAAAGATTTGAATTTACACGCTTACAAGGTTCAATTGACTCAAGAGCTGAAGCCCTACTGACCATTTGAAGCGTCGCCTATATGCCGAATGGTTAATTGAACAGACAGAAGTGAATAGCGAATCATCTTCAGCGTTGAGGTACACTTTCATCTCAGTGGATTCGTTAACAAGCAGAATTGCCGCATTTGGGCAAATAAGCATCCACGAGTGGTTGTTGAAAATTCAATGCATGCCCACAGACTGAGTGTTTGGTGCGTTTTATGGGTTAGCAGCGTCATCGAGTCGTACTTCTTTGAAAATTTGGTCGGCCAAGCAATTGCCGTCAATGGGTTTCGTTATCGCGAGATGGTAACGGACCTTTTGTGGCCAGAAATCGGTGATCTTTTGCTTGAGAAATTCAACGACCGTGTTACCTTATGTCGTGGCGATGTTAATTGGCGGGCACGATCATGACACCATTGGACTTCTCTCTTTGGGGATATTCAAAATAAAGGTGTACGTCAATAATCCATGAACAATTCAAGAGCTAAAGAATGAGATAATTCGGCACATTAACGTCATTAAACCTCAATTACGTCTTAGAGATATTAAAAATATGGACCGACGGATAGAGGCATGTCAACGTATTCGTGGCTAGCATTTAAGCAAAACTTCTGTCATAGTAACATATATTAAGATAATTCTCTGAAAACTTTTAGTTTCATTTACAATTAACATTGTGTGTTTTGGTTGGACCACCCTCTATAATCTTGTACTTTTTTGGCCCTACAGTCTTAATCTGTCAGTTTAAGGGGCAAGAGAGGTTACCAATATTTAAATGTAATGTATTATTGGTTAACATCGTGTTCATACGGCTCCATCGCTGTTTAAATTACTTACACGAATTACCCCGTTCATATAGCATCTTTATTCGTTCATTCATTTTGATAGTTCCTCTCCTTTCGTATTTTTTATTTATTGTTTTGTTAGTTTTCGGAAAATTATGTTTAAAAATTTAGCATTTCCAAAAGGCAGGGAAATCAAATAAGATGTAGAGCATGGAGATTACATAGATTTCGGGAGGCTGAAACTGCATTACTTAAAATTGGTAATAGGCTTCTGAAATATTGTATGGGGAATTGTGTAATTCAGTTCATAATTGGGGGTTGAATTATGAATGAGTGAACGAATTACGAAAAATCATTTCCGTGTGAACATGTTATAGATAGGAACTCTTACTATTTTACTATGCAGCTCAAAAGAATTATACAGGTTTGGCAAAATTGAGGTTAGGATGTAAATTGCCTGTCAAATGGTGAAATGTCAAGGATTGAGCTATCAAGCTTTGACATTTATTTACTAAAAAATTGGGAAATTTTAACTATGGAACGCTACACTTTTGAACAAAGAATTTTAATTGAAAGATTTACTGTTTGAAAAATTGAAAGAAAACAACGTATTTTTCAACAACATCATCTTTAGTGATGAGGCCCATTTTCAATTAGGCGGTTATGTAAACAAACAAAACTGTCGCATATGGGGCTCAAAAAATCCACAAACAGTCTTACAAAGAAAGTGGCCGTATGGTGCGGTTTGTTGTTAGGCAGTATCATCGGCCCGTATTTTTTCGAAAAGGAGCAGGGACACGCCGTCACCGTTAATTCTCTGTGCTACTAAACCATAATAACCAATTCTTTGTGGCCACGATTGGCTACTGTTGACATCAGTGATTTCTGTTTCAGCAGGATGGCACCACAAGCCACACAGCCAACCAAACCATTCAGTTATTGTATGACAAGTTTCCTCTTCGCGTAATTTCTCGACTTGGCTATGTCATTTGACCATCTCGTTCTTGTGATTTAACGCCGCTGTATTATTTTCTCTGGGGACATTTGAAAGACCGGGCTTACATTAACAAATGATAAACAACTGACACTCTAAAACATGAAATTCGGTGCTGCATTGAGGAGATAAGCGAAGCTTTGTTGCAAAATATGGTTCAAAATTTTGTGAAAAGAGCGGACGTTTACCGACGCGCTAGAGGTGAACATTTGCCGAACATCATATTCCATTATTAATTTCTAAATTTCTATTTTATATAGGCATGAAGAGAACTGGATTTTGTAAAAAAAATATGGTTTTTAAGCCAATTTACTTCCTAACCTCAAATCTAGCCACCCTTCAAAACATTGTTTGGGATGGTAGCAACAATTTTTCGTTAAATTTGAGCTATTTTGACTTAAGTCCAGATAGCGCAACTGGATACTACTATCAACCTAACCTAACCTAACCGAACATAACCTAACCTAACCGGAGTCACTCAGCATTTTAATGACATTTTTTTAGAAAATGTTTTTGAGTTTTAAGTTTTTAAACTGTTTCTTTAAATTTTTCGAAACGAAATTTTTTAAGATTATTTACTTCTCTATAATTGCTAAATTATTTCGAAAAATATTGCTTAATTATTTTTCTATTTTCACATTTATTTTTTTCATCATATGTTTTTGTTGTTTGTGATTTTTACTTAATTACCACTTGATTTATGCATTTTGTATTACATTTTCTTTATTTTTCTTTCAAATTATTTACAAGCAATTGCATATCCACCGCACAAAAATTATTTTATTTTTTTTCAGTTTGTATTTATTAGACATTTTTATTTAATCAATTTAGTTGAAGTAAAACAACACATTTTCAAGTTAAATCTACTTTTTTCACATTAATTCGTGTTGAAAATGCCTTGTCTTCCCACAACAACGTCTTCATCTTGATGTTGAAATGTTTGCGTAGATATATGAGAGCACAAGTAAAACTTTTCACATTTGTAGAGAAACGTTTGTACAAGAAACACATATTTTGTAAATTTAATTTCAAATCACTGTGCACAGTGTAAAAAGATTATCATCTTTACGAACGAAATCTTAACTCAGCACTTTAAGGCAAAAAGACAAAAAAAAAATATAAAACGAAAACTGATGTTGTTCTTAATGTTATTGCTGTAGTAGTGGTTGTTCTTGTTGTTTTTGTTGTTGTAGTTTGTAATGCGATATGAGAAAGTGTTTAGATGAATGTTCATCGTATTTTGTACTCAGAATGAATAAAAAACAAAAATAAAAATATTGAAGATGTAATTTTAAAAGGGATGCAGAGACGTTGGAAAAGAGGAGGTTAATATATGATATTGTAGCATCACAATATAGGTTTTACCGTTTGAATTTTATCTTTCACACCTTAAGCTTGAATAATGAAAGATTCGGCAGCATGCGGTGGCTAATGGCTGCGCCTAAATTGAGCAAAATGTGTGTGGTGTTTGTGTATAAGCGAAACACAGAAAATTATTGTGATGTAATGAAAGAAGATGTACTTATGAGCCCAACTTTTTATAAATTGCTGCTATTGCTCGAACAATAGTCCGATACTTAAAGAATTTTCCTCGCTGGTCAGCCTTATAAATATCGTATGCAGTGAAGCCAACTGTCAAAATTCCGTATAAAATCCAACTTAGTTTGGAACCGTGTTAGGAAGGAGTCTTCTGTTCTTCAAAAACCGGTTTTCAAATAATACGAAAAATTACAATTTTTTAAATAACCGGTTTTCGGTTAAATGTTAAACAAATAACCGTTTAAATGGTTCCTTTCTTCAAATACAATTTTTTTTTAATTTTTGTTGCTTAATTCGATAAAATTGATATATTTCGCTCATATACATTGTTGATTCCGCCAGCATACTGTGGTTTCTAGCAAGTAAGTATGAATTCTAGAGCAATTCTTCCTCGACAACACAATGTCCCAATATTTCATCCAGTGATTCATTTTTTACATGTTTTGTAAGAGTTTTACTTGCCAGCGCCTACTTGGACTACTTGGAACTTAGAATCAAGTTTTTCTTGCTGCACAATAACGTCAATAACTTCATATTTAATGTGGTTAATAATTCCTGGTATCGAAAAGCCTTTTCAGCTTAGTATTTAAGGACACTCAAAATATCTAGACTTATCCTTTGCATCAATTTCCAAATATTTTCACACTTCAGAGAACATCTGTAGAAACATAAATAACGTATTTAATAATGTGTGGCACTGAGTCCTCAGTTCAATCTCAGATCACACAATCTTATAATTTTCATCAGGGGTATCACCACACAACATTGCTTCCGCTGTGAAAATCTTTTCTAACTAATACAACTGTCGTTCGGAGCCAACGTTTGTAGGTCCGTTTCAATGAGTCTGGTTGAGTTTCATTCACCATATATAAATTAATTATTTATTTACAGAAAAAGCGAAAAAGTTATTGTTGCTTAAGTGTGCATATCTATTTCGATCAAATTCTTGTGAGACGTTCAAGGTTGTCATATATACAAAAATAATTAAATTTATGCAAATAGTTAAACGATGAGCATATTTTCAATAAAAAAATATAAAAACGTATAAAGATTATACATATTTAAATTAACCGATTATTCGTGATAAAATAACCGGTTTGTTCGGTAATCGAAAAATGGAGATTTTAAAAGAACCGTATTGGACAAAACCAGAAAAACCGGTTAAAACCGGTCGAATAATAACCGTACGATCTCCGTAGTAGCAACCCTACCATCAAATACCGAGCAGAAGGTTCTCACGATTGAAAATGCTGCAGAGGAGACGGCTGAAAGATTATTCGTTATTATATATTATTATCATATCGATCTATTGTGCCTCCAGTTTGTTCAGCTGATCTGGTGTCTTCCTAATGAGCACCATCAGATCTGAAACCACAATGATGGTAGGTCACCCAGAAAGACCCTGTGCTACCTAAACATTTCCATCTAAACCTATCAAGAACCCAACATTCACACAAAGTGTGTTCCGCAGTCTCTAACACCTGTTAGCACAGTCTACAGATATTTATATCTGTGACCGCCATCCTCTTCAGTCCGGCCTACTATACTTGAGAACCTTTGAGTAACGCCCATATTGCCGACAACTGTTATAGAGTGACCAAGTCCCCTTTGAGCATTCCAGTGTTAAAAACATCTGGCAATTTCCTAATCCTTGATTAGATTGAGGATGGTAGTAAGTGGTGCTGCACAGCAATGTCATGAAACCCTTTCTGGCCAATGCATCCGGTATTTCATTACCATAGTGGCAGATATAACTCGTTAACTGGCATGCAATTTTTGCTCGTAGTTATCTCTGCAGCTGGGAGAACTTGAAACGTCAAGAATCAATTAGAAAGATTAGGCAGAGATTATGCCACATTTTCTTGTGAAGAAGTAGCTTGACAGCTTGTTCCATCGATAGGCAAACTGGGCCTCAGCTCTCCAAATCTGTGGCAGTTTATACTGAGTACTGAACTCTGAGAAAAGGCTCAAATAATATTGGCAGACGTGCTAACAGCAATAACTATGGAGAAGACATCATCGAGGAATCGGTGGAGCATCTACCATGCGAGTGTCCAGACCTAAATTTCTTATGTTCACCACACTTTCATACATCAAGAAGCACCGAAAATATAAAACCAGAAAAGATCATTAGCTTAGTAAAAGCATCGAGTTGGCTTTAGCTGTTTTTTACCATTAAATATCTAAGACCGTCTACAAACCGTTGTCAAAAAAACAGGTTTAAACAAAATCAGCAATCTGTAAGCCTTGCAAAGGGTAAAGAGTTGATACCGTTATTTTGAGAATTTTATACTCGTTTTAACTGCTAAGCTTGCCAAAGTTGAAAGTTTACTGATCAGAAAATCATCCTAAGCAATGAAACACATTTTCATCTTGATGGTTTTATTAATCGTTAAAATTGCCGCATGGGGTTGTCGAAAAACAAATGCATCCACAACGTATCACTGTTTGATGTGGATTTTGGTCTAAAGGCATAATTGAATAAGCTGGTCAAGCAGTGACTATTACTGGTGCTCGATATCGCGACATGATAAAAAAATTCTTTCTGCCGATATTGGATGATATTTATGTGGCCAATATGTGATTTCAATAAGACGGTACCAAATGCCCTACAGTCCGTGAAACAACTCAATTACTGCCTGAGACATTTCACGGTCGAATTGGCCCCCTAGATTTTTTTACAGGCTTATTTGAAATCACAGATCTATATCAACAAGTCCACATTAAGGGAAGAGATTTAACGCTGCCTCAACGAAATTCAACCACATTTGTGCAAAATGGTCAGGGAAATTTCTACAAACGAGGGCGTGATAAGCGGTTATGAGCATAGATTGAGTTTATTTTGAGAATGACAAGCGGCTATGATTTAAAAGAAACTTAAGCTAGAAATTCAAAAGGATAATTTTATAGACTTTATTCATAAAAAAATTTATAGGGTCCGCCATCTAACGTTTTTTTTTTCAACTAGTGCTTATTTCGTGAATGGTAACACTTAGCTCATGTCTGATGTGACAGATAATTAGTTTTATCCTTCCGCTGAACGAATATGGTTGTATATACGCTTGAACAACGCTGGGAATCTGGGCCTGCGATCGACTTAGAGAAGATGCCGATTTTGCAAAAAAAAAAAATCATCTTTTCAGATGAAGCTCATTTTGACCTTGGCGGGTGTGTAAACAAGCAAAATTGTCGCATTTGGGGCACAGAAAACCCGCATGCATACATTGAAAAGCCGATACACCCAAGACGAGTCATTGTTTGGTGCGGATTTTGATGCAGAGGCATAATTGGGCCATTTTTCTCTAAAATGAGCAAGGAGTGGCCGTTACAGTCAATGGCGATCGTTATCGGGCCATGTTAAACGCATTTTTGTTCATAAAAATTAAAGAAGTGGATATAAGCAACATTTGGTTTCAACAGGACGGCGCTAAGTGCCACACAGCCGAAACTACCCTCGATTTTAGCGCCCTGTTTTTGAAGATTGCATTATCAGCCGCAGTGCTGATGTCGTTTGGCCACCTCAGAGCTGCGATTTGACACCGTTGGACTATTATTTGTGGGGTGTCGTCAAAGATAAGTGTTACGCCAACAAGCCAGACACAATTGACGGTTTAAAAGACAATATTCATTAAGCCATTGGTGAAATACAGCTGCACACAATCGATAATGTGCTTAAAGATTGGACCGATCGTGTAGGCTATCGCATGGCCAGCCGAGACAGACATTTGAATAAAGTTATTTTCCATTATGAACCGGAAGGATTGTGCTTTCAAATAGAAAAAGAAATTTGAGAAAATATTCAGTAGTTTCTTTTTTATAGCGCACCCTTTTTTTCTGGTGGACCCTATATAAAAAACTTCAGAAAAAAATTAGAGAAATTGAAAAATTTGTTATTATTTTGTTGTGAAAAGTGCAATATGCGTGATTTTATTAAATTTTCACTCTCGCAAATTTTCCCTCTTTTTGACTACCTCCTTAACGTCTTTGCAAGCAAAAAGTGAAATATTAAAAGTAAATATTTTGATGTTATAACGACTGTTTAAGCATTTAACTATAAAAATTGTTTTTCTTACTGTCAGACGTAAAGATTAAATTAAAATTGGAGGGAAATCTAAATTAAATAAACGTTCCATCTTGGCATTTTACTTTAGCTTCGCTTTGGATTTTCTTTGCATTGCTTTTTCTATACAAACTTTTCTGTCTGTTTAGAATGCCCGGCAGCAGCGATAAATTTGTTTTTTCCTTTTAAATGCCGTATTAAATTTAAAATGTTTTTTTTATATACGAAAACACTTGTAATTTTAGGGATTATGGTTTAAATAAAATTTCACATTTATTTAGAATGATAAGGAAATATTAAAGGAATTTTTGGGAATTTTATAAAATAGTATTAAAAAAAGAACATTAAATTAAAGATTTTTGCTGAGGGGCATTTTGTTTTGCAGTAGTAAAATTACATCATATTTTTATAATTTCAAAGATTAGAAAAAATAAAATTATTCAGAGAGCAAATAAGAAGACCCTGTTTACCCGATGTACCGGTATGAAGTGAGCGTCAAGATAAATGTCTCCATAGGGAATATTTATTGTTAAAAAGTCTTATTTTGTATATGTTGGCAATGACATATGTGAAATATGAAAATGATGATTTGCTGAAACAAAAATTTTTGTTTTCAATCGAAGAAAAGTGCTACAGAGTCGCATCGAATGCTTTTCAAAGCATATGGTGATCATGCTCTAAATAAAAAGATAATGGGTTAATTCGCGACAAGCATTAACTGTGTGGTGTACCACGAGCTCCCAAAACCTGGTGAAACCGTAAATACAGATGGCTACCAATAACACATGATCAGTTCGAACTATGCATTGATCAAAAAACGACCAGAATAGGCCACAAGTAATTTTGCAATACGACAATGTACTCGCACACAATCAAAACCATTTCGGGATACAAGGCATGAAGCTGAGAGCTGCTACCCCACCCGCCGTAATCGGACCACGCATTAGCTGAGCAGCACTTCGTTTCCTAAGAGGTAATCGAAAATTGGGTGACTAATTTGTGTGTTTTAAAAGATGAACAACTTTATTGGCGTGGAGTCCACAAATTGCCAGAAAGATGGGAAAAAATGTGTAGCCAGCAGAGGCGAATACTTTGAATAAAATGGTTTTTAATTTCCCATCAAAATTGAGCAGTTTATTTTCACAAAATAATGCTTATTTCACACCGGTACAACTGGTAGAAGAAGAAGATACTAAATATAGAAGATAAATCTTAAACATAGAGGAAAGCATGACACCTCTACACCGGGTGCCACCTTACCAGCCAGCTGATGACTGCAATATCGCTAATAACACTGAAGAAATAGTATGCTCCACAGTCTCTGGCTCTACTTCGTTACCAACAAATCCGTCGGAAATCCGGGGTGCCTGCTTTTTACAGCCTAATCATATTTTAGATTCAGAACCAGGGACCGTAACAGTTAAAAGTTATATCCAAAAGTTTATTTTTAATTGTTAGTTTGGTAGTTTTATCAAAGAAGGTCAGCAGGAAGATTTATTTTTCAATGGAAAAATAAAAAAGCTCCCAAAAGGAGAGTTTTATTTAAAAAACACTCTCAAAAGGACAGTTTTATTTTTTCATCATAATATAAAACTCAATTTGTGAGATTTATTTTTTCGCTATAAAATAAAACTTATTTTCGGGCTTATTTTATAAATAAATAAAACTTATTTTAAAGTTTTATTTTTTAGTCAAAAAATAACAGTTATTTTTTGAGTTTTATTTTTTGATAAAGTTGTAACAAAAAACACCTAAAAACTTGTAATCCTGTTTAACACGCTTGATAATTTCAAGAGGATAACGTGTAAAAACTAGATAACATTTGAAATGAGATCTTTATTAAAAACGAGTTTTATTTGATGACAGAAAAATAAACTCTCTTTTTGAGAGTTTTTATTTAATTTCTTTTTTAAATTAAACAGAAAAATAACTCTGACTGTAAAATAAAACTCAAAAACAAGTTTTATTATAAAACTCAAAAGCAAGTTTTATTTTATGACGGAAAAATAAAGCCTACAAAATGAATTTTAAAAAATAAAATAAACAAAATTAATCTTATTTTATAAGACTCACAAAATGATTTTCCATATTCCATCATGAAAAAATTAGTTTTATTTTATAAAACTCACAAAATGAATATAAAATAAAACTAATTTTCTCATCATAAAATAAAAATCATTTTGTGAGTTTTATAAAATATAGCTCATTTTGTAAGTTTTATTGAAACTCATTTCGTGGGTTTTATTTTTCCTTTACAAAATAAAACTTGTCTTTGAGTTTTATTTTTCAGTCAGGAACTAACAGTTATTTTTGAGCTATATTTTTCCGTCAAAAAATAAAACTCTATTTAGGAGTTTTATTTATAAAACTCTAATTAAGAGTTTTATTTTAAAACTCTATTTAGGAGTTTGATTTTTTCTGTCATAAAATTAATAAAATAAAATAAAATAAAAATTTGTTCATCATAAAATAAAACTCTCTTATTAAAGGTTTTATTTAACCTTTTATTTAGGAGTTTTATTTTAAAACTCTATTTAGGAGTTTGATCACATCTGTCATAAAATTCATAAAATAAAAATATTTTCATCATTAAATTAAGCTCTCTTTTTTAAGGTTTTATCTAACATTTTATTTTTCCATCAAAAGTAAAAGTTTAAATATGAATAATGATTATTCAAGATTTCCGCAGATTCTGTAAGAGCTCTCCAAGACGATTAATTTGGTATATAACATCGTATGTGTCTGTAGACTCTAATACGATGATTTTCTTAGTTTAACCCTGAAGTGATAACTGTTACTTACGGTCCGTGTTCAGGACCCATATCGACGTCGAATATCGAGAGGTCGAGTTGAGGTCAAAGCAGCCTCACTACTGTCACTACTGACACTACTGTCTTCCATAGTCCACTAAGCCAACGAAGAGTCTGACAGACACAACCGCCAGTTCTACACACTTTGTTACGCCCACTCTAGCCAGCTCAACAGCAAACTCGTTGCCCAATATGCCACAGTATCCAGGAACTCAGCGCAGTTGGATGGTGCACACATCCAGGCATAACGTGAGAGTCTTTCTGCACAATTAAACCAACCTCGGGTAGAGCTAAATCATCGCCTTGATAGCAGCTTGACTGTCAACATAGATGAGTACACTCTCGCCAACAGCGAAGTCATAAAGATACATAAAAATATGATAGCAACAAACCACCTTAGGCTTAAGCCATATTCATAAAATAGTTTTTAAAGGAAAACGAATTAAAATTTATCAGAAGCTCCATATATATCTCAACCAATCACAATGTTTTAGGTTTTGTTAGCTTAAAGCTTCTAAGAATAATTTTATTTTTCTTTTGTATCAGTTACTTTATTAAAATGAAAAAAAAAGTGTTTACCAAATTGCGACAGTAGAAAATAAATTATATTTTAACACCTTCATTTTCTTCTATTTTTCTTTACTCCTTTTAATACAATATGGTTTTTGAAATATTATTACTTTTTTATGTTGGTTGGTGGGTTGGGCTCATTGCTCTACGTGTGTTTGAACAAAAATTTATCTTCAATGTGTTGTTTTTCTACAAGAGAGTCTTGCTTTTTAAACGCAAAGAAGAAAACCTGTAGGAACCGCATAACAAAAAAAAAAGACAAGAAATACCACTAATGAGCTTGAAAATTGTTCAACTTTGTCAAACTTACCGTATTCAACCATAACTAACCAAATATCCATCACACTAATGCAAAAAGCCACACACATACCATATACACCTATGAACTCACACATTTACTGTGAAAAGTTTCCATTTTTCGTAACAGATTCACTCACACTCATAGATCGACTCTAACACATCCTCATAGAAAAATTTCATCCAACAGACAATGTTTTCCGAAAAACTTATTATGAGTTCATAAGACACACAATTTATTAAGTGTTACGGACTACAGCAGTTGATAACTAAAAACAATAAATGGTAAATATAACACGGAGCGACAAAAAACGCGAAGTTGAAATACCTTGGAAACGATACTACTTTTCTGATAGGCGCTCTGGGGTAGAACAAGGTTCTGTTTTTGAAATTTTCAAAACACCTCGAAAAACTCGAGTTAAATTTGATTCTTCAGATCTTCATGATGTTAAAAATTAGTAACTTTACTAAATATTGTTCGACAAGTTGGTCTATTACGATTGACCAATAAAACAAGTTGAACCTTATTCTTGTGCCCCGGATTTAGGTCACTTTTCATACCAGAGCCATTTGAGGCCCTTAACAAACTAAAGAGAATAGTGGTAGGCCTTAAGTCCATAAAAGAATCGTAAGTCTACATACAAGTCAATGTCTTCTGCTATAAAGCCTACGGCAGTGACACATTTCTTGCTCAGATAGTCCTCAAAAAACATTGTCGCCCGTAGAGGGGAAGAAGTACTTAAACTAGAGATGACCTACCAGGCATACCTTGAAACAATCCCCTTTGGCCAGATAATCTAGCAAAGAGCCATTCGAGTAGGTCTGCTAACTACAAGCCATGACGCAACAATTTATCAGCCTCCTCGTTTACCACAATATCGCAATGATCCGGTACCCAGCAAGGTATTATGAGCCTATGCAATCTTAACAAGGCCATTCTGCAGTCTAGGACGATTTTGTATCATTGAACTTGTGTGAGTACCTTAGGCCGTAATCCGCTCAGTAGACGCCAGCCTCAGTACCTTCGCCAATATTGGCGTTGGCCGCGTAGAGCGCCAAACCGCACCGTTTACAGACGTCTTTGCTTTACACATACTACGTTCGAGATTAATACCAAATCCGCGCAACTAATCACGCCATAGGCCGAGTTTTCTGAGTCTTAGAGCATTTCTTGCCGCCTAAAAGTAAACTTGCAGATTCCAAGAACAGATGTCAAGCATCGCGTTCAGGGCCGACTATGGATTGCTCTTAGTCCCTGTGATGAGAAGCGATGCGGCCCATTGCACACTACTCAACTTCAGTAAGATCAAACCCATTGCCCGAGGCAAGACACAAGACTACTATAGGTATGAATGTAGTAGAGAATGTAACCCAATTATAAATTTCACAGGTCAACGGTGGTTTGAACGGTAACTTTAAAAAATAATCATCACATTAAATTTATGCCTCTACTGAGCTTACTTACTTACGAGTACTTACAACCGTTAAGTTCAGTAGCCTGACTAAGAATTTTGTTCCAAATACGTCAATGTAATGCGCTACTTCTCCAGTCTCTAACACCAACTTTAGAAAGGTCTTCTTCTGCATGGTCTTTCTACCGGTTTTTTGGCCTTCCCTTTTTGAGCATTTCTTCGGGAACAGATTCGACGTTTTCCTTGCCGGAGCAGCCATGCAAAATTGAGGTTCAGATTAGATCGCGTCATCTTTTGACCGGTTATTTTTACAAATTTAATACTGATGAAAATTTTGAGTAGATTGCTAAGCTAATGTAATGACAGCAATAGATTTCGATTCAATCTTAAAATTTTTTATGAGGAACTACGTAATTCGATTCCTAATTGGAAGTTGAATTATGCATAACAGAGAGAGAATTACGAAAAAAAATTGTCGTGTGAACATGGAATTACTGCTGTTTTGTATTTTGTGATGTCAAAGATCGTTTTTTCAAGATCCGTTAAGATTCATTACTTTTTAAATTTAAGTACTCAATTAACATTAAATAAATTAGACATTACATGGTAATCGATGCTAAAAAGCTTTCCCTATTTGAACTGAATACTATCGGGTGGACCATTAAAAGGTTTAAATTTAAAAATTGCACTGAAACAAAAACGGTTTGAAATTTCGCTAAACTTTATTTTGTTCCGGTTGGAAATGAAATATTATCTTATTCATATGGCTGCCGCGGCTGGCCTCACAGTACCCCATTCGATCAAACCAATTTCAGAGAAAGATTTCGAGTGTATGGAGTGATATCTCGGCAATGGCATCACGAATGTTGGCCTCCAAATGCTCAATTGTCTGTGGCTGGCTGGCATAGCACTTGTCTTTAACGACGCTTCACCAAAAATATAGCAACAATATAAAATCGCAGCTTCTTGGCAGCCAACTGACATCACCATTTTGGTTAGTTAAACGGCCATAAAATGTTTGACTCAATAAATCGATTGTGGAATGAGATCTTTGGCAAATTGCACCATCCTGTTGAATCCAAGCACCGTTCACATCAATACCATGAAGAGCGGGCGAAAAAAAAATCGGTTATCATGGTGCGATAGGTGTCTCTATTAACCGTAATGTTTGCGCCGTCATTATTTTTAAAGATATATGGGCCAATGATGCCTCCGCTCCTCAAGCTGCATCAAACAGTCACTCGTAATGGGTGCATTGGCTTCTGTAGACTACATTTGGGTTTTCTGAGCCACAAATACGACAAATTTGCTTATTAACTTACCCACCAAAATGAAAATGCGCTTGTTTTTGACAAAATCGACGGCATTTTGCAGTTTCTCGTTGGCCCATTTTTCTAAGCGGATGGTCATGCGGCTTTAACTCTTGAATCAATTAAACTTTGTAAGGCGTCTTACCGAGATCCTTTGACAACTTTCGACGTAAACTGAGACCGATGACAAGTTGATGTTGATCAATTCTCACGCACATCTAAGACACAGCTTCGATATTTTCGAATGGACTGTAAGAGTACGGTTACGTCTTGGAGCATCAACAATGAAACTAGTTTCGCGAACTTTTGCAATAAACTTGCTTATACCAGGCACTGTTAGTCCTTCTCTGCGACCAAATTTTGTACGATATTTTCGTACAATTTCCGACAAGTTGTTCTTGTATTGGAAATAAGTTTGCAATAAATCCCAACGTTGCTCAAGCGTAAGTCGGTTCATATCATTCAGTGAAGATAATATATGAACTCTGTGACAGAATAGAATGACATAAGTATTGCCAGATTCGAAATAACCGAAAAATGGACAACCCGATATAATCATAATTTGATTTATAACTAATTAGCTGTCACCAGCTGCTTATTAGATACAATCCTTTTATAAGGTTTTTTTATAAATTAAAAAAAACTGCTGCTCTTTCACATCATCTCTCTGTACTTTAATATCCTTTTCACATTCATGGTACAATAGCAGCAAACTGAATAGCAGCAGATGATGCATTGTTCCAAGTTGAAACATGAACTTTATCTTATTCTTCTTCATCATCTTTATTTTTGTTGTTGTTTTTGTTGTTTTGTTATAAACATCTGCAACCTGTCCACAAAAGTGTGAAAACACATTTACCAGAACAAAGTGGCTGTTTATTAGGGAAACATTATGAGTAAATAAATGTTCCCTTTTTGTGTAACACCGACGACGATGCCATGCCTCCTCTCTATTCCATCCCCTCTATAAGCTGTGAAGGTTATTTATGAAAACAATTATTTATTTGTTAAAAAAATATAAATTCCCAGAAATTGTTAGCTAAAGTAGAAGGTTGTTGTTGTTCTTTTATGAAAATTAATGCGTCTTAGAATTTTGACGTTTAATATAAAATGGCGTAGGCATCATTACAAAAGTTCTTAATAAGATAAAAATAAAAAAATAAAAATAAACAATGGGTCTGGCTAAGTGATCAAGGTTTTATTTTTTAATTTATTTTATATGGCTGCGAAATTTCTGAAGGCTGTGTGATTTGTGAAAATTTTTTAAATGGAAAAAATTTTTTACAAAATAATTGCTTTTACTCGTATTTACTTCTAACAACTTGAAACCAGCACAGTAGGTGAAGACATATTGTATTCGTATTAATGTTTCTTATACCACAAAATAATAATATCGAGTGGGCTATTTATCGGTTTAAAGCGATCATTTGGAATCTGGAAATATTTATGTCATTCTGAAATGAATCCATTTACGCTTGAGTAACGTTAAGATTTATTGCAAATATATTTACAAAAAAAAAGACAATCGGTCGCAAATTGCACGAAAATGGTGTACAAAATTTGGTCGCAGAGAATGACCAACAACGCCCGGTATAAGCAACTTTATTGCTAAAGTTCGTGGAACTGGTTTCATTGTTGATGCTTTAAGACGTAACCGTGCTCGTATAGTGCTTACATCCGCAAATATCGAATCTGTGGCTAAGAGTGTGTGTGAGAATCCATCAAGATCAATTCGTCATCGTTCTTAAGAATTGAACATATCACGCACCAGTAAACGTTGAAATTTGCGCAAAGAGAGCTTTGCAACGTTCAATTGGTTCAAAAGTTGAAGCCGCATGACCATCCGCTTCGTTTTCGCTTCGCTAGATGGGCCAACGAGAAACTGCACGATGACGTCGATTTTGCCATAAAATCATCTATTCCGATGAAGCTCATCTTCATCTCGGTGTATATATTAATATGCAAAATTGCCATATTTGGTGCTCAGGGAACCTAAACGTGGTCTTACAGAAGCCAATGTACTCATTACGAGTGACTGTTTGTTGCGGTTGTGAAGCGGAGGCATCATTGGACACCTATCGCACCATGATATCAGATTTTTTTTGTGCCCGCTCTTCATGGTATTGTTGAGAGCGATCTTTGGTTGCAACTTGCCACTCATTTCATGCCACAATCGATTTATTGCGTGAAACGTTTGATAGCCGTTTAACGTTGGACTACATTCTGTGGGCCGCCGTTGAAAACAAGTGTTATGTCAACAAACCAGAGACAATTGAGCATTTGAAGGCCAACATTCGTGATGCCACTGCCGAGATGAGAACAGGATACTCTGAGGCCTGCAACGGCAGCCATACAAAAGAAATAATATTTCATTTCTAACCGGAACAATTGTACTTCAAAGCAAAAAAATCAATTTGGCAAAATTTTAAACCGTTTTTGTTTAATTGCATTTTTGAATTTAAACTTTTAAATTGACCAGCCGATACTTATATATCAGGTACCACTCATAATCCGTTCTTTGAAGCTAAAAGTTGTCATCGTAGAGGAGAGCTAACTAACGTTTCATTAAAAGAATATTGTTTTTGAGAGTGGGTTATTAACTCAAATCTCAGTCTTCTTAATGGCGGCATTGCCTATGGAATTAGTGTTTCAAAGAAAACTACACACTGCGCCCATTTAGGGTACTTACCTAATTCTCTTCGCTTATCCGGTCTGGCTACTAGCTAGATAAATTTGTATGGACAGGCGAAGCTGATTGGGGGTTTATGTGAAGTGTGGATATTCATCCAATAATTGAAAGCAATGCTGCTATAAGTAGCCTTAAGGATATGTACACAATATCTGGCATATGAAACCTTTGCGAAGAATACAGTTGTGTACTGCCACATGGCTATTTGCATGTTTATATGTCTTTCTATCTCTATCATTGATGTGATAGATTACTTTGATTTATAAGTATTACACAGTGCGACAAAATGAACGAATAGGAGCTTTTGAATAGAATAAGGATGTATTTTTGGAATTCTCAAAACACCTCCAAAATCTCGAGTTACGGATAAAAAACCGGTTTTTCAGACCTTCATGCATTTATAAGTTTATAACTTAGCTGAATATTACCCGATTTTAAGTTCCGTTTTGGATTTCGGAAAGAAGAGAGACATACCTTTTAAATGATATATAAGCCGTTGAAGTAGCCTTGAATAATTTTGATGTATTTCTCAAGCAAACACATTTTTCATCGAATTTTTCCCATATTTTTCAAGTTTAGATGCGTTTTTGTGCACTATATATATACACTTAACACTAATTCTACATGTTTTTCTTACATTGTATCGTTTGGAATATGTCTACCGTGCAAAAACAGGCCTAAGTGTTTTGAGAAAATAAATAAAATAAGAAATGACTGTTTAAGTATAGCAAACTTGTATTGATTTTATATGTAGCAAAGGCCACATACTTGTAATTTATTGTTGTGACATAGCAAAATGTTGCAAATATGCTATATTTGCAAGACTTTCAATGCCTGTTTGCTACAAAGACTGATTTCCCCTAATTGAATAAAAAACAACACTTTGCTGAAAATCTAATGAATTTTCCATGAGTTGCATTACGAAAAAGCTTCATAAAACCGTCAATTTCCAACGGATTTCGAAACTGTAAGTCAAAACTAAATATCGGATCCGCCATCTAACGTTTTTTTCTTCAACTAGTGCTTTTTCCGTGAATGGTAACACTTAGCTCATGTCTGATTTGACAGATAATTAGTTTTGTCCTTCCGCTGAACCAATATGGTTGTGTATACGCTTGAACAACGCTGGGAAATACTGCGACGTTACTTCGAAAATCATGGTAATGTAGCAAAATGTGTGCGATGTGTTCAGATGAAGCTCATTTTGATATTGGCGGGTATGTAAACAAGCCAAATTGTCGCATTTGGGGCACAGAATACATTGAAAAGCCGATACACCCAAGACGAGTCACCGTTTGGTGCGGATTTTGGTTCAAAGGCATAATTGGGCCATTTTTCTTCGAAAATGAGCAAGGATTGGCCGTTGCAGTCAATGGAGATCGTTATCGGGCCATGTTGAACAAATTTTTGTTCACAAAAATTGAAGAGGAGGGTATTAGCAACATTTGGTTTCAACAGGACGGCGCTACGTGCCACACAGCCGAACCTACACTCGATGTTTTGCGCCCTGTTTTTGAAGATCGCATTTTCAGCCACAGATCTGATGTCGTTTGGCCACCTCGGAGCTGCGATTTGACATCGTTGGACTATTATTTGTGGGGTGCCGTCAAAGATAAGTGTTACGCCAATAAGCCAGAGACAATTGACGCTTTAAAGGACAATATTCGTGAAGCCATTGGTAAAATACAGCTGCGCACAATCGATAATGTTCTTAAAAATTGGACCGATCGTGTAGGCTACTGCATGGCCAGCCGAAGCGGCCATTAGAATGAAATTATTTTCCATTATTAACCGGAAGGATTGTACTTTCAAATAAAAAAAAAAAAATTGAGAAAATATTCAGTAGTTTTTTTTTGTATCGCATTTAAAAAAAAATTTATTTGGCGGACCCTTTATAACTCCTTAATTAATTCATAAGCGGTATGGTTGCTATATAAAATAGTGCACAAAAACTCATCTAAACTTAAAAAATTTGGAAAAAGTTGGATCAAAAATGTTGTTGCTTGAGAAATACATCAACGGCATATATATCATTTAAAACGTTTGTTTCTCTCATTTTTAAATCCCAAAAGATATTTAAAATCGGGTAATATTTAGCTAAGTTATGAGCTCATAAGTTCATGAAAGTCTGAAAACCGGTTTTTTACCTCTTACTCGAGATTTTGGAGGTGTTTTGAAAATTTCAAAAACAGATTCTTGTTCTGCTCAGCAGCACCTATCAGAAAAATAGTTCCAGTTGCCAGGTATTTTTTTTTGTCGCACCGTGTTGTTTAATAATTGCAATGATAAATTTGTATCATATTTTGCTCTGCTGCTAATTAATATTTATTTTACTCAAGGACGATAAAATAATTAGCAAACTTTTAACAAATGGTTTAATTAATAAATACATGTTATTATTAATAGAAAATGGTTTCATGTTTCTTTTTTTAATTATTTTGTTTTAAAGGGTGCCTACAAATAAATGCGAACTGTTGTTCTTTTTATTGTTTCAATAAAGTACTACACAGCCTTTGAAAGGACTCAATGGCTGCATAAGACAATTTCTGTTAATTTACTCGCATCGATGATTAGAAATTTTGCTCTAGATCGTGTTACTTCGCATAATTAGATCTTTTTCGTTGAGGGTTTTTCAATTCAACAAGCTAATAACCTTCCGTGTGTTATCAAAAATAAAAATTTCGTCTTAAGAGCAGAAGGCTTATGAAAACTTTCGACAACAGAGTGCCACGTGGTGTGCAATTAAAATTTATCTGATTGGAGATATGCAATAATTTTGGTTAACCCTTTATTACTGTAGTAATTTCGAACAATATTTCGTATTGCTTTTCACAAAAATAGTTGCACCTGATCAAACCTCGTTGTTATACTCTACACACATATATTTTGATGGAATTATTTTTTGTTTACCTTTGACATGGATAGGAAAAATTTAAAAAAAATATGTCATAAATAATTAATTTGTTAGTGAGTGAAACAAAAGCTGGTGTAACATGATGTTTCATAACATTCATACACGTAAACTCAAGGCAGACATAAACACTAAGTCGAACATGGGAAGCCAGCCTAAGTTCAACACACGTGTATATACGATATTGTGCTATGGTACTTTCTCTAATGTTATGCATACATATGTTGTACAATCACACATATGATTATGTGTTACATAAAGGTATCTTAATATGCTATACACATACATACGAGTATATACCTTTGTAGGTGTATTTAGAAAGTGTGTTTGTAATATTTCATGTTTGTCAAATGAGTAATATAATGTTTTAGTTGTTTCACATGCTTTTATGTAAAAACGAAAAACCAAAGGTTTAATTAAAACGCCAACAATTTGTGGTTTTTTGTCATGTTATTCTCTATTCTTCTCTTTTTTCTCTTGTTTTTGTTTCTGTTGTGGTTGTTGGCTGTTTCCTAAACAAAAACTGAAAATGTAAAGGGAGTGAGAAGCGAATTAAATCAGACAGGAATGTGAAAGCCAGGATGAGCCAGATTTTTTTTTTGCTTTTTTTTTCTAAATAAAGACTTATTTAAATGATACAGGAACAATGGAGTTAAAGTATTGCTTTTATAATTTTTAAATTAACACACTGGCATTGAGGAAAAGGCAGGGTTGGCTAAAACCCGGATTTAAAAAAGAAAAACACAACCCACCGGGTTTTATTTATTTATTGAATTTTTTTAAGGTTGTTATTGGGTTTTATAACTGCTTCAAGATTTCGTTTATTTTTTAGTATTGGGTGGGCTATCTCGGTTTAAATTTGAACCAGCGGTTATATAGAATCTAGCAATACTTATGTCGTACTATTCTGTCACAAAATTCTGTATATAATTTCCACTGAACGAAATGAATCGATTTACGCTTGAGCAATGTTAGGATTTATTGGAAATTTGTTTCCAAAACAAAGACAATTGGTCGGAAATTGGAAAAAAAAAATTGCAAAAATTATCGTTTCGGACAAAGTTCATCTTCATTTTGTTTAAAAAATGACAAAGTTTTATTGATTTTATGGGTTAAAATGGGTTCCGCATCATACGCATCATTGTACCTTCCAAGAAACGACGCCTCCATTGTATGGTACTGTGTAGTGGTGAGGATCCTTACTAAGTGTTATTGGTGGTGATCCTTACTTATCATTGCCGTTTTTCTTCTTGATCATTCTTGTAAGCGGATACATTTTGAATATAACTAAATATCATTAATGGCAGTCAATTAGCCTTTTTCGCAAGTATAGCATGACACAACTTTATTCTGCGTATAAGCCGCTCCTTTGCTTTATTGCAATCTAACACTATCTGAGGCTTTATATATACGCGCGATTATTCATTTTCGCATTATGATAAGAAGTACTCAGATGAATCACATACTATATTTTCATTATATATATGTATGAAAGGAGATTAGCGTCCATAAGTAAGGGGTGTTTTTTATAGAGGCACAGAACTTTAAGTTGCAATAAAACAACGATGGATTATTCGATTGACATGAATTTTATTTATCCGAAAGATAATCTTGTGGCATTACATTCTAGATATGATTTCTGGCAATTGATCGCCACGGCTGGCGTGGATGTAGTCCAATCTTCGATGACTTTTTCCAACCTTTGTGGCCGTATATCGGCAATAACACGGCGAATGTTGTCTTCCAAATGGTCAAGCGTTTGTGGCTTTATCGCATAGACCAATGACTTTACATAGCCCCACAGAAAGTAGTCTAGCGGTGTTAAATCACAAGATCTTGAAGACCAATTCACAGGTCCAAAACGTGAAATTAGGCGGTCACCAAACGTGTCTTTCAATGAATCTATTGTGGCACGAGCTGTGTGACATGTTGCGCCGTCTTGTTAAAACCATGTCTCCTGGATATCATGGTTATTCAATTCTGGAATGAAAAAGTTAGTAATCATGGCTCTATACCGATCACCATTGACTGTAACGTTCTGGCCACCATCGTTTTTAAAAAGTACGGACCAATGATTCCACCAGCCCATAAAGCGCACCAAACAATCAGTTTTTCTGGATGTAACGGTGTTTCCACATACACTTGAGGATTACATTCACTCCAAATGCGGAAGTTTTGTTTGTTGACGTAGCCATTCAACCAGAAATGCGCTTCATCGCTAAACAAAATTCGCTTATGAAAAATCGGCAACAACGGTAAGCTCGTTTTGGGCACATTCGACGAATATACGCCGGGCGTGAGTCTATTCATGATGAATTGCCAAGCCAAACTTAGAATAAATCACTTGACAGCTGTTAAATCGGTCGCCATTTTGAAAAGTAATGCCAACTTAGAGATCTACACCTTTATAAAGAACACGCTTTAAAATTCTGCCTTTTATTGCCAATATCGGTGGTGGTAATTTAATTTTATTTTTAAGTGAAATTCTTATTACATTAACATGATTTTCTAAAAATTTTTATCCCAATTGATGTGAAGTCATTGTGCAAGATCGAGAACTACAAGCCTACTTTAGTGTCTTTCAGCCATAACTCATATATTGTTATCAAAATTTTATGCCATATTTGGCTGGTTTTTGAAGTAATGTATAGCTGGAACAGTCATCTTCCCATAAAAGCCACCAGCCGCTCATTGACTATTATATTTTGAACGTATTGTCAAGTTTGGGCAATATGACAAGCCCTTTATTTCACAATCACGATAGTGGTTCAAACTTATCTAAAACTAATCGGTCACAGTCCTAGTCTCTAACTTAAGTCCTATAACTTTCGAAGTTTTGCAAATTGTGCCATTCAGAATAACAGAAATTCACGAATTTTTACTCTGGGGCAAATTTGACTCGAACACTTAAGTGTAAAAAAATATTATAAAAAATTTCTTTGCACATATATTTTTAAAAAATTCTAATATTTTTGTTCAGTTTTGAAATAAAATAAAAGTCAAAGCTTACATACCTACATAATTCTCGCGACATCCCAAGTGGAACAAGGGGGACTTCTACTTTTAGACCCATTGAAAGGGACCTAAAATTTAACGCCGGCTCCGCACTGCATAGGCATTAGTTAGATAAGTTGAAATTTATATTATGGTCTGGTCTGGTTTTGAGCCGAAGACCTCTGGATTGGTAAGCGGGTGTCTTACCTACCACAACGCAGCGGCACACATTCGAAGCTTATCGAGTACATAAATCACTTATTTTCAGAAAAAAAAAAATAATTTTTCTCCGAAAATGGGACAAAATTAGCCCGAACTTCCTATGAAGGTTAAGAGTTTCAAACCGCCATTGAGCCTTTTAATTGTTGAAAGAGTTGCCCTATAGTTTGATCCTAATCAAAATCGATTAACTTTATTACTAAGCAGAAAATTCCTAAGACCATAAACCAAATTGAATTTTGACCTTCTACTAGCAGACCCGGGCAAACGTTGTTTTTTGCCTTCGAATTTTATTTTCACTGGAAGTCTGGTTTGCATGCAAAGTCATGTCTGATTGATATTTGCGCAACATAATCCAGGTGCTTCCTTTTTATATTTAAATGCTTTGCAATGGACACATAATTGATCCATGCTACCGATATTAATACTGGGATGTCGGATCATAATTATATGCAAGACGCATAAAAGAAATGCGATTGGTATTGTGTATCGCTGCTCTGGAGGCTCTTCTCGCAGCACGTTGTTGTTCGATGCGTATATCGCGATTTTCTTGTAAATAATTTTGGTATAAAACTAACATTCGATTCCTGGCTAGTTCGTTGACTTTTGCGCGCTCCTCTTACATCTGCTGTGACCGCAGCACTCTCATATAATTTGTGTTTCGTGTACGGCTACCAATATTTGCACGTGAGCGTGGCATTTTGTACTGCAATATACGTTTCTTATGATATTTTTTTTTGTTATTGTTGGGGTAGAACGGCTGCCCTTGATAGCTTTCAATAATACAATTAATTTAGTTTCACTAACACCTTGGGTTAATTTATTAAAATGTATGTAATATTTAATTTAAATAAATAAATTTCGTTTGACACCCATGAACTTTTCATGAAAAGAGGTTATGTATGAGTCGCTGTCGGGATACTTAACGCCGCTACACGCCGCCACACGCCGATAAAGCACCTAACGCCTTCAGCAAAGCATAAAATAGACTTATTGCGCAAATAGAGTTTAAAAAAGAGTGAAAGATATTTATTTACTTCTTTTTAATATATTTTTTTCACAAAAAGATGTTAGGTTTCAGCCGGTATCAGGCTAATGAACGCCACTGCACGCTGATTAACGAACCAACGCCTTCAACGAAACACAGCATAGTGCAGTAGTTATTGAGTTACGGTGCAAAAACACAAAAACACTAAATATTGCGCCATCTGTCGGACGAACTTGAAACTAAAGAAACAGAATCACTACTCACGCCCCATAGAGCGTGAGCGTGAGTATATAAAGTGTGGTCGAAATCGGTTCAGTAGTTTTTGAGTTTAGTGATCACGAAGATACACGTCATTTTTATATATTGTGTACTGAGATTTTTAAATGAAAAAGTATATAAATTTTCTATTTTTAAATTTAAAAAAATTTGATTGATATTAAAAACATAAAACTAAGAAATTTAATAATAAATACACTTCTTTATTCTTATGAGCATAAAAAAATTAATAACGATTCTATTATTATTATTTTCCTTTCTATTTTCCTTTTTTATAACTTAATTCATAAGAAATTAAAACCTATTTAAAGCACTTTATTTACCCCTTCACATCTTGAGTTGATAACATTGAGTTTTCAAAAACCATTAAAGGCACAATTATAAGTCAAATGAAATCATAAATACTTATAATGACTTTCGCAAAATATTTAAGTTACTCAACAATAAGTGTTACAAAACGAAATGAAAACTTTACGCAGATATTATAACCAACACCACCACTAACATTGTCATTATCATTATCACAGAATCGTGATATTATGGCTGACTGTACTAAAAGCATCATTATAATATTGTAGTTTCATTAAAAACTATTTACAACACATACACATGCATGCATATCAACACATACATATGTATGTATATACAGTTAATGTGTTTATTTCTATATTATTTTCTACAATTCCATTTAAAAGCTTTTAGATTCCATTGTATGTGTGTGAGTGTGTGTGTGTATGTCTGCATTTATAAATCCACACAATGAAACAACGTGTACAGAATAATTTGTTGGCTAATTTTACACAACCATATCTGTGTTCCCCCCTCTTATACTACCTTAATGAAAAAGTCTCGGGAATAAAACCACTTTTTTTGTTAAGTTGGTACATTTGTTGTTGATATTTTCGCTAAAGCTTAGCCTTATAGCTTGACATTTGCAAAAGCTATGTAGCCAAGAGTAGATCTATCTCTATGTGTGTTGGCGATTTTTTACAATTTTGACCATATTGAGATCGCAAAAACATGATTCGCGAGGCTGAATCCAATTCCACATTCATCAAAAGGATCATTACTGGAGACGAGACATTAGGTAAGTGAATGGCGTTCACTAAATGAGCCGAAATCATCTTCAATAAAAAAGAAGGCAATGCTCATTGTTTTAATGGACTACAAAGGTGTAGTGCATCTGAATTTTTGCCAGTAGGCCAGACAGTAAACAAAAGTATTATTTGGGCGTTATGAGACGTTTGCCTGAAGCAAAAGAGATCAGAACTGTGGGCAGAAAAACTCGTGGATTTTGCACCATGATAACGCATCGTAGCACAGTGACATCATTATTAAAAATTTTTTGACGAAAAATGCAACAAATATCATCCAACAGCAACTAAATTCACCCTATTTGGCTCCCTGTAACTTCTTTCTCTTCAGTCGAGTTAAAAAATCATTATAAGGAACGAGTCTTAGCAACCGAGAGGAAATAATGGAAAAATTGATGGAAGCACTGATGGACATACCGAAAACCGAATGTAAAAATACAAATGTCCAGCTATGACGCCAAAATTTAGCGGGAATATAAGAAAAAAACTTAACACGGGAGTTATTCCGGAAACTTTTTGATCATGGTAGTACACCTACATTCTTCAACTTGTTTGTCACTCTTCTGAACGTGTCTCTACTACTTACATACACAACATATTAGCCGTGTTAAGTTCGAAGGCATGTTACAACATCTGCTTAAACTATATTTGTACTTGAAACTTTACTTATGTGTGTGCCTGTGTGTAAATATAAGTGTAAGCGTTTACACACAAAAATTTAGATTTGAAATGAAAACATATAAACGGAAACTTAATTTTCATTACTTAGTGTATGAGAGTATACACTTGTATGTATGTATGTGTACATATAAATAGTTGGGAATATCATATCACTGTGTGTGTACATGTATCAATGTTTAGATATGTGTTTGTGTCTTGCATTTACTTCCACTTGTAGAGTCGTCAGTATAAACAAATTGCAAGATTTTAAGTAAAATAACATTTCGAAAACCAAAGCGTTATGTTCAAGTGTATGTGGCAAAGAGAGATTAAAAGACCCAGTAGAGAATTGTTGGCACAGCACAATATTCTGTAGTTTAAATTATATATTTAGGGTGGACAATTTAAAAATTTATATTTAAAAATGCAATAACTCAAAACGGTATGAAATTTTGTCAAATTTATTTATTTTTTTGTTTTTGTTGTGAAGTACAATTGTTCCAGTTAGAAATAAAAGATTATTTCATACACATGGTTACCGTGGTTGAGCTCACAGCACCCTATTCGTATCTCGGCAAATTTATCACGAATATTGGCTTTAAAATGCTCAATTGCCTGCAGTTTGTTGGCAAAAGACTTGTCTTTAACGGTGCCCCACAGAAAATAGTACAACGGTGTCAAAACGCAGCTTCTTAGCCGCCAACTGACGTAACAATTTAAGGCTATACTGCCATCAAACGTTTAACACCATAAATCGATAGTGGCATGAAATGTGTGGCAAATTACACCATCCTGTCGAAACCACACATCGTTACCATCAATACCATGATGAGCAGGCACAAATAACCGGTTATCATCGTGCAATAGATGTCTCCATTGGCCGTAATGGTTGCGCCATTCTCACATTCAAAGAAATAGGGGCAAGTGATGGTGCCTCCGCTTCACAATCTGTACCAAGCTGTCACTCGTAATGGCTGTATTGGCTTCTGTAAGACCACGTTTGGGTTTTCTGAGCCCCAAATACGGCAATTTTGCTTATTAACATACCCGCCAAGATGGAAATGAGAAAAGATGTTTTTAATTGAAAAATTGGCATTATAGTGCAGTTTCTCGTTGGCACATCTAGCGAAGTGAAAACGAAGCGGATGACCACGCGGCTTTAACTCTTCAATCAATTGAACTTTGTAAGACGTTGTACCGAGATCTTTTCGCAAAATTCTACATAAATATGTGTGTCAAATGTTCAATTCCTGACAACGATGACGAGTTGTTGATGATGGATTCTTAAGCACACTCGTGTTCGTGAAACTAACTTTAGTAATAAACTTGCGTATAGGGGGCACTTTCGGTCCTTCTCTCAAATTTTGTAGAATATTTTCGTGCAATTTCCGACCAATTGTCTTTGTTTTGGAACTAATTTTCTAATAAATCCCAATATTACTCAAGCGTAAATTGATTCATTTCGTTCAGTGGAGATAATATACTGAATTTTGACAGAATAGAATAACACAAGTTATAAAGTGTATAAGTATTATTTAAACCGAAAGATGACCTATACTATAAGTGTTAAGGAGATCAGATGTGGCGAAGTATTTCTTGCACAGTCTTAAAAAATCGGGGCACTTGAATGCTTCTTGCGATACTCCAAATATGTGATTATACTATCAAACGTTACGGTGAAATCTCATGCCGAGAACATCAAGGGACTCTGACTCCTCCATATTTACATTACCCATAGACACAGATGATACCACGCCAAGTCTGTGTATCAGAAAACAACATTGAATCTTGCGCGGGCTAAAAGCAACCCTGTTTGCATGACCCCGCTCCGAGATTCTCACCAGGTCGGTTGTGTGTGTGAAGTTCATATTTTAACTTTTCGCCCTAATTACCAAGAGGATCTGCCTACGATCAAAAGAATATGAATGACAGTAATAACTTATATCTGCGAGAAAGTAGACAGCATTGGAAATAATAAGAAGAAAGCCGTTAATGAATACAAGAAATAAAGTGGGAGAAAGAACGCAGTCTGATGAGATCCTATCTATAAGCACACTTATAGAGTTATCCCTGAAAAAACTCGATATAAATCAAGAAAAATGGGTCTCGACGCCAAATGCCGTAAATTTCGACGCGAGAAACTCAAGCCGTGGAAATTTTCAAAGCCATAATTTGCTTTAACTAAAACCATGAGTGGATTTGTTTTATCTCTTTGAGAGATCTGCCAGAAGCCAGTAGAACGGCTCTTGCGAAAGTCGTAATTATGATCGCTTAACATTTGGACAATTGGACTCTAAGTACCTTACAAAGTGGTTATTAATCATACTATATGTCTAAATTTACTCTGATTGAGATCTATCAAATTAATTTTATACCAATCAACAATAACTTTGGTACAGTATAATCTGTCCAAGAACCTCATTAGCGTTCACTATACCACAATGAGAAAACACATCAGAAAGGCTATTAAGAAATAACAAAGACAATATCAGAAACCAGTGACTAGCCTGCGGAACTTCGGAAGAAACATACACAGTGTTAGACAATACATTTCGAAACAGAACTTTCTGAGTCCTTAAGTTAAAATTATACCAGTTTTCAGTCGATCTGATGTTATTTTTGAATCTAACCCGTATTTTCGGAGTTATTGGGAAACAAATCATAGTTTTTTTTTTATTTATGATATTTTTGATTCCAAAAATTCGCAAAAAACAGAAAGCAGGGAATATTTACCAGTTTAACTCTCAATTGATAAAGTTGCGTATAATGAAAATAAAATAAACATTTATTCAAGAAAATCGATGAATGAATACTTATTTTATACCCAATAAAGTGAAAGTACCTAGTTTTGAAAAAAAAAAAAAATTGTTGTTGTATTGTACGTAATGAGTGTCGTATAAGCGATTTTTTTCCAAAATTCATAATTAGCACTCATACGCTCGGTGTAATTTTCGGTAATCATAGCAAAAAATTATTTTAAAAACTAGTTACTTTCAATATATTTCGAATAAAATAATAAGTAATAAGTAAATAAGTATTTACCCATCGATTTTCATGAATTATGTTTTTTTATTTCCCTTATATACAACATTTTGAAAAAATAGTGAAACTGGTAAATATTTGCTGCTTTCTATTTATTGTGAATTTTTCGAAATCGAATATATATTAATTTAAAAACAAATAATAAGGGTCCACCAAATAATTTTTTTTTAATTGCTATAAAAAAAATACTGAATATTTTCTCACATTTCTTTTTTTATTTGAAAGTACAGTCCTTCCGGTTAATAACGGAAAATAATTTCACTCAAATGGCTGCCTCGGCTGGCCATGAGTAGCCTACACGATCGGTCTAATTTTTAAGCACATTATCGATTGTGTGCAGCTGTATTTCACCAATGGCTTCACGAATATTGTCCTTTAAGCGTCAATTGTCTCTGACTTGTTGGCGTAACATTTATCTTTGACGGCACCCCACAAATAATAGTCCACGGTGTCGAATCACAGCTCCGAGGTGGCCAAACGACATCAGCTCTGCGGGCGATAATGCGATCTTCAAAAACAGGGCGCAAAACATCAAGTGTAGCTTCGGCTGTGTGGCACGTAGAGCCGTCCTGTTGAACCAAATGTTGCTTATATCCTCCTCTTCAATTTTTGTGAACAAAATTTGTTCAACATGGCCCGATAGCAATCGCCATTGACTGTAACGGCCACTCCTTGCTCATTTTCGCAGAAAAATGGCCCAATTATGCCTCTGGACCAAAATCCACACCAAACAGTGACTCGCCTTGGGTGTATCGGCTATTCAATGTATGCGTGCGGGATTTCTGTGCTCCAAATGCGACAATTTTACTTGTTTACATACCCGCCAAGATCAAAATGAGCTTCATCTGAAAAGGTAGTTTTTTTTCGCAAAATTTTCAAAGTAATATCGCAATATTTTCCAGCGTTGTTCAAGCGTATACACAACTATATTCGTTCATCGGAAGGATAAAACTATTTACCTGTTAAATGAGACATGAGCTAAGTGCTACTATTCACGAAATAAGCACTAGTTGAAAAAAAAAACGTTAGATGGCGGACACTTTATCTATATATATATATATAATTTGTTACTCAATAACTCCAAAAAATTGGGTTATATTAAGAAATGATATTAAAATGATTTAAAACTTGTATAATTTGGAATTTTTTAACCTATGGCTTAACAAAATCGAATAAGTCGTTTCAAAGTTATCATAAGATGTATGAAGCAGTTTCTTCAAAAATTTAAAATTTAAAAAAAAAAAAAAATCCTAAAACAAAACTTGTCCATATAATCTGAAATTCTAATGATTTCTGAAGTTAGGCGGCCATAGCGCATAAAAAAATAGTAAAATTTTGGTATATGTCAATCTGGCAGCACTGCCACATCGACTATCTTTACGTTACATTTGAATTAGCAGATATGGGAATAGAAGATGTTCGATAAATCCTGAACCTTCTAAAATGCAGGCTATTAGGTATAAGGTGTGCTTCAAAATGATAAGGTCAACTCAATATTTGCTCAATTCATCCAAACTATCGAAGTTTACATACGGTCACCTTATTAAAAAAAATTCTACGTTCAAAGTGAATAATAAGCCAGTTTTGCTTTAAGAGATGTACCATTATATTATGTTTATTTCAATTTATGTAAATAAGGTCAATGATTCATTTATCCAAACTTTTATTAAAACTAAACATTAATGAATTATTTTTCATTTATGCCGTTCCTATTTGCTTCCATTGCCTTAAAAATACGGAATGGCATCGCATTTGCTAAATTTACCAGAGCGTTGGAGCGTTTTTCACGCCAGCTGTTGCAGATTACCACTTTTAATTCAACTTTTGTCCGGTACTGTTTGTTGTCTGCATAAACATTAAGAACAAGCAGTCCCCAAACCATTGTCTGGTTGACTTGCTGACAGGAACTGCTAAGCTATCTTGCTGAAAGATGAAAGTTTTGTTAGCATTTTGGGAAAAATAAGGCAGCAAACGTTCAGACAGAATGCCCTGGTACTTTTAACTTTCCATTCGAGATCCAGGGTACCATGTGACCTAAAACCATCAAACTGCCACCGCCGAAATTCCGTTCGGACAAAAAACGAGGGCTCCTTCCTTAAATCTAGCCAAGAGCAATTGAAACCATCTGGTCCATCCAGGTAAAATTTTTTCTCATCAGAAAAAATTAGCTATAAAGCCAAAAAAGCCTGATTGCCTGGTGCCAATTAGTTGCCAAGTTGTTTTTCTGTTGTTTTCAATTTCCTTACGCTTAATCTTATGCTGTTTAGTCAGACAGGGATTTTTTTAATTTTGCTCGAATAAGGTTTGGCTGGGCGTGGATAGCTCTTATAATTGTGCTTTTTGAAGTTTGTAATTTCCATTCCTCTTTTGTTGTTACCACACTTTTCATGGAATTCGAGGCCTTTTATGAAATTAGCCAAGTTTCATGGGATTTCAGGACCTTTGGACGCCCCGTGCTTTTTAATTTTCCATAATTTTCTCTTTTTTTGAGAAAATTTGGCAGAACACACCAAGATCGTCTCAGTTTTTTCGGCATTTCACGCATACTCCATCCCTGCTCATGAAGTGCCACAATTTGTGCATGTTCATAAGGTGACAAAGGTTTCCTGCGATCCATACCGCGCAGATATTATTTAAATTATAAATTATTAAAAAAATAAAAATTGTGATACCTTCTGATTATATTAATTGCTTATTAAGCACTGATCTTATCATTTCGACGCATTGAATTTTGCACTTATTTACATAAATTTAAATAAACATAATATAACGGTATATCTCTAAGAGCAAAACCGGCTTATTTGAATGTAGAATTTTTTTTAATAAGGTGACTATACATAACATTTTTTAGTTTGATGAATTGAGAATTTATTAAGGTGACCTTATCATTTTGAAGCACACCTTATAAAGGGCTGTTTTATCTACATGCCAGTTAGTTATCGTTTGGCTGTTGTAAGACAAAGACGTGTTAAAGTGGAAATTAAAGTGTTGTATAAACGAATATTTAGTTATTGTAAACTGAATAAAAGTTATTGTGCGGTAAATAAAAATATAACTGTAAAACAATTAAAATAGCGGTGTTTATTATATTTTAACGCAATTTAAACGAACTCAAACGTTTTAAAAAGGTTGAAACGTAACAATATTATTTATTATTATTTTACCGATTATGAAATCTGATTTTCGTTTCATAGTGTTATGTATTGAAATTTGTTAATTATATTTTTTAATACAAAATAATCGAATATGTAAGTTTTATACTATTAATGAAGTTCTCACTTCTATATAAGTCTTCCTACTGGCCCCTATTTAAAATGTAAATATTTCAATAAACCACACCACCCTTATGAAATACATACTGAAATCCTAAAATGTAAGTATGCATCCATCTTACTGTGTATGCCGTTGGTAGTTTAGCAGTGTGTAACAATAAAGTTATAAAATCTAAAGCTGTTAGAAAGTGTTTTATACTCGAAATAGAAAAAAGAAGAAGAAAAAGATTAAAGAGAAACCAAAAAAGACTTGTGCAAGATTTTGAGGATTTAATTGTTACTTTTAATAGCTGTTGGTTTTTATGACACTAGAATTTTACCAACAACTTTTTTTGCTGTTGTTTTTAAAGTTTATCAGAAAAAAAGAAAAGAAATAAAAGTTTTAAAATTTGTGCGGTTGTTGTTGTTTTTGACGTAAGTTTTTGTGTGTATTTAATTGTTGTATAACAAAAAAAAATTTTATATTTTTATGATGACATTTTTGCGGTCATGAACAATGACCAGTCAGGCATACAAATTTTATAAATATTTTTTTGCTTTATTTAAGCTTAAATAGCATAGATTTTAACACTTGGTAGGATGAATATGTAAATAAAATATTTAAAAAATTTTACATAATTTAGAACAAGAAAACGTTATATATAAAACGATTTTTATTATGTTTGTTTCTTAAGTTCCAGTTCCTTAAAAAAATAATTAGAAAAAAAGAGGAAAAAAAATTAACGATCAATTTTATAAAAGTATAGAAATATTAAAGTCGTTGAATAATATTACATTTGTAGCAATCAAAGCCAACGATAAGAACTTTGAAATTCTTTTTGTCGTCATTGTAGTTTTTAAGTTTTGCCGAATTGTCGGAGCTCTCGAATTGCTTTTAATTTTGTACAAATCATTATATTTAGACTAGACGATTGGACGCATCATTGGTTTTCTGATATCACCACTCAGTGGTTGTCACACAGGCCAGAGTAGCCTGTTGTGATAGCACAATTAATCATTATCTCTTATAAACCTGAAACAACCTGGAACTCATAACAAAGTCGCTAAGTTTCAGAATGTCTGTTCCAGACAGTTTAGTAAGCTCAGTCGGATGGTAGAAGTCAAGGTGCCTCTTTTCGCTGCCACATAATCCAGTATGTTAAAAATTGTTTCTTTCTATTCCTCATTCTTACAACTAATGCGTAAATCACTGGCCAGATGACAAAGTCCCAGATTCCTGGCGTGAGTATCTAGTATACACACAATACTCATATCATAAAATACCCATATATACTCGTAATACTGAAGTAACCATTCCAGCGTTGCTGGGATATTTTGTGTTGTATACCTATAAAATGTATTTCTCTTAAGAAAAAATTGAAGAAATGTATTAAAATCAATAATTTGTACTGACTACCACGTCATTCGGACCCAATTCAGAATCTGGCTTTCTAACCGTTTTCTAGATATGCAAAAATCAATATTTACTTTTTATCGGAGGTGCTATTCCCACTTATGCAATTTCGTTCATTTTTTGAGTGATGATTTATATTCACCACAGACTGATTTGTACCAAATTTATAAACTTTTACAAAATTATTTGTGGGCGTGGCACGGTGCAGTTGAACAAAAACCATCAGTGAAAGTACACCTTTCCAACGCATGTATTGGTTTGTAAATCGGTTTAAAGGTTCTCGAGTTATAAAACGGCGAACGTCGAACCATTTATTTTTATGTATGAAGTTTATACTGCTCAGCCATCTTGTTAAGAGGTCTGCGGCAGTCCATAACTGTTTTCGAGGTCATCCCCTCCAAAGCTGTCACTGCCGCTTGACTATCCAAATGTATGCTTATATCTCTTTTGGAGACCTTGCTCTTTCCCATGATCATCAAAGCAGCTCTTATGGTCGATACTTCGGTTTAAAAGACGCCACAGTGTTCCAGTAGTCTTTTCGAGTGATTTATATTTGCCGACTCAGAAGAGATACCGCCACCTACAGCTCCATCTAATTTAGAGACGTTCGAAAACATCTACTCAGAATCGTTAGTGAGATAAGCTAAACCACCAGTCCATTCTTCCCTGCCTGAAATCATTGTCCTGAACTTCAATGAGAAGTCATAGTGTGGCGCTCAAAAGCTCCCAACCTTATCAGAATATTCGCTGCCTACTAGTCGCTAAGCCCTTACAGTATAAGTCCAACATAAAGGTATAACGTCAGTCGCCTGTTCTAGGCTCCTCACGGATCGCCTATGATTGAAATAACTAGTGAGTACAAATCCTAAGCCATGTTATTTGGACATAACCTCCATCTTGGTGGAGTGTCGGAGTCATACTCACGGAAGAACCAAAACGATACATCGTGCACCACGGACACAATACACAAGACTCAACTAATCAAGGATTGACCAGTTACCATTCCGCACCATGTTCGGCAACAACACACAGAGAACAGCAAACAGCAATGACAATCGAGCTATAGAGGTTATCCAGGAGACCGCTAAGATGACGGTGCGGTTTCAACCTCTGCTAACAATGCAGTCCTTCTAGACCAAAATATTGCCAGACAAAAGCCCCCAACCTCCCAAATATACGATTATCCAACAAGACCCTACTGAAATCCCACAATCATTTGTTTCAAGCAGCAGTCCCCTTTTGTCCCTGAAAGCAAAACTACGACGTACTACCTCCAAGTCACATACCGAATTTCAGAGAAAAGGTATGTAGGATCATCTAAGGTGCCTATGTAGGTGTAACGTAATCTAGAAGACCTTTGAAGACCTTTTAGCTGCATCATGTTATGATTAACCAACTAACCAAGGAATTCTCACCATTTAAGGTATCCGTAGGTTAAAAAAGATCTGACCACAACCGTGTATATCCAGTGATATCACATTTCCTTCCCCACAATTTGTTCTAAGACCAATGGCAGCGCCCTTTTCCATATTGATTATAATAAGCTTTTAGTACAGCTTCTTATCCAAAATAATCCCCTGAATGTGAGTCTCTTCACTTAATCCACGTAATAGTTTATACCAGCAGGTAAGAAGTACCACCTCATCCTTTCTGGGACTTACTCCTAAACCACGATGCCACTCGCTCCTATAAGTAAGTTGCATCGTATCCCTAATAGGATCCACAAGTCTGCCCGACCTGTTTCAAAATCACTTGCATTTCGATTATCACAACAGAAAAAAGAAAGGGGAGAGTAGCCACCTACTAGCTGCGGGTACATGATCCTTCAGTCAAGCATTTTTGCTAGTCATGTAATCATTATTGTTCCAAACAGCCAGCAGATCGGTTTATTTTATTTATTTATTTTATAACTTAATTTGATAAAACAATCGTGTTTTATTTCAAAGGTAGCAGACCTTTGTGTCAAACCTGACAAACTGTGACATAGTTCAACTGAGGTAATTGCATTACAACGTGAACTAAAATTTTACAATAATTTTCATGTTATTTTATGGTCCAACATAAAAACAGAAAACTCCCACGAAATAAAATTCAGATTTAATTAGATTTTTTGATGGAATATTGTCTACCAATTAATTTCGACCCTTGAATTTATGAGCCAAATATTTCGTTAAAGAAATGCATGTTTGGGTTTCAAAAGCATTTTGTTTTCTTTTTTTTTTAATTGTCATTTTCATAATTACAATATGACTGCTTTTGGATATAATAGGCAACACCTAGCCAAATAGGAGCAGAAGAGAAGGAATTTAAACACTTCCTGTGCTGTCTGTTGTCATGCAAATTAAGTTCCTGTATTTTGTAAATCATTTCCTTTTTTCATATTGAAAAGTACAATGAGTCAATGACTATACAATATTTGTAGTGATATTGCCAGTTTTTAATAATAATTTAGAAGTTCCATTTTTTCCATACTTCCGGTAGCCATATTAAAAATTCAAATAACAAAATATTTGTGTATGTGTATGTGTGTGTGTGTTTAACTTTTAGTTAGAGGATTTTGACTTATAATGGAGGTGGTGGTTTGTCAAAGCTTGTTAATAAATATGTTATTTTTAATGAAAACAATATCCGGTTTATTGTCTACATAATTAATGACCATTTGAAATGTTTTTAATTTGAAACAAATTTCACAGATAAAACACAAACTGTGGCATTAAATTTGAAATTAAATGTCTCCAATTTATTATTTATTTTTTTTTATATTTTGTGGTTTCGTTTTGATTTTAGGTTATGGCGTATTTTACAAATATTAGCATTAACCGCAAAAATAAAAAACATATCTTGGTATGCTCCTCCCACCAACAAGATTAGGAACAGACTACTAATGTAATAGGGTAAACAAGTTAGAATTTAAAGAGTTGTAACGTTTTGTTTGTGTGTCGCTGTGGTATGGTAGGTACCAACCAGAAGGTCCTGGGTTCCATACAAGGCCAGACCATCTGAAAAAAGGAAAAGTTTTTCAACAGCGGTATCACCTCATAACATTAACTAGCAACTGGCTATGAGTATAAATACTACTGAAAACTTCTCTAAATGCATTTGCCGTTCAGAGCCGGCGTTTAACTATAGGTCCCTTTCAATGAGTTTGAAAATGCAATCGGGTGCAGCTCATTAACTGAGAGGAAATTCCCATGTTCCTTTATAGGATGTTATGGGATTAATAATAATGATAATAATTGTTACGTTTAAACCATTTTTAAACGTTTGAGTTATTTTAAATTGCATTAAGTAAAATAAATACACTCAAACCCCATTTTGCGCGAATTAAAATTTATGCGGTTTTAAAATTTTTGCCCTTTTGTTTTGTTTTATGTATTATACGTTTTAATTTAAAACAGAAACATTATATCAGTCTAGATTAATAATTGCTTCTCCTGCGAATCCTTTCGAGCGATTGTTATCATTTTATTTCTGAATATAGCTATCGAGTAGCGCTAGTGAATTTATTCGATGGCGACAATCTAAAAATTTACCTACAATCATAGCAAAAGCGATTGTGAGGAAATGGTTGAACTTTTTACTTAAAAAACAAACATCAAGCTCTCCAGTTAAAGCTGTGCATAAATAATTTATCAATACGGATCCAGATACGGAGCTAATTGATCGTGTAAAACAAGGTCTGAGTGTACACTTTTACTTTATACAATCACTTCAACTAAATACACAAATTACTCAATACTTCATTTACGCCTTAACACGACTTTATGATTTGTAATATACACGAATGTTTTCTTCTTATAATTGCGACCAATTCAAGAAAAGCAGTTTTGAAAATTAATTGAATAACCCAATTTTTACAAAGCCACAAGAGAGGAGAAGGTCTATGGGAGCCATCCATACACTAGCTATCAGTCGCTGCGGGGTTCGTGAGCTTTCTTCCTTCACTCAGTTTCGTTACACGTTTTATTATCAGACTCCCTATTTTTGTGTCTGTCATACGATTTCCCAGTTTCCTATTTCTTTACTATTACAAAAGTGTGGTAATGGGCCGAGAAAACATAGTTGGAAAAAGAAACATGTAAACCAAAGCTATGCTGTAATAAACAACCTGATTAAACCTAGTGATACTGTCATGAAAACAAAATAAATGGATTCTTCAGATGTTGTTGAAAATCCTGCAACACAACTCTCCCATCCATGATCCCGGTGGCGAATGTTACACGAAGATCCCTACTGATACTATAGTGCCTACCCTAACATATTATTCAACTCAAGAGAACCCAACATACTTTACTTTAGCAATACATTTTCAAATCAAAATTGTTTATTAAATAAATATTAAAATAAATTAAATCGAACAAAAGAAAAATAATTCATAATGAAAAGAAATGTAATCTTTTAACATAAGGAAAATAAATAAATAATAAGCGTAATAATCATAAATATATAGAAGAGTATATTCAAATATTAAATTTCTATTTTTTTCTCTTTCCAAAATTTAATTAAATTTTTCTTTTTTTTATAAGACCAGCACCCAGGGGATGGCCCCTACTCATGCAGTGCATTGTGCTGGTACTAGGAAAATAGGTTATTGGAAGAAGGACAGAGGGAGTAGTGTTTATGGACGTTAGATTTAAATTTACTCATGTCGCAAGTGACAGGAAATACTTTCGCTGGAAGATTATGCCACAACCGAACAGTGTAACCAAAGAACGAATTCTCCCTATAATGCGTTATGCGATTTACTCTACAATCAACTACAAATGGATGCGATCTACGAGAAATATAAGTACTACGTAAAAATATATGATTTTCAGGAATTAATTCCTTAATTTCGTTAGAATACATTGCGTTATAGTACCGATAGAACAATGAAACACACGTCACATTGCGACGATGTTCTAATAAATCAATAGAGTCCTACCGTCATTAATGAGCATCCTCGCCCTCTTCTGTACGTGGTCGAGAAGCTCTAAAATAGACTTTGAAGTACCAGCCCATACATGAGAGTTGTATTCCAATTTGGGTCGGATATAGGTGTTGTAATTATTAAGGAGATCAGATGAAGTGAATAATTCTTACACCGTCTTGAAAAGCCGAGACACTTGAATGCTTTTTCGACTTGAAATATGTGATCACTTCAACGAACGTCACATAACCCATTGACACAGATGACAGTACAACACCACGTCTGTGTGTTAAAACAAAGTTGAGTCTTGCATGCATTAAAATTGACCCTGTTCGCACAACCCCACTTGTAGATTTTCACCAGGTCACTTGTGAGTGTGTCGTTCATATTTATCCTTCTTACCCCAACCTCCAAAAGGCTCGGTCTACGATCAAAAGAATATGAGTGACAAATGTTGCTGTCATCCGCAAAAGAGTAGATAGGATTAAAAGTGAGAAGAAGATAGTCATTAAGAAATATTGGAAAAAGAGTGGGAGAAAGAACAGAGTCTTGCGGTACCCCTGAGTTTACCCTGAACTCGTCGAATGAGACCCATCTATAACCATTCTTATAGAGCGATCTCTGAGAAAACTTGATATAAATCGAGAGAAGTGAATACCGATACCAAAACCATTGAGTTTCGAAATGAGAGCCTCTTATCAAACTCTGTCAAATGCCTTTGAGATATCCAGTGCCACAACCTTACTCTCGCCAAAACCATGAATGGACTTGTTCCACTTCTCCGAGAGCAACGGCAGTAGGTCGCCAGTAGAACGGCCCTTTCGGAAACCGTACTGACGATCGTTAAGTAAATCGTTGGACTCCAGATATTCCACAAGGTGGTGATTAATCATACTCTCCATAACCTTGGAGAGCGCGGAGCAAACTGCTATTGGACGGTAGTTCTCAGAGTTACTAGCCTCGGCCCTTTTGGGGATTGGCGTTACATTAGCAACCTTCCAGCAAGATGGAAAAATACTGGAGCAATATGACGCACTGAAAAGGTGAGCTAACGGACGTGCAAGCGTCGAAGAGCACTGCTTCAGGACCAGTGCTGGTATGCCATCCGGCCCAGAAGACTTGTTAACGTTGAGATTTGCAAAGACCCTGCATTCAGCACGGGCTAGGTATTTACTTTGAATAAGAAAAAAAAATCTTTTACAAAAAAATAATTAAGCAACACTTTTATAAGACCATATTTAAGTACTTTTAATTACAGTGTACTGCTTGTACTTAAAAAATTATTGTTAAAATATAACCACAGAACAAAAATCAAAACAAAAACAAAATTGAAAACAAAAGTAATTATTTTTCTGTCGACGCTGATCTGTTTGATTTTCTCCTATTTTTACTTAAAATAAAATAAATTTTGTGTTTGGTTCTTAATTAAAATCCTTTATTCATCACACTTTTGTGCACCACTGCTTGTAAGCTTTTTACAGGCAATAAAAATTTTTATTCTTAATTACTCTGTCTGTTTACAATCTTGTAAACAACAATAATTACTCGACAGATCTTTCTACTTAAAGATCTTCCAACCCGATAGTAGTTATAACTTAGGTTTGATCTCAACCATTTCAACCAGAGGTTATCCACATTTAACTCTCTTTGCTGAGTTAGCTCCAACTAAACTGATTTTGTTCTACTTCACGATTCATTTCACGAGTTTATGCCATATAAACTCTCTTCATACACACTGCACTCGCTGGGTTTACTTTACTTAAACTGCACTCGCTGAGTTTACGACACATAAACTGATTGCTGTTCGCATCGATGTGCTTTTTATATGACTGAGTAAACAACGCATCGAAAGCTCTCGAACCTCTCGATATTTCAGGTAGATTCCATTTCTTTCTTTTAATTTCTTTTCAGTTCTTTTGTAGCCATGCGTATGTGAACATCTACCTCTTTCAGTTTTTCGCATTTGTTGTTGCTTGTTTATTGTCTGTTACTTGTTTTCTTTGCTGCCTAATTATTGTTGTTGCCGTGTTATTTTTATTTACTTTATCTCCGCTAATGCTTGTTCTTGTAGATTTGATTATTTGTAAACAGCACGTATAGTTGTTCCTGCAGCTTTTGTTTATCTATTTTAGCGATGTTATAAACGCTGTGGTGCCCAACCTTATTTTCGTAACAATATATTATTTTTTATTACATGTATGCATATTTTACATATAAATTTCATTATACTGTATTATCTTCCTAAAATATAAATGAATAATTTGTGTAAATTTGTTTATTTTTTTTTCTCTTTCAATGAAAGTCAAATTAATAGATTTACTAACACTTCGGTGCAAAATAAAGTCGTTGATAAAATATCTTAATTGTTAAAAACACGCATAACATCGATACGAATGTATTCAGTATTCCATATAAACTCATAATCATCACTTCTATTCATTCAGTTCATCATTTAATTATTTGTTTTTGATTGTTAACAGTTTTTTTTTTTTTTTTTGATAAATAAAGTTATTTAGTTAATCTGTTTTCAGTTGCAGCTGTGTTGTCGGTCCATTACCCAAATTAACATTTATTAGGTTTATCGTTATATATACACACACATACATACTTCGATTAACGAAATAATTATGGTAGACAACTGAATATTTACGAGATAAAAGTAAAATAAAATATATCTGATCAAGAAATCAGAAATTTTCATTTAATAGCAGTCGGCATTACATTACTTTGGTATCCTTTTTTGTTTTTTTGTTTTTTGATTTGGTTTTCTACGCTTTCTTTTTCCTTTTTTATTGCCTTTTCTTATGTTTTTATGGTTTTTGTTCTTTTCTGTTTTAGTAAACTATGGCCACAAACCAAAACCATTCGAAACAAATTAATTTGCAACCACACGCACATACAGAAGTAAAGCAAGTAGAAAAACTTTTAAACATGCCACTGTTAAATACTAATCTGCTACACTTACTTATTTTATTGGGTAAGGGTAAAAGTTATTTCATAAGGTTTTCAGTAGAGACTCTCATACGATATATTATATTTATATATCTTTGAAAAGTTACCATTTTTGATGATTTAAGTTGGTGTAAATGATATTTACCCCTACCCAATTATAAAAATACTTATATATAAACGTTTGTGAATTACTCTCATGAATTTTCTTTAACGTGACTTCCTTTTGTTGCGTGCTTTGATTCCATAAGGAAATCTAAGAGAGAAGATGTATGAGAATATTATCATCATTAAATTTGCTTTTGCTCCTCTACTGTCACTTCAATTCGTCTTCTTTTTTAATATTTGCAATATTCTTACTCTGTATGAGTTTTAAGTTTTGAAAAAGTTTTTGTATGCAACTCATGTTTTAAATAAAAAATGGGGGAAAAAATTGAGAGAGAAGTTGTTCTGTTTTTTTTTTTAGTAAATTTGAATATGTTTCTTTGAATACCATCGAGTTTATTTGCTATTATTAATGTATCAGGACCTCAGGTGATGCTGATACATTTAATTTATACTAACATTTGTATTACCTTAAGAAAAACCGCCTTAGCTCAATATTGCATTGTTATACTACCTTGATCAAAAGGTTTTGGGCATAACCTTCGTGTGGCGGTTCCATAGTTCCAATTTGAGTTTTTTTTTTGTTCAGTTGATACAACTGTTGTTGATGTTCCTTCTAAAGCTTAGCGTCATAGCTTGACGTTTGCAAAAGCTACGTGGCCAAGAGTACATCTATGTTTATGTGTGTTGGCGATTTTTTACACTTTTAGAAAGGGCTGCTGAAACGCGTTCCCAGTAAAGTTTTTTTAACTCGATTGAACAAAAGAAATCACTGACACACTTGAGCTTGATATCACAAGAAACGATGCCACCGAGATGGTTACCAAATCCTGAATAACCGGTCTTGACAATCAGCAAAGAAGAAGAACATTTTTCTAATTAAGTCAAAAACGACCTAATAAAAAGGGTCGATAGCTCCGATAAGTCATCCAGAAAGAGCAAGCCAAATATAAAAAGTCTCGCTCCTCTCTTTTCAATCGATACACAACTACGATAAAAATCATTCGCAATCAATGACCTATAAGAATAGATGCAAAGCAGGAGATGTTCCCACAATCGAGTTACATACATATACAGCTCAACGAAGGTAAGAGGTATTCCCAGCTTCGTGTATGAACAGGTGCTTGGTAGAAGTCTGTCTGTCTTAGAAAGTTCATCAGCAACACACCTGGAACCAGCAACCATCACAAAACTGCCTCGAAAGTATCCCAAAAGAATAGCAACAGTTTTTAACCATTCTAGAGCTAAAAGTCACACCTGAAAGAGAGCTGCCTGGCTGTCAGAAAATATGTAAATGTTACCAGTAGGATCCCCTCTACTTCGGAGACATAACCTAGGCCTGAAACACATTACAATAGCCCTATATGTGAAAGGATACCTTAGCGTTTCTTGTGAAATAATATCTCGATGTGCGCTGAGAAGGTGCAATGTGTATGGCATATGGGCATACGCTATAATTGTTTATATATGGCAAGTATCACAGGTCCAAAAACGATCTGGGTTAAGATTCTCCTGTGCATACAGGACAGCATACGAGAAGCCAATTTCTGTAATATCCAGAAAGTTGCCGATAGATATCTACGCACGGGAGCTTAGACAGCTTTATAGTGTGATAAGTGCAGCACTATAGCGGGATTGGAAATCAAATGCGCATTCACGTTCTATCAAAGTAGGGTAGCAAAGATGATAGCTACGGCTGGCCATGTGAACCAATTGAGGTTTTCACTCTTTTTACTCCCATATGCTGCTTCATACCAAAAATGAAAGAATGCTTCGGTATTCATTAGATGGATGAAAAGTTAAAGTAAGTATGCGAAGCCTATAATAGTATCACTGAACGAAGCTCTGAGTTCATATAATCAGAAATATGGACCTTTAGGATGGGCTCAAAATTTTTAAATAAGCATTGAGTATGTCTACTAATAAACCAAAAGATACCCTATAAATGTTGTGATCTTCTTCTTTCTAACTGGAATAATGCATGAAGTTTTTCATTTAAAAAGATACTTTGAGGTGGTAAATATGCTATTTAATTACTATGAGTAAGAAGGATTTTATAAAATGGTATATTTAAAAAAATAAATAAAATTAAGTGAATGTATCAGCTCCCACCGCATTCGATTTTCAAAGGGAAAAGTGTCACTGAAGAACAAGCCCACTGTAAGAAAATATTAGGAAACTCTTGCTGGACAGCTAAAAAATTTCATTTTTTGTTAATTGCCAAGCATAAGGTAAATCACAAATGTGTGTTTTTACATTTTAGTATTTTTTGTTTTTATAAATTTTCCCGTACTCTTGTACATTTTTCTCCCTTATTGAGAGAAATTATTATTTGCTCTCATTTTACCGAACTTTACCCAAAAAGTAGACAATGAATTTCATGTAATTCAAATATTTCAACAACTCTTTAAATGACTTGCACTTGTAGAATAATTGTAATATATTTCAGAATATTTCAATAGGCTTCTTCTACCAACTGTGTTGTCATATTTGGCGATAAATTCTTTTCAATTGAAGTTTTACCCAAAATTCTAAGAACTTAACTTTATTCAGATGAATTTTTATTTGAATATACACTCACGTATGCACAAATAAATACATGCACAATTATCTTAACATATTCACATTCCATACATACAAAATATACACAATCTTATCTTATCTTCATACATTCGTATATAGAATGCCCATGTACATACAACTGTACCTGTTAAACTTTTTACTAAATTTTGAGTGACAATTTTCGATGTTTCTTTCTTTTGCATTTTTGTTTTTTTGTTTTGTCTATCAAATGGGAATGCATTTTTATTCTGTTGTTTTTTTTTCTTCAAATTTCTATAAAATTGTCACGTGTTTGATTGTACTTCTTCATAGAATATTTATTGAATTTAAAGTTTTTTATTTTTGGCGGAAGTGTTTTATTTTGACATTTAAAAGATTTATTTTTTTTTTGTTAAAATGATGTTAAAACATGTTTTCAATTGTGTTTAAATGATTGTTTAGTTTAAATGATATTAAATAGAGCACAAATTTTATGTATAGTGAATTCGAAAAAAATAGTTTTAAAAAGTTATGTGTTCTAAAAATCGAATATTTTTATTAAAGAATTATTATTATTATTTATTTATTTATTTTGTTTTCAATCTAGCTGTCAGGGAATGACCACTACTGATGCAGTGCATTGTGCTTTTGCTGGGAATATAGATTTTAGAAAGATTTTAATTTGATTTCTATTTACATAAATCGTAAAAACTAGAAAAGCCTTCGCTCGTTTAAATTGCGTTAAAATAAAATAAAATACTACTTTGCTTTACTGTTTTACAGTTTGTCTCTTTTTTATTAATTCCACTGTAACTTTTCTGCACTTTGTCACTTTAACAACACTTTTTATTTGCGCCTAAACAGACTTTACTTATTGACAGCCAAGTGATAACTAAACTCACCAGCCGAAATGCGCCATTCTTTTATAGTATTTCATCATTAGTCTCGAATGTTCTAGTACAGACACGAAACTACGATTTATGTACATTTATTCAAATGATATAAACTAACTTTAAAAACACAAAAAGTAATCGAGCTGGCAACTCCGTGCGGATGGTAGCAATCTTAATAAGTACAGGTAATTTTTGCAGCTATTAAGCCAACGGTGTCAAATTGCAACTCCGAGGTGGCCAAACGACATCAGATCTGCGGCTGATAATGCGATCGTCAAAAACAGGGCGCAAAACATCGCTATGTATCTCAGTAAGCCGGTAACTTCACATAAAAAAAAAATGAAATCGATTGACAGGTTTGTAGGAAATTGATAAATTGAATATACAATAGTTCTCGCATTAAAATAAAACAACTAATACCACCTACACAGTCTTAATGTAAATGCAAATGAAATTATTTTTATTTCCCCAATAAAAAACCAAATTCTTCCTTACATGCAACAAGTGTCGTTATCCTCAGTGGTTTTTTGCAATATATTTTTTTGTTTTCTCTAAATTTGCATATATTTTCTGTAAGTGTGAGCGTGTGTTTGTGTGCATGTGTAAGAGAATAAATTCTTATTTTGGTTGCCTGTATCACTGACAAATCTGCTTTTGTGTGATATTATTTCGGTTTGCTCAAGTAATTTATGCAAATTTCAATTTCGAAATATAAAAACAAAAAAGACAAGAAAATTCAATTCTAAATTTATATGTGTTGTATGTATGAGTGTACTAGTGTGTGTGTGTTTTGTATTAGTATATGGGGGGAAACGTTTGTAAATTGTTTTTTATTTAAATATTGTGATTTTATGCTGTTAAACACATACACATACACTCTCTCACTCACTCACTCTTTTTTTAATCTTATTTCTTTGGTTTCAAACTTGTTTTTTATTCGGCAGTAAATACATTCTCGTCGTAACTATAATGGGGATTTACAAATAATTTGCTTACCATATTGTTAAAATTGGTTTACGGATTTGTTTTGTTTTGTTTTTTTTTTTTTTTTTTTGTTAGAAGTCAAATTTAATAAAAAAATGTGTTTATTCAGATTACTTTTGTTTGTTAGAAATGAATAAAATTAACATTGTTGTGTCCCTGGGGCCATGTTAATAGAATTTTGTTAGACATTAAATTAGAAATGCCACATTTCAGATTATTGTAAATTAAAATAATATTTTTATTTCAAATTCCTAGAGGGCAAATTGAATAATTATACTTTTGTGAAATGGATATACACGTTAAATGCTATTATAGATGATTGAATTAATTTGGGGGGATCACAAATACTTTGTTTGAGTACTGACTTTTTTAACGCTTTTTCTTAAAAATTTAGAAAAAAACACAAGCAGACTTGAAATATGTATTTGAGTCAAGTGGAAAAACAAATGCTTACCAGTTTATAGAAAAATATTCATAGAATTTTCTGATTTTTTTTACTCCAGTGTTCATATCATTTTTCCTCGCTATTAAAGACAATATTTCGAAATCTTCATTTAACTGTTTTTTCCTTTGGATAGGGAATTTTTTTTAGCTGAGAGACATCGTAACTACTGTTTGACAGCTGAGAATATCAAACTGTGTTGGCATTTCTGTTCATTATGATTTGGCAATTAATCACGAATCGTTTTAGGCGAAACCACGCTTCCAATTTATGGAAATTTACTTTGAAAAAACTAAATCTGTTCGCAAAGTTCATAGAGTACTTTGTGTTTAGTGATGAAGTTCATTTCCGGTTGAATGCCTTCATCAGTAAGCAAAATTTTCGTATTTGTAAGCGAAGAGAATCTTAAAACCGTTAACGAATCACCATCTATCTCATCGATTAAAATTGACTGTTTGGTGTGGTTTACACGCCGGCGGATTCATTTATTCTTATTTCTTTCAAAATGTGCAAGGAGCTGCAGTTACGAATGGCCCTATCGAGCTGAGCTGACTGATTTTTTTTTTAATAATCAGCTAAATATCAATGGCATTTGGTCCCAAAGAAGGCGCATCTTGCCATATAGTGCGCTTAACAATCAATTTATTGCAAAATCAATTTAGTGACTACTTTTTTCCGGAAGTGGTCTTGTTCACTGACCACCTTGGTTTAATGTATTATAATTATTAATTTTGAATCGGGTCGCAGAAGCCCAACTGGCCGTGGCGCTGCCACCTAGGAATATCTATTGTGCCAAAGACTCCTGGGTCAGACCTGCCAGCACAATAGCCCGCGTTAGTGAATCAATACCCCTGGGCGGACTGACCAATCGGTCTGGAAGCACTAGTTGGAAAAATCTTCAGAATAATGCCCTTTACTTTGTGTATAAGGACAGCAGTATCCCCAATGGGTAGCCGACGTACCTGTTCAGGCCCAATAAGAGGCTCCATAACAGTTCGTCTCCGAAAGTTTGCCAAAGCATAGGTATCACATTGAGATTGAAGAGGTGATATTTAAGATAGTATGTCTCGTCAGGAATCCAATATGTCTTCTCATAATTGTCTTGCCCATGTGGCGCAACTACCTATTATAGGTGAAGGGTCTCATTAGCCGCTTGGCCTGCCTCAGACCCAGGCATTGTAACGAGTACGACGAGAAGAATTATAGCTCCCATTCATCGATCTTCCCCCTGCTTTGATCTCACACGACTAATGGCTGAGCCACGCCTTACCAGTACGTCAGCGATCTCGTTCCACATCGCACTAGTGTATCCAGGGGCACAACAAAGCGCTAATATTCGTGTAGTATTCGATGGTATATGCTCCGTAGAAAAGGCTTTTAGCGCCGCTAGACTATCCGAATAAATAGCACGGTCCAACCAAAACGCACGATGTTAATTGTAAATAAAACAAAAAGTTTTTAGAGAATTATTTTAATATTTTTTATTGTGATAGAAGCATTTACGACATTATTTATGTGTGAAACAAAATATTGGCCAAATGCTTGCCATGGCTTCGGTGGCGTACCTCTACCCGTTGTTCCTTATTTTCAATGACTCTGAGACATCATTAAAGTTCAATGTCGTTGATGTGCCGAAATATCTTATCGTTACCTCTTGAATTGTTCTTGGCTTATTGACGTACACTTTTTCTTTTAAATATCACTAAAGAAAGGTGTCTAACGGTGTCTAATAACATGATCGTGTTGGCCAATTAACACTGCCACTACATGAGATAATACGGCCATTGAATTTCTAGCGCAAAAGAGCCATTGTTTCGTTGGCTGTGTGGCAAGTGGCACCATCCTGTTGAAACCACATATCGTCCAGTTCCATGTCATTAATTTTTGGTCACTAGAAGTCTATTATCATCTCACGATAGCGAACACCGAACAGTTACCGTGAAACTGCTTGGCCGACCTCATTTTCAAAAAAGGACAAAAGGACGGCCCGATGAATACACCAGCCCATAAACCGCACCAAACAGTCAGAAACACCAGATTTCCTTCAGATCCGGTTTGTTGAAATATGAGTACAACTCCTCCGATTGAAGACACATTTGGTCGATTATGCTGTTCAAAATAATCACGAAGTGCACAAAATGCATTTTGATTTTAACGCGCTGCTTAATTATGTATCTCGCCATGATTGAGTTTGTTAAATACCGAAACAAAGAAATGTCAAATTAATTTGGGCAAAAAACCTGTCTTGTAGGTGTGACTCACAATCAACATCGTGCATTTATATTAAAAAAAGCGTCCCTGAACCCACTTTAAATATTAATTCGCGAGCAGATGGAAAAAATCTGGATCTCTGCCTTAAAAACGCTGGATATTAAGCTCGAAAATCCCAGGCGCTCACACCATCATCTGTGTTATATCCATCCGTATACCAGTGTAAACAGTCTATATGAATACTATACTTCAAAGGATAGCTTCTGTAGTTAGTCCTCATTTATCTTCATTGAAAATGCCTCTGAATTACTTTTTATGGGGCTATGTCATGTTATTGGTTTATGCCGCCAATGCCAACATTAAAGGCACGCAGTAGGACCAGATTTATTGGAAAAAGCAGTTAAAACTTGGAATGATGTAATTAGTAGCCATGGGGAATATATGTCGCAAATCATATTAAAAAGTAAATGCCATGAAATATTATTATAGAAAAATTTATTCCTGCAATATCTCTGTCTTGTTCTTTGATTTTAAGTTCTCAAGCTCTTAAAAAAACCACCTTTTGTAGGCCTATTTAGAGTCAATGCTGTTGATATATTTCTTGCTATGATTTTTCACTTATGAGTTCATGTAAAAAACGACCTTTAAGTAGACAATTCACGTGTAAGTAATTCAAAAACAGATTTTTCTTTGATTAAAACTGAAGAAGAAATGGGAATGACAAAAAGGCTTAAATGAACAACGTCTATCACAAGAGTTGTGACTTGAAAACATTGTCTTGTGCCTTAATTAAAAATGTACACAAGAATTGAGATATTAAATGATTAAAAATGCTTTCTTAGTAAAACTGAATGAATAAACGCTAATGTTAGACATACAAATTTGACATTGAGCACGGAAATCATTTCTAAAAAAATCGAAGACATTTTGAAATATTAGTTTGAAGGAAAACATTATCCATTTCCTTGCTTAAAAATTATAATTCACTATCAAATATTAAAAACAAACAAAGAAATGAAAAAAGGCAAAAAGAACAAAATCTTTAAAGAGAAACTTGCATGTTCAAGTATTTTTATTAACTTTCACATTAAAAAAGTCTTGTTTCTTCTACACTTTCTTATTGTAGTGGCTGGCTAATGGATAAACTTGAAACGAATGTTTTTCATAATCGTACGTGCTGGAGGACAATGAAAGAAAAGATTTTCGTAGACTGAGAAAGAAACAACAACAAAAGAAAATTGATTTACAAATAACAATTGGAAAAAAAACTTTTGTTTTTTTTTTGGTATTTTACGAGAAAACATATATATTTTCCTAAGAAAAAAGTATCTAAATTTTAAATGAAATCATAAGTTTTCCCAATTTTTCCCTCTCCGTTAATGTATCTTCAATAGCAAGTTTTAGGTCGAAATAATTCATTTACGTATTATTGCTTCAAAACAGGGCTCCAACATAATGGTAAGGCGAATGGGGACAAAATCAGGGTAACCCAATTAATTCCAACCGGGTTTTATGGGTTATTATATCGGGTCTGACATCTAACGATTTTTTTCAACTAGTGCTTATTTCGTGAATGGTAACACTTAGCTCATGTCTGATTTGAGAGATAATTAGTTTTGTCCTTCCGCTGAATGAATACGGCTGTGTATACGCTTGAACAACGCTGGGAAACTGGGCCTGTGATCGACTTAAAGAAGATGCCGATTTTGCCAAAAAAAATCATCTTTTCAGATGAAGCTCATTTTGATCTTGGCGGGTATGTAAACAAGCAAAAATTGTCGCATTTGGGGTACAGAAAACCCGATACACCCAAGACGAGTCACTGTTTGGTGCGAATTTTGGTCCACATGCATAATTGGGCCATTTACAGTCAATGGCGATCGTTATCGGGCCATGTTGAACAAATTTTTGTTCACAAAAAGTGAAGAGGAGGATATTAGCAACATTCGGTTTCAACAGGACGGCGCTACGAGTCACACAGCCGAAGCTACACTCAGCCGCAGAGCTGATGTCGTTTGGCCACCTCGGAGCTGCGATTTGACACCGTTGGAGTATTATTTGTGGGGTGCCGTCAAAGATAAGTGTTACGCCAACAAGCCAGAGACAATTGACGATTTAAAGGACAATATTTGTGAAGCCATTGGTGAAATACTCGTACAGCTGCACACAATCGATAATGTGCTTTAAAATTGGACCGATCGTGGAGGCTACTGCATGGCCAGCCAGGGCAGCCATTTGAATGAAATTATTTTCCATTATTAACCGGAAGGATTGTACTTTCAAATAAAAAAAGAAATTTGAGAAAATATTCAGTAGTTTTTTTTATAGCATTTTCAAAAGAAATGCTATAAAATTATTTGGCGGACCCTATGTAAAAAAAAAAAAATCCGGGTTGGTCTTTTATGTAAATGTTTTCGTAATTTATTTACAACAAAAATAAGCATAATTTACGTATTGGAAGTGCATATTAATTCGGTCCATTTTTTAGCTCAAAAAGAGGTAACAAATTTACAAATTTATCAAAATAAAAATGTATCGTATTACTGCTTTGCTCCACCTCTGAGTCAATTTTCGAATGCCAAATCTCGATTTTATTTCACTTCGAAAGAAGTGATTCGTGTACATGCCAGAAGATATTGTATCTGTCGAAAGAGCCACTAGTCAGAAGGAGCAATGACGGAGAATATGTCGGCTGCGGCATATGATTGTTTCTAACAATTGTTTGGCAAATTTTGCGACGTAAGGTGGAGTGTTGTCATGCAAAAGAATAACTTAACCATGTCTATCGTTATACTCCAACCATTTTTTTAAAATGCTCGATTCAATCCGAGTAATTTCAGTCAGTTCTGATTATCTAGTACACAATGCCGCCTTATTCCGAACAAGACTGCAAAATTGCATTTTAAAAAAGGGTCATTTTTTAGCAACTTTTTTTTGGCATAACTGTTTTTTGCACTATCAAACATGTTCACTCCGTTCTATAATTTAACCATGAATCTACTTACAAACGAACAACGCTTGCAGACTATTGGATTTTATGATCAAACTTCAGTTAAATGAAGATTTATTTCTTGTGCCGTAATGAACTGTTTGGTGTGGATTGTGGGCCGGTGACATCATTGAACCATACTTTTTCAAAGGTGACGAAGGCAGGAGCATTTGTCCAAAATTGAAGAGCTGGACTTAGATGACATGTGGTTTCAACAAGACGGTGCCACATTGCAAACAGCACATGAAACAATAGCCCAATTGAAAAGTGAGTTCGATGAACAGTTTATTTCACGTTTAAGACTTGTCAATTGGCCGCCAAGAACGTACGATTTAACACCTTTGACTGTTTATTGTGGCGCTATGCTAAGGCTCATGTCTATAGGAACAAGCCTGCATCGGTTGACGCACTGGAAGCCAATATTAAAGAAAGTATTCGTGCTTTGAGGCTTAGCCACGGTCAACATTTAAATGAAATCATCTTTCAACATGGAATTATATAGATCGCTCAATTGACTCATATCAAGGTTTCATTGTATGTGTTAACTTTTTAATCATTACTAAAATAATGTACTTGTACTAACGAACCAAAAATATAGTTGAATTGAACGAAATTTGAAAGCTGTTATAAAACCCAATAGAAACCGGTGGGTTGGTTTTTTTTTTCAAAAAAGCCCGTGTTTTTTGCCAACCCTGGACAAAATAAACATAATTTTTGTTTTTCTTTTGTTTTGTTTTTTTTTTATTGCCAATCTTTTTCGTTTTCTTTTCTTAATGTTTTATGCATTGTTAGGCAATTCTTGCTTTTTAGCACCCCAACAATACGTGAGTATTTTCTTAAATTGCTACTTAAGCTTATCCATTATAAGATTAAGGGGAAAATTTATTTGAATATTGATTTAAGTTATTATTTATTATAAGATAATCCAATTTTATTTCAAATTTAATTATTTAATTATGATTAATGTGTGTTTGTTTAGTGATTCTAATTTTTTTTTAGATACTACTAAAGCTTTAAATGAATTTAGAGTAAAAACTTGTCTTACGTTTCAGTATATAATTTTATACGTGTAGCGTACGACGTACTAGTTAGCCTACCGGGGTCCCAGACAAATAGATATGCTTTATGAAAGTAAGATTTAAGTTATGCAGAGGATGTTTAATTCTAATAGAAGAAGTAATAAAATTTTTCGGATATAAAAAATATTTTTATTTCAGTTTATTGCAAATAGGTTGCGGCACTGGCTCGGCAACTTCCAATCTTTTACCAAAGCTATCAATCACGTTTTTCAATAAACTATTGATATCTGCTCGCTAATGTTAGTTTTAAGCTCCTGAGCTGTTGTAGGATTATTGCTGTAATCTTTCGATTTTAAAAAACCTCACAAAAAAAATCTAAAGGTATAAAATCGCCAATTTACTCGTCCTCTATGAGAATAAATGCGAATTTTGAACTTTTATTTCAAAAGATCCATTGTTTCTCCTGCTGTGTGACAAGTGGCTTTATCCAGTTGAAAGCACATATTCTCTACGTTTAGATCAACAATTTTGCGCCACAAAAAGTTACACGTGATCTCCCTGTAGCGATCTCCATTGACCGTAATCGCATTTCTATTTTCCGTTTTCAAAAAAATATGGTACAATGATTCCTCCGGACCAAAAACTATACTAAACCTTAGCTTTTTGTGGATGTAGTGGTTGCTCAAATGCGACAATTCTGCTTGTTGACTTGTTGCTTGTTGAGCTGGAAATAATTCATCGGTGAAGATTATTTTGGTCAAAACTTTCTTTTTAACTTCTTGTTTTTTGATAGCCCAAGAAACGAGTAGCAGACGAAATGCCTGCCTAATTCTTGTGTCAACTGGATCTTTAAATGTTGAATAATGTGAATCGTTTGACGTTTAGTTGTTGTGAACGATGAAGAATGGATGTTTCGGGATCTTCTCGAACACTTGTGCTCACACCTGCTATATTCTCGTTTGAACGATCACCACGTTAATAAATTTTGTTGCCGTTATCATAAATGGATGCAGTTTCTTCAAGTAACTCCACCATTAGCTGGATAGCACGATTTTTTGGAGTATTTTCTCTACTGAATTTTGTTCTAAATTTCCAATTTACATCTTGAATACTTTTGCCATTAAAAAAAATGTTTGAATAATAAAAACATGTTGTTCCTTCGTGTAAGGTTTCATAATAACTTACCGGAATGTACTTAAAGTCTAAAAATATAAATTTAGAATAAAAATTACAAGTAGAAAAAAAATGGCAGCAAAATGAAAATTATACCTCAAATTTGGACACCCATTTTTTTTTCTTCCTCATTCCTTAAGAGAGCATATTGGCTTTCTAGAAAGCACCCATTGCTTTCTTTCAGTTTCATTTATCAATACGATCTATCAAGCTAAGTAGATAATTAATCCACTGTAGCTTCCTCCATATGAATTTGCGTAGTGGTGAATATCCTTGCTAATTGATGGTGATCTTTACTTTAGCATTGTAATTTTTTTCCTGATCATTCGGCTGAAGTTTGTCGTTATCGCCAGATATAAGCTAGGAGGTCAAGAGATTCTTTTTTATATTAAATATTAACTCGTCTGAGGATTGATGTTGAAGCCTCTTTATTAGACACTCGAAGCCGCAATTAAATTTTTAACGTCTACTGTTCTAGAAACATCAAAGCAATGCATTTTGCGATACTTAAAATAATTGTTTAAGCTCTTTTATGTTTACAAAATGCATAGCATCGTTAGGTTAGGACGTCAAATCAAGGTAAACTTAACCACACATACCAAGGCCGGATTAACCGGTCTTGACAGTAAACCAGAGGCCTTATATAAAAGCACAATCACTTAAATCAAGACGAAAACCAACCCAACAGTCTAATAAAGCTGGCTGTTAACCTGATATCAATGGTCGATATCTCCGATAGGCTACCGAGGAAGAGCGAGCCAAGTGAGAGCTATCTACCTTGAGTTAGAGGAGGACACTGATAAATGAAGTGGAACACACTCTCCTCTTCCTCAATCGATCTAAAACCGCGACAGAAATTCTTCGCTGTTAAGCGCAACATCTGTGCGTGCCTACAGTGATGATAAGTACAGTAGAGGAGATGTTCCTACGATCCAATACGATATAGAGCAGTTTAGTCTAGCAATGAAGCAAGATTCTTCTTCAGCTAAGGATCTGCCTGCATCTCTCTGTGCCCGCCATAGCTAGCTCCCTAGAAACATAATTACCAGGAATATCCCTGACCAGAAATCCAAATAAGATGGACACGAAAATATCCCAAGAGAATCGCGTAAAAAAACACATTTTTGACCGAAAATGTTACCAAAAATTCAGCTTTGCCGTTTATATTTAGTTGATACGCCTCATTTATAACTGCTGTAATACGGTATCTTGCTTATTTCATAACTGATGCCTAAAATGTGTATTTCAACGGCTGTTGGCGACTAAAACAGGTGTAAGTAATAAAGGGTGACCAATTTTGAGATTAGAAAGTAAATTGGCTGTCAAATGATGAAATGTCAAGAATTGAGCTGTCACTTTGACACTTATTTATAAAAAATTGGTAAATTTTACATAGGGAATGCTACACTCTTGAGCAAAGAATTTTATTTGTGGAAAATTTACTGTTTGAAAAACTGAACGAAAACAACGCATTTTTTTAAGAAAATCATCTTGAGTGATGAGGCCCATGTCCAATTAGACGGTTATGTAAACAAACAAAATTGTCACACATGGTGCTCACAAAATACACAAACAGTCCTCGAAAAATCATTACATCTAAAGAAAGTCACCGCATGGTGCGATTTGTGGTTAGGTGACATCATCGGCCCGTATTTGTGAGCAAGGGTCACGATGAATTCTCTGCCCTACCAAACCAAGGTAACGAATTTTTTGTAGTTGACATCAGTGACCTTTGGTTTCAGCAGAACGGCACCACAAGCTACACAGCCAGCCAAACAATTCGGTTATTGCATGAGAAATTTCCCGGTCGCGTAATTACTCGATTTGGCGATGTCAATTGGCCGCCTCGTTCTTGTCATTTAATGCCCTCAGACTCTGAGGCCCTTTAAAAGATCGGGTTTACGTGAACATACCTTAAGCAACTAACACTTTAAAAGATGAAATCCGGCGTTGCATTGACGAGATAATCGAAGTTTTGTTATAAAATGTGATTTCAAATTTTGTGAAAAGAGCGGACATTGCCGACGTGTTGGAGGTGGACATTTACCCGACATCATATTCTATTATTAATTTTCATATTTCTATTTTATTTTGATATGAATAAAACTGAATTTGTAAAAAAATGTGTTTTTAAGCTAATTTACTTCCTAACCCCAAATTTGCCAACCCTTTATCATTCCACAGTTCCATATTATGTTCAGCTTGTGCTTACTAAATTGAATGGAGCCTATACGACTAGAGCAGAGACTGAATGATCTATTCATTTAAACAAAAAAATTATTTACGGTTCTACAGCCCGGACTGGAAAAAACGAACGGCTATTATAAGTGCTCAACTAGTGTTCATGTTGAAAGATTCTTTGATTGATACCTTCTATTCAAAAATAGTATTTGGATCAAAAATTACATTTAATGTTTCCACAAAATTTTATTATTCTCGTAGTGGCTTATTTCTTAATAATTTTTCCATTCTATGTTTTCAAACTACATGTTTTTGAAGATGAGAACATATGCTGAATATCACGAAGAGTTTACAAGAAACCTGAATATGAATAAATCACTTAAAAGTTGTTTTTTAACGAAGTGAAATAAGCGAAATTTTAAGTAAGTAAACGGACTCCAATGTCGTGTCAAACACCATTAAAGCTTCCTAAGCCACACAGAATTTTAGAAATATCGGCTTTAGTAATATGACTCTAACTAACAAAGCTATCATTAGGTAGATGACTACTTGATGATTACTTGGTTCTTGGTTATATCTTAGTATTTAATTGTCACCAAATTTTCTGGAAATATCACAGAATTTAAATTATGAACAAACAAAAAAAAAAAAAAAAAACATGTTTAGCATACTAAATTGAATCATCTCAAAATAGGCGCCTTTGTATAAAAGCGTGTCCATGTATCCAGGTTTTTATTTTTCTATTCAGGTAGCTATTAAGATAAATTAAATAATACCAACAGAGACGTATCAGCTAAGGAGAACGGACGATTATTATTCGACCGGTTTTAACCAGTTTTTTTGGTTCTGTTGAATTCGGTTTTTTCAAAATCTTCATTTATCATTCATAGTCGCCAGTAATGTTGTGAGGTGATACCGCCGTTATTGTAATTGTAAGATGGTGTGGCCTGGGATTGAACCGACGACTTCTTGATCGAGAGGTGGGTTCTTACGTAACATACCACAGTGACACACACACTATTAAATACGTGGTGCATTGGTACATAAATTGGCATACAGTGCTGCTCGAAATTTAAGTAAATTTTCTTATCGAGGCAATTAAGACTCGTATATTACTAATAGATTTGTTGAAAGTAAAACATTTAATTTTTGTTATCTTAGGCACTTAAATTATAACTATAATAACAAACCTTCAATTCCGTTCTCTACCAACTAATACAACAAAAACGAAATTAACTCCTTGAATAGCTGTTCGAAACCTAAGAAACCTTCAGTACTTTGTGTAATAGACTTTGTTTTTTATGGCCTCCGCACACCGTTTTGGCATAGTTTTTATGAAATTTGTTAGAATTATTGTTAGTATTGATTGCCACTTTAATTTCAAGCTCTCCCTTAACTTCTGCTTGTTATTCAAACGACGTAGTCAAACTCTGCGCTTCAATAATTAAAAACAATTCTATTTAAATAACACAACCCGTTAACCGGTTATTCGAATTATTTGTATCCGAAAACTGGCTTTTTAAAAGGTGCTACTTTCCGAATTATGCGAAAACCGGTTTGTGAAAAAAGTCGAATAATCGATCTCCCTAACATCAGCAAAAGGGTATCGATTAATCGTAAACTATGGTCATTTAGTGGTTTTAATTTCATTTTAAAAAATGCACTCTTCTAATTCGCACTAATTCTTTAAATTTTAATTAAAACATCAAATGTAACTAAGAACCCAACACTGGTGACGTATACGCAATATTTGGTACTTCAATATCAAGTATACGACAGAGCAGACAAATGTTGATCATAAAATATACGAGTATTATAAAAAACAAATGAATCTGTGTTTGTATGTTTGTTGGTTTGTTTGTTTGTGCCATACTGACAACTAGACAGCAGGGTTGTCAGATCTTTTTTAGGCTTTTTAGCCAAATTCAAATAAAAAAAACGCCAAAATCGCTAAATCAAGAATTTTTTTTCCATTTTTAAAATATAATTTACATTTTCTAAATAATAAAAAAAATCGTTTAAATAAGAAAAAATAATTTGTTCCAATTAGTTAAATTTCACCAAAAATGGAAAAAAATTCGCCATAATATATATGTTTTACCAATTCTATTAAGCAAAAATTTTAGCAAAAACTTAAAGTGTACAATGTTTACCCAAAGCTATAAAACTAAAAAAATTTATTTTTATGGTTGAAAATCGGTTGTCCGTACTTTTGTATGCTTATAAGCAATTAATTCAGCGGAATACTATTAGATTTTTGGATCTAAAAAGAAGAGAAGTGTACCTTTTCGTACTAATTATGAACCTATTTCCTCGCCAGTTGCCGAAAATTGAATTACATAAGTAAACTGGATCCTGAAAACCTATTACTTTCCTATCCATATAGGATAGGAACACACCTTAAGTTAAGCTGCCATATATAATCACATTAAAATACACTACGTTCACTAATTTCACACCTAAAAATGCCCAAAAAATAATTTTTTTTTCGTACTTTTTTTGGCAAAAGTAGCCAACAAAATCGCCAACTATTTTAAAAATCGCCAAAAAAATTGCCATGTCGTCGAACCGAAATAACTTTTAAATCGCCACGTTTGGGGAGAAACCGCCAGAGCTGACAACCCTGCTAGACAGCTGAACAAATTTTCTTGAAATTTTTACAGTAACTGTCTGTATGTCTGAGAACTATAAGCTAATTCCAGCTGGGCGGTGTCACGCCCATATAAAGTTTGTATTTATTTGTCCATATTATCAAAATGATATTAGAAAGATTCTCGAAATTTCGCCCAACTAGATTCATAGTCAAGGCAAATCATCAGCCGCCCAAAAGTGGCAGATATATAGACAAGTGGGCGTGTTACCTCCCATACAAACTAAATGTTGCTTTCTGTATATCTTGAGAACGTTTAAAGCAAAAGCTTCTGAATTTGGCGTAAATTACTTCTTATTCACTGCAAATTATCGGGAAAAAAATGGGCGGATTTGGACAAGTATATGTGGTACCTCTAATACTATCTAAATATTGATTTCATTATAACTTGAGAACGGCTACAGCTAAAGTTTCAGAAAATGGTCTGATTGAATTCGTAGTCAACGCAAACCATTAGTAAAAAAATGGGCGGGTTTGGGCAAGTGGGCGTGATACCTCGCATACAAACTACTGTTGCTTTCTATATATCTTAAGAACGGTTAAAGAAAAAGCTTCTGAATTTGGTCTGCATGACTTAAAGGTCAATACAAATCAATAAGCGGAATTGGACAAGTGGATGTAGTACCTCCCGTATAAAGTAGATATTAATTATTGTATATCTTAAGCTGCTGTGGTATGATAGGTAAGATACCCGCCTGCCAACCAGAAAATCTTCGGTTCAACCATCGGTCTGGCCATCAGAAAAAAGAAATAATTTTTTTCGACAGTGGTATCACCTCATAACATTAGCTAGTCACTCGTTATGAGTATTACTACTACTGAAAACTTCTCTAATGCATTTGGCGTTCGGAGTCGGCATTCAACTGTAGTTCCCTTTAAATGAGTCTAAAAATATAATCAGGTGCAGCTTACTGACTAAGAGAAGTCACCGTGTTCTTAATGGAATGTTATAGGAAAATGCTGAAGACAAAATTCACCACATCAGGGACTTATCATGAGATTTTAGCTATAAAATTGTTTGGCTTGTGTCAAGGCTTAACAGCTGCCATAATTACCAGTACTAATTAAGAGTGCTACCATCCGCATGTCTAACGGAGTTGCTAGTTCGATTCCTTTTTGTGTTTATATCATTAGACCATTTGAATTAATGTAAATAAATCGAAGATTCGTGTCTGTACTAAACCATTCGAAATTAATAATGAAATGCTATAAAAAGATGGCGCATTACGTTTGGTGAGTTAGTTATCATTTGGCTGTCAATAAATAAAGTTGTGTTAAAGCGAGAATAAAAAGTATTGTATAAGCGAATTTGATGTATTAAGACATAGTGTATAAGAGTTATAGTGCAATAAATAAAATTATAACAACAACAAATGTGCATCTTATTTTATTTTAAGGCAATTTAAACGAACTCAAACGTTTTAAAGAAGGTTAAAACGTAACACTATGTATATCTTGAGAATGGCAATAGTAGAAGTTTCTAAATTAGGTTTAAGCAAAGCCGTGAACACAGCATATCATCAGTTAATAAATGGGCGAAATTGGATAGGTGAGCGTGGCTCCTTATATTTATAATAAATATTGGATTTTGTATACCATATGCGGACAACCGCAACTATCAAAGCTGCGTTATCTATCTACATCAGCTAATAAGAGGGAATTGCGCACTGGATGCAAGCTGTATACGTGTGTTTGTTTCAAAATTGAATGAAACTAAAAAGCAGAATCTACACTGTCATTCTGAAAGTAACAAAATGCGGAAGACATTATTGAAAAGTTTTACTAAGAGAGCATTAAAGATAATAATTAAGCTGGGGATAGCGAAACACACCCGGCTTTAGCTAGTTCAACTATAAAATATAAAACGAAAAAAAAAAACGGGAAACAAAACAAAAAGTAAGAAATTAATTTTTACAGTAAGTCGACTCGTTAGAGTTGTAATGTTAAAACGTATTAAAGACTTTTTTACAAACTTCTTTGTATTTTATTGGAGTTAAGAAAGTTATTTTATTTTGTTTTCTCTTCTCTTTTTTTTCGATATTAATATTTATAGACTCCACTCAAAATAAAGTGTTTTACTTTTTGGATTTTTATTGTTTTCGTTTCATTTCTCTAACCAATTCAGAAGTTCTTAAAAAAAAAAAAAATTACTTTAAACTCTTAATATTGGGGCAATGGGGATGTAGAGGCAAAAAATTGTGTTGCTTTTGTGTACAAACAATTTTTTGAAGACACTTTAGTTGAATGGATAAAAATTTTACCAGTGGGTCCATTTTGCATTCTAAACTTTGTATTTATTTTTTTTATTATTATTTTTGTTATTGTTGTTAATGTGATTTTTTTTTGTAGTTTTGATGGAAAAAAGCTCTGCATTGTATATAAACAATGTAATAAAATGAAATGAAATTTTATTATAAAAAATTAAATTTTTTAAAAAAAGCAAAATTCAAATAAAAAAACTTGTTTTTTTCAAGCGTCTGGTATTGTATTTCACAGTGTTTTTTTATTTTTCTGTTCACCGACTTTTATTCATTCCTTTGTTAAATAAAACTCTAAAATGAATAAAACTTTTTCAATTATTTTAGATTTTTTTTTCCGAAAAGAATTTTTTTCTAAAAAGATTTTATTTTATTTGCTTTTCTCCTCTTAAATTTAGCAAATAAAAGTGCCACTAATACTTTGCTGGAGCTAAAAGCAGACAAACACAAACTTTTCGAAAAGGGGAAAAAGGAGCAAAAAAAAGGCACAACAAATTTTTAAGTTTGTTAGAGAGTTTAGTTTGATTACTATTCTATTCAATTTATTCATTTCAATAAAAATGATCATTTAATAGCATACCATATGAAGAATGTTGAAAGCAAATGTTAATGGCTTGTAGGAGATTTTACTGTTTATTTATTTTTGTTTTTTGGCTTCATTTAACATATTTTTTCTTTGAATATTAAGGTATAATATTATACATAAATTTATCTAGAGAACGGTTAGAATGGCAGTTCCTGAACTTCGTCTAAATGACTTGATAGTCAATACAAATCATTAATTTTAAAGTGGGCGGAATTAGATAAGTGGACGTGACACCTGCCATACATAGTAACTATTAATTCTAGTATATCTCTGAGAACGGTAATAGTAAAAGTTTAAAAGTTTGGCTTAAGCCACTTGTTGAATAGGACACATCATCAGTTAACAACTGGGCGAGTTTGGGTAAGTGGGTGTTAAAGCTCCCAATCATACCTAATTTTGAAATTTGTATGTGTAGAAAACCGTAATAGTTAAAGGTTTGTTTAAAAGCTATTTGTATATGTATTCTTATCAATACATAATACTCGGTAAAAACCGGCGTGCTTCGCTACCCCATCATAATTATTATCTTAGTAAAATTTTTTAAACTTTTTCTCTACTTTGATCGCTTTCGATCCAAATTAAAACATTCGAGATAACTACAGTTCCATACACAAAGACTGTAGAATCTGCGTTTTAGCTGTATAATTTCTTCAATCACACATGTATTTTTATATAGCATTTCACCGCAATCAGTGTAACAGTATTCGAAAATTAACATATGCTTTATATGGGGCGTACCTCTTCTCATGATTATAAAAGCTCCGGCAAATAATTTTTATATTGAAAATGCTACACAAAAAAAAACTACGGAATAGTTTTTCAAATTTTTCTTTATTTAAAAGTACAATCCTTCCGGTTAATAATGGAAAATAATTTCATTCAAATGGCTGCCTCGGCTGGCCATGCAGTAGCCTACACGATCGGTCCAATTTTTAAGCACATTATCGATTGTGTGCAGCTGTATTTCACCAATGGCTTCACGAATATTGTCTTCTAAAGCGTCAATTGTCTCTGGCTTGTTGGCCTAACACTTATCTTTGACGGCACCGCACAAATAATAGTCCAACCGTGTCAAATCGTAGCTCCGAGGTGGCCAAACCACATCAGCTCTGCGGCTGACAATGCGATCTTCAAAAACAGGGCGCAAAACATCGAGTGTAGCTTCGGCTGTGTGGCACGTAGCGCCGTCCTGTTGAAACCAAATGTTGCTAATATCCTCCTCTTCAATTTTTGTATACAAAAATTCGTTCAGCATGGCCCGATGACGATCGCCATTGACTGTAACGGCCACTCCTTACTCATTTTCGAAGAAAAATGGCCCAATTATGCCTCTGGAGCAAACTACGCACCAAACAGTGACTTGTCTTGGGTGTATCGGCTTTTCAATGTATGCGTGCGGGTTTTCTGTGCCACAAATGCGACAATTTTGCTTGTTTACATACCCGCCAACATCAAAATGAGCTTCAAGAAAAGATGATTTTTTTTTTGGCAATATCGGCATCTTCTGTAAGTCGATCGCAGGCCCAGATTCCCAGCGTTGTTCAAGCGTATACACAACCATATTCGTTCAGCGGAAGGATAAAACTAATTATCTGTCAAATCAGACATGAGCTAAGTATTACCATTCACGAAATAAGCACTAGTTGAAAAAAACGTTAGATGGCTGACCCTTTATTTTCACTACAGTTATTCCAGTAATTTTTATTTTTTTTTCTCCGTCACTCCTCTAGGAAGCATATTGGCTTTCCACAAAGCATCAATTGCTTTGTTTCAGTTTCTTTAATCAATGTGATGTTTCAAGCCAAGTAAATGATTAATCCGCTATAGCATCCTCCATATGATTTTTTTGTAAAGTGGTGAAGATCCTTGCTAATTGGTGGTGATCTTTACTTTAGCTTTGTAATTTATTCGTAGTAGGTTGCGTGTTTTTCCTGATCATTCGTCTGATGTTTGTCATAAAACTCCGCGATCAAAGCAGACTTCAATTACTTCGTGTATTATAGAAAAAAACGGCCGGAATATAAAGACGGACAGAAAAATAACGTTTTTTTCCATGACAATGCTCGTGGTCATGTTGAAAAATGTCCAAACAATTGTTGGAAGCGATCATTCTCGAAATATTGCTCATTATGACTATTGGCTGTTTCAACGGATATAATATCTATGGCATATCACCGAATAACTACTTTTGAAGAAATATAAAACCGGCTTCGAAGTGGATCGTCTTCAAAGATGAGAATTCATAATCTTTTTTAGCCTCAATAACCGAACTAAATTAATTTGTACTCCTAATACGTAAATCAAATTATTTTTGTTGTAAATAAGCTCCGAAAAACTTTAAATAAAAAGCATACCTAGGCTTTTTTAAATTTAAAACCCAATAGAACCCATTGGTTGCCAATCCTGGTTCCAGCTAATTTTATATAAAACAAATTGTGTTTAAATACTCTATTTGAACCCAACAGTCTCACGGACTTTATTAATTAAATTTTAAAATTTCCATGTCTGGCCATTACAACCATTTGATTAACTAAATATTGGGTATACAAGTTAATAATGTCGATTTGGACAACATATGGCATAACTATTACGTATGGCTTGTGCCTGTCAATAATAACAAGTATGGTATTTTTGAGGGTAAACATCTGTCATTACAATTCAGTGTTTGATAGACGCCAAGGTGTAAACACAAATTTTTTTCAATCGCTTTAATAATGTCGAATTTTGTGCCTAAAAAAGATGTTTTGCGGGAAAGTCTGATAACTTTCTTTAATTTAAAGAAAACGGCTGCTGAAAGTTATCGATTATTAGTAAAGGCTTACGGTCAACATAAATCAACTCAAAAAACTTTTCAGCATTGGCTTGCGTGATTCAAAAGTGCGATTGAAGATGAGGAATTGGAAGCATTACTCGATGAAGAACTTGCATTATCTTTGGGAGTTACAAAAACAGCCATTTCTTTATGTTTAAAAGCATTGAAACTCATTCAATATCAGGGAAATTCGGTCCCATATGAATTAAAGCCGTACGACGTTGAAAGGTGCTTTTGCATATAGGAAATAATGCTTGAACGCAACAAAAAAAAGCAATTTTTGCATCTTATTGTTACTGGTGACGAAAAACGGATACATAACCCCAAGCTCAAAAAGTCATATGTAAAGCCCGACCAGCTAACCAAATCAACTCTGAAATCGAATATCTATGACACCAAGCTAATGCTCTGTATTTGGTGGGATTAGAATGGTGTTTTGTATTATGAGCTGTTGAAATGGGCTCAGACGATCACAGGGGACCTGTACCGAACACAATTGATTCGTTTGAAGAGAGCAATCAACGAAAAACGAGCATAATATTCGACCAGACCATAAACTTCCATCATGACAACGCTCGGCCACATGTTGCAAGAACGGTCAAAAGCTATTTCGAAAACAGTGGATGGGAAGTTTTGGCTCATCCGCCTCATAGCCCAGACCTTGCCCTGTCTGACTACGATATATATCGATCGATGCAGAACGCCTGTACTAGAATACGCTTCACTTCAGAGCAAGGTATCAGAAATTGGCTCAAAACCGGAGCAGTTCTTTCGACGAAAATGATGAGAAAAGGTAGTGACTAACGATGGACAATACTATGTATGTAATAATGTATTAATGCACTTTGTTATTGTATTATAATAAATGCCTTTTGGAAGCAAAAAACAAAAAAATCGACATTATTGTATACCCAGTAGTAAATTAAAAATTTTGATTTTTTTTATTGTGGTATAGGTTATTAAATAGTTACACATGATTGCTTTTAATTTTTTTACTTTTTATACTCAAAGTTTTAAACTGACAAGCTGACGCAGATGACACTTTGATGCAATTTTAAATACATAAAAAGCAAAAGTTTTCTTTTATTTTGCTTTAAATTTTATTTTTATTTTTTTTTCTCAACTTTTCCTTTTTGCTCTCGTTTTTCTTTATAACTTTATTTAACATTTAGTAGAATTAATTATATTAAAAACATATGTACAGTATTGTACACATATGCATGCTACTACACATATGCATGAAGGTATGTACAGATATAAAAAAACTTACTTACAATAGAAAAGTAATGGTATTATAAAGACACAGCTTTGAGCTATACAATGCACTTATTAAAAATAAAAATAGAAATTAATTTGTTTAATTTTTGTGTAGGGTATTCAATGGTGTTTAAAATACGAAGTTATACTTTTCAAACAGTTATGTAGTATTCTCAGTTGAATGAAAGTATTTGTGGGCTTGTGGATGTGTATATTAGTTCTAACTTTGTATGTGTGTGTGCTTGTATGAAACATGGTATTGTAAGAGTAACGACAAAGTTTTGAACAATTAACTGTTAAGTTGTGCAGTCGTGTGACACATGCTCAAATACAAAGTTTTGCATTATCGCATAAACTTGTACACATCTAAACACACATTTCTTTATATAAATACACACACACACACACACATGATCTATATGAATATGTACAGTTGCAAAAACAATAAATACACACAATGAACAACATGTACACGATTTTCTATGTGTTACATGAAAATGATAATATTTTTAGTGAAACATGAACACACAAACTAAGATGTTAAATAATTAAAACATGCACAGTTGCTGTCGATTAAATAGAAATGATTTTCAATTTATTAGAAATTTTTTCAATAGCAGTTTTATAAATAGTGAAATAAGAATAACAAGAATAGTCCTTTTGGATTTCAACACAATTAATTATTAAAAAAAGTCGGGACCGAAAGGACCAACTAGAGAAAAAAAGTTTTATAGTTTGTGGTTTGTAAGTCATACTAGAAAGCACCCAAACGACATTTTCTTGCAAACTTATCCTAACAAATGCGAAATCCTTGTGCACCTCAAGAATACCAAGCAATATTCTGACAAATTTGATTAGATTCGTCAGTAGCACATCCATGAGATTGCCGAGATCATGTAAGAGGCCTGTCCAGATATATCTAAGCTTCTGCTAGCGTGGAACTAGGCTAGATAAACCTGGTGTGCTTCGCCATCCGTCTTGGTTCTTCTTTTAGCCATATCCAGTCTTCAATCAAACAAAAAAGGAAAAAATTTCAGGAAATGAATCGCAGGGAATAGTTCATCAGATATTTTATAATTAATATTTGCTTGGTATGGAGAGGAGCACTCCCTCTGGCCCTATCCACCCTAGAATTTTTCCACTAAATCAGTGTCATAGCAAAGTGATTGGGACAAAACTCTAGGGCGCACGCTGTAACAGTTCTGAAGATATTCTACAATTACTGTTTGCTTACTATGGCGTTAATTTTTTCCCTAATCCCAAATCCCGCCCAGATTTTTTCTATTGGTTGAGATAAAATTTTATCGCAATCAGTGTAATAGTATTCGAAAATTAAAATAATGCTTTGCATGGGTTATACCTCTTCTCCTGATTCATACGAAAGTTATTGGGGCAAAGTTTCATGACTCTGGCTTATATAGTTCTTTAGATATGCGATTGTTAATACTTGGTTTGTATGGAAAGTACTTCTGTCACTGACCCTTTTGAAAAAAATAAAATATAGTTTATGCCTCCTTCCAGGCATACAAGATGATAAAGTTAAAATTTCAAGAAAATCGCTTCAGCCGTTTGGGCGTATATAAATTTCAAACACACATATATCCATACATGTATACATACACACACAAAAATACAAATGGATTTTTATATATAAAAATGTTTCATCCCTTTTCCGCATTTAAAAATTGTTCACAATAATCACAACATTTTAAAACCAGTAGGTTGCAATGCATGCCGAATTCCACAGTGTCCAGTAATTATACGCTTAAGAAATCTTAACGTATTCCTATCAAAATAAAAACGATTTTCGCTTGTTTTTTCGGCACAGTGTTCTAGATATTTTGCAGATGGTAATATAAGACCACTCAACCATCTTTCAAATTCGATACCGCAGGCATTGACATGTGTATGTCTCTCTATCACACTCAGCAGAAATCATATTTTTACCGAAGGCCTTCATGTCCTGAAACCTTTATCGGTTTGACGCGGTTTTGTTCTAGTTAGCCCAGTAAATGAATACAGTTTAGAAGACGCAAAATATTGGAATTGAAAGCATTGACCGACGCCAAGCTGTAAATATTAATAGTCGCAGTTTTGAGATTCACTTTCAGAACATCTTTCGTAGCTCTGACGATGGTAGCTGCCAGACAAATAGATCGAAAAGCTAATTTTATCAGAATAATTACCAGATTTTTTTTATTGAGCAGTCAGTGCAGATTGAAAATACATCCAGCCATGGGTATTTAGGCACACTTGAGTACGCATAGTGGCCCGTTGTGATACCTCAAGACTCTCCCTCCCTCTTCTAGTCACCAGAGTACTGGTAATCAACCAGAAACACCGCAATTAGGTCGGAAACCAACCCGATAGTCTAATGAACCTGGCTATCAACCTGATGCCAAGGATCGATAGCTCCGATAAGACATAGAGAAAGCCCATTGTGAGAAAACTTCGCAGTGCGAGAAACGGACCACGCTTTCCTCGCCTTCAGCCAATCCACAGCCACAATAGAAGACATTTGCAGGTAAATGCAGTCTCTTTGCGTGCCTCTATATGACGCAATGGCTTGTGGGAACAGATACAGAAGAGGAGATGCTCTAACGGTCTAGTTTGAGCAGTTGATTATTGCGATTCATATCCAACCTGGGCCATGTGAGTCTGGCAATGAAGCAAGATTCACCTTATGCCTAAGCTATTTCAGCATCCAACATATGTATACTTCCGCCTAATCGCCAGAGTCTACTATCGCCTGCGGATGGATGTCTGGAAGAAGTGTACCCGCCCAATCAAGCTCATCAGCAGCACAGTTAGCGTGCATTAGGAGAAAAACGGCCGGAATATGAAGAAAGACAGACAACTAAAGTTCTCATTCTGCCTGAAAATGCTCGGTATCATGTCGCAAAAGTAGCCAAACAATTGTTAGAAACATTGCCATACTCAAAACAAGCTAGCTCATCAGCAGCACAGTTACTTGGGAAATCAATATGGCCAGGAACCCAGATGAGGTATACACAAAACTGCCGTGATAGTATCCCAAAGGAATCACGCCAGTCGCTGATCAGCTTAGAGTTGTAGATCACAACCGAAAGAGATCTGATCACCGCCTAGATATCATAACAGAAATATATATCGTCGGTAGGAGCACCATTACCACGGATCCGCTCTAAGGCATGAAAAATGAACATTGCTACGGCCTGAAACACACTGCAGTAGTCAGGGAGGCGAAGAGAAACCTCAAGGTTGAGCCTTTCAGAAAAAATTTAACTGCCCACCCTCTTTTCTAGTCTAAAGCAGTCCGTGTATCCAGTCCACTGAAGCATTGGAGATGATAGAGGCCCAATCTTCTCTACTAGGAATCATAACAAGAAATCCACTATGCAGTTCAAGTCCAGATAAGGCATAGTCGATATCACCAAGTATCCGGAGTTCTTCAGAGTGAATAGAGAATTGCGTGTGATAGGGTGTTCAGTCTTACCGTTAAAAGTTTGGTCACTTGCCAAATATTCTTGATGGAAGCCAGCCAAGCATAATAAAAAGAGGCCATGTAGGGGTGGTACGTAACGCATCCCTGATAGAGATTTTGGCAGATCTCCTGGCCTTATCAAGGAGTTTAACTTTGCAATCTTCATCGAACGCAGTCCATCAAAAAACCACTCTATACACACGTTTCAAAACCTAAAGGTTCTGTCAAAATTCTGTGTAGATATTGCATAATCTGCCATTTCTCAAAATCGGCCTGCCCATTTCCCACAAAAATGTATTGTAAACAATACGGTTATGGCTCCTTCAAACTGACATTTTGTCTTACCTAGGACTTCATTAAAAGAGGCTGGCCTGAGAAATAGAATTCACGCAACCAGTAACTTCTTGCTTTAAGATCGAGAGGCATAGCTTGGTGATGACATTGATTAATCCTTGGCGTCATAGGTGAGATTTGGACTTATGAACACAGTGTACAACCACCGTTATACGATGTAATTTTTTTTTACAAAATAAAATAACTGTAATGCGTTTCTCATTCAATCCCGAGCGTTACACTAAGGATGAATTACAATTTGGTGAGTTGCTTTATTAAACAAATTTAATAGCTTCGTCAACTTCGCACTGATTCCCCGCAAGTTTAATTTTATTCATAACTTAATATAATTCCTTAATTAATTCATCAATGGTACGGTTCCTATATAAAAGGAAAAATCTGAAAAAATTGGATGAAAAATGTGTTTGCTTGAGAAATACACCCGCATTCTTTAAGGCTACTTAAGCAGCATATATGGCATATAAGTGCATGAAGGTTCGCAAAACCGGTTTTTTATCCGTAACTCGAGATTTTGGAGATGTTTTGAAAATTACAAAAAATAACTTGCCAGGTATATTTTATTTTTATTATTTGCCGCACCCTGTTATTAGAAGTTCTTTAAGGCCTTAGCTCAGGATACAAACGTAACATTCATATAATTTTAATATTAGCAGTTTAAGGCTATGATTTATGATTGCTACTAACTTCTTAACATCAGCTGTAAGATATTATTAATAATACTCATGCTTTACACAAACATACATGGTTGGTATTATTATTTACAGCAAAAACAATTACAGCAACAAAAACAACAACTTTTATAAGAATTACAACAAGCAACAGCAATAACAACAAAAACAATGGAACGACAACAACAACAACAGCAATAAATGAAAACTTTAGCAACCATAGTTGCTAATAATTTCTGACAGCGAGCAGGATGTACACATTTTGCTGCATATGTATGTATGTATGTATGTATGTAGTTATTGAATTCTATGTATGAGAGTGTGTTTCGTGTTTTTGCATGTGTATATGTATGTGTATGTAATTTATGGGTGTGCATTTGTAAACAAAAGTTTACAATTACACACAATTCTACATAAACACATACGCATACACTTACATAATCATATGTTCATACGAGTACATGTTAATTTATTTGTTATTCCTTTACTCGATATTTCTAATTTGTTGACGTTTCGAATGCCAAGAACCCTCTTTCTCTATGGCTCTCGGTATGCGAATGTATCAATCGAATTGTTTTCTATTGAGTTTTTTTTATTTGTATTCGTAATGACGATTTCTTGTTGTTCTCATCTGTTTACAAGAATTTCAAGCATATCAAACATCCATTATCTAAAGTCCAGTATAAGCTTGTTATTCTCGTTGCTATTGTTATTGTTGTTGTTATTATTGTTATTATTTATATATTTTCTCCTCGGTTTTACTTAAAGTTTCGAAAAGTTGAATTTATCGATAATAAAATAATAGCAAAAACCAAAAACAAAAGGACATTTAGAAAAACAGCTTTTTTCTTCTTTAAATAAAGGGTGTCCTGTAGAGCATTGAAAATTCGCAATTTCTTAAGATTTTTACTTTAAAAATATAATTTTCTATAGAAATTGTAAACGTCACCCGTCTGCGATAATTTGCCCGAAAAATCACAAAGACTTATTTCTATTAGTAGACGACTACGAGTACAACTCACAGCTGAAACCAAACAACCGCTATTGAGAAAATTTAATAATAAAATGTTTATCGAAGCCTGTTTTAATAACGGCCTGGACGTCCCTCATTAGAATTGTCACAAGTTAACGAGGATTTCCACAAATCGACCATTATTGTCAATCAATACAGCATAGCTATAAAGAAAGAAATCTTTATTGAGAAACAATTCATTGCGTAACAACTAACCTAGGCTTGAAAAACTGGGATATGATCAAAAACTTTTTCACAAAAGATGTCGACGACTCCTCTGTAGTTTTTCTAGCAATTATAATGGCTGGAAAAGCCTAAAAAAATACGTAAAATGACTTAAACCTGAGCAATTATGTTAAGTATACAATTAAAGTGAAGTACTAAGTGAAAAAATCTTTTGTTTTTTCTCCGTCACTATAGCTTCCTCCATACAATTGTGTAGTGGTAAATATCCTTGCTTTTTGGTATTGATTTTTACTTTTTCATTGTAGTTTTTTTCCAATAGGTGGCGTTTTTTTCCTGATCATTCGTCTTCTGTTTACCATCAATGCCAGAGGTAAGCTAGAAGGTCAGGAGGGCTTCTTCTTTATTATTATTTTTTAACTTCTTTATCAAATACTCGAAACCACAATTAATTTTTTTTTCGTCATGTCCTCTGCTGGGGCTCGAACGTGCGCAGCTTGTATTGTTATGCGTGCGCTGTAACCACTTCACGAAAAAATTTAATTATAGTTTTGTTTCGAGTATTTAATACAGAGGCATCAACTTTCGCTCCAGTCAACTCCATCTAAGAAATAAAGAAAAAACCCCTGACCTTCCAACTTTCTTCTGGCGAAAAAACGCCACCTACTGGGAAAAGATTACAATGCTTAAGTAAAGATCACCACCAATTAGCAAGGATATTCACCACCACTACACAATCGTTATAGAGGGGGCTACAGTGGATAATTCATTTACTTAGTTTGAAAATTCCGTTTGACTATTGAAACTGAAACAAAGCAATGAATGCTTTGTGGAAAACCAATATACTCCCTGGAAGAGTGACGGAAAAAAAACAACTCTCAAGCGGCCTAGTGAAAATCTCCGAGTGTGGTCGTATGAACATCGTCGATTTTAATACACGCAACATTCTTTAACACACAGACGTGGTGGTGTGGGTTATCTGTGTCTATGGGTAATGTAGATATTGAGGAATAAGATGCTCTTTAGGCTCTGGGCATGAGAATTCACTGAGACATTCGTTGGAACGATAACATATTTCGAGTGTCGAAAGAAGCATTCAAGTGCCTTAGTACTTAATATATACACGACCTATATATATCCGTCCCAAAATAGAATACAACCCTAATGTATGGCCGGTGCTTCAAAGTATTTTTTGAAATTTCTCGGTCGCGTATTATTATTATCATTAGAACATCGTCGCAATGTGGCGTGCGTTTCATTGTCCTATCGGTACTATAACAGAATGTGTTCTGGCGAAATAAACGGATTAATTCCTAATGATCACATAGTCTTACGCAGTACTCGTATTTCTCGTGGTGAGCATCACTTTATAAATGCCTGCTGAGTGAAATGCATTACGCATTATAGGGAGAATTCGTTCTTTAGTCGCACCGTTCGTATGTCGGTTAAACTTTCCGCGAAATTCTCCCTGCCACTTACACTACTCTCTTTATTCTCCCTCCCACAACCGAATTTCCTAGAACCAGTACAATGCGCTGCAGGAGTAGGTATTATTTTCTCTGTGCTGGTCTCCATCTCAATTTACGTTGGATATTAATTTTTTCATGCAATAGACCACAAGCGGTTGTTCGATAAGGAAGATGTCCTTCAATTGTTAACTTACCTGCCCAAGTAAGAGTACGAATGTGACAACATTCGGTATTCTCAACGATCATACGTAACTCTCGGCTTTTGATTTACACCAAATGTGGAAGTTGCTTCTCTCACTTATTACATCTAAGCTTCAATATCCGTTAAAGTGCAGGTCAGCAAGAAAATGTCATGGAAATGAGTAAATTCCTAATGTCTAGCTTGTAGCCTTTATATTCTGTTCCATCTCTGTTTTGATGCTTCCAACATAACTTGGTCCAGGATGGGTTTAAACAAAAACGTCGACAATACACAACCCTGACGTGCACTAGCCTTTGTCGCTTAGGAGATTTCCTTGGAGTATGCGATACGCTCAGTTTTTAAATATTTCCCTACACGACGAGTGACGAAACTGTCGTATGTAATAACATAAACAATTTGGGTTGCGTCACAAAACAAATTAACATCAGCAGCTTAGCTATATTCAAAGCAGACTAGCTGGTGATCTGAACAGAGTACTATTCTTCGCTGCACAAATTCTCTGCGTTTTCATAGCCTATACTATAAGACAGAGTATATTGACGAATACGTCCGTTATATAACAAATCAAAGAGGCTTTCAAATAACTCATGAATAACAAAATTGTTGGGCATAGACATTATTTACTATGAACCACTTAATGCAGCGCTAAAGATCACCAATACATTTAACGATTGGATTACCGGGTATTTATTTTATAGTTATACGAGCTTAAATCATAATAAAACAAAGAAATATATTTTTAATATTAATGAAAAGGCTGTGTTGGAGAGAAATTAGTATGCTATTTATGTTTAAATATGGTTTCGGCTATGTAGACGCCACGCCTGGACAAGGCCAAATCTGGAACACCAATTTTCATAAACTTTTCGAAGCATATTCGGCCGTACTTCGGCCGAAAACAGGGCGCAAAACATCGAGTGTAGCTTCGGCTCTGTGGCACGTAGCGCAGTCGTGTTGAAACCAAATGTTGCTAATATCCTCCTCTTCAATTTTTGTGAACAAAAATTCGTTCAACATGGCCCGATAACTATCGCCATTGACTGTAACGGCCACTCCTTGCTCATTTTCGAATTATGCCTCTGGGCCAAAATCCGCACCAAACAGTGACTCGTCTTGGGTGTATCGGCTTTTCAATGTATGCGTGCGGTGCGTTTCTGTGCCCCAAATGCGACAATTCTGCTGGTTTGCATACCCACCAAGATCAAAATGAGCTTCATCTGAAAAGATGATTTTTTTTGCCAAAATCGGCATCTTCTGTACGTCGATCGTAGGCCCACTTAGCGAAGCGTTGTTCAAGCGTATACGCAACCATATTCGATCAGCGGAAGGATAAAACTAATTATCTGTCAAATCAGACATGAACTAAGTGTTACCATTCACGAAATAAGTACTAGTTGAAAAAAAACGTTGGATGGCGGACCCGTTACCTTATAATTTATTGACTTCTAGATGCCCAATTGTCTTCGATTCGTCGATATAACCCCAAAGAAAATAATTCAATGGGGTTTAATGGTTCAATTAATTGGACTCTTTTGAAATTACTCTTCTATCAAAAGTTTATTTGAGTAGAGTTTATTTGCAGAGCGCGCATTGCGGCAGGTGGCTCCGTCCCGTTAGAACCACATGTTAGCAAGATTAATGCCAGCTAATTTAAGTACGAATAAATCTCAAATCATGTCCGTATACCGTTCTCCATTGACAGTAACATTGTTATTATCATTGGTTTAGACGCCATATGCAACAATGGCTGTGCCAGTCCACAAACCGCACCATACAGTAATTTTCCGTGGTGTCTCGGCAAAAGCTTATGGATTATCCTCACTCCAAATGCAACAATTCTGCTCATTTACTTACCCATGCAACCAAAAATGCGCTTCATCGGAGAGCAAAACAAAGTGCGTAGAACAGAACCATTATATTGAACTAAATGGTGAACTAAAAGCTTTCAGCTGCTACATCGGTTATCAATTAAGGCAGTGCTATGAAACTCTAAAGAAAACGCCCAATGTGAATAACCATCCATTTAGTACTACGCAACAAACGAGCATTGTTTCTTCCTTTAGATGTAGAAGCGATTGTGTTTCTCTGCTTTTGGTCCCTCTGAGGAAAATAAAGAATCCAACATGCCGGCTGAGGGAACTGCTTCATATCACCTTCAATAATACAGTTCCTTACCTCAATGCGGAGGATTAGACAAAATTTATGTATAGTGTGTCCGGAAAAAGCAAAATATTGATGGAAAGAAAGGTCTACTAGTTCCATTTCAAAGAAGACATGACCATCCTATAATAGACGAAAAACCGACAATCTAATGAAACTTTAAACGAGAAGTACCGTATTTTCCTGGCTATGCCAGCCATCCAGGCATAAACAAAGCTATTGTGAGGACTACACTGGCTTATCTGCTGTGTGAAAAACCGTTCTGTTCTGTTCAAGATCAGTCTTTAAATTTTGCGGACCTTAGCAAATATGGTATATTCCTGTAGAAAAATTAAGCTCCTTGTTGCAACTATTCCTGGTTTTTGTGCCCACTTTGTTTCACCCTGTCCAATACACATTTCTTAACTTTGATTTAACTTGAGATGTTGGTTAGAAAGTTTTTTCTTATGTCCACCACTTCCTCCGGCTTGTCAGTCACAAAGTTATTGACAGTTAAAGTTTCTTTCGTTTTCTTTTTTTCTCTCTGCTACATTCGTTCGTATTTTTGTTCCCAAACAAATAAAGTTTTTCCTTTTGTTGAAAAGTTGAAAATTATACCCGCACTGTAAATAAAGTCAAGAAAATTAAAAACAAAAACACTCTGGGAGCGAGAAAAGAGAAAAAAATTCTACGAAATTGTAAATGAAACCAGAAATAGAGGCAGTTGGAGAAAGAGTGGACGGTGATGGTGAAAATATATTATAAAAAAAAAAGTTTTTTATCATTAAACAAAAGTTTATCTTTTAAATGAAAATGAAATTTTTCGTATTAAAAATTATGCCTCATCATACGCATAAAATTTATCTTGAGTAGCTTATAAAATTATTTATTTTATTTTAGCTAATAATGAAAGTTTTTCAAAAAAGGGATTTCATAAAATAAATAAACAAACAAATTTAAACAAATCATTTTAAATAAAATTACATTTTATTATAAAATTACATTTTATTTAAAATAAAATTAAATAAATAAATAAAATTAAATTTAAATTAATTTTTTTTAATTAAATTTTATTTAAAATGTTAAATTATATGTATACCAGAATAATTTTCAGGAGAAATTAAAGAAAAAAAATTCCAGTAATTTTGCATGAAAAAATTTGTTTGCTAATTTTGATCAAGATTAGGTAACGGCATTTAATTTTCAATTAAATCAGCAATAGCCAATCTATTTTCACTGTTTAAGCTTTTTTTATTCCAAACACTTTAAGCTTTAATTTAAGTGCTTAACGTGTAAAATTTTTATACTGACAAAACTTTTATAGCTTTTTGAAAAAAAAAAAAAATGAACCAATTTTGCGTGAAAAATTTTTTAAGCAACTAAGCTATGAACTTAATAACTCCGAAACGGTTGAAATAACAAAAAAAAAAAAAAAAAAACAAATTAAATCGGTCAAACCGTTTTCAAGTTATGATGAAATATATTGTTACGTTTTTACCTTTTATAAACGTGTATTTATGAGTTCGTAGATTGTAGTTAAAATAAAATATATTTTGTGTTTGGTTTTTAATTAAAATCCTTCATTCAACACAGTTTTGTGCACCACTGCTTGTAACCTTTTTACAGGCAATAACTATTTTCTATTCTTAATTCTGTTTACATCTTGTTTACAATCTCGTAAGCAACAACAATTACTTGACAGATCTTTCTACTTAAAGATTTTCCAACCCGATCGTAGTTATAACTTAGGTTCGATCACAACCTTTTCAACCAGAAGTTATCCACACTTAACTCTCTTTACTGAGTTAGCTCCAACTATGCTGGTTTTTTTCTACTTCACGACTCACTTCACGAGTTTACTCCTTATAAACTCTCTTTACACAAACTGCACTCGCTGGGTTTACTTTACTTAAACTGCACTCGCTGAGTTTACGACACATAAACTGATTGCTGTTCGCATCAAACCTCTCGATATTTCAGGTAGATTCCATTTCTTTCTTTTAATTTCTTTTTAGTTCTTTTGTAGCCATGCGTATGTGAACATCTACCTCTTTCAGTTCTTCGTATTTGTTGTTGCTTTTTTATTGTCTGTTACTTGTTTTCTTTGCTGCTTAATTATTGTTATTGCCGTGTTATTTTTATGTATTTTATGTCTGCTAATGACTGTTGTTGTAGATTTGGTTATTTGTAAACAGCACGCTTAGTTGTTCTTGCCGCTTTTGTTTATTAATTTTAGCGATGTAATAAACGCTGTGGTGCCCAACCTTATTTTCGTAACAATGTTGATATAACTACCTAATTTTGGGTGAAAAATTTGCCACGCCCATAAAATATTTGAGACCGATGGAAAAAACTGAAAACGGTATTTCATGTAGGAAATATTACAATTCTGAACTGAACGAACAAATAGAGCATATTTCCGTAGAGATTGCTTCTACTTATAATAGAGACTTAATCGTTCAATAGGGAATGATGTTTTTTTGAGTAAAGTAGCAGACTTTACACTGAAATATGAGGAAATAGTAATATGTGGGAGTTTGAAATCTTATATAATTAGTAAATCTGACTTAGTTGATGATATGCGAGCTCTTAATTTTTATCCAGTCAATACGTCCATTCCCACTTTCTCTGGTAATACTAGAGATATTCTGATAGATATTATATTCGTAAGCAATTTAAATAAAGTTTTACTTTATGATCAACTTACAGCTTCGTGCTTTTCGAGACATGATCTCTTGTTTATATTGATAGATTTTTAATATCATATTTGTTATGATCTTATACAGTTCTGTGAGTTTAAGAATTTGAACTACGATGTCCTTGAATGTGAGTTGGGAAGAATTAATTTCAGTTCCATATACTTTATGCCTAATATTGAAGAACAGTTAGAATAACATACTTGAACTCTGTGTATCCGTGAAAACTGTGACAATAAACGTGCAATAAAAAGGAGAGAAGCGAAGAACTTAAGCGTTGCATGTGGAGTAAATTGGAAGATGAAGATTGCGAAATCATTATATTACTCCTCCGCCATTTATTCAGCTATAGAATCTAGGAAAACTTGGAGGACTATACGGGATATTGGTATAAGTAGAGGCAGTTTTATGCAGGCTGATGCATTTGATATTGATGTTCTGTGCCAGAAATTTACTTCTTTGCCTAATATACCCATGAATAAAATTTTCTACTGGAATCAATCTGACTCTCTCGGATCAAATTCGTTTAATTTTGAATGTGTCAAAGAACCTGAAGTTTTTCTTAGTTGCTTGTCTATCAAATCTAATTCTGCTGGCATCGACAAGATTCAGCCACAATTGATAAGGATACTGTTACCTGTTTTGCTACCTGTTATTACTTATATATTTAATACTATAATAACTAACTGCGTTTTTCCCAGGAACTGGAAGCATGCTAAGAATATTCCTATTCCTAAGGCTAATAACGATTATCGGCCATACATTTGTATGCTAAGCTTAACGGTGATATTAAGATGGTCCACGACTGGGCTAGTGCGAATGGTCTTTGCATCAATCCCTTGAAATCTAAATGCTTAAAGATAATTGCCAGATCTATAAAATTACCAGTGCAACTTGTGATAAGCTTATGCGACCAGCAAATAGAGATCATTAAATCTACAACAAATCTTGGGATTATTTTCAACGATAACCTGACATGGAAAGATCGTGTGAATTATACCTCAGGTAGAACTTTTTATATGTTGCGAAATCTGTGGATAACTCAGTACTTTACGCCACTGAGAGTACGTATATTACTCGCTGAGACATATCTAATTCCAGTATTATTCTATGGTTATGAATTATTTAGTTCTTGTTGTATAGAACATTAAAAAAATAAATAAATAAATAAAATAAAAAATAAATAAATAAAAATAAAATAAATTTGATTTTTTTCTTGCTTTGAAGCAAGAAAGTGGAAGTTTACGGTTTTATGTAATTGACTACAATGAAGCCACAAATTCTTACCAACGCTTATTAAGTTTTTTTTGTTGTTTTTGCGAATTCATTTCTTAGCAGCAAAATCTAAGTGGAATGAATCTGAATTGATGGCTTCATCTGGTTTGAAGCAGAGCTCTAGGTGTTCGAATTTTCTTTCCTTTCGGAGGAGTTCCGCCCAAAAGTATTACTAAGAGCTCTAAGAGTTCCCTGTCGTCATAACGAGGCTGCTGATTATTTTTTAGTAGAGACAGAATAAAACAGTTTGCTCACGGTTTTCAGTAGAAGTTTAAAAAATTGTCTGAGTTATTTAAGAAAAAAAAATTGCTTTTTTTAGATAATGGAATGTCGGTACAGCTGGAGGAATATATCTTTATGGCATTAATTGCAGCTTGTAAAACTAATTTAAAAATATGGTGGCCACATACACGTAACAGCATATTCCGTCCCAATTTCTTCTCTAGCAACGTGCAAGGTTCGTCTAATCTCCTGGTGTTGGAAGATATTGTATAAAACAAGAAAGCTTGCACTTTTTACAGTGAATTCCAATTATACAAAGTATCAAGAACCGAACTAAAAATTTCATTGCCCCATCCTGAGGGAATGAATGGAACTCTCAAGAGCTATTCTGTAAATAATATTTCACAATAACAAGCAAACGACCGTGTTTTCGAAAAGAACAGTTTAAGAGGTTTCCCGTCGAAAACTTAAAAAAATGTGTGCCATATAAAAACCTGTCTAACCTATAGGTATAAACTTCAAACTTTTTACTTAAGAAATAGAAATTTATGACATATAAGAAGACCTGGTAGTAAAGTTTACACTACTCTATTTTTACATATTGTTTCTGAATTTTAACCTTTTTTATTTAAGGTTTTTTGGTTTTAAATTCATAGTTGGGCAAAGAAATTGGAAAAAATTAAAATTTTCTAAAAATTTTGATGTTTATTTCATAATCTATTTTATTTTAAGCTAAAGAATAGATATATCCTTTACTTCAACATTTTTAAAATTAAAAGCCTTTCATAAATTGAATGGCACATATTTCTAGCCTAGTATCTAATATCAATATCTCTTATATTCTAAAAAATAACAATCAGTTTGTGAGCTGTTAAAATTAAAAAAGTAACGTATTTTTACGAAAATAATAATGTCTAAAAAGACAATACACCACATTATAGCCTTTGGAACTGTAATGTGGGTGATTTGTTTATTAATTTGTGTTAAGGTTGATAATGTGTTATGCTGGTATTGCCGTACCATTTTGTGTATTTGACAGCATTACCAGTTCGACCATCTTGAGGTAACACAACCTTACACATTTAAAACTAACGGATATGAGAGCGTTTGAGACATTTACGGAACTTTCCAAACTGTAGGCAATTAGTTATATAAGGAGGCTGCTTGGCCTACGTCGACATAGTTATCGTCTTTCAGTCAAAAAGTAAAGCCGTGCTTAGGCTATAATAAAAGTTGCTGTATTAAGATAAACTGAGAAAATAAAAACTGTAAAGCAATTTGAAAGAACTCGAACGTTTTAAAAAGACTAAAACATAACGGAATTGAAAGAGTTGGAGGTAATTCTTACACCTTCTTTTTTCAAGTATTATATGCAGTTTTTATTTACAGCAAAAGATTGAGACCAGCATCGATATGTGGTGTTTTCTAATTTGTCTTGACTATTATTGGGAACTCAATTGAAGTTGGTAACTTAATAAAAATATGAAAAACATTATAGTTGTTCAGCCGAACATTTGAAACAATGTTTTCAATAATAAAAACCAAGCTCAGAATTTCGTTTTTCTTCGCTTCGATGACTTATCCTTGAAGTTTTGTCCTACAATAAGATTCATTATATTTCTTCCTCGTTATCCGTTTCCGATATTTACGGTAGAGAAGATTGAATCGATGACTTCGTCATTAACTTCACTTTTATCGTCATAATTTTCGTCATCGTCCTCCTGACAAACATCAGACGAATGATGAGAAAAACATGTCATCTACTGGGAAAAAATTACAATGCAAAAGTTAGAGATCACTACCAATTAGCAAGGATCTTCACCACTATGCAAAATCATATGGAGAAGACGCAGTGGATGAATCATCTACTTAGCTTGAAAGATCAAACTGATCAAAGAAACTGTAACAAAGCAATGGATGCTTTGTGGAATGCCAATATGCTCCCTAGAGCAGTGATGGGAGAAAAAAAAATTACAAGCGTTAACTTCGATGTGGTGGTAAAATATTTTCTATGTAAGAATCACACAAAATACTGTGTAGTAATAAAATATTTTCCATAAAAAAATATCACAAATGACGACGTGTAGTAAAATTTACACTTAGACTCAAATATCTCAGCCTGACTCGAAGTTACGACAAACCAAGAGCACAATATAATATAAGGGTACTGAGAATACAATATTAATAGCGTGCAGCATGGAAAAGTTTTTAATAAAATAAAAAAACAGAGTAAAATTAACCCCAACGTCATAAGCTAAGGGTTAAGATATTAATTTAAGATTTTCATAGAATACTGGTTGTTACCAAAGGAAACATTTAAGAGGTTATCCATTAAAAAATTGTCATTTTGAATAAGGACTAATCTACTTCATGTACACCCACAAAAAGTAGTCTAGTAAGGTCACATCACATGATCTTGGCGAACAATGGGTTGCTTCAAAACGTGTGATGAATTTCTCTTTTCTTATCGTATTTATCAAAATCATTTAAAGAATCGTAATAACTGCTCAGATGTGAGCTTCAACAGAAAATATTATACTTCAATTCCATCAGTCAACATTCATGTACTGACCCTTCAAATTCTCACTTTATCCACTTCTATGAAAAATTCAATTCATGTTTTTGATTTTAATCGCTTTTTATAAATTAAATGATTTTAATGAATGACTTGAACAAATATAACCATTGACTGTATAATTTGGTGACAAAAGTGCAAATTTTTTTCTGCTTGTAAATGAATATCGTTTATGTGGTGAATATGTACAGACCTTATAACACGTCAATATAAATGAATATCTTTATGAAACATTTAAAATGTATTGAGGTCAATCAACACCAGTAACAGCAACAACAACAATGAACATTTTTCCATTTTGCCATTGTAGTGTTTTTCTTATTGCATTCTGTTTTTTCTGTGTTATATTTTGGTATTTTTGAAATGCATTTAAAATGCGTTGCTCAACACTGAAAGAAAGAAAATGCACATAAACGCTCTTATACAGCACATATGATGCCATAGTAAATACAGTACAGCCAAGTTATGATGAACAGTAAACAAAATGATAGTTATTTTTATTTAATAAAACTACGAGAAAATAAATAAGTAACTAAGTAATTATTTGAATCTGTTCATCATAGCCATGTTGTACTGTTTATACTTAGCTAACTTGTATATACAGCAAACTATATACATATATCGTTGATAAAAGCTGTACAAAGTATATACCAATTAAAAAAAACTATATTATTTACTACGTTTGACATTTAAGAGAAAGACAGCAAGAGAGAGAGGGAGAGAGAGAGAGAGAGAATTTGCTTCTCCTCAACGTTTTCATCACATAAATATGAATTATAGAATCTCATATAACCTAAGGCAGTACACACACATGCCTCTTATGGTTTCTTGTTTATCGATTTTGAATCATTGCTGGTTTAACTGCATTTGACACTTTTGCTGAGCGTATATTTAGCCTGCACCCCAAAAAATATCAAAAGTCAATGTCATTCACTGAATTTGTTGATGAATTTTGAATGTGTCAATTGCACAGATTATTTCCAAATATTAATGTGAATTTTTCACTCTTTTTTTACTTTCACTTTAAATTTTCTGCTTTTAAATATAAATTGTTATGTGCTGAAGTGGTGAGTAAGCGTTGACAGTTAAAAAAACTGCAAAAGTAATTGTAATTGATTGTAATAACTGGATAGGAATTACTCCGCTTAACACCATATACAAGATACTAGCAGACATAATACAGGGAAGGCTTCAGAGCAAACTAGAGAACATATTGCGAGATGGACAGGCAGGCTTCCGCCAAATAGATGCTGCGTAAACCAGACCAACACCATACGCATCATAATAGAACAGTCTCTAGAATGGCGTACACCTCTATACCTACTGTTCGTGGACTTCAAGAAAGCCTTCAATACCACATAAAGGACTGATATATGGAAAACATTGAGAAGAAAAGGAGTGCCCCAGAAAATAATCCAAATAATAAGAGCAATGTATGAGAATACAGAACTCTTGGTTCTTCACAATGGGAGCATTAGCCAACCATTATGTAATGGAGTAATATTATAATATTGACCATCGTACTCCATGAGATCAATAGCGAACTCTGTTCACAAAGTAGAGGTATAACATGGAGTCTCCAACGACAATATCTGGACCTGGATTATGCGGACGATATTTCTCTACTCTCATACAAGATCTCCAACATTCAGTCAAAATTAAATGACCTGAAAAGCTGGCTCACAATGTTAAACTTGATATAAATATCAAGAAAACCAAATACGTTGCAAAAGCTTTCGTTTGGAAATAAGGTCAAGTAATTTTCGATGCCCAGATACTGTGGAATAGATGGTAATGAACAGATGGAAGGAGTAGTCAATGCATCTGCTATCCTCAATCTAAATCTCTACCATCCTCAATCTGGTCAAGAATTGGGAAATTTCAAGATGCTTGGAATACTGAAATGCTTAAAGGGAACTTTGCAACTCTGGGGCGGCGATCAGTCACCAATTTGCAAGTTGTTCTGGGTTCTCAAGAATGGCAGGTCGGACTTGAAACACCTCATGGAGTTTCTCATTGGCCACTGTTGACTAAGAGCGCATCCGAATACGATGGTGGTCACAGATGTGGATGTTTGTAGATTGTGATCACAGGCATCAGTGGCTGCGGTACACATATTTTGTGATTCTAGATAGGTTGAGGTGGAAATGTTTATTAGAACATATGATCTCGCTGGGTGACATATGCACCATTATGGTTTCAAATCTGCTGCTGTTCACTAGGAAGATTTGCTAAACAAACTATAAACCGGAAGGGGCACAATTGATTCCATAGGTCGCAGTGTCTTGACAGAGTGTCTGGTCGATATGATAATAATGACAATAATGATCCAGGCTGTGACCGTGTGATAGATTAGTAGGTCTTTAAGTCTAGACCTAGATAAGATACCAAGGAGTTTGTTTCTCTTGAAGTTATGGTCGAGCATTCAGAGAGAAGATGGTTGAACACTACGCCCTTTTCCATTTTATTGAAACTGTGACAATAATTGTTGAAGGGAGTTCAAGTTAATCGTTATGTTTGTTCACCAGGCACCCAATGTCCATTATTATTATTGTGAGCTACAGGTTAAAGAGTGATTTTTCTACCACAGAAAGCAAGTGTCAAGATTACGCCACCTGTTCTCAGCCTTCTGAAGAAAGAACCTAAAGATATCACTTTTGATAAGCCCGAATTGTGACTGAATAACGTTTGTAACACTCATAAGTAAAGAAAAAATGATGATTTAAGTAAGTATTCTTCATACAATTTATTAATTAAATGTAGGAATATATCGGGTGCGCCGTTTAAAAGTTTAAATTTAAAAAGGCAATAAAACAAAAACGGTTTAAAATTTTGCCAAATTTTTTTTTTGTTATAGTTGTTCCGGCCGCGGCTGGCCTCGTAGTACCCCTTTCGACCGAACCAATTTTCGAGAATATTTCGAGTGTATGGGGGCGTATCTCTCCGAGGTGTAAATCAAATCATTTCGTTCAGTGGAGATACTAAATTTTGAAACAAAATAAAATCACATAAGTATTGCCAGATTCTAAACAAACGCTGGTTCAATTTAAACCGATAAATGGCTCAACCGATATCTGTTCTCCTGGCTTTTAACCTAAAACAAACAGTGGTCTTTTAGTACAATAATCAGGGCCATTATATCACCACCAGCTACTTCCATGAGTTCATTGATATTATCCCAATTTTATTCCCCAAAAAAGTTTAGATCTACGGGTGGTGACTGAACACATCAAAGGTTTGAGAGTATGCGGTAAGTAAAAGTAAGTCAAGTATCTAAAATCCTGACCATAGACTTGATTCTGCCTGTGATCAGAATCAAGTATATATGTATATAATAACAATTTAGAAGCAATTATTTTTATTAACAACGTATTAAAAGTGCAAACATACTTGGACAATCTCAATCTCTATAAAAAATGTTGTATTTTTTCCCACATAAACAACTTTTCTTTGTTTTAAAAACGTTTATTGTATTACAGGATATCATAAAATCGATTTCTCTATTACAATATTTCTTTTTTGTTTTGTAAATATTTTAACTATAAAACAATTATTATTATTATTATTTTTTTCAATTCCAAATCGAATATCTATTATTGTATATAAAGAAAATTATGAAATTTAAAAACTATTTATAAAAACAAATATTTTAAATCAACATTTAAGTAAACTTTATAAAATTTTAAATCAATTTAAATACAATCTCTATTAAACTCTAAAGTTAGTTTTTTTTTTAAATAAGATACTTTTGTTTTCATACAAACAATACATTTTCTTGTAAAGTCTGGAGTAGAAAAAAATATTCAACTTTTATTGTTCTTTCTCAAACTACCTGCTAATGTGGGGTTGTTATCGGATTAAGGTCAATGGGTAAATGTAAAAAAAGCCGTACGAAACAGAAATATTGGTCAAAACAGAGCAGAGTAATAACAAAAAAGAATATTATACGTCAGATGCAAAACTGCCTATGAATCCGTAAATAAATTTCATAAAATTTATATTATATTGCTGGTATTAACTTTAAATGTCCAATAAAAAAAAGAAAACAGAAAAAATATTTAAACAAATATTTAATATACGAGTATGTACATTAAATCTATATTTTATTAGTATACATACACATATGGCCTAAAAAATAGGTGTGAACTAAATAGCAACAAATTTTTGCGTATATTATGAGTCTAGTTTATATTACATGTTTTTGTCCATTATTTTTAAATAAATTTATTTATTTTGTGATTTTAAATGTTAAAAAGGAGGGAAAATAACAATAAAATAAACTTAAAATAAAGTGATTTCCAGAAAAGTATAGCTTTTGTGTGCCGCCGTTGTTGGTTCGTTGGTTCAATACCAGGCCAAACCATCTTAAAAAGGAAAAAAGTTTTTCGACAACGGTATCACCTCATAACATTACCTGGTAACTGATTATGAGTATTACTTCCATTAAAATTTCGCTAAATGCATTTGCCGTTCGGAGCCGGCGTTAAGCTGTAGGTTCCTTTCGACGTGTATAAATACAGAATCGGGCGCAAGTCATTGACTCAGAAAAGTCCCCATGTTCCTTAATGGAATGTTAGGAAATTAATATAATATATAGCTTTTGATGTAGACAAAAAAATGTTTGTATTCAACTTAACTTAACTTAACTTAGCTTAACTTAATTTAACTTAACTTGTCTTGTCTTGTCTTGACCTCACTTGCCTTCACCACATTTGACTTGAGTGGATTTGACATGACTTGACTTGACTTAACCTGACCTGACTTGACCTGACTTGATCTGACTTGACCTCACCTAACCTGACTTAATTTGACCTAACTTGACTTGAACTCATTTAACTTGACTTGACTTTACTTAATTTGACCTTACTTAACGTGACTTAACTTAACTTGACTTAACTTGACTCGAGTTGACTTGAGTTTACTTGACTGGACTTGACTTGGCATGACTTGATTTTACTTGAATTGACCTGACCTGACCTGACCTGACCTGACCTGACCTGACCTGACCTGACCTTACCTGACCTGACCTAACCTGACCTGTCCTGACCTGAGCTGACCTGACCTGACTGGACTTGACCTGACTTGACTTGACTTACCTTAACTTAACTTAATCTAAATAAGCTTAACTCAGCTTAGCTTAACTTAACTTAACCTAACTTAACTTAGCTTACTTAACTTAACTTAGCTTAACTTTACTCAACTTAGCTTAATTTTGTATACAACTAAAAAATTTAATCTAAAATTTGTACTCAATAATATTTTGTAAGTAAAAAGTATATAATATTATTAATATCACATATAATTACCGTAGAAGAATTTACACTACGGCAAGTCTACCGGAATGTTGTAACACAGAGATTCTTAATTCAGTTCAAGTCGAAGGACTGCCTTAGCCATTCAATAACGCATTAGTTATAAAATTCTCAGACCAATCTAAAGTTTCTGCGGTAAAATAAAAAGTTTTACTGTAATGAGGGCCACGACACTCATCACGGATATTGATAAAATATTTATTTTTTGGAAGGCAATTATCGGCCGAGTATAATACCGAACGATTTTTTCCAGATTACTTCTCTATATTGTCGCAAAATGGTGCTTAACTCAACTAATTTATAATAAAAAATACTATGTAAAAATGGATTTTAGGTACCTTAGAAAAATGCTTATAAAAACTCTATTTTTAAAAACAGTTTCATTTTTCAATTATTTTACAATATTATAAATAAAATAGGAGAACAAGGTTCTCAATTTTGTTTATGGTTTTAAGTTTTTAGTACTTTGGAAAACATACTTATTTTAATAAAAATTTTACACTTTGAAACTATTTAATATGTTCTATCAAATCAAAAAATTAGAACCAACTTCGTTCTACAACTATTCCAAATTAAAATACATTTTTTATTTCTTTGTTGCAAAGTCCATAAAATTAAAAACTTCTTATTTGTAATTTACTTTTCTGTACAACTAAATAACACACTATGCTGAAAATAAATTTTTTATTCAAAAAATAAAAATAAAAAACTGTTAGAATAGACTTTGTTTTATTTCAATATAAGTGGACGGTGGTCATGTCCGTTGTCCTATTTTGTTAAAATTTTGCATATATCTAAACCAATAATTGTCTGTACTGAATTTCATTTTTTCTACGACAACTCCTATTTTTGACCATTTGTTCTTAGGGATCGATGCATTGGGCGACCCATCTTAGAAATAAAATATGCCTGATATAATGCTTAACTTATCCTTAATTAATCATATTTCACCATGTTCAGACACAGGCCTTAATTGAATCAAATAATTTTTAAATTTAACTATCGAATTTGTTGTTCATATGTTGCACAATTAAGTTGACTTAATTAGCATTTGGCAACTGAAAATGTGAAGACTAATTTTGTTATCAAAAAATTTAATTTATGATTTAAAAAAAAAAAAAAATAAATAAATAAATAAATAATAAAACGTTGACTTTAAAAAGAGTATAAAATTTAAAGAAAAAACTCATATTTAATAATAATAATTTTTGTTTACTTATTTCATTTCATGTTACATTGTACAGTGTGCGCAATCCGCATTCATACAACCAAAAAAATTTATTTGTTTGAATTTTTAATTTTTCTAAGAAAAAAAAAAAAAAAAAACCATTTAATTCAAGTGCCGTTTTTTATTTGTTTTAAGTAATAAAACGTCTTTATTTAAAAGTGTTTAAAAATTATTTTTAAATATTTATTTTATTAAAAATTAATAATTTTAAAAATTTTTTTGAAAATTTATATGAATACGGATTTTCCATACTGTATATAATTGTAAATTCTCACTGAACACACATCAGACGGAGTTGACTCTCCTCATTTTACATATTTTAAACAGGACTGGTATGCAGATTCGTCTCAAATAATTTCTAATTGAACAATTTATTAATTGTGCTATGGTATGCAAAATTGAGTGCAATTAAGGCCTTAGTTGATAACATCCCATAATTGTCAATTTAGGCCTATGTGTGAACATGATATTACGTTCTCAATTTTTCAACACTAAATCAAATAACTTTCAATTTTAACTAAATTAAAATTCATATAACTATTATTTCGTCCAAGTTAAAATCACACTATTATTCTGAGGCGAGTTTTCGTCAGCGGGATTCGCCTTCTTCTTAAACAATAATGCCGACTATTTATGTTTACATTTTTTTATAAGTAAAAAAAAAATGTTGCACCTATTTTTTCGGCCATATGTGTATATAAAATCTATGTACGTATGCAATGCATATATGCACAGCACATTTGCACAATAATAGCCTATTTTGGATAAAATAAATAGAACATCTCTATAACAAACGCACACAATAATGCTGCGGGTAAACAACGACTGTTGTATGCTTTAATATTTTATTAAAATATTTAAAAAGTGTTAAAGAAATTAATTATTTTTTTTTTAAATAAGTAGAGAAAAAATTGCTGTTTTATATTGCGTTTACCATACTGAAGTTCCAGCTGTCGCATAAGTTATGTGATGAACCGAAAGCAGGAGTTATTATAAGCATACAAAAAAATGGTGAGCAAAAATGTAGACATTATAAGTCATCGTTCAAATTGTAATAAATATCTCTCTGAAGCTTTTAATCAAGTATTACGCCATGGACAAGTAGGGTTCCATGCACATGTAGAATGTGCTGACCACGTACCATAAATATCCTCCGAATCATTGTTGAGCAGTCATATCTGTGACATTCTCATTTAGCAAAGTTTTAATAGCTGGAACGGTGAAAAATATGAAAACAAAAATGATCACGTCTGTTAGGGCAGTTTAAGAGTGGTTTTATACGGCGGAGACCGTCCTGATAAGAAACTGGAAAATGAAAGGAATATTATCGGCACATAAGGTTCATCAGTGAGAGAGCGTCTGTGACTCAAGGAGCACTGCTAAGAATAATAGCAAATACTGCAGGACTCAAACTACTGAAGGAAACAATTCATTATTATTATTTAAAATTGAATCAGAGGGGCCCAAATGGCCATGGATCTATGTTGGCAAACAATCCGGGGTCATATCCGCCATCATAATAGTCGACGGAGATAGAAAACTCATCGAGTCATTACCCCTGGGTGGATGACGATCCAGTCAGTCCTGAAGCGATAATCGGAGTAGTTTTCAAAAGAATACAGTCTACTTTGTGTATGAAAATAGAAATGCCGCCAATGGGTAGTCAACGAACTTGTTCAGGTCCAATAAACGGCTCCATAAAAGCCCGTCTTTGAATGTTTGACAAAGCAACACATTCTCCTCCTTCTCTCTACATAGACGACACTCCGAATCTACCACCACACCTATGCCGAAGAGGTTATATCTAAAACAGCAATAACCTGACAGGAATCCATTAAGTCTACTAATAGTTTTCTTGCCCATGCGGCACACCTCCTTATTATAAGTGAGGAACTCATTAGACGCTTTGCCTGCCTCTAAACCAGGCATTGTACACAGTATGACGAGCGCACCATGCTCTCATTCGTCGATTTTTCATCCATCCGTGGACTAACTAATGCTACAGTATGGTTTTGGTCCCATGAAACCAGTGGGCTAGCACCGCCTTGCTTGTTAACTAGCGAACTCGTTTCCCAGTACACCAGTATGCCCAGGGATCCAACAAAGTGTTACTCTGGATCCACAATTCCAGTTTGTTGACATTCGTCGAGTACCAGTCTCAAGTCTATATGCTTCTAAGAAAGAGCCGCTTAACTATCGACTAAAAACACTCCTGATTCCGCGCTTCATATTAATACGTGCTCAACAGGAGATAGCCTGGATCGCAGCCCGGGAAATGGTAAACCATTTTACCATGGTCTCCAAGACTTTGGTATTGGGCCCGAATAGCCCAGCACCCATACCCCTAACCATTTTACATCCATCTGTGAACCATTATAAACAGCCGGGGTTTACATTAGGAACCATGAATAGAAACTTCGAAGTTGTGACTGAAGTTCAAGCCACCAGTGCACACGTCACTCCTGCCCAACATCAGCTCAAAGTAGGCGATACACCCCAAGATGCTCATGTAACCCTTATGGTCCACTGATTTAAGACCGCCACGTGTCAACTATTTGAGAGCTCTCAGAGATAAGATCAGTAATGTCGTATGCTTGCCAAATATGGTCGGAGGCACTATCCGAGAGGATGACAAGGAGAAAAATGTCAATTAAATTGATAAGTGGTTTTAGGACAATATCTGATGACGTCACACTGATATTGGCAAAACAAAATCCGTACTGACACACTGGCGATGAAGTGAAAATGATCTACTTCCGCCTTCTTGAAGACTCATGATAATCTGCGTCTAGAAAAAAAGGGGGAACGGAGGGTTTCCATATACAAATAGCAGTCGCGGTGAGAGTGCAGTTTTAAGGGAAGATAGACATGACTCAGCTCTTATTTATACATATAGATATACATGCCCAAATTTTGTGGATGAGGATGAAGATGCAGAGCATGTGACATTCAGGTGTTCGAGATTCATGTGAACCTGGGAAATGTGGTGTAATGGATTGCGAAATAAATGAGTGCAATAGGCATATTGCTGAAGTTTTGAAAGAGCTCGGAAGGTTGAAGAGACAAAGAAATGGTTCAAGCAATTGACTTTGATATAGAGTAGCATTCATGCTAACCAGCCTTTAGCGAAGTAATACCTAACGGCAGTATCGCGAAGGGAGAGAGACTGAAGGAAGTATGGGGTGGGCTTATACGTTAGCACCAGCGATGGCGAATGGTGAATGTTTATGCCGAAGAACGAACTTATTTTTTGAAGACTACTACCTCCTGTCAGAAACAAAAAACCCTTGCTCACTTGGCCATCTGCAGAGTGATTTGTTGAAAAACTATTGATACATTAAAAGCACTGCATATATATAGGAGCTGTGGTATCCTTCATGATGGCAGCGTCAGTCGACGTATCCATAACAAATCTATGTTTGATAAATAAGTGTATTCTCCTTACTTTTGTGTAACGTGGGAGGCTTATATGCGCCAAGCGGTGCACCTTGGAAAATTAACATAATACTGAGGACCTTGCCTACGCCTACGATATTTATTTCTCACAGGTACTGGACATACAGAGACATACACAGGTTGTTTGCAAATAAGCATCGTAAAAACAAAAACTGAATTAACTCTAGAACTATATGGTGGGCAATCTATCGGTTCAAATTTGAACCAGAGATTATTTCAAATCTGAAAATACTTATGTCATCCTCTTCTGTCACAAAATTCGGTATATTATTGATTATATCTGAACGAACTGAATCGATTTGCGCTTGAACAACGTTGATATTTATTGGAAATTTATTTCTTAAACAAACACAATTTGTCGGAAATTGCAAAATTCATCATTTCAGATGAAGTCCATTTTCATCTTGGTGGGTACGTTAATAAAAAAAATTGGAGAATTTGTGGCTCAGAAAACAAAAATTAAATTTGAAAAAAATTTCAAACCGATTTTGTTTTATTTCATTTTTAAATTTAAACTTTTAAATGATCCACTTTAAACATCAGGCCTTCAAATTGAAAGTAAATAGTTGACCAAGAATGAACTTAGGTTTAGCTGGCCAAAGTTTTGAAGACCACAAAGCAATTTTTAAACAACACGGCATCTTTAATTCGTGTGAAAAGTCTTTGCATTTGTATGGCTGCGAGTCGTAGAGCGCAGCAATTGAGGATGTAAATTCTAATTAGTCATTTGTCAACCTCTGTCAGCGGTGCATTATAAAAATATTGTAAAGAATTTAAAAGCCAGCCCATACTTGAAGAAAGAAGTTGTTTCCAATAGAACCACTGGAAGCCAAATAAAAACGTTAGCTTTAGATATATGCACCCGAAAGGAATTTTTTAGAGTTTTATGCTGCCCTATAAGGGCACAGTAGATCCCATGAATCACAGTGTTCTGCAATAGTGACTGATCGGTATGATGATAATGATGATGCTCATCTGCGGTTGGTTAAAGATATTAAAGGTAATAACTGCTCAATAGTACCAACCAATTATTATAGAATCGTTATACAACTCCAACAATACTACTCGTAATTGTATAACAAAATGAATGATTGCTCAAGTCAGCATCTGTGTATGTATGTGTCTATGCTCGTATTGTATTGTGCATGTCCTATTTATAAGAATGTATGTACAATTAATGCTCAAAAACTTGTACACACACCCATACAATTGCGTGTCTACATGACTATGTGTAAGTGTGTCTATATATGCGTATGTATTGTGTGGTTAAGACAGGGACTTTGTCATTTTGTTAAAGTACAACTACTTTAAAACACAATAAGAAATTTTAAGTGCTCAAGTACAAACACATATACGCAGGATAATCATCATGATTGTTTGTATTACCCAGCAAGTATTTCGCTTTCAAACAAAAATAATATAAAATCGATTATTTTTTGTAAAATCTAAAAAAGTATCATTAAACTTGGAGGCATATTGACTGGTTCACTTATCAAAATCAGTTTATAGCCAAATTTTGCTTTAAATAAGTCGATGGTTCGGCGTCATCTATATTTAAAAAAAAAGAAAAAATCATGGTGCAGTAATGATCGCTATTGGCCATAACGCAAACTACGGCTTCATTTTTGAAGAAATACGGCCCAATGATGCCACCAGCATGTAAACCGCACTAAACGGTACATTTTACTGCATGAAATGGAGGCGATATTGTCTGTTGGAAATTATTTTCAAACTTATAACGCCAAATTTTGTTTGTTGAGAAACACATTGAGCCAAAAATTAGCCTCATCTCTAAACACATTTTTATTGCACATAAGTTGTACGATCTGATGACTGATTTGTAAATTAGGTCCAGATTATTAAGCAGTATTGTAAAAGCATCAATCTGTTCCTTATGATTTGCCGGAATATACTGATCATAAATGTCAAAGAGTTAGCACAATATGATAGTTCGTTTGACAGTTAACCCTTTTATAAGTTCTATCGGGCTTAAGAAAACGCCCGCTAAAAGAAAAAGTTATTGTTTTATCAGGACAATCCACACTTATATATTCACTTTTGGAAATATACTTCATACGATTATCTTTGATTATTAGTCAGGGATTAGCGTAAAATTGCGAGGTCATTATTAATACAAACTCTTGAAGACCAAAAAAAAAAAAAAAAAAATTAAATACCTTTGATCGTTCGTCTGTTTAATAGCCAATGTCCTGTAGCGGGACTCCTAAGAAAAATATCGCGTTAAACAAGATAGAAGTTATCGTATGCTACATGATGGCACCGTCAGTCAACCAATCACTATTAGAGCTGGTATTAGACAAGAAAAATGTAGACCTTTTATGGCTACGAGTCGTGTAACGCAGCAATTAAAAATGTTTAATGCATTGAAACATATATCAATGGTCGTGTACGACGCAAAATGCCTTGTCCAATAAATGGCTGTATAAACTCTATATGTTAGAGAAATTTTTAAAAGTTTCGTTTTTTTATTACTTTCCAATATTATAAATAAAATATAGGAAAAAAGTTTTAAATTTTGTTTATTGCTTTTATTTTATTTTTTTACTTTGAAAAACCCATTTCTTTAAGTAAACAGTTTAAATTTACTAAATTTTGAGGAAGTATTAAAAAAATATATATGTATATAAATAGATAGTTTTTAATTCGTATTTTAAAATTATATAATATGGACTAGCGAATAAAAACAATTGGAACCAACTTTGTCCTACAACTTAAAAATATGTGAATTATACAAATGCATAATTTAGAGAATTTTTCGTAAATTTGATCAATTTTAAATAGCTTGTGGCAAATAGTAACTTAAAAATAATTTGGATTATCGCTTTATATACAATATTGTTACGTCTTAGACCTTCCAAAACGATTAAGCTCTTTTAAATTGCGTCAAAATTAAAATAAACACCACCTTGTTGTTGTTTTACAGTTATTATTTTCTCACTTTATCTTTATACAGTTTATCTTAATACAGCAACTTAATATTCGTTTATACAACACTTTTCTTTACGCCTTAACACGACTTTATTTTATGAAAGCAAAACAATAATTGAAACTACGTAGGAAAAGCAGTCTTCTTATATACGTAAATGTGTACAGCTTGGAAAGTTCCGGAAATATCTCAAATACCATAGTATCCTCTACTTATATCCGTTAATTTTAAACAGTGAGATTGTGTTACCCAAAGATGGTCGAATTGGCAACGCCGTCAGATACACAAATAAGTACGGCAATACCATCAAATACACAAATCCGTACGGCAATACCAGGGTAACACATTATCAACTTTTACACAAACCAATAGACAAAAATCCCACAATACAGTTACTGATGTGTTCTATTTTCTTTTTTTAGGCATTTTTATTTTGGTAACAATATATTAACTCAGAAATAAATAAAATTAATATTCAGATTCAAAATTTACAACACATTTTTAATATTTTTAAATTCGCAAAAATGCATTCGCTAAATATTTGTTGTTATTCGAATTTTATTTATTTATATCAGTAATTAACACAACTCTGTGCTACAGAAAACTTTATTGTTTTTCTAGTTTGTGAAAATTTCGCTTATATCTATATTTAGGCCCCATAATTAGCTGGACGAAGTTTCATTTATCTACTCCTTTTATTTTTGTCCATTCGCTCTATGGTATCGACGCACTGTGCAACGCAGTCTAAAAATATATTGGCCGGAAACAATATTTAATCATTCCTTATACAAAATACCACGCCAAGTTACAAGAAAAGAAAACTTCGGAAAGGAAATGGTGATGGATTAGGCACTACTTGCGAAACCCTCTGAGGTAACAAAAGTGACCATAGAATGGAAGCAACAAGGAAGCTGAAGAAAACAGCCCATATTTTTAGAATAATAATAATACACATATTATCACTTAGAAACAGATAAAAATATTAAATTTAGACAGTTACAGTTGAAAGAACTTTATCATAGCCCTATGAACTCCTATATTACATTAAAGGAGTTAATAATGCTAAAAATAGACACACGTCTTTGTTGAACAAAAATAATTGCAAATTTTGCATATCGCTCTCATATGCCGATAAGTTAAGAGAATTTTGCGCTCCTTAGAAAATTAGTGACTCTAGGACGACTGAGTAAAAAATTCATATTCAGATGTTTTCAAGGCTGTAAAACACACATTCGTATCCTCAAGCTTGTACACATACGTACATTTAAGCGAAATGCATGAAATATAATCAACACAACGTATTCCAATACATCTAATCTCAAATGTTGTTTTTATTGTTGTTTCTTATCTAAGATTCAAATTTGATGTGTCAAATAAACATTTTGTGTATATATGTGAAGAAATATACTAACAATTCTTTTTTTTGTTATATTACACAATCTGAGGGATGGTATGCTAGGAAAGCCAACTTCTCTTGTTAAATAACTTTCATATAGAATATTTGTTGACTTTGTGGATAACTTGGTTAACCTGAAAATAATAAAATCTCTGAGATAAATTTACTTTTTTTATTTTGTATATTTACTGGGGCTTCCTTCCCCTTTTTCTTTGGAGCTATAGTATAAAGTAATAAATTGGTATTTTCTATAATTAGAATTATTTTTAATTATTGTAAAATAATATAAACTAGTGGACGTAGCGGCTGATACAATCAGCCGCAGTTTAGCATCTATCTAGTATATATAGTTTTATGTATAAAATTTTAAATTAGTTTCGAATTTTTCGTACATAATTTTCTTTAAATTTATTTCAAATACATTTTTTTATATAAAGCTTAGTACTCTGTTCTGTGATATATATTAATCAACATTTGTTTTTTAACACGAAAAAATTGACATGCAACCATGAAATCATCTAGCAATTTTTCAAAATTTGTCCTTTTTATGCCTTAAAATATGCTACATGGTTTTAAATTTGTAAACAAAAATCATATGCTTTCTCCAACAACATAGCAAATACTATTCATTAGGGACATGAATAATTTGGCACATATAAAAATAATGAATATTTCTATTAAAGATATTTTATATTGTTATGAGAGATTTTCTGATTTTTAACCTTATGAGCTTCCATCAAATTCTGCTCCAAATACATCCCAAATAATGACTGCATGATGACCATATTCGACCAATCGAATGTAGAATAAGATGCGGTACAAATTTTTTCATCAGTATAGCAAATTTTGTTGTTGTTAAAAGCTCTGTAACAACGATACGATTCACATTTTCTGACCGCTTCATTCTTTCTCGACATTATTTCACAACTATTTCGTTCCTAAATATTTTTATATGTAATTTGACAGCATGTCGTACGCAATTTTAACCTCAATACCAAGCTTTAAACCTAAAAAGATAAAATATTTTTTTCCAAAAAATTTATTTTTTTAAAAATCAAAATAAAATTAACTTTTATATGACAAATAAATAATATGTATACACACATACATATTTTCTTTTGTTTTTTATATGTAGCTACACATAAAAAGGATCATTACTGGAGACTAGACATGGATTTATGAGTACGACACGTAGTCCAGACATCAGGCAAGTGAATGGCGTTCACTAAATGAGCCGAGATAAAAAACCACGTGGTTTTCGGTCAAAAAAAAGAAGGTAGTACTCACTTTTTTCATAGATTACAACGGTGTAGTGCATCATGAATTTTTGACAGAAGGCCAGAAAGTAAACAATGAGTATGATTTGGCTGTTATAAAACGTTTGCGTGAAGCAATTCACCCAAAAAGATCAGAATTAGGGGCAGAAAACTCGTTGATTTTGCACCATGATAACACCCCGTTGCACATTGCTATAACTATTCGAAATCTTTTGATGAAAAAGGCAACAAATAACAACCAACAGCCACCGAATCCACCCGATTTGGCTCACCGTGAGACTTTTGTCTGTTCAGTCGAGTTAAAAACCTTTACACGGAACGCGTTTCTGCAGCCGTTTTTAAATTGTAAAAAATTGCTAACACACATATGGATAGAAGTACTCTTGGCTATCTAGTTTTTGCAAATGTCAAGCTATGACGCTAATATTAAGCTTAAATATCAACAATAAAAAAAGAAAAACAAAAAACTCAAATCGGGACAATGAGACCACCACACGAGGGTTATTCCGGAAACATTTTGATAAAGGTTGTATTGCTCTCCATGCTCTTACATTTGTTTCGCCATATGGCATTTATGGCCAGATAATATTGATGCTTTGTTAGCCTGAGACTTCAGTTCCTTTTTGAGATCTCGGCTGCTTGTTATAAGAGAACCCAAGTAGTTGAATTCCAAGTCTTTTCAATCAATTTGTTTTTAACTGCTAACGTACTTCTTTTTGGTTCTTCTGATATGACTAGACATTTGGTTTTTTCCACAGAAATATGCATGTCAAACGATTCTGCTGCCTTTTCTAAGCGGTATAGAAGTTTTGGTAAGTTATCACAGATTTAACTACCAAAACTGCATCATCTGCGTAATATATTTTTTTTAGGTTCTCTAGTAGACAGAATATAACCCGGATCTGTCCTTGTTACTTTCTCTATTTAGATCTTTAATAACCGCTAATATGTTGTTGTGAATACTTCTCTCTAAAGCCTGGTATTGTGTTCAAAATTTCGTGCGAAATACTGTCGAATTACATATAAAAATATTTCGTACGAAATAAATGTAAAATAATGTTGATAAAGCAGTACCCTGTTCTTTTTACGAAAAACATGCGAAATGTATGTATATGTCAACATTATTTTCCAACTGCAACAAATTCGTAGCAAATTTTTTTTTTAACTACGAAATAATATGAGACTCACTTATTTCGTACGAAATTTTAGACAGCACTACGGACATAAATACTGCTAAAACATGGAATACATATAGTCTTTTATTATATGGCTAATAAAAGCTAATTCCATTGAGTGGTCAGAAAATGTGAATCGAATCGTTGTTATAGTGACTGTAACAACAGAAAAAAATTTCTTATTGATGAAAAAATTGTACTGCGCTGTTGTAAGGTCATCTTAAAAAAATCAAATCAGCTCCCAAAACAATTTAGAAGCTTCTTAGTTTTTTGTAGAACTTATATCAATAAATAAATAAAAATATTGTTCCAAATATTCATTAATTTCCTACGTGGAAAAATATTTATGTCCCTACTGAATATTATTTTTTATGTTGTTGGAGAAAACATATGGTTTTTGTTTACAAATGTAAAACCATGTAGCATATTTTAGGGCATAAAAACGACAAATTTTGAAAAATTGCTAAATAACTACATTGGTTGCATAGTAATTTTTTTTCGTACGAAAAAAGGAATGTTGCTTAACATTTTCCACAAATTTGAACAGAGTACTAGGCTTAAGTAAGACCACAAGATTGAGAAAGCACATGTTCTCAGGCTTGTTGAACTTAAGAGATATTTCATATATTTGTTGCACAATATATGTACATGGCATCTTCGGTTAAACTATTTCTTCTAAAACTGCTCTGTTATTCAGAAATTCCTGTTTTGGAAATCATATTAGCTAAGGTTTTAGTGAAGAGGTTTGGGATGAAACGAGGAGCGATATTGCTCTGTAAGTCTGAGATTCTTTTTGTCCCCTTTTGTGAAAATGTGTATAGCGATAGTTTTTTTCCATTGTTGAGGAACTAAACGCACGGAGTCTGAGGTATTATAAAGTTTAAGTAATACTTGTTTTAAGACACATGATCTTATGATATTAACACAATAACTGTAGAATTAAATTGATTGAAATTAAAGCCAAATAGATAATCATTTATATTCCTTTCACTTCATATAATAAGAGCATTACATGTATTTTGTTAAAGACTGCTTATATTTACTTAAACAGTGTTGATTGAATTGAAATATAATATCGTTGTCATTATTTCAAATTATGTTATAAAATGTCTTTTCTTCACATTATAAGGCTTTATAAAGATACAAATGTAGTGATAAAATAATAAATATTTATATGTAATAGTTTCTTATAATTGAATACTAAAGGAAAAAAAAACATTCCATACATACTCGTACATATATACACATTTATATATTATACATCCGCACATAATAATATGTAACCAAAAACACATTTATATTTTGCAAAAAACATAAGATGTCATAACAGAAATGTACAATATATGACACAAATATATTATAACACATACTGGCCTTCATCGTTTCTACACATTTTATAGTTTTTGCACTCTTCTTTCAATGGTTGTGCTGCTCTGTTTATAAAATAGCTGTGCCTTTTATGGGAATCTTATTTTGTATTTATTTTTCAACATTTCAAGGAATAAAGAAAGAAAAAATATTCATATAAACAGACTCATTATACTGAAGCAATCAATACATTTATTATAAGTGTGGGTATAAATTATTCAGTTTTTCTTCAATTTTTATTTCGACTTTTCGCCAGGCTGCCTTTAATAAGGATGTCATTATTGTATTTTATTCTCTGTTTCTCTGTTCTGATGTTGTTGTCTTTGTCATTGTTATTCTTGTTTGTTATCAATTTAATAACATATAAACGGAATAAATTTCTTTATATGATATTTTAATAAATTTTTTCGTACTTCATTGTGTATATTGGATAAGGGTTGAAGTAATTTCTTTTAATTAATTTTAAAAGTAAAATCTTTCTGTATTAAATAAAACAATATTTTTATTAATGAGTGTATGTATATACAGATGTACATATACCAAGTGCATTATTACTAATAAAATCCCATTCGATACCAACGATAACTCAGACAATATAATATCGGGTGGGCCATTTAAAAGTTTCAATTCAAAAAATGCAATAAGACAAAAATGGTTTGAAATTTTGCCAAATTCCCTTTTTTGTGAATACAGTTGTTCCGGTTAGAAATCAAATATTATTTAATTTATATGGCTGCCGCGGCTGGTCTCACTGTACCCCAATCGATCGGACCAATTTTCGCGAACTCTTACGAGTGTATGGGGTTCTATCTCGGCAATGTCATCGCGAATGTTGACCTTCAAATGCTCAATTGTTCCTGGTTTGTTGACGGCCAACGGCGGCCAACTGACATCACCATTTCGGCTTGAAGCAATATATCTATTGTGGCAAGTTGCACCATCCTGTTGAAAGCAAATATCGTTCACAACAATACCGGTTATCATTGTGCGTTAAGTGTCTCCATTGACCGCAATGGTTGCGCCGTCCTCATTTTCAAAGAAATATGGGCCAATGATGCCTTCGCTCCTCAACCCGCACGAAACAGTCTTTCGTAATGGGTGCATTGGCTGCTGTAAGGCCACGTTTGGGTTTTATGGTTTGCCCAAAATACGGCAATTTTGCTTATTAAGGTACACACTAAGATAAAAATGTGCTTCACCCGATAGGATGTTTTTTTTTTTTTTTTTTTTTTGGCAAAATCGACATCGTCTTGTAGTTTCTCGCTGGCTTATTTAGCGAAGCGAAAACGAAGCGGATAGTCATGCGACTTTAACTCTTGAACCATTTGAACTTTAAAAGGCATCATACCGAGGTTTTTTCGCAAAATTTAATGCAAATTGGTGCGTGAAATGTTCAATTCTTGAGAACGATGACGAGTTAATGTTGATGGAATCTCAAGCACACTCTCAGCCACAGCTTCGATATTTTAGTGTGTGCGCTTACGTCTTGGCGCATCAACAGTGAAACCAGTTTCACGAACTTTAGCAATAAACTTGCGTATGATGGACACTGTTGTTCCTTCCTCATTTAAGCCCAAATTTAACGTATACGTGCCATTCTCTATAAAATAAAAGGTGAAATTCACTAACCAGCAGATGGAAACAGCATTGTAGTAGTAATGGTGAAATGAAAAAAAAAATCAAAATTGGTCAAGCGAAGCCATACACCTGTCAATCAGCTGTTTAAAGCATAGGAAATATTTACATTTTTTGATTTTGCTTCCAGCTCTGTCGTGTGTCACACCGACATAAAAATTTCACTAATGCCACTGCAATGCTGTTTGCATCTGTTTGGTAGTGTATTTCGCCCTTAAGAAACTACTATATTTTGTTTCTAAATTGTATTCCACATAACGTATACTTAATATTTTAATGTTTCTGAATTACGTATACGTAACATTACCTTGTAGTGTGGAATCACAGCACACAGTAGAGCTGCAAAACTATCGGTAGTCAGCCCACTCGATAGTTTCGATAGTTTGAAAAAAAACTATCGATACTGTCTGATTCCTTCAAGTACTACTAGGACAACAATATTAGAATTTAAATGAAAGGGAAAGGATAATAATAAATATACGGTGTTGAAACAAAAAAAAAAGGACACTATTTTTTTCCAGGATGTAAAAAATTTCTTTGTATTAAAGTTTTTTGATGGAAGATTAGTCCTTATAAAGAAAAATTGTGGAAGTTTGACTTATGGTAAGAGTCCTCGAAATGTATCATTTCTCAGAAAACGGAAGCAACAACTGCACCGTAATATTTAGAAGAACATTATATGATCTGACGAAACGAAGACTATTTTTTTGGGGTAACTGCAATATCGTATGTACAAACATATTTTAGTTATAATTCATACTTCATTTGAGTTTAACAAATAGAAATTTCAGAAATTGTTAAGCTGTTACCCTATGTAACTATAAAAGTTTACAGACGGCTAACAACCTGCGTCGAACAAATTTTTTCGAATGTGACTTTGACTGCGGCTGATAATGCAATCTTCAAAAACAGGGCGCAAAACATCGAGTGTAGCTTCGGCTGTGTGGTACGTAACGCCGTCCTGTTGAAACCAAATGTTGCTAATATCCTCCTCTTCAATTTTTGTGAACAAAAATTCGTTCAACATGGCCCGATAACGATCGCTATTGACTGTTACGGCCACTCCTTGCTCATTTTCGAAGAAAAATGTCCCAATTATGCCTCTGGACCAAAATCCGCAACAAACAGTGACTGGTCTTGGGTGTATGCGTGCAGGTTTCTGTGCCCCAAATGCGATAATTTTGCATGTTTACCTACCCGCCAAGATCAAAATGAGCTTCATCTGAAAAGATGATATTTTTTTTTTTGGCAAAATCGGCATCTTTTGCAAGTCGATCGCAGGCCCACTTAGCGAAGCGAAAACTCATTGGATGGTCAGTTGGCTTAGACTGCTGAACCAGTTGGGCTTTGTATGGCGTCATACCAAGTTCTTTATGCAAAATTCGTCTCAATGATGTCTCCGAAATGTTCAATTGTTGAGAACGACGGTGAATTGAAGTTAATAGTGCTTCGCTTACACTTTCTGCCACACCTGCAATATTCTCGGGTGTACGTACTGTTTTTGGCTTCTCACGCTTTGGTTTATCGATGAGGATGTCAGTTTCTTTCATTTTTTTCACAAGATAACGAACAAAATCCGTACGCAATTTTCGCACACATTCTGCAACATCACCATAATTTTCAAAGTAATGTCGCAATATTTCCCAGCGTTGTTCAAGTAT